>CANUEZ040000164.1:2662500-3862500 GCA_948099385.1 Fasciola hepatica
GCAAGGAATCTAAACAGATTACGATGGTCGAGACATGTGTTACGCACGCCCTCGGTGCACACTAGTTTCCGAAGCAGTCAGAAGTTGGAGAGTGGGTCGAGGTGGTCAGTTGGTGAAATGGCACAAAGGTATGAGAATCTTGACCATTGGACTTGGACGAATATTACGTGTTGGTCTTCTGGGTTGGGGTTCATGAAAAGTGAACACCGGATGATTGGAAATACTAGATGACACGGCTAGGTGTCTGTGTCAGCGGCGTAGTTACATTCAAGCCCTCTCTGTCTTCACGATGTCCACCTATGACTTTCTTTTGGGCTCTTTTGCTCTCCATGCTTCTATTCATTCTGCTCTTAGCTCGAAGGTGTTGCGAGATGGCAACCAAAACCAGAGTACGGTATGAGAGGTTGATGGTTGACAGAACTGTACCGTGGACAGAGACGGATTTTCAATAGGGTACCTCCATATTGAGAGTGTGTGATCTGTACCGTTTCACTAAAACGATGGAGCGCTTCTAAAATTGGGAACTAATGCCCTATCTGTGTGCTTTCAGGAAACCATGTAGCGTGTGAGGGAACAATGTTCACGATTCGTCGCGGGCTGTTCAGGTGATAGTGTTTTTGTACACGATTGAAAAGCGAAGTAAATCGATTTACATCAATCGAACAGTTAAGTTAAAGTGGTACACGGGCAAGACAATAGATCAAACTGTCGATTGATCGATGGATCAACCAACTGTTATTTCTTAAAATACCATTTGAAAGTCACCGCGAACATGAGGTAGGCATTGGTCAATATGTGGTCCGAAGCACAAGGTGACTTGATATGAACAGGGTGGTAAGAGAAAATCGAATTTTGGGACAAGTTTTCATAAAACGTACCGTAATTTTTTTTAAAAAAGTAATCGGAGACTGCCAAAAACAGGAAGAAACCGTTAGCATGTCTAGGGTATATTTCACAGGAGCTCTAATTTCAGATTGCACATATCTAAGAAGCTAATCAGATGGAACACTATATGTATAATGAATATATATATTCACCGATAAACCCGTACAAAGTACAGCGGCGCAGCGCCATACAAAAACGTGAAAAATAAAAATAAACCTGGGTTCACGAAGGAAATCTGTCTGAAGTTAGAACACAATTTCCCACTGCATAACCACCAGAGAGCACGACTTCGAGCTAACATTTTGATAGACACGGAGCTATGTCATGGCTAGGCCTCAACGTTGTCACTTTCAGTGTATGTAAGCACGTTGGCTCAATACCGCCCGGTTGCTCAGACCGAAGAAAAGCGTTGACTAAAGGGGCCCTATCCTGAGCCTTCAACTAGAACATCTAACCTACAAGGTAATAGGACGAAATGAGGGTCTTGTAGCCCCCTGGAAGCCGGTGACTGATCGCTCAGTTCATACGCCAACTGTAAAGTAGACAACCAGGAGTGTGGATCAGTCGACAACATGATGGTCCCAGTATATTCAGTCTTTTCATTTTTTCTTACCTGCATTTAATTCATTATTCACGGATGGCACAATGGCTCAGGAAGATGATCGCACCCAATTACAGACAGTGGCCAGCAGCGGCTTGTATGAGTGCATGGAACGGGGTCTACCCAATAATCACAAGACCCGTTGTCAAACAGAGGGAAGTAGCAACTATGATCGGAGGGCCTCAATAGGTCAGCCGGGCCACAGTCGGAGGAATAAACCTGACCGTGTATGGGAATAGCAGTATCGATTTTTCTTGAGACAGAACAAGGTTTGATAAAGAATACGCGGACGACGTTGTACTTTGAACGGTGGTCTAGCGCGTTTGACTACCACCTCGGAGGTCATATGTCTGAATCCCCGTCATCAGCGGTTACTTTGGTGGTAGACAGTAATCCACTGCCGTCCGGCTCGTTATCACACCTCACCTATTAGGACCTTATGTGGTTTTCCATTTCAATTTCCAGGGTCTGGTTGCAGGCTGTACCCAATAGAGCAGTGGGCTTTAAAGGTTGTGGGCTATACCCCTTCCATTATACTCATGCGCAATTTCGAAATGAAAAAACGCCTATGTTTTAGATAGCTTAAATAACTGCTTAGTAATGTCTGTGATGTTTTTTTTTATTCGAAGTGCAAGTCACCACCGAAAGATTGGCTAAGTTCAAAATCAAATCGTATCCAGGCGAGGGAAGCATTAGCCGAAGTAGACCAAGTTTCTTAAGTTGGCAGTTGCATCTCAGCTTGTGGTCGGGTATCAGACGGAGTATAGTCGCATATAGAGTCACTCTCATAATCAGGTATGAAAATCTCAACCAATGGGTTAGTTCGGATAAATTATGACAAGCTTGCGGATTGGGGTGCACCAGCTACACCTGCTGCAGTAGTTTTGATGCATAAATCAATGATGTAATTCACCGTTTCATCTTCAACAGGAACCATCAACTGCAGTGCATATTCCAACTGAATGTAGAACCCAGGATTTATGCTTGTTAGTTAGGCTATACAGGTTATCATTCAAAACTATGTGGCATGGCACATCCTTCATTAGAATCGGACGCTATCTACCCTTCAACCGAACACTGGTCGACTCACGCAAGCGAAACGAAGGCATGGAAAACAAACAGCAGAGCTTGATTACTTGAGCAATATCAACAGTGATACAAAATACAGTAAACTTGATAAACAATATGCTGTTCAGTCGAACAAACACTCAGATTATTGGGCCACAACCGAATCATGCATTTGCATCAACAATAATCCAGTACCCTTCCGACTGAAGGATGCATTTACATGCTTCGCACACCTTGCTTCGGTTCACTGCATTCTGTCCGCGTGACGGAGACGGCATAATATCTGATTATCGACCAAGTGCCGAGTTTACACTGCGACAGGTAGGTCCGACCTTTAATACGGCTCAGAAACATGGCTGCTGCGAGGGAAAAACAGACGAAGACTGTCGGCGCTTGAGCATCAATGTCTTCGCAGCACTGCTCGAATATAGTGGAAACACCATATCAGCAATACTGAGGTAAGACATAAGGTGTTGAGAACCAGATGTCAGTCTCTGGATCAAGAACTAAATCTAAACAGGTCAAGATGGTTAGGAAGTGTTACGCATGCCCATCGACAAACTTCCTCAACGTACGCCGTCCTCCGAGACGGGTAGTTGTTGAGAAGTAGATCGAGGTGGTCAATCCACAACATGGCAAAAAGGTATGAAAGCCTCGATCAGTGGACTTGGTCCAGTAGGGTGGGATGGGTTCACAAGACCCACCTACCAAGGGGTTGGAGACAGCAGGTGACATGGTGGGGTGTCGCGGTCACTTGCGTAGTTATACTCGAGCTCTTTCTTTGTCTTCGTGATTTTCGATTATTACTTTATTTTCGAGTACATAAGTGCGACGTTCATGTTCGAATAAAGTTAACTCATCATCATCATCATCGTACAGCGTTAAACAGTAGGGCAAGCCCCACTGACCACTGCCTTTCTCACTATGTTGCACGTTGAATTAAAAAGTATGAATATACAAGATGGACATGGAGTGGACCTACATGGGTGGGAAAAGAAAAGAATGCCCTAGTAGCCAACAAACGGAATACACAGTCTAACTGTACAAACGTACACCGATCAAACATTCTGATTCGATAGAAAGTGACAACACGATCTCCACTGTTCGCGGTTCGCAGCCATATCCTTCAGTGTCTCCAGCCAACTGGACCCCAACCACGAAGACGTGAAGCACCTACTTTTCCTAAGTCTGCTGTACATTTTCTCATTCCTCGCTGCCACGTCATCTGTTGACCTCCACGTGGTCTCTTCCACTCCCTGGGAGGGGCGGAGAATAGGACACGGTACGGTAGACGTGTGTTTGCCATACGTAACACGTGTCCCAACCAACGAAGTCTACTAAGCTGTATACGTTGTGACAAAACGTTCTCTGAATTAGTACCCAATACTCGCTTTCTTACCTCATCGTTGCTTACTCGGATATTCCACCCAATCCTAGCGATACTACGTAAACATCGATGGTCGAAAACCTCAAGACGACGAATATCTTCAGCACGCAGACTCCAGGTTTCGCAACCATACAACAAAACTGCGGCACGGTATACACGACCTTTCAACTTCAGTGAAATATCGGATCGACGCCACAAGTGCTTCAGTCCAGCGTACACCGCTCGAGCCTTGGATATCCGCGTACTCACCTCTACTACTGTGCTCCCATCCGTCGTCACGTTGCTACCGAGGCAGGTGAAGTGATCGACAACTGACACCACCTCCCCATCGAGCATCAAGCTCGGAATCGTTGACGTCCAGTCTTGTAACATCACCTTGCACTTTGAAGGTGCAAAGCACATGCCGAATGGAGCTGCAGCTCTTGCGGGATTATCTAGTGCACGCTTAGCATGTTCCGTGGATTCGAACAAGCAGACAACGTCGTCTGCGTAATGTAGGTCACACAGCTTTTCACTATCTCCTAGTTCGACGCCTACATCCTGAAGATTTTGCAAAGCACTCTCCATTATTTCGTCCATGACCAATTTGAAAAGGAATGGAGACAAAGGGCATCCCTGCCGAACACCACTGGTCGCTTCGAACCGACCGGATAGTTCACCGTAAACCCTTACGCGGCCAGAAGTATGAGAATACAATCATCTCATTAGGTTCATGAACTTATGGGGCATATATTTTCGATGAAGAGCACTGAAAAGCGATGTTCGATCAACTGAATCGAAGGCGCCTTTCAGGTCTAAGAAAAGCATTATTGTTGGTCGGCGGTGCGTCTGACGCGTTTCAAGTAGTCGGCGAAGAATACAAATCTGGTCGATGCATCCTCGACCTGAGCGGAATCCAGCCTGCTGCTCGCGGACATTCCTCTCGCGAGCCGGTGTAAGACGGTGCAGCAAAATCGAAGCTAATACTTTGGTGACTATCGGGATTAAGATAATCCCACGATGATTACTGCAGTCATTGCGTATTCCCTTCTTGAAGACGGGAACAATCAATGACTCGCTCCATATTAACGAAATACGCTCCTCCTTCCAAATGTCATGGAGCAAAACGGTAAGTGATTTTATCAACGCCCCACCACCCAGTTTGAAAAGAACTGGAAGAAGTTCGTCGGGACCTGCCGCTTTCCCCCGCCTTAGTAATCGAATACATGACTCTACTTCTACTTCCGATGGGGGCTCAAGTGATACCATCCAAGGAGTCACAGTTGTTGACACGGGAGTAACTACACTAGCGTGCGGCCACCTAAACTGTTCCTTGAAGTACTCGGCCCATCGGTCAAGCCTTTGCTGTTCGTTATGAATGGGTTCTCCATTCATATTGCAAATCGTTTCACTGACCTGAGTTCGCCGTCCACCGGTGTCACGAATAAGTTTGAACAGTCTTTGACTGTTACCTGAAGCAGCTGCCACTTCCATTTCTTCGGCTACCTTGACCCACCAATTTTCGCGATCCTTCTTAAGGCTTCGCGTAACTTGTCTTTTTAGATTTATAAGCATCTTATTCATCTCCTTACGGTCGAAAGCTGACGCTTTTGCTCCATTATACTCAGCGACTCTTGCGAGATCCAGTGTCTTTGATGGACAACGGATGGAGGACCACGGGCAAAACCTGCTGCCACGTGCATCGCCTGTTTGATATGAGCCCAATGCTCATCTACATTACTGTTCTCCGTGGATCCTAGCTCATGTGCTAACTTCTGCTCATAACGAGTGCAAACGTCTGGATCACACAAACGTTGCACGGCTAATCCGGTTTGCGGTTTGCGACGATGACCATGGAGCTGGAGAGATAATCGCATTAAAACTAAGGCATGGTCCGACTCTACGTACGTGGACCAGTAAGATCTACAGTTCTGAACAGAACTGCGCCATCGGTAGCTTACGGCGATATGGTCAATTTGACTCAAAGTACCTGTACAGTTAGAGCGCCATGTCGCTGTGCGACGCGAGCTGTGTCGGAAATTTGTGCTAGACAAGAACAATCGATTGTCTGCACAAAACTGGAGAAGCCTATCCCCGTTATCTGTACGCTCAGCAGGTAAAGCACAGCGCCCACCTAAAAAGGCTTCTGACACACTAAGTTTGCCAACTTGCGCATTGAAGTCACCAGCTAGCACTACAATGTCGGAACCTTTACTGCTGCGAACGAGAGTGGCTAGGGCATCATGGAACTCATCTTTCTGCAAGTCTGAGCTGCAGTCCGTTGGGGCGTACGCCGAGATCACAAACAAATGGGTTTAACACAACTATCCTTTCGAACGCCGACTGACCCTTGGAGTCTCACAGCACATAAACGACTGTTTACAGGGATCCAGTCTAATAGGGCAGCCTCAGCCTTCTCAGTCAAGACAATTCCTACACCACGTTGACCCACAGCTCTAGCTGCTTCGTCTCCTGAGGTGCGCAGAATATACCTCGATGAGATACCAGGAGCAGTTAGTTGAATTACACTCCTCGAATCCTGGATACGCGTTTCGCTTAAGCAGCAAACTTCAATCTTCAGAGAGTTCATTGTGAGGGCTAGGCACGCCTGCTGACCGGCCTGCATGAGTGTACGCACGTTGAAGGAGCCGAGATTCAGAAGCTGACGGGGCTTGAGAAAATGTGAGTTACCAGACAGAGGATTATTTCCGACAATGACAGTGAATCGTTGCGAGTATTGACCGTGTTATCAGTGGGAGCATTATGGGTGGATAGATAGGGCAAAGAGGGATGGTTAGGGACAGAAGACAAAGGTTGAATAACAGAGAGGGAACTCTGAGCAGTAGCACACTTATCACTACCCACCCCGCTCGATGCAATGGGCAGCGCGGTCCTGATTAGCCTGCGCGACGACCGATGCAGTATGGAATTCTTTGTATTCGTGCAGTTCATGGGAGATGTTGGACGGGTACTGCTAGGGTGTCCAGCCACAAAGCAGGAGAACGATTAGGGTCCTCATCCAAAGCCTTTAGTTCTGACAAGAACCTATCCACAAGGCAGCGGGATGGCTTGGTGGAAGCCCATTTGCTTGGATCAATTATTCTTCCACTGGTTTTTCCGACTGAGTTGCCAGCTCAAATCAACCCCCAACCTGGAGGACCAGGAGACTGGACTTTGTCTGACCTCTACCCATTGACCTGTCAGGTATGATTGCATCTCCGGCTTAAGGAAGCCATCCTGTATAGTTCTTTGGGTCATAGAGGCGCGCAAGCCATCACACTACGTCAAGGTGCAGTCTCGTCGTGATGTCATCACATTCACATCACACTCACTAATCAAAGGTATTACTCTGCAAGTGGTACTTCACATACTCCACCACAGCTGATGAATCCCGACAAACTGTTCGAAACAACTGTAGCATTTTCATGATTCCTTTCTACAGGTCACAAACAATACAATGATTAAAAGACAGGTAATAAACAGAAGGATACTTTGGATGATAAAAAAACAGCCTGTGCGGAAGTTTGATACAATAAAATGACGACCAAGGAGATTCTCTTACCTGCGGAACTTTGAGGACCGGCCCAGTGGCTGCGACTGGCCGATAACAACTTGATATTCCGTGTCAGATCGGTGATCACCTGCAATCGTCGATGATATCGGCGAATACTGTTTTGAAAACCCAACTGCATTGCCCATGCGGTTAGAAAGAAACATTCAGTGGAGAAGTTGAAAATCAATCGATTAGCCGACCGTTGATTATCAATATCCAGTTCGGAAGCTGTTTGGTTTTGCCGGATGAATGTTGTGGTGTGACAATCAATGAGAAACAGGTTGGATGGGAACAAACAAACACGGTTATTCAAATGAGACAGTATTTCATTTCATTTATTTCAAACTGATGTGAAACAATCCTGTAAAGCGTTCATTGGGCTAAAGCCTATACCCGAAGATTCAATAGAAAAATCCATCAAAGCATCGAACAGACCCGTGATTCAGATCGAAACAAGTGCGTTAGGTGAACATGTTCTAGGTTATTCATTTTCGAGTTCGCCTCCAAATGATTCAATATGGTCGGCGGTGGGTGTCTCAGGCTTCGAGACAGCTACTCGTCCTGAACGTCTCTCGAAATGCTCCCAAGTGACCGTGCGTCTAACAAAGCCTCTGCTGAGGAAGTCCTACATACCACCTTCTCGGGGCGGTGTTCTCACTACAGTGAGAGGAGGAAAGTGAATGTCCGGCGCTCTCCATCGGGTCGACTAACTAATGGTCAGTCTAGGAGAGCTGGCTAAACCCTAATTTCAAACCAACCATGGGTGGTACATGAGGCATACAAAACTATGCTCACTGGCATCTGCGGCGGAGGGGTTTATTGGACACCCAGGATGTTCAGCCTCATCTGATGGGTGAATGAATTGAGCATTCAGTCATCGGGTCCAAGTGTCTTCCAGAAGAGGCGAATGAACCATTCAATTGGCCATAGGCTTACCTGGATCAGCCTTGCTGCCTTACAGGACGCGCTTGGCTGCGCAAAGGCTAGAGATGTATCCTCGAACAAAAATGCCTACTCTGGACTGAGATACCGAGAAGTACAATAGCTCGCAGCGCAAAAAACCATGACGGACTCTACTACTGCTCCTCCTTGCGCACGAACGAACGCTCTCCTGCTCCGTGCTCAACATGGTCTCCCGTTTCCACTACCTTCCCACTGTCTTATCCATTTTCAGATCCCACGGGTTCTTCGATCGATCATACCTGCTATAGTGCCACTGATGGGAATCCTGGCCATGTTCTCTCTTGTCCTTCTTCGACTAACTTCCGAGTCTCAACGAACCCGCTACCACCGGTCGATGCCCTGCTTCGTCGTCGATGCCTATTCAAAATGGCCACGTTCAACGTGCGAACCCTGATGCGTAAAGGACAACAGGCGGGTTTAGCTCGTACGGTTAATTCCCTTGCCATCGATGTATGTTGCATTCAAGACTCCAGTTCTATATAATCGTTCGGTGAAGTTTCACTTACGCCTTTCTGGGGACACTGAGGCTGTGGCTTCTGGTCTTGCTACCGTTGGCATTGCTCACAGTGAAAGGGCTGAAGCGGCGTTGCTAGAATGGATCCCAGTCGACAGTTGTTTATTTGCAGTGAGACTCAGATGTTCGTGCAAAGTGAGCAGTCCCCACTCCGATAGTTGCAATCTGTTTGTCGTTTCGGTGTATGCACCCACCGATTGCAGCCCAGATGCAAAGATACCTTCCACCAAAAGCTGCACGATCTCTGACAAGAAACAAGCCAGGCCGATTTCATGATTTTGGTGGGAGATCTGAATGCTAGATTTGGTCGGCTGTCATCGAACGGAGCGCAACTATGAAGCCACTTTGCGTCAAATTCCTGTCGTTCGGAAAACGGGGGACGGTTGTTGGTTATATGCTCAGATCATCGCCTATTCCTCGCCAGTGCGAACTTCAGGCGCCACGTGGCGTCCACCCATTTTGAGCCAACAATGGACCCAGATCGACTACATCGCTATAAGCCACAAATGGTGGGGTTGCATACAAGACTGCCACTCGCACTGGAGTACCCCCCTTGACTCCGACTACGCATTAGCTTGCACTAAGCTGTCTATGTACTCCGGTGGGCGCTCCAAACGAAGGCTGCAACGACGGTCAGATTGCGATAAGCTTTTCGATTCATCCCGCTTATCTGTCTTCCAGAAAGCGCT
This sequence comes from Fasciola hepatica, assembly GCA_948099385.1. Lineage (NCBI taxonomy): Eukaryota > Metazoa > Platyhelminthes > Trematoda > Plagiorchiida > Fasciolidae > Fasciola > Fasciola hepatica. The sequence continues at coordinate 2,672,140 of CANUEZ040000164.1, forward strand.
ATCTGAAAAGCTAGATGTAACCTCACTTGATGACATAAACCAACACTGGTCGCTTACCAAGAATGCCTTGCATTCCGATGGCCTGACAATTTGCATCTTGTCTCTTCGTGACGCAAGACTCTGGGTTTCTGCTGAATCTCTGTGCCTCCTCGACGAACGCCAGCCGATTCCGGATGGAAAGGAGTATAACGAAGCATGTCGCGTAATGAGACATGCACTTAACGCGAGGCTTCGTAGGGAGCGCGAAATCTGGTGGTCGCAAAGCGCATCAGAGGTGGAACATGCGACCACTATGGGAATTTCCCGCAGGCTATTTTATCTTATTTGAGTCACCGGTAAGAAGCCACTAGGTGTGGGTGAAACGATCTGTGAAACTGATGGTTTTTCAATTCACAATTAGAGACGGCGTCTCGAATGTTGGGCGGAGCACTTTCAGACAGTTTAGCTGGCCCTCAGTGTCGGTCTCTCCTATAGCTCTTCCGGTCTGGGCAACCGGGTAGTATTCAGCCCACATGCTTGTTTGGAATGAAAATGACAACGTGGAGACCAAGCCATGACATGGCTCCGTGTCTATCAAAGTGTCAGCTCGAAGTCGTGCTCTCTGGTGGTTATGTGATCGGAAATTGTGTTCTAACCTCAGACAGATTTCCTTCGTGAACCCACGTTTATTTTTCTGCTTCATGGCATCACGCTTATATATATATATATATATATATATATATATATATATATATATATATATATATCATATAATATTTTCTGACACACGTCCAGTGGTCCATTTCGACAGATCCACTTACCGAGGCGAAGAGGTCACAAGTTTGGAATTCTGAGCAGGTTCCGTCCTTGTGGAGGAATTGGTTGTTGTCCCCATCTTTAAGAAAGGCTCACGCGCGGACTGCACCAACCATAAGGGTGTAAGCCTCATCCCAATTACGTCGAACATGCTTGCATCTGTCATACGTCGCAGGTTGTACCAAATCCGTGAAGAGCAGGCTGGGTTTCGTGCAGGTCGTGGACATGTCGATCAAATCTTCACCCTTCGACAACTGCTAGGGCACTACTGCCACACTGTCCAAAGATCAACGATCATCGTGTTCCTGGACATTCGCGCGGCCTTTGACTATGTCGAGAGCTGAGCTATGGAATATTCTGTTGAGAAATGGAGTACCCGTGAAGTATGTATCAGTCCTTAAAGAGTTGTATCGTCACACCTCAGGTCGAGTAGAGGCCCACGGTCAGCTTTCGTCCCCCTTGGTCGTCTCAAGTGGAGTTCGACAAGGTCGCCCTGCATCCCCATTTCTCTTCAACTTTGCCATAGAGGATGTTCTACGGAATGTTCTGTCTGGTCTTCCGAACGGTGGAGTTGAACTCCTCCTAAGGAACAGAAGTTTCAACTTGGAATATGCCGATGACATCGCCTCGCAGAGTGATAATGCACGAGCAGTGCAACATGCTTTGGACCGCTTGGCGATTGAGGAGTTCAGGTTTGGAATGCCCCCCGGGCCTTCCACGTGCAAAATGCTTTTGCAGCATTGGCAGAAAACTGTTCCGGCCCTCAACCTTTGTGGTGACCAGCTAAAGTCAGTTGCCAAATTTGAGTACCTTAGGAGCTTGATAACAACTGGAGGTGGTGTTGAGGAACAGATCAAATCATGCGTAGCGAGAGCTACAGCAGCTTTCGCAAACCTGAAACATCCGTGGCATCGCCATGGCATCCGTCTGTCTCTTATGGGACGGGCGTACATTGCCGCGTTCGTAGTGTTTTACTGTACGGCTGCGAGACCTGGCCACCTTGTGTTAAGGATTGTCGGCGTCTTCCGTGTTCGACAACCGATGTCTCTGAAGCATTGCTTGCGTCTGATGGGAACATCGAGTGAGTAATGACTAGGTGCGCCGTTGTGTATTAGGCACGGATAGTCACCCTCTTAACGAAGTGATCGCTCTGCACAGCCTGCGGTGGCTGGGCCATGTTTCACGAATGCATGTCAGTCGTCTACCTTTCCGTGCTTTATTCGCACGTACTGCGCAAGGCTGGAAGCGACGCGGTGGTCAGGCCATGACTTGGCGTAGGGGCATGAAAAATCTAGCATCAGCATCGGCTTCGGTCGGAGCTTCCCGCTTCCCTGGTTAGGGCTCAAGAGATGAGGATTGTCGTTAGTTAGAGACGTTGAGGGACATGGTTGAGAACAGAAGTCAGAGGCGCGAATGCTATGCGGTCTGTCTGTCTGTCAAACTCTCGTGACCCGTAATTACAAAATGTCATTCCGACAAACAAAATGACAAAAAAAAAAAAACATCAAAACGGACGGTGAAATTGCAAATAAATCAGCATTTTCTTTCCCTCTCTAGCTAACTGTCTGTTTTATTGTATTTTTTGCTTCTTCCCCTGTGTTGTAACTGTTGCCGTTGAGTTACCACCATGCTTGATCTCAAGCCGGTGTAAGTATATAAATACACATGTACCCCACAGACCGGTGATTGACATGAGCACCGAAGCCTATCAAGAAACAACTTAGTGGATTGCAGGAATACTTGAATCTCTGTGAAAGTCACCAGTACGGTACAGAGTGAAAGACTCGTTATTTTTTATGGAGATGATAAAACGTCAGAATGTTTGAGCGGACTTTTCTTTCTCTAGAGGTGGATTCCCGATTCAGAAACATTCAGCTGTCGTTACTTGACCGATAATGACATCAAACTTGACATTCCCGTGGTCAAGCTAAAAGAACCAACCCACAGATGTACCGTGCGAACAAGGAATCTGAGAGCACATTAGGGAGGTCGAATTTCCCAACTTACTACTCAAAACCCGAATAGTAAATGACAAAGTCAGCTTGAAACGTGTACGCGAAAATTGGATGATAGAGAAGCAAATTAGCGGACTCGCCCGGTTTTTATTGTCCAATAATGAATCTAGGCTCCACGCTAATCTTAAACGAAGAGCCCATGGGTGATATACTCCTTCGTGGTATATGGGGGATACTAATGAAGTTGAAGTGTGATAAGTTCAGTGATCCAAACGGGTTTTCACCAAGGGTGCAAACTGAATTTGCTCTCATTTCATCCTCAGCGTTCACATGTTTATACAATAGACTTTTGTTCCGTGAAAATACCCTCGATTATGCTAGAGTGGCATCTATGACGCGAGTGTATGTTCACTGCTTGGAAGATATATCGTGCAATATAGTACTCTTGACTTGTGCGTCCAAAGACTTCTATTGCATCAAATGTCCTCTGAGATAAGAACAACTGGTCCGGTCAGCTTAACCATCGTCACTTGAGAGTCCCATTGAATGTCATACACTACTTTGTTTCTCACCTCATAGGATATGTAAAGACTTTAGGATTTGTAGTCGGGACTGTAATGATGTATTCAATTGCATAACGAGAAAAAAATCTACGCATATATTAGTTGTACATGGTGGTGTGTCGTCTATCGGAGATCATTTATCTTACCCCTTTACCAATCGCTAACAGTAAACACGTGGTCGTGCTCACGTCTCAACTACTTTCAACGAGCGATATTCTTTGGGGTATCACTCCATCAATCCGTTTCTACGGCATGTATACTACTATTTTTGAAGAGCATATTTTTTATACTTCAATCAATAACTTATGGACCTAACTACTTTGTTTCATCAGTTAGTTGTAATTCATCATTCAATATTTACATGATTGAATCATTAGCTCACTGTGTTAAACTTTTACGTGGTTCACCACAAGGCATTTCTCATCAAGTCTAAAAGGAACGTGCCGGAATGAACTTAGTCCACACCGTCCAACCAATCCGACTAACAGTTTACGCCCATATCATGACGAAATCTGTGGTGCACTACTTCAGATTAAATATAGACTTTTGATGGGGTGAATCTAATCTGCAATTGGGTACAAAAATAGTTTCCACGGTGCAACAGAGGTGACAGGTTTCTTTCAGTGTGCTGGTAAAGAGACTAACACAACTACGGAGTGACTAATAAATGAAGAAGGATCGTGAAAGAACAGTTGTTGGGATACAAAATCACAATTTGAATCTTCGGAAATCTATTTCGATTCCAAACCTGATTTTCTTCTACGTGATAAAATATTTACTAGATAACTTTGAGATTTTTTTGCAGTGCCTGTGGATTCAAGCTGGACTCGCACAAGGCTACTGAATATCGTAACTGGGAGCGACAACTCACACGTGATTTGGCCCCACTCAGTATGGGTGTGTCGGAAAGCTTTGGTTTCCCTATCCTAGCCTGTGGTCGCTAAATAACGGACAGTGGCTACTAAACGATGGCCAGAGGCCACTAGACAACAGGAAAACCTGTAGTAATCAGTGATTTGTGGTTTGGCGCTCCTGTGTGATCCAATTTCGTACGTCAATTGTTGCTTTCGTAATCCGACCGGTTCTGCTAAGCAGCCAACACGGAACGGATTTGCAGCTGAAAATCGGTGCAGTACTGAAGAAGGAATCTCGGTCAAAATCTCCTGATTCCCTCTTCCGTGAACGGGTCCCGGACTTTTCGTGGCCAAACATTTGGTCGGATGGACATTTGATCGGTGGTTAAGACAAGGCCAGCGATGAATCCTACTTTACCTGCCGCATGCAATCGTTAAGGCAAGCCATTTTGTTCACATACTGAGGTAGTCAAGTGGATCAAGTGTCTATCACCTTAAAAAGGATAAGGGCTTGAATCCCAGATTCAACGGTCACTGCCGTGGTAGACGGCACTTTGCTATTTCAGCTGACCTTGGTTTCTAACCTTGGGCTGTGGGAAGCTGTTATGAGGTCACAACGGTCGAAACAATTTGATTGTGGAGCCCGGAATATGCACACTGTGACATCAGAACACGTTTTCAGAGACAAACAAGTGTTTTCAATGATTCATTCTCAAGTCTTTACAAATCATATAGGAGATGGTTGTGCTGAAATGGTCAAGGGTCATTCGGATTGGACGTAGTTTGTGGGGGAGACGGGTTGGGGTTGGATCGACGTGTCTCGTCTGCACGATCAGGTCGTGACGGTCACATGGTTCGAAGCTGAGTGACTGGGATGGGGGTGGTCCACTTGAGGCCAGGGTAATTGGAGGGCTTGGACGAACTTCTTGTGTGTACACAGAGCAGGTGCGACAAGACGGATGCTAATCGCCTCTGCGGTGGCCAGTGTGTGTAAGCGGGTGTGTTTGTGGGGGTTGAGGGGCACTCCATAGACGATTTTAAATGCGGAATCCGTGCTTATTTTGTGACCTGAGTCTACCAGATGTCCGAGAATGGCACTCTCTATGGTTCCCGTTCCTCCATGCTGTAGCCATCGTGGACAGTGTCCTTAATTCTTTGGGATAGTTGCCTTGCCGTTCGGCCAATGTAGGTTGCATTACATTTGCACCTGAACAAATAGATTACCATTGAGTTGGCCAGCATTGGCAACACATCCTTATTGGAATTTCGGATAATGGGAGAGCTTGCAAATACACAGGCAACACGAGCTGAGTTGAATGTCCCACTCACCGCACGCGTTAAACGTCTGTTGACATGGTCCGATATGGCGTCTATCGAGTGCCCCTCAAACCCCACAAACACATCCGCTTACACACACTGGCCACCGCAGAGGCGATTAGCATCCGTCTTGTCGCACCTGCTCTGTGTACACACAAGAAGTTCGTCCAAGCTCTCCAATTACCCTGGCCGCAAGTGGACCACCCCCATCCCAGTCACTCAGCTTCGAACCATGTGACCGTCACGACCTAGTCGTGCAGACGAGACACGTCGATCCAACCCCAACCCGTCTCCCCCACAAACTACGTCCAATCCGAATGACCCTTGACCATTTCAGCACAACCATCTCCTATATGATTTGTAAAGACTTGAGAATGAATCATTGAAAACAACTGTTCGTCTCTGAAAAACGTTCTGATGATTGTGGAGCATTTGCACTTTGTCTTCAAAACCGCATCAAACAGAAATACATAATAGCAAAGCGTAAGCCTTTTCGCTTACCGATTCGTGATCAGCGTATGCCTCCAGGAGTATTGGTTACCACGTATTAAATGCTGATGCCGAGAGAGGCCAAGGGAACGGGCTACGACTAATCCACTTTCTGTAGGTGAGACATATGACAGGCTTGAGTGAATGTAGTGTAATTCAATCATCGAAATGTCTGGTGACCAAAGCTCCATTCGATGAAGTGTCCGGAGACGTCCGTAAATACATGAATACTGACGCGGCACGCAATGCGACATGAGCCACTAGTCACCGGCCACTGTCAGTTCTTGCCGTTTAGATGCGGTAGATTGATCAGCACACCCACGCTGAACTGAATTCACTTTGACGAATGCAACACTGCCAAATCACAGACAAAATCTTTGGCCATGTGCACAGGCCCCGCACTCAGAATTTCACAACATCGTGATCTATGCACAATGTACTTTACGATTAAGGTTATCACCGCCATATATGTCCAAGTCATTGACATTTTAGATCAAACCAAGCATAAAGCGGTTGGATGAACGCAAATGTAACCGCTAGCATGGTTAAGAAATTCAAGTTTATTCTTTATCGGACTAGAATTCCGTGGTGTGAGGCGCAATGAGTCTATGGCGGACACTGAACCAAACGGAGTGCAAGCGAAGACACGTCATGGATATGGGACACCACCGTTTGGCGTCAGTGTCCACCTGTTAGATGACTAATGTATGTGTGCACGCGCACGGCACATGACGGTGATCTGAATCACTTAATCAGTCATGTACCCCATGCACACAGGTGCGTGTTTGTGTTGAGGATGAGAAATGCAAGATTTTCGTTCCTCAACGTTCACCAACCGTTTCCTTTGGCACAACCTGTAGATTATAATATTTTACTTGACTCATCTCCTTATTACACACGAAGTGAATTCCAGTAAAATGAGTAAACCCCATAGTTCGAAAATAAACTGTAAGGACTCTGTAGGGAACATTCACGTCAAAACCAGTTTCTTGATTCCGCTTTTTAAGAAGGGAAAAGTTGTAGGTAGGTGGGAAAACAGAAACGCAAAGGGTGTTCCACAGATGAACCGTCCAAGGGGGAAAAAGAGGACTGAAAGATCGAGGTCCGAGATGGAGAGACAAAACCTGATAAGGGTAACTATCTACCTGTGCTTGGGATTGGCGTTGAAAAGTAATGGGAACTTGAAGATCCGGGGCAAGCTCGGAGACACAAAACCCGAAATAACAGCCGTAGAATGGGGACAATGAAGCCATTACGCGGCTATGGGCAAGTGACTACAAATTAGATGTTAAAACTGGGTCATCTACCAGACGAATGGCTCGGTGGAGAAGAAATAAAGAAGAAGACGTAACTCCATCCTACTCGCGACAGCAGTTTCAAGTTTGAGCCGAATTTGAGTTTTGTTGTTTCTTGAGATAGTCTCATCCTCATGTGAGGATATCGTTTACGATCTTTGCTCAAGCAGTAAACTGTCTGACCTGGAATAATCGCGGACAATATTGTCCTTCTGAGTGAAGATCCGAACAAGCTGCAAGCTTTCGTAGACAGCCTAAAACACAGTATTAGCGATGTTTGGGATGCCTCCTGTACCTTCAAAGTGTAAAATGCTGTTGCAGGACTGGGTTGGCTCAACACCAAACCTCTTCTCGGCAGGGAAGCTCTAGCTGAGGTGGACAAGTTTTGTTACCTGGACAGCTACGTTTCATCAGGTGAACGGATGTCGGATGAAGTGTCATCGCATATACAGAAGGCGCGTTTGGCTTTTGCCAACCTCGGACTTCTGTGGCGCCGGCGTCACATCCGATTGTCAGTTAAGGCTCGAGTGTACAATGCGGCGGTGAGGTGTGCTCTTTTGTACGGCTCAGGAACACGGCTGGTAAGAGTGGAAGATACACAAAGACTGTCGGTGTTTGAGCACCGATGTCCTCGTAGCATTGCCCGAGTATAATGGGAACACCATACCAGCAATGCTGGCATTGAACGTAAGGTGTTGGGAACCAGAGGTCAGTCTGCGGATCAAGTACTGAATCTAATCAGATTAAGGTGGTTGGGACATGTGTTACGCATGACCGCCGATAGAATTGCTCGATGTAAGCTGTCCTCCGAGGCAGTTACTGGCTGGAAGGTAGGTCGAGGTGGTCAGTCCGTGAAATGGCAAGAAAGTATGAAAACCATGACCAGTGGACATGGTCAAAGAGGACGCGTTGGATCCCGGGGTTGGGGTCTACGTAATCCGCCTGCTAGCGGAGTCGCCGTGTTTGGGAATAAAAAGAATTGCGGCTTTTTTCGGTGGGCTGGCAAATGCATCAGACTGAAGAGCAAAGCAAAACATGAAGACGAAAAATTAGTGCTAACTCTGAGGCACACATTTTCAGGACGATGGGTGGAATGCCGCCCAGATCAGGTGGTTTATTTTGGTCGAGTGATTGTAAGGTTTGGCGGACATTTCCGGTTGTGACAAGAGGAATAAAAGGGCGGCTAGTAAGAGTGGTTGGAGATGGAAGAATTGGGTAAAGTGGAATTAGAGGCAAACCGGGAAGCAAAATCCTCGGCTTCTCATGGGGTTCACAGACTAAAGAGCCAGAGGCGCTAAAGATGGGGCAAAAATTACTGAAAACGACTTAGGCGAGAGCCCAAAATGGTCGGCTACCAGTAACGGGAGAAACTAGACGTTGGGATTTCTGGTGAATGGAATAATCCTTGGCTTCCTGGATGGAAAGAGAGCATTTATCTCAGACCTGCACGAAGATACCACGAAAGTGGAGAGTGTCGAAGCTGCACCACCGTCTGAATGCTAAGTTCTTTAAGAGCAAAGCGCGATCGTAGGCGTGGAAAAACCACTCAGGAGATTGAAATTTGCCAGTTTTGGAAGTGTGGAATGAAAAGTATGCTGTGGATAACAGTTTCAGTAAACTTTGAAACGGAGGAAGAAACATCAGAAGTGAAGCAACAGTCACTCCAGGGATAGGAAGCCCGAAAATTACGAAAAGCATCCCAGTTGGCTGAATCGAAATGCAAAAGGTGCGTCTGGAGTTACACTTAGGAACTGGTCGAGAGAAGGTGTCAGAGAAGACGGTAAGATAGTGCTCCTATAAGCCAAGGGGAGGAACGGAGGTAATATCAGAAAGTGAGGAGGGGAAGAAAGTGAGAAGATCGAGAGTATGTGTACGATCGCCAGCCCGATCAGAAATGCGTGTGGAGAAGTCAACGAGTTAACTTGGATTGTTGACCAAAGCGGAAGCTTCGGTTTCGCGTCCCACAGTCGTCGTGCCGGAAGAGTGCAAAAACCAGTTCTTATTGTGGACATTAATGCTAATAAGAACGGTAACTTGGTAATTGGGGTCTGATACGAACAAGTTATCAATGCCAGAAGACAACTTATCCAACACTGAGTGATCGCCACTATTGGGAGACCGATAAACGATGCAGCAGTAATGATCAAAAGAAGGGAACCGGAGCTTCAGCCACATCAACTGAAACTCGCGGTTGGCAAAGACCAAGTGTGGGATACGGGAGGTAGTGACTGATCGGTGGATGTGGGCACAGACGTCAGCTTTAGATAAAAAAGGAGGAATGGGAAAAAGTAGATCGGAAACTGGAGATGGGTAGTACCCGCCGTGGGAGAGATTTGTGTCCCAGTCAAGAATATGGCGTGGGGTCGAGCAGACTGAAGAAAATGATGCACAGATTCAATATTGTGGTTCAAACCGTGAGTGCTGGTGAGAGCTAGAATTTTCCTTGTTGTGAATGCTAAGTAAACACGAATGATGAGTTTTTTTGTGGAACCTTACCCTGGAACTTGGGGTGGCGAACCACATGTTCCAAAACGAAAAGCAGTGATACTACCCCGGGCGACGGAAAAACCGTCTACCACCGATCATTGGACTGAAGGAACTACGTGGTTGATTGGGAGCAACCAATGAACAAGCGCGCATATTTTGCGTCGGTGCGTGCATGTCACACGTGTGTTTTAGTAATGATGTACTTATCAACGTGAATTCAGCTCAACTTGGATCAACAGATTGCTCCACGCTTGCCGTGATAGTTAGTTTTATTTCTGCACTTTCGTGTTCACATGGCTTTGTCTGTCTCCTTTACGGACGAGCTAGCTACGTCGAGGATAGAAGGCCCCGGTCTACGGAAAACGTGCGAAGAATTTCATCGCAGACATCCTATTCTGCCAGACCCATCAGTGCGTTTTTGTGCTGGTGTTGATCAGACTTACAACTTGCGGCAGCGTTCATCCTCGAGAGGGATAGTTGTTGTGTTCATATGTTTAGGTGTTTGCATGAGCGTGTGCGTTGACCACAACACACAGAGAACGGTGTCATAGTCCCCGGGACAGCCGGGTGAACGTAGTCCTTGGAAGAGCTGCATGCACCAGAAAACAAGTTGGGCTTAAACGTGAATGTGTACAGTGGTCTAAAGCTGACTGAGGCTACTACTTTATTAATGTGGACGGGCTCGTTGGCTGAAGGACACATGGTGCACGGTGAATGAAGGAAAAGTGTGTACAGTGTGTGATTCAACAATATTGGAGGGGTCTTAGAACATATACTGTTACTAGTCAGGAGTTGACGGTTAGGAAACGACTCTATGGACTTTTTGGGACGGCAGAATGAAAACAGCATCGTACTCGGATGAAAGAAAGTAGAATGTCCCCGTTCCTTGCTATGTAAAAACACTACGATAACCACCGTTCGTTGTGGCTAATAATTGATGAACTCGGTGATTGATGATTGATAAACGTCTGTGGGTGGTTTTGGGGCACTTAATCGAGTGCGTCCATTGGACCGTGTCTATGCCCGCCACGAGGTGAGGCGGTGATTGCCTAATCATATACGGTGGTGATAACCTTCATCTATCGTAATTTACGTCGTGTGTAGATCACACTATAAGAAAAAATTATCACCATGTTTTTCGAAAAGTGGGGTCAACGCCTCACTTTCCCACTGCACACAGTCTAATTCTAACAAATACCAAGCCATTCACTGTTCAAAAATACAAGGACAGGTTACCTTATCAGTCTCAATCTTTCATTCAATATCAGTCGATGTGCTCTTGTAGTGCATAATATGTTGGACACGACGAGACGCCTGTCTAAGAGAATAGCAGAACACATCCCGGCTTCTTTAAAAAAGGAACATTTCGGACCGTTATTGGTGCCATCCAACAACATCTGGCTGACATCAGATCCATCCGGCCACAGCTTCCAGACCAATGCTGACAATTCCCAAAGTTCACGCCAAAGGATTTCGCGGGCGGCTGCTGAGGGCGTCAGAAGCCATAGCAATTCGTTTATTGAAGCCCGAACGCAACTTGTTGTTTCTGTGGCCCTAGCAAGTGATTCTTCTACTTTTCTCATGTACAAACTCTCCCCGGTGTCCTCAACTCACACCTGTCTTTTCATGCCACGTGATCAAGCATTTCACACTGTGGTTCACACCACTTACAAGGTTCACTATGTTGAAGCATGCTGTCAAGTTACCGGATTGGTGGCACATTTTCTCACTCCCTGCTATCTATAGCTGCACATATACCCTCATTTACTCAGTATTATATATGTAAGTGCCTGGAGTGATGGACTGAAAAGCAATTTCTTCGTATTACAAGCTATTGTAATGATAACAATATATATATATATATATATATATATATATATATATATATATATATATATATATATATATATATATATATATATATATACTGATGGTCAGAGATGGCAGGTCCTATTGACACACGGTGGTCAAACGGTTATCACCATGGTGTTTAGACAGGTTTGAATCTCGTCACCGCCGGTAACTTCTTCATTCGAAAGCTTTTCTTTCATTGGCTGTGTCCCCTTCCAGCAATATTTTACATTGTCGCACAATAAACAAAAAAGGAAAAGGTTATTACGAGCATTAAAACTAAGCCGAAGTTATCTTGGTGAGAATGGCATATAAACTGCTCGCTAGCACCATCCTCATATCGATTACCCAAAGCCTGCGAAAAGTGTGCGCGTGGTCAACAAACCGATTTCAGACCCGACGGGAGTTGGATCAATGACATCGTTACTGTACGTTAGATTTCAAATAAAAGTCAACTTTCGCAAGCGCCCAATCACTATTTTTATTGATCTGAAAGCAGCGTTCAGTTCAGTCGACCGCACAGTCCTCTGGAGCTGCTTGCCATTTAATGGCGGGTCAAACAAATCCAACTCTCTCCTTCAATCCATGAATACGGACAAACGAAGCTGAGTTCGTGCTTACGGTGACCTTTCACCCGAGTTCGCCAGAATTTGCCCGACTTAGTTGGGTTGTTTCGTTCTTCAACTTCCTCTTTTTCTTCTTCTTCAACATTCTGTTTCGAATTGATTATTAGTTCCAACTACGGGTAGGAGCAACGCAACTGATCCTTTTTCAGACAGTTTGACTTAGAATACGCGGACCATACTGAGCTTCTGAGTAAGTTCCGAAGTTTTTAGAAGATAGAAAAAAACAGTGTGTTGACGTTTGGGATGTGTTTTGAATCATCGAAGTGTAAAACGCTGTTACTAATTTGGATCGGGCCTAAAAAACCTCGTCATAACAAGAGAGATGTTAACCGGAATATATCAGCTTTAACACTTCGGAGGTTACATCTCAATTCGGAGTGGGACACCGGGTGATGAACTGTTGTCGCGAACACAACCTGAACTACCTGCGATCTTCACAAAAGCTTCCGTTTGTTCGCTACTGATTCTCCTTCATTTATACCATTTAATTCAATTTATTTAACTGAAGATTCAATGATGCTGCGCGGGCAGCAATTGGAACAATCAATATAAACAAGTTTTGTTCTGCTCAATCTCGCCATTCCGTGCTGTGGTTTTGGTGGTTAATTCGCAGCATCACCGAACCGGAAGCTCAGTAAATAAAAGCACAAAGAGTATGTAAATAGAACGGCATCATACAAGTGAAAGCCGATAAAGACCAAGAAAGATTTCGAATGTAACCACGCCAACAACCATGGCCAAATACGTCCAAGCCCACCAGTTCTGTTTTTATACTTTGTCGGCAGGTCAACTGAACAACTCGACCTACCGCGGAAAATAATGTATAACGAAGGAGTCTTACTGCGAGCATTCGTATCACGTTTTATCCAAAGTAACCTATTTTGATCGAGCGCCTGACCCCCAAAACCCTAGGCCTGGTACTTTTGTCATCATATCCGAGCAATGCCATCACGAATAACACGATGTTCAATAATGGCATTCGTGCAATTTCGATTCATAACAACCGCGTTTCTGAGCCGTTGAAAAGAGCTCGCGTAACTGTGGCAGTGGATATAGCCGGATATCTTGTCGACGCCACAAACCATTTTAGGACAACCTCACCCAAAATCATGTTGATAAACAAGAGGGAAAGAGAGTCATCAGAGTATTAGTCTCGATTTCGCTGCACCGTCTAGTACCAGCCCGCCACAGGAACAGCATGACCGATTCCGCTCAGGTCGACAATACATCCACCAGATTTTTACTCTTTACAAATTAGTTCAAACGCGTCACACATGCCGTCGGCCGACAATAATGGTTTTTCTCCACTTGAGAGATGCCTTCGATTTCGTTCACCGAACAGCGCCATTCAGTGCTCTTCATCGAAAAAGTTTGCCACAGAAGTTTGTCCATCTACTGAGATCAGTGTACGCTCATACTTCTGGCCGCGTAAGGGATTATGGTGAATTAACCAGTCTATTAAAAACAACGAGTGGTGTTTGGCAAGGGTGTCCCATTTATCCATTCCCGTTTAACTTCGTCAGCGACGAGATAATAGAAAATACCTTACGAGATCTTCGGCATGTAGACGTCCAACTGGCAAATGGTGAAAGACTGTAACTTAAATTACGCCAACGACATTGTCTGCTAGTCCCGATGTACGGAAAGTGCGCAACATGCACTAAACAGTCTCACAACAGCTGTGGTTCAATTCTGCATGCGCTTTGCACCTTCAAAGTGTAAAGTGACGTTATAAGACCGGAATTTAAGGGTTCCGAGCTTGATGCTCGATGGGGAGGTGATAACTATTTTCGACCGCATCATTTACCTAGGCAGCAGTGTGGCGACGGATGAGAACACTGAGGCAGAGGTGAACACGCGTGTATCCAAGGCTCGAGTGCCGTACGCTGCACTGAAGCACTTGTGGCGCCGACCTGTTATTTCACTGAAGTTGGAAGGTCTAGTTTATTGCGTCACGGTTCGCCCAGTTCTCTTATATAGTTGCGCTACATGGAGTCCATGAGCGGAAGGTGTTCGTCGCTTTGACGTTTTCCACCGTCGATGTTTGCGTAACATCGCTAAGATTGAATAGAATGACCGGGTTAGCAATGCTGAGGTCAAAAATCGAGTACTGGGTACCAGTTCAGAGAATATTCTATCACAGCGTATCCAGCTTAGTGGACCGCGTTGGTTGAGACAAGAGTTGCGTACGGCAAACACGAGTCTACCGTACCGTGCCTTGTTTCCCGTTCCTCCTGGGGAGTAGAAAAAACCACATTGAGGTCAAATGATGACACGGTAGCGGGGAATGAGAACGTCTACAGCAAACTTAAGAAAGTAGGTGCCTCCCGCCTTCGTGGTTGGGGTCCTAAAGATCCCTCAAACAGTCGGCTGGAGACACTGAAAGATACGGCAGCGAACTGTGAACAGTGGCGATCGTGTTGTAACTTTCTGTCGAATTAGATTGATCAATTTGTGTTTGTACAGTTAGACTGTGTATTCCATGTGTTGACTACTATAGCGTTCTCCCTTTTTCCCACCTCTGTAAGGCCACTTGTTGTCCATCCTGTTTATTCATTTCTCTTGTTGTTGCTACATCGAAGGCGTCTTTGAAGGAGTATCCCTGAAACTAATAAGTGATATGACGAAAACAACATTGTTGCACAATGGGCACTTAGTGCACGTTAAAGGAGGAACCTGATGGGGATATATATGTGCATACAGAAGGCTCGTTAGGCTTTAGCCAAACTGAGTTATATGTGACGCCGACATGACATTCGTTTATCTGTCAAGGGTTCACTGTATGCGGCAGAACCCAGGCCAGTGCTTCTGTATGGTTCAGAAACATGGCCACTGCAGGTGGAGGATATACGAAGATTGTCGGTATTTGAACACCGATGTCTTTGTAACGTTGCGCCAATCTGGTGGTAACACCGTATGTGCAGTGCTGAAATGCGGCGGAGAGTCATGGGTTTACGAACCAAATCATTCGATGAAACACCAAGCTTGATAGGAATCCTCGGCGCGCCGTGTTCGCTGAGACGGATAACGGTGGTTAGTCCATGACATGGAAGAAAGGTGCGAAAAACCTACCTAGTGTATTTGGCCATATAGAGCGTGTTAGACTTCCTAGGTGGGGTCCAACAGACTTTCTCACTCTACGGTTAGATACACTGGAGGATTTGGCCTTGTGTTCCGATCAGTGACGCCCTTGTATCCAAAAACTTTCCTTATCGAATTGATACCAATATTGGTAGTTCTTCTCTTATTCCTTTTGTACTCCTGTTTTTTTCTCTTCATTAGTTCCTTTAGAGGTGGTCTTTAGGAGATAGCAATCACAAACCACCGCACCCAGTGCACGGCTAATGGTTGTCTGAACTGAACTGAACTGAACATCACAAGATATACAAAAGATCGATAGAGTCATAATCAAAAATCAGTGAACAAGGTTAGCAGAACTTACCTAATCGATTTTGAAATTCCATCAGTTCCTCTTGTGTACCACTGAGACGTGTGGCATCATTAAAATCGACACGGCAATTTCGATAGAACAGATATCGGGGATCAACCTGCGAAATACGTAACCAGCGGGCACGGAGGAGAGCGTAGCTGCATATGTATATATGAATGTGCGTGTGTGTGTAACTGTACAGGAATCAGCATGTGATTCGTAACAAATCCCTGCGGTGAAGCGGCCAGTTTCATCACAAATAACCATGAAAACTACGCATTGCAAAGTACTTCACTCATACATGACTATTTCTCATCACAACCTATAGCCATGCCCCTGTATGCCAGTCAGATCAAAAGTATCAGAATGGTATTAAGAAATGTTGGAACAATTCCTTCATTTTTTACAAAGACTGATGTTGCAAAGCTGACTGAACAAATAAGAAAGTACGACAATCGTACGTGCACGGTTTGCCGTGGTAACGGTATCATATGCTGCACCGTAAATTGATTCAAGAAGGTTTAGACGATGCACCCGTATTGCCGAACTATGTGGCACAGCCCGTATGACCATTGCATTTTTAGTGATAGTGATGATGTAAAACGTTGTAAAATAAATAAACTGACGACACTGATGGGGTGTACTCACGAAAACCGTGTGTATTAACCTCGAACTGTCAATGCATTCACTTATCTAAACGCATATAGAACTAACCCTTTATTTCTTCATTCTATCGAGTCGTTATCTTTGTCAGTAACTTCAAACGTAAAACAGGTTACCGTTTGTTGTACTACAGATTTGTACTTAGAGGACTGCAACTTTGTGAAATTTCAGCTTTGCATGGAGAGACTCGTTGTCGATTGGTCGATGTATCGCTCGCAGGCAGTCAGGCGATACAATCACACCGCGACCGTTTGTGGTAATATTCATCGTACTTTACTTGGCCCTTTACACATCACTCGACAATATGAAGAGCGTTAATATAACTGTAAAGAAACGATCGTATCGTTTCACCGGCGCGGAAAGTCGACAGCGGATAGTCAAACGTACCGTAAGAGGAGATGATTTCAAGAACGCTGCGTGATGATCCAAACACGTGTACTGTTGCACCTACGGATCGGTGATTAAAGGCTAAGAAAACCCTAATGCGAATGCCGAACCTAAACCGAAATCCGTTCCGACCCTAACAGTGTTTTCGCTCCGTTAGTTCCAATCGATCGGAGCCGAGGGGGCAACCAAAGTTCAAATTTGATCGACGCACGTGCCACCTAAGCCTCACACGTATGCGAACCGACACTCACGAACTGATTCGGGTGGCCGTTCAAATTCAAATCCATTGGGACACATCTTGCTATACTATGAGAGCACGTGCACCGCAAAACGTCAAGTGGGTCGACATGCTCCTCGTGGGCGGAGCTTCCTTGTCACTATAGGCAATGAATTTCTTTTGTACACCCTTCAACAAGAGGCAGCGCCAGAGAACCGTGTGGTCGACTGAATCGAACGCCGTTTTGAGATCAGGAAAAACAGAAATAGTGGGCCTATGGAAGGTAAGCCTATTTTCAAAAATTTGTCGAAGAGTGAAGATGTGATCAATACAACGTCGACCAAGTCTAAATCCAGCTTGATTCTCGCGCGAGCACTGTTCACGAACGGTCGGTAAGCGGTGGAGAATAATACCAGCGAACAGTATGGGTGCGATGTTAACCAGACTTATTCCCCTGAGGTTTTCACAGGAGGACCTGTCACTTTTCTCATAAATCGAGACGATCACCGATTTACACCAACTCTTTGGAACTTGTTCCTTCTCCCATATCAAACTGAGGAGTTTTGTCAACTCCAGTACAAGTGCTGGGCCACTATATTTGATAGAAGACGAAGGCAACCCATTCGGTCCGGCAACCTTCTCTCGTTTAAGATAGCTTACCTCGCGAAGAACCTCTGTTTCTGACGGAAGACCGGTATCTACAATAAGAGCTGTACCCATTGCGCTAGTGAGCAAACCTGAAGAGGATAAAGGCCAATTTGACTGCTTTCCGAAATGCTCCTTCCAGCGCAGTAGACGACACTCCTGAGTTTGAATCAGTGAGTCGTTCGCTTCTTTGATCAATTGGTTAACGCCTGGTTTACGTGGACCGGTATTTCTGATTAGACGGAAAGGGTTGCGGCTGTTGCCAATCGCCACAGTTTTTTCCATCTCCCTACACTTCGCAATCCACCACTGCTCACGATCATTTGTCAGGCTCCGAATCAGTCGGCGCTCGAGGCATCTCAGTGCCTCATCGTATCTGGAATCTGGAGGAATCGTTCTGTGCACATCTAACAGTGCAACTGAGGATGCAGACATCTATCGTTTCTGTGTGCGTCTAGTCGTTGGACCTTGGGTAGCATCAGCAGCCGCACTAAAAGCCTGTTTGATCTCTGTCCATCGCTGCTCTGATTCCTGGGCATTTAACTGCATCGACAACGTGGTGGATAATTCTGTTCGGAAAGCAGACCGTTGGTCATTGTCCAGTAGCAGCTGCGGGGGACGTTGTTTCGGCCACCAACAAGGCGCAAGCTGAAGCACGCGCGAACAAGAGCGTGATCAGTGTCCACAGACGTGAACCAAAATCATCGACAGTATTGAATTGATACGCGCCAGCGGTAACCGGCAGCAATATGGTCGATCTGGAGCCAACTCTGTGAAGGCGCAGAAGGGCGCCAGGTTAGTGGGTGTCGCTTTTTAGGTGAGAAATTTGTACTCGCTAGGAATAGTCCATGGCCGGGAGATAATTCAATGAGTCGATCACCGTTATCAGTTCGATCGGCTGGAACGCAATATCACCCCCCTCCCTCGATCTTCCTCTCCGTCTCGTCTAGGTTTCCGACTTCAGCATTGAAATCACCAGCAACAACCATGATATCCGTAGAGCGCACACTACGGAGCAGTTGAGACAAATCGTGGTAGAACTCGTCTTTAGTCCCAGGGGAGCTACTGTCAGTTGGGGCATACACAGAAACGACAAACAGGCATCGACGTTCTATTCTATTGCCGTTGACATGCACAGAACCATTCAAACGAACTACACACAGAGGGCTGTTGATTGGGTTCCAATGGAGCCAAGCACACTCAGACTTCACGCTCCGAGCGATGCCAACGTCAGTCTGACCACGAGCACTAGACACCGGATCACCCGACATGCGAAGAGTGAAACGAGAAGCCGAGTTTGTAGCTGGGGAGCAAAGTGGTACCACTGAAGTGGGATCATGTATGCGTGTTTCGGAGACCTAAAGCACGTCTATGTTAAAGGCTTCAAAAGTCCTAGCTAGGGCAGCCAGTTGCATTGTTTGGCAAAGTGTGCGGACATTGAAAGCAGCTAAGTGAAGAGGATGCTTAGGTCGGAGAACGGATTCTCCTTCTTCCCTGTCTTTAATTTGCTACATTTTCCGAGAGCTACAAGTTCACAGTTGCGGCTCATTGTGGCTACTCGTACGCATTTAGAATTGGAACGTAAAGGATGAAGAGCAGAGAGATAAGGAATATTTCCCGATTGACCGCTGGAGATTTCTGGGCACATCACACTTTGCCGCTGCCCACCCCGCAGAAGGGGTTTTTCTAAGGGAACACTAACCGGAGCCTTTGACCCAAAAGTCTCACCCACAAGACAGTGGGGAACGTGACCGAGGAACCTGTGAAGGAACTTCTGGTCTGTCACGCCAGACCTGATTATTGTATGCGTTTTGTCTTGTTTTCACTGTTGCTTTGTTATCGATCCGCTTTTCGGATTCAGTCCTCGGACCTATGCACCCAATGGAGCAAGTGGAACGTGGACGGGGCAGCCTAGCCTAGGTCGGCGGTAGCTGCCCAATGAAGTGCGATGGTTTCTCTCATCGTCGAGAGGAGCACCAGGAACTCCACTCCTACGTCCACCTAGTGGAGGTTTTTAGACCGGTAAACTGTTTCTCTCCGTGTTTATTTGCTGGAGTGTCCTCTTCAGGAGCATCGTGGTTAGAACCAGATATTGCCTATCAACTGGTTCTGAGATTGGACTTCGTCTGGTCTCTACCCATTGACCTGTCAGGCATGATTGCATCTCCGGCTTAGGGAAGCCGTCCTGCATAGCTGTTTGGGTGATGGAGGCACGCAAGTCATCACACCACGTCAAGGTGCAGTCTCGTCGCGATGTGGTAATCAAACGCTCTAAAACACTCGGTCGCAACCGGTCAGTGCCAAGGCTGTCATGTCATGAAGGATCCCGGTGCGCAGATAGTCATGCACAATATGACTCTGAGGTTTGCGCAAGGGACACAGTTATCATTCTGACGCACGAAACTTCCCCAAGCTGAACTCCACTTTGGAGTAGCTAGTCGACTGTCTGGTACTTGATCGGGGGTGATCAAATGTTTATGACCATCGACTTTGGGCAATACTGACCAGGGTTCGATCCCCGTCACCGCCGGCCACTTCCCCGTCTGGCGGTCTTTCATTGGCCCCCTTCCTAAATTGTTATATCCCGTTGCGTACCAAATAAAAAGGAAGTAAAATGAATATTTATTTATTCATTTTATTCCCTGATTCCTCTCTATTGTAATTGCCATGTATTCTATTCGCCGGGACTTGGTTCCGTAGTACTAATTCACCTTGTTTTTAATGGTCTGTCCGGTGCGCAACAAGACAGACACACGAAGTGTCCGTTCCAACCGATCACACTGTTAGTTTTACCTCATCATTTTTCCCGAAAGCTGTGGACTTGTGAAAACCCCTCACTTCTCTGTATCTCCTCCTTCGAACACGACTTTCTCCAAAGCTAGCCTTAATTGTAGAGGAGGTTCATGGATTTTGGTGTAGCTAAAAACCCGTTTATGCGACCGGATTAGGCATAATTATGAACAAAGACAACTTCCGCAAGTATCAATACAACTCTCTTATGGAATGCAAACTGGGTTAGTTTTAATGGACATGTGCGTGTGACCCACGCGTCATCGAATGAGACGAGCCTGGCAAACGTTTTTTTTTCTAGAGCAACACAAGAAGGTATTACCAATCGAAATGCATCAAATCTAGAAATAACACTTGATACTTTCCGGTTTGTGTGTGTTTAGATTTAACCGATTACACTCACCGAGTCCACATTGATGGGAGCCGAAAGACGTTGGAAAAGTACCGTCATATTGAGCATAAAACCTTCACCACTGAGTACACGCTGGTCGCATTGAATTTTTCCGTGATCGGCATTGTGAAGCAGAGTGCGTGTGAGAAACTCCAGAGTCTCAGATCGTGTTACCTTGATATGATGAGGCGAATGTAATTCGTACGCAACCATGAGTCAGAATGATCAATATAATGAGAGCACGAGAAAAAGATACGGGGAACCACAGTGTCACGCCGCGTAAAAAAAATTTATGGTCTGCGGAACGCATATTCCAATCGGATATAACTTTAATTTTTGAGTAATTTTATTAGCTAATGACGAGAAATGCGCATAATCAGACAGAACTGGTGAACGTTCAGTAATGGTGAACCAAAAAAGCTGAATGGTATAGTCTAGGGTTTGAACCTGCGTTTTCGAAACGATAACTGCATCACTCAACCACCGCGAGTAAAAAAACCCTCCAGATCACTGGGTCGCTTGGTCAGTTTGTTTAGCCAAGATCAGAAATCCAAGTCCTTGCATAGCACTGAAGCAATTCCAGAAAAAGCTGGAAACCTGGTGATCCGGAGATTGACAGATAAATTCAATTGTTGGACGCCTTTCAACGCTCTGTGTCAGTCGGCCAGAAACGCAACTGAACTAGATGCGCATTATTCCGAACTACATTAATCTACTCATCTTGGAAAAGATCTGTAGGACCTTGACCGGCGGTTGTCAAGTGGTATCAGTGTTTATCACTTCAACACACGAAAGGTTCAAATTCCGACAGAGCCGGTCACTTTGATGGCAGACGGCAATCCGACGCGTTACTACATTTGACCTATCGTGGTCCTCCGATCCAAGTATCACGGTCAAATTTTCGATTATCTTCATTCTTGCACGGGATCTTTTAGAGCTACGGGGTATGCCCATTCCATTGTACTGATACGAAAGTATGTAATAAACAAAGGAAAGTTACGCAGACGTGCATATTGACTTTGATGTGAAAAATGGAACAAACCCCTAGGTGTGGTAAAAGAGAGAATCCCATTTCTCTGACATTCTAGCTGCGGAGACTTCATATCAATCAAAATCAAAGTCGACGAAATCGGAAGGTTTTGTTGATATTATGTTAATCACAAAATCAAATGGAAAAACCCTGACAACCACGTGGATGAGGTAAGCTTCACAGTCCAATGAAAGCAGTACTGTTGAATACGGAACAAAGCAGAAAAAAATATTTTATACTCGATATTCTGCTGACCTTTTCCGCGGTCATCAAATGCGAGTAACTTACATTCGGTTAGATGCCGATGCAATTATCCACACGCATTAAAGAGCATCAGACACGTTGGAAGAGGCGAAATTGTATTCAATATTATCGCTAGACTTTGATGGTACAGTTGATCCGGTGACATCATATAATGTTTTCCAATAAAAATCGATTAAATATAAGACATTAATACGGATTGAGGTAACTGGTAAAGGTTTAGACTAGTTTCGGCTCGAACAACCATTACCATGCACCAATGCTGGTTACTGTCTCATGGCACAAACCTTATTTGGAGAGCAAAACGATCAGGAGCGTAGAAAAAGCTAATAGAACTGCTGATATCAGTATCAGATTAACACATGACTGCTTAGGTTTCACTTGCGTTTACAAAGTAAAATAGTTCAATCACGTGAAAATCTATGACCGAGGGTCGACGACGTCACTCTCCACGGTACACTGGAAATCTCGATTACCAACTTCTTGAGTGTGTTACCGTTGAGAAGACGCCCGGTCTCCGTACCCTTGCCCGTCAATGTCGAGGCGCTAATTTTGTCACGATTGATAGTTCGCCTTGACAATGCTCATTTCTCAAGTAATTCCACAATTTATATTTGTGAGGGTCTGAATTTCGCGCCATTACACCATTATTCTCTCCTGACTAGTTTATTCCCTAACTTTCGCATAATTTACAAGGTCGGTCGCCCCCGTGCGGAGTAGTAATTACATAAAAGAGTGAGCTCCTTGCCAATTCGACGCGATTTTGTTCATGTTCTGCTGTGCCGGGCGTTCACGTTCAGTGGTAAATTGAATGTTATTTTTCGAGCTAACGGAAGGCTTAGTCTTGATTCTCGCAACCGTGACCGTAGGACTACGGGATAAGGTGTTCGATCTGCGTTTGATGTTCATTGTATATGTGACGGCTAACTTAGACCTCTGTTGTATAGGTAGATGGTTAGAAGGTAGAGAGGAGGACGTGTAGGCAAAATGAGGTAGTAAAAACATTCAGATTAAAAACGAAAGTAAATAATATCATTAATTACTTGGTCGCGGTCTACAAGCAGGCGAACAAAGTAAGGGACGAGGCTATTTCTATACGTAGATGTGCGGCAAGGATGAGTTCTCAATTTCGTGCGAATGGAAGGGTAAAAGACGGCTTTGGAGAATGTCGAGTGGAGTTGAAGATTAGTGTGAAATAATAATCTATGAGGGAATTTTTGAGAGCATTAAAATGCTTCGTAACGATTAAATTAGCGAGAATCTCTTTATTAGTGTTGCTACAACGAGAAAGGAATTTCAGAGACTCGGTAAAAACACCAAAATAGTTTACTTTTAAACCAAGAAAAACTACGGAGAACAGTAAAACCAGTGAGGGGAGATGCAAGAGATCACAAACTGAAGTACAAGATTATGAGTTACTCCAAATCTTCTAAATCAAAACGACATAAAGACAGTTTTCGGAATTGAGTGAACACTGTTTCAAAATGATTGGCTTAACAAGGATTATGAGTCAGAATAGCTACCGGGTAATACATAGAAGCTTCAGGAAGATGCAGGCTAGCAACAAAAAGATTTGAGGTGTTAATAAAGACAGTTGGGTAGCACAATCTGTATCGAAGGGTGTACCCACATATTTGAGGACGTTACTGAAAAAAGGGGATGAGAAGTGGACCAGTTGTAAAGTTCATTCAAGCTGTTTTGAAGGTAATTCAAACTTCCGACTCCGTTGCAGCCACGTCCAAGAACAACATCATCCACGTACTTGCAATTAGTGAAATTAGAGGAAATGGAGAGCTTACTGTTACAAAGGAGGGAAGGAAATGGAGATGGAACGGCATCCTAAAAAATATCGGAGTGAACCTGAGGAGAAGAATAGATAGCTTTGCATTATTTCCACGATTTTCGATACTGAGCTGGGCTTTGACACTCTATGATGAATCATTGCCTTTAACAAATTAAACTCTCCCACTACTCAAATTCACCAAATAGCTAATCTCTGTAGCTTTGATTGATTAGAACGACTTCGTATCACGTAGTCCCATCGTGACAGGCCCGTCATATTGCACCGGGTAACGCTGTGGAGACGGTGAGACGGGAATCAAACCGATCGGGGCAACCAGAGAAGAAATGGCGAATATACGGGAAACGTCCCGCAACAGACGAAAAGAGGCATGCGGATTTGTCCGTGGAACCCAGTGGGATCTGAGGCAATCGGCAAGATAGCCCATGTGAGTGGCTACCGATTAGGCCATCACAACCGGACCAATCGAACAGGAATGACGGTCAAAAGAATCAACCTAACAACGGTAGACACCTGGCCAGAACGAAGCAGAAGTACTCAGGCAACCGGAGGATCGATGTTGCTACATCGCGGCCTGGAAAAAGGAACTACATAAGCGATTCTACATGTGTTACCGACTGAACATGTCTGGTCGCTCCAACACAGGTTTTTAACCCATCTTGCTATGTTCATTACATTATGAGTCAAAGGCTATGTGAATGATGAGTGATGGATGAAGCGCACTTTGTCGAGTAATATTGATGAAAACTAAATATATTCACAGAATGTATTGTTGGCATGGGGGGCCTGAATCTCATGTAATGGAAAACCAACTTGCATTTCTCACATCGAAAGGTCGGACGCCGCGATGTCCAATGGATCACGTTCATCTGTGTGCTGTTCGTCCCACTGGGAAGTGACCGATGAGACTAGCCCAATGATTAAAACCAGGATAGTTACTGTGTATCATTGGAATAGTGGTTCGCACATCACCGATTATTCATACCCGACCGTCCGGACCGCGATAGTTCAGCTGGTAGAGCATCTGCCCGGTATGCGGAGGGTCGCCGCTTCGATTCCGGCTCGCGGCGTTCGACTTTTCGATGTGAAAAATGCAAGTGGGTTTTCCATTACATGAAAACCAAATAGTTGGGAGCGAGCTCGGACAGTCTGGTAGTCACGTGTGTATGTTGCTCACAATCGTACATATACTGCCGATTGGGGAGAGGGGTCAACAGATATGTGCTGCAGAGATGATAATTCGTATCAAACAGTTGAGTAGTAGTGCGTCCGTGGCCCTCAACGATGAGCTCAGAGTTGAAACTGTATGAATCATATTATAATAGCTTAAAGCAAACTCACGCAACAGGTTTACAACTCAGAGTACAATTATTGAGGTTATTCGATACTATCCGTATTTTATCCGGACCTTATCAGTGTGACACGAGTAGTGCGTTTCTTGCTGTTTCCAGGCGGGTACGCATAGCTTTAGATCTTCAATCCAACGTCATCTCCAAAGTACAAACACGTGCTCATTGTGTAGCACAATGATACACACTAACACCCACCCATCTCATAACCACGGGCAGTTCCACTAAGTTGTATGCGCGTAGAGTTTCACATTAGTTACTGTTATCGTTTATTCAATACTGACTACCTCGTGGTATGCAAGTATGGCCACAAAGTGGAATGAATTACGGAAACTGTGCATGGTTCGTAAACCAGTTATGACGAATCTGATGGATAGATTTCTGATGAGATTCGCGACGCAAACAAGACTCGATCAGTTGACAAACCAACCAATCAGACTTCTCTAATGTTACTGAACTAGAACCGGGGGTGATCGATCATTAGATTTCACAGACTGAAAATCACAGGGTCCGGGTGTCTAAGTCACGGATGAGTGCATTCCCTCTCTCGCCTACCAACCCTCCGAAATATAGAACTTTTGTTCTATACGTAAAATACCTAGCTTATGCTTCCCTGTGTACTTCAGCTACTCGGTATTGGCTGAGACCAAAAGGAAACCTTGATGGCGATAACTGTGTGTGGGGGGGTATGTGTGTGTATGAAATAGAGAGGTAACGTATTCAGTTTTTCTGATTATTCTGAGAATGTGTTCTTGGTATGAGGAGCCTGGATCTTAGACGATGAAAAATCCGCTTGCATTTTTCACCTCAAAATTTCAACACCGCGAGCCAGAATCGAACCGGCGACGGTAGAGGAGAATGGGCCCTGTTGGGTTAGGACCAAAGTAAGGAAACATTTTGTGTCAAACGTGTTTGCGCACAGACCGCCAGTTGATGTATCACGTTAAGAATCCGTTCGCTGAACGCCAACAGTTCCCATATTGGATTGCGCAACACCGTTGTGAAAGATAAGGTTAAGTCAAATTTTCGACCTGATGCCATTAACTGTCTTGAAATCGAAAAATCCCGCAATTTTACGCCATTAGGTATCACCCCAGTGGGCTGCGGCATTGATTTTGACAGCCATTTGGGTATGCGTTCTCACATTCGTTGAGTCAAGCAGCGATTCGTTCCGCCAATGCATACGTCACCGCAGCTGCAATCACACTGGTACTGGGATCAGCAAGACTGTCTGAGTAACTTTGCAAACCCAACCTCTTGGTCGTCTGCAGTAAACGCAACTGCGCCGCTGTGCACGCGTATCTTACGGCTGCTTTAGGATTTTGATTAATTTGATTAGAGACGGTCATTTCTGAAAGGCAAAGCGACAAAAACTCGCTTCTTCTGAACCGTAATTAAAACCGGCATAAAAGTCTCGGTTTCCTGTGTTGTTCAATACAATTTTCGGGGTAACTGTTGACTAGCAACGCTCCTTTTATGAACTGTTTTTCGTCGTCAACGTGATATTCTATGTTCCGATGAAGAGAGTTCTGACCAATCCATGTTTGTAAGCCATTGGTATGAAGCTAAGGAATCGTAAATAACGTTCACCTCGAGTGCTCTTCGGTAGATTCTAACCTGCAAAATTCCACTCGGACGCCTGGTGAATAAAGTATCTGATAAAAGGCGAATCGGGGAGAACGGTTCGCGGTACTGTTTTTCATTCGCGGTTGACAAAAGTAAACGAAATGCTAGTATCTCGCGATCACTGGCTTCTTTCTGTTTTATGAACTGGATAAAAGGTACCCAATGCTTCAAACTTTGAAATCTGACGGTTGCGTTGTCCACATGGCTGTTAGATCATGAGGTGAGTGTAGATATAGTCCATTCACTCTAAGAAGTTAAAATCATACCAAAAGGTTGCATTTCACCTGGGGGTCTGACACCGGGTGAAGTTTTTTCGCGCGCACAAAAAGCACGTTTGGCCTCTGATAGTTTGAACTGCCTGTTGTCCAAGCCTGCCATCCGATTGCCTATTGGCGATCAGGTGTGAACAGCCGCAGTTAGATGAGTACCCTTAAACGGTTCAGAAACACGTATATGTGAAGACTATTAATGTTTGAACACTACTATCTTCACAGTATTGCTCGAAATAGGTGAGGCGTTGGAGGTTGGAAACCAAAGACCAGTAGTCGGAAAAAGTGCCAAATCTAAACAGGTTAAGGTCGTTAGGATGTGTAATACATCCCCAAATATGAGTTTAACCGGTGATTGTTGTTCTGCAAGTCAGATAATGGTTGGAGGGTAGGTCGATGTGGCTACTCCATGACAAGGCAAAAGGTATGAGGATCTTAACCAGTGAACTTGGCCACGTTAAGGTTCCGAGTTGGGGTCCACCGACCGAACCGTCGGATAAATTAAGTGATATGGCTAGTTGACGCGGTCAATGGCGCACCTACATTTAGGTTTGTTCGTCATCTGCATGATTCTCTCCCATAACTTTATTTACAGTATTCTCACTACTTATGCCCCTATCCATTTTGCACTTGACGATGCTGCAAGGTAGAAACCTGAATCTGAATCAGAGCACGGAAGTGTGAAATTAGAGGATGGAAGAAATGAACTGAATTTGGAACCATGTGCCAGATAAGATAGTCTCTCCAGGATTTGAAGTTTTCAGTTTATCTGTGTACGGCTTGTTTGATCCCACTGCTGAGCGGCTTACCGGGATATAGTCAGAGCCTCGTGAAGGGGATTCTTGAACGAAAAAATGAGTGGTGATTATCAGGTAAAGATCTGACTGTAAGGATGTCCGAAAAGGACACGACAGGCCTCCATTCAGGAATGATATCACCATTATTCCACATGTCACATCCTTCCTAAAGTCTAGTGCACAGTCTGTCCAAAAAATTGGGGATCACCTAAATTCGGTCGAAATCCTAAGATGCGGTCAAATTTTAGTTTGTACAACTCTCTCACTAAACAACATTGTCCGTCTCATATTCGTGGCTAGTGAGATTAGTATCAACTGTATAAACTGAAATTCAACCTCATGTCAGGATTTCGACCGAACTGAGGTGATCCCGACTTTTTACTGACAGATTGGACGCAACAACGGTCTGAAAACAGTTATAGTTCAAAAAGTATATGATGATAACGACAAAATAGAATTTATGGTATTCGTCGTCTTGGGTACTGCGGGCTATCGTGCTACACGGTCGCCCAGTTCAAAGCAGAGGAATGAATGATGGGCTCTCAGCGGGCCTCTCATTGTGAAGATCAATCTCTAGCCTTTTCTTATCCAACGGAAACCTGCAAAAACAGAGGTCCTAGGGAACAGGGTGACGCACTGGATCATCCAACGACATTGGCTTCGGTCGGCGCTTCCCGCCTCTCTGGCTGCGACCCACGGAACGAGGATCGCTGTTGGTTAGGGACACTGAGGGACATGGCCCAGAATAGAGGTCAGTGGCGCGAACGCTGTGCGGTCTATTTGTGGAACTCTCGTAACCCGTAACCACAAAAGTCATTCCGACAAGCAAACACCAAAAAGTGTATGGTGAAAAGCAAAAACATCAGCATTTTTCCTCTCACTAATTGTCTGTTTCACTGTACTGTACCCCTCTAGCTATTTCGGACCATGCGTGAAATCGTAGTGTACTAATCAGTATTTATATATATCCGATGAGAGTTCATGTTTTCAGGGATTAAACTCTTGCCAAAGAAACTGCACCTGGTAACAGAAAAATAGCACACACACACACACACACACACACACACACACACACACATACGAGCGGATCTAAGTTGCTCACCTTGGCCAGAAGACTTTTAATCAGTGTGAAGTGTAGATTCCAAATCAGGTCGTACGAGAGTTGGAGTGAGTCAGTACTGCGCTGTACATTTGCCTCGGTCATGTGAGCATTTGGGAATGAGGACTCGACAACAGCGGGCTAGAAGATGCGACAGGGCGAGAGGAAAAGACGAAACAATAGACACTATTCGAAACAGCGTGAACTAGAGTGTGGAGATAGGGTAAAAAAAAGATGAGGAACTGTAACCTGTCAAAGTGTGCGCTCATGCGATAATCCACCGAAGAACATAGAGAATTGTGAAAGGCACACACTTTGTTCACTCTTCCCGGTCGCTAATGCGTAACTTATCGGTTTACAAATAGGATATATTCTCTTCCTTAGTCAAGTACAGTCTGTCAAAAAAGTTCGACATCACCTCCATTTGATCGAAATCCTGAATTACGGTCGAATTTCTGTTTGCACTATCAAATTTCAGACCAGAAATGTACAATAAAGCTATTGTTTACCGTTAGAAAACCTGTTGAATGCTGTCAATCAGAGGATCAGCAACAAAAGTGTTTGTATTTGTCCGATCGAATGAAGGCCCCGAATATTTTTGGACGGGCTGTACATTACACCCCAAGGTCTGATAACAGATTAGTGTCACCGCACGTACGTTATGCACATTTATCCTCCGTGATTTATGGCGTTCACATGATACTCGTCTATCCATCAAAATTCAACTCAAACTGTAACCAGAATGAGATGGTGGCGAGGAGTGGGAGTTAGCTACGTCCTAATCCATGTCTTTGTCATCTCCCCTACAAGTTCTCCAAGGCGCGAAGAACAGTGGAACTGCCGAAGATGATAACACCGCAGCAACAGATGAACCTACGGGAAAAAATGTCTAAATGAACTGAACAACGAAGTTTAAGAGCGCGCGCGCGAATCTGTGTGCAACGACCTTCTGTATGACTTTCCTAACTGTTGTGTTTAAAAGTAGGCAGTGGAGTGGCACTTGTATTGAACGTGGTGTACACCGACCACACCGGAGCAAACAAATGTAAAAGTCTGAGATACTAAGTAGACGGGGCAGTACAGAATCCGAACAGGGATGTGACTGGTTAGCTGGTAACCTGATTTCCAACCGCGCATGGTGATAATGCGTTCGTACTCGTGACGATCATGTGAGTTGACCGCGTACGCATGAATAACACGTAAAGTAGACACAACACCACATTACTCTTCCCGATGAGGTAACATGATGATGTGTAACGGGCGGACGTGTCAGATTCGGTCGATGCTATCCCGTTCCTGATGAAGAACCTGCACCTGATGGAGGAGTGCTGTACAGTATTGTTCGATATGCAATGTTGTTACCCGGGGGAGTATACAATCTTAAAGTGTTCTCTTTCAAATCAGTTTGCAGATAGTACTTTTCAGAAGCTTCATCCGCTTTCGCATCCGATGTTCTTCCAGCAGTCGTGTAAGGCATAGTTCCGTAAGTCAACAAGGTCATCTAATATGTATCATCCACACGAATCCTTCGAGATGCGTGCGCCGTTTCATCAATGTTGGATAGAAGATGATACGGGTAACGCTTTGGAAGAGCTTTTGAGGACAAATTCACATGAGCAGTAAGTATACGGTTTCGCATGGTGAGATGCCAAGGGACATCATAGCATCACGACCAGCAGAGCCTTATTGTCGGCTGCAGAAACATACAAAACCGCCCTATTTTAACTGTATTTACCAAATGAAGAGATTATTGTAAATCCAGTAATGCGTATATTATTGTTTGAATAACTTCGAGACGGTACTTTGAAGATTGTATGGGTAACGTGCAAAAGTGGTAAAGCGTAAAATGAGTACGGACTGATGGTAATCGGCGATGGTGAATCTAATTCCACGGAAGTGGAAACAATCGCGGGGTCAATTTGAAAATAAACGGCGTGAATACTTGTTGAACGTAGGGTAGGCTCTTCAATCATGTTGGAAGAAGCGATCTGCAAATTGTTCATAACAAAAATAGTAACGGTATCAACTGAAGGAGAGTCACTGTTACTTTTCGTGTGTGGTGCAACAGATGGAACGGTCTGTGAGCGGTAAACACGGGCAAAATGTACGCATGAATAACACGTGAAGTAGACACAACGCTAACAGTATAGTTTTCTCTGTTACTTATATGACTTCACCTTGTGTCCGCTGGATCAACTACAGGTCATGAATGCCGAATCCATGCTCAGGCTGATTGGATAGATAGTGCTGACTGCTTCTGATCATCAAGTAACATTAATACTAGCCCAAACGCTTTTTGTGTACTGGCATTTTTAGCTTTGCTTTGTTCAGCAACCTAGGCCAACTTTCATCATGGCTAATTTTGTTTTGCATATACATTTTGAACGCATCCCCTTATTGTGTGATGTTCGGCAAGATTGGGTGCAGTTTTGCATACGAGCATCCTGAACAGGTTTGCCCACGAAGAGGATGACTGAACAGTTTTTCATAACATACTTGCGCATGACTGCGGTGGAACGGGTGTATATTCCATAGCCTAGAAAGTCCGCTGCACTATAAGGAATAACCGAAAATCCGAGAGTGAGACTTGGAGTGACGGAAAACGAAACAAGGTCTCAATAGGTTAGTTCTGGTAACGAATTGGACGAGAGTGGATTAATGTCTCTTTTTATTACGCATAAAGTGAATTACAGCATAGAGGGTAAACCTCATAATCAAAAGATGTATCGTAAAACTGGGTTATGGGGGAACATTCATGTTGGAACCAATTTATGATCCTACTTTTGAAGAGAGGTTATAAGTGGATGGGAAGACAGAAAGAGGAAGAGTGTTCCCTAGTTTAACGGTCATGAAAAGTGACAGAAACTTGATAAGGATGGCTAGTTGGCTCGGTACGTGATGGTCGGGAAAAAGTTTTGGGAAGAGGAATTGCCGAAGCAAGCTCAGAAGAACAAAATTCAAAATAGTACCGGTAGAAGAGAGACAATGAAGCAACAGCCCGACGATGGGCTAATGACTGCAGATTGAAGGTTAACGAAGGGTCATTGATCAGCCGGATGACCTTACGTTGAACCCGATCAAGAAGGGAAAGAGAGGCAGACGAAACTCCACCCCAGGCAGCACAACTGAATCAGAGGATAAATGGAGGGAGAACGAATCATGTTTCAATGAAATTGAGAGAAGAGAAGTTTTAGAAGCATTCAAATGCAACATGATTGTGGGATCCCCAGGTGTGTTCGAGATCGGAATCTAAAGATGCACTGATTGCACTGCGGTCTTGGTCGATGCTGGGGTTGGCATGGCGGGGAGTACGTTAAAAATGGGAAGAATGAAGGGTGATATCATCGCCAAATGAATGGATTGGGTTGGAAGTAGTGGATAAAAGATCATTAATAGATAAAAGAAACAGGGTGGGCGGAAGTACTGAACCTTGGGGAACACTAATATTCATTGGAAATGGTTGCTACAGAACCCTTTCAAGTCGGAAGCAGATAGTTCGCTTAGTGAAGAAACTTGATGTCCACGATACGAGAGCGGAGGAGAACCCGAACGAGGGCAGTTTCACCAGAAGACCTTTGTGCCAACCTCGGTCAAATGACTTAGAGATGTCGAGCGACACCATGTGTGTTTCTCCGTGACTGTCGAGTGCAGCCGCTTTGGGCAAGGGATCAAAATGTTCGGCTACCGGTGGCAGACGAGTGTAGGCGTTTGGCTTTCCAGCGGACGAAGCGTTCTTTGGATATCTGTGTAGCTGACGACCGTCTGTTTCTGGCTTGCATGAAGAGGCGGTGGGAGTCGGGAAAGGGTGAGCGGCATCAGCGGCGAAATGTTGCACGCTTCAAATGTACAGCACGATCACATGCGTGGTTGGATCATTCGGGGGAATCGGGTTTCTCGGGTTTGGAAAAGTGAGGAGTAAAAAGTTGCATACCTTGAAGAACACTTTCAGTGAAGTTAGAAACGGAAACGTCTGAAGCAAAACAGCAATCGATTCAAGTATAGGAGGCTAGAAAATCGCGAAAACCATCCCAGTTGGCTGAATTGTAACGCCAAAATGTGTGCCTCGAGGTAGGTAGAGGATCGGGGCGAGTAAAACTGATGGAACAGGAAATAATACAGTGGTCAGATGAGCCAAGTGGACGGAGAGCAGAGATGCCTGAGAACAGCGAAGGAACAGAAGTGAGAATAAGATCAAGGGTATGGGCACGATTGCCAGCTCGATCGGGAATACGTGTGAAGAGGTCAACAAGTTGGCACAGGTTGTTGGCCACGGCGAAATGTTCGGTTTCGCGTCCCAGAGCCGGAGTATCCGATGAGTGAATCAACCAATCTCGATTGTGAACATTAAAATCTCCTCAGATGGTGATACGGTAGTTGGGATCTGACACAAACAGGTGTTTAGTGTTTGAAGGTAATAAAACAAAGATCGATGGGTCCCTACTATTAGGTGAACGGTAAACAACACAAAAGTGGTGAACAAAATAAGAAGGTTGGCGCTTCGGCCACGTCAACTGAAACTCACGATTGGAAAAGTCAATATTTTGGATTCTGGATGTGGCGACTGACTGGTAGACAAGGGCACAGACACCAGCTTTGGGTGAAAAAGAGAAGTGAAAGGTATAGTTGGGAAATTGGAGGTGGGCGGTATCTGCTGAGGTGGACATTTGAGTTCGGTCAAATATAGGACACGGAAGATTGGAGAAATTGGTGCACAGAATCGATGTTATGGTTCATTCCGCGAATTTTAGTGAGGATGATGAGTTCGTGCCTGTTTTTCCAGTGACTAGAGCGAGCAAAGCAGCGAGTGCGTGTGTCGTTGTGTATTTTCATGATTTGTAGTGTGAAGGAAACCGGTAACCATGATTCTGAGACTTAAAGTGGTAAACACATAAGGCCTCAATAGATCTGGCGTGGTAGTGAACCGGGCAACAGCAGAGCCGTCTACCACCAAAGTGATCGGCGATGGTGGGATTCAAACCTCTGCTTCCAGTGGTGGTAGGTAAACACTCCAAACTGTGAATTCTATGTGAGACGAAGTAGTGCGTTAGTAATATGCACCTGCAACAATGTGGTTAAACGACTCGGAAAACACTGCGAAAACGAGGGTTGTTTATTACGCAGTTTAAAATGGGACCGGATAAAATGAATCAATATATATATATATATATATATATATATATATATATATATATATATATATATATATATATATATATATATAATGTCTGCGAAACTCACATCGTCATCGGCGAATACGGAGGCGGAAAAGAACGGACCAAGGTAGCTCAGACGCTCGATACATCGTCCTTGAATTGTATCCAAGCCCACTACTGGAGTATTCCAACAAGGTATGCGTACGAGCTGAGTGGTCAAGTGGACAAAAGACACATTAGCAAT
Organism: Fasciola hepatica; assembly: GCA_948099385.1. Lineage (NCBI taxonomy): Eukaryota > Metazoa > Platyhelminthes > Trematoda > Plagiorchiida > Fasciolidae > Fasciola > Fasciola hepatica. The sequence goes on from CANUEZ040000164.1 coordinate 2,706,524, forward strand.
AGCGACGACAAAAACAATAAGTAACACAAGCATGTACTAAAGGTATATCACAGTAAGGGAGATGTATTATTTCCACGAAATATAACACCTCATATTCTTAGGATATCAACTGAATGGCTACGGTTCAAAATTGTCAGATTCTGAATACGAAACTGGTCAACACACATTAAAATCTCTTTCAGTACCAACTAATATTAGGCTGCATTTTCTTTACAGGAAAACCGCGCCACTGCCACTGAGAGAAGTATAAAAGACCCCCAGGAGTACCAAAGCTGTAAAGACTGCGAGAATGGAAGTGCATTCGAATACAGGTTTCCGCGGAGATGAGAATAAGAACTGGAGCGCCCATTTCACTGAGCACTCAATGACATCTGAGCTTTTTAAGTGCCAGAGAACCGAATCTTTACAAGGATACCCCGGATCGACGCCACGCTTGACCTGTTAAGGCCTTTGTGTGGTTCACGGCTCCACACCGCAGCGAGTTCTCGTCGTTAAGGCCAAACTCTATAGACTGCACGCATGCACAAATACGGGAAAAGCTTATTCGAGAAGCAGTGACGTCTCACTTTCGTTTCACAAGATGGCCTCAATGTAGTGCGCCTCTAAATTTGACGAAATCCTGCTTACTACCGAACCACAGGCTATACCCCCGCCAGCATGCCTGAGCATGGAATTAAACACAATCGAACGGTACAAAAGTCACCTTAATTCATTCAATTATATTTCACACTACGGCTAGTTTCTATCTCAGCATCATCCAATCGGAAGTGATCTAGATTGAAATCCAGACAATGGCGCTAGGCCGGTATATAGCTTTTGCACAATCCGCTTGGGAGGAACAACAAGCTCCACACGGTCGAGCATACTTCTTAGATATGAGATACGGTTTGGCAGATTGGACAGGGTTTGTGTGAACCCAAATGCTAAAGATCGTCGGTCCCAACACATGAACGCCACCGACACTTGAGTAGCGCGGGTGCTCTACCAGCTGAGCTGTGAGGCCACGCCGAGGGATTCCGACTTTTCACAAATGGATCCCACTCAGATGGTACAGTACACGGTAAGGAAATGTGGGTTCAAATCCCGCCGAGGTAGGCGATTCTCAACATTTGGATCAATTAAAAATCCTACGTAGTTTTAGTGGGTCTCAAGCATGTCATCAGCCGATCGCCAGCCTCGTGAGATTCTCGCGTCGTCGGAACCGGAAAACAATTAAAGTATCCCGCAAACGATAGAACTGTGGGACAAATGGAAGTCAAACTCGTAACCCAGCTGCGAACATTCGACCACTGCCAGTTAGTCTGGTTATCTTATCAAAATGGAATCCTATCTATTGAGGTAGATTAAAGTAGAGGAATAATATTAATAATAACTTGTTACTTTTAATTTATTTATAAATGGTACAGCATTTCAGAAAGGAATTGAGGCACAGTAAAAGCTTTCCAATGGAAAAGTGACCGACAGCGGCAGGATCTGAACTCGATACGTCCAGGTTTGAAGCTGGACATGATGACTGGCTCTCAAAAGAAAAACCAGTATGAATGTAACAATTCACTTAATCGAATAAATGAGATGAACTGATTACCTTCACAAACGTAATTCGCAATGACGCGAAAAAGTGTGGCCTCAACTATTTGACTCGCGTACCCAATACCTTTAGCTAAAAGTTAGCAATGTTGATTCGTTATTGGCACCAAATCTCTAACAGTAACTGGCGGACTCGAAAGTTCCCCGGGACAACCTCTTGCTTAAAGATTTTTCGGAGAAATTCATTCACCATCATCGTACAGCGTTAAACAGCAGACCAAGCCCCATTGACCACTGTCTTTCTCACCATGTTGCACGCTGAGTTAGAAAGTATGAATACACAAGATGGACAAGGACTGGACTTACATGGATGGGAAAGGGAAAGAATGCCCTAGTAGCCAGCACACGGAATACACAGTCTAACTGTACAAACACAAATTGATCAATCATTCTACTTCGACAGAAAGTTACAACACGATCGCCACTGTTCACGGTTAGCTGCCATACCCTTCAGTGTTTTAAGCCAACTAGTTGAGGCATCTTTTGAACCCCAACCACGAAGAAGTGGGGCACCTACTACTCCTAAGTTCGCTATGCATTTTCTCATTCCCCGTTGCTAAGTCATCTGTTGACCTCCACGTGGCTTCTTCTACTCTCCATGAGAGGCAGAAAGAATCATTTTTATCGTTGAACCTTCCTGACGATTCAGTTTAGTGCTTTCAATCACTAACCTCCCACTTCTATGCTCTGGCCCGGGCTGTTATCTCTCTGCATTGTACCATTAAGAGCAAAACGAACGGAGGTATAAAGAGAAAGCAAACAGAAAGGGTAGTTGTGAGCAGAAACTATACGGACTGCGGAGACTAGCCATATCACCTAATGTGTCCCACCATCCGATGGACAGACCTCAATAACCCCAACCGCTGTACAACAATAGCTAAAGCCGAAATCCACCCTACGATGGTCTTCCAATCTGTTATTTAGACATCTACATTTCAAAAGGAGATATGATATTGTATGAATTGCGATCGCATATAAATAACGTATCTACGGTTCTTAGTAGCTACAGTTATTTGTTGTATTGAAAGACAACCGTTCATCCATCAAAGGTCGAGCGTGTGATGCACTGATTGCACCACTCTCTACTGTTCAAAAAACTGATCACTGCGGGTGGAATACTCTCACAAGACTTTACATGAAGCTGTGTTGCTCATATTCCCGGGGTAGACTTTCTCGGCGTCCTATATCCAGAGGGGTGAGTAGTGATCAGAGTATGAGTAAGGGTAACCAGACCGTAAGATATGAGAAAAGTGTGAATACTTCAGTCAGTGGAGGTGGTCAGGTGCGGCATGTTACCATTTCTTGTTTGGGTCTAAGATATTCACCTACGTTTTCATGAGACACTGGGACAGGTGGCTGCATGTCGTGAGTACACCATCTCTCCATCTACTATTCGTTTCAGCACCATTCTTTAGCCACGACCTGCAGTGTGCTAACCTCTGCTCATACCGGGTGCAAACGTCTGGATCACACAAACGTTGCACGGCTAATCCGGTTTGCGGTTTGTGACGATGACCATGGAGCTGGAGAGATAATCGCATTAAAACTAATACATAATCCGACTCTACGTACGTGGACCAGTAAGATCTACAGTTCTGAACAGAACTGCGCCATCGATAGCTTACGGCGATATGGTCAATTTAACTCAAAGTACCTGTAGAGTTAGAGCGCCATGTCGCTGTGCGACGCGAGCTGTGTCGGAAATTGGTGCTAGACAAGAACAATCGATTGTCTGAACAAAATTGGAGAAGCCTATCCCCGTTATCTGTGCGCTCAGCGGGTAAAGCACAACGCCCACCTAAACAGGCTTCTGACGCACTAAGTTTGCCAACTTGTGCATTGAAGTCACCAGCTAGCACTACAATATCAGAACCTTTACAGCTGCGAACGAGAGTGGCGAGGGCATCATAGAACTCATCTTTTTGCAAGTCTGAGCTGCAATCCGTTGGGGCGTACGCCGAGATCACGAACAAATTGCGTTTAACACAACTGTCCTTTCGAACGCCGACTGACCCTTGGAGTCTCACAGCACACAAACGACTGTTTACAGGGATCCAGTCTAATAGGGCAGCCTCAGCCTTCTTAGTCAAGACAATTCCTACACCACGTTGACCCACAGCTCTAGCTGCTTCGTCTCCTGAGGTGCGCAGAATTTAGCCTCGATGAGATACCAGGAGCAGTTAGTTGAATTACACTGCTCGAATCCTGGATACGCGTTTCGCTTAAGCAGCAAACATCAATCTTCAGAGAGTTCATTGTGAGGGCTAGGCACGCCTGCTGACCGGCCTGCATGAGTGTACGCCCGTTGAAGGAGCCGAGATTCAGAGGCTGACGAGGCTTGAGAAAATGTGAGTTACCAGACAGAGGATTATTCCCGACACTGTTTGACAGTGAATCGTTGCGAGTATCGACCGTCTTATCAGTGGGAGCATTATGGGTGGATAGATGGGGCAAAGAGGGATGGTTAGGGACAGAAGACAAAGGTTGAATAAAAGAGAGGGAACTCTGAGCAGTAGCACACTTATCACTACCCATCCCGCTCGATGCAATGGGCAGCGCTGTCCTCATTATCCTGCGCGACAACCGATACAGTATGGAATTCTTTGTATTCGTGCAGTTCATGGGAGATGTTGGACGGATACTGCTAGGGTATCCAGCCACAAAGCATAAGAACGATTAGGGTCCTCATCCAAAGCCTTTAGTTCTAACAAGAACCTATCCGCAAGGCAGCGGGATGGCTTAGTGGAGGCCCATTTGCTTGGACTAGTTATTCTTCTTCTGATTTTGCCGACTGAGTTGTCAGCTCAAATCGACCCCCAACCTGGAGGACCAGGAGACTGGACTTTCTCTGGCCTCTATCCATTGACCTGTCAGGTATGATTGCATCTCCGGCTTAAAGAAGCCATCCTGTATAGCTCTTTGGGTCATAGAGGCGCGCAAGCCATCACACCACGTCAAGGTGCAGTCTCGTGATGGCGTTCGAGCGATGACGGCTTGACTTCCGATGTCCAAGAGTGTTGTCACATTCCACCAGGCGATTTGGATGTAATTTCGCGTTTTAAGGCCCCGAACTAGCATATTTGTCATCCCAGCTGTGAAAAGTGCACGAGGCGCGTCGTTTACCAGGGATGCCGTGGCATGAGAGATGTGTGTAAGGGAACTTGTCATGAAGGGTCTTGAGAATTTGGTACGAAGTGGCGTCCCCAGCACCATTCGCCTTTTGCTCGAGTTAGTAACTCTAGCTCGTGCACAACCAAGTGCTACCTGCCGGCAACAGGGAGCTTCTGTGTTGGGAGCCGGTGGTCTAACGAGCGGTTTGAACGCCTTCTGGATGACGGTCTACCAATCCAGGATGCATAAAGCGCCCAAATGATCTTGGTTGCCGGTGGCTCTCAAGGAGCTCGTTCGCCATTCAGTAGAGGTCACCTAGACCCATAGGTTCATGCAACTCTGTTGATTGGACGGATTTCCTTGGTAGTCGTTGGATCCCAGCAGATCTCATCCGCCTATGCAGGAGTACCCATCTTTACATGCTGGGCACCTTCTCGCCGAGGTTTTTTAGACCTTGGTTACCATCAACCTGGTTTGGCTCGCCTGTCGAGCGGTTTGCCGGGGTGTGGCCGTTGGTGCATATCTTAGCTTCGTGGAACCACAGGTGAGAGCTGGGCAGGTGTTGGAGACCAAAGAGATAGAAGATACCTTAAAGGGACACGACGGTGTATCAACTCAGAGGTGCTACTCCTCTCAAATACCCCATGCACCCAGGATTAGATACAATTATCGCTGTCAACTGCACAGCATACGATAGGCACACTTTCTCATTTATTCAGTCAGCTTTGCTATGCCCATCAGTGTAGAAAAAAATGTCCCAACATCCTTTGATTTTCTCGCTACATGGTTACGCATGAATGCAACGGAAGGGGTACAGCCCACAGCCACAAAGATCCACTGCACTATTATGGATAATCGAAAACCAGACCCTGAGAATTGGAGTGGCAGAGAACCACACAAGATCCCATTCGGTCAGGTGTTGTAACGAGCCAGATGACAGTGGATTACCGTCCACCACCAAAGTAACCGGTAATAGCGGGGATTCGAACCTCTAACCTCCGAGAAGGAGACCAAACGCTCTAAACCACTTGACCACCAGTGGTCAATAACAATAATATTATTGATACTTTTGATCTGGCTGGCTTTCAGAGGCACGGTTAAAGGTTGTACGTCAAGGCTGAAGCACTGTGAGTCGTGACTAAAGCTTGATGGAAAAAGGTGCTCATGGTATCATCTGCAGTTTTCTTGTCACTTCTTTAATACACTTGATCTGGTTTTTGACGGGAGGTTTTTCTGAGAGATTACTATTAAAACTACCCGAAAACAGTGCCCTATTACCGGGTGTTCAAGTGGAAAATATGAAACGGCAAAATAAAACTGATCAATCAGAAAGAATGCAATTAACTTACCAATTGATTGATTGGTCGAGCACCATCTACCAACGTGGTATTGCTCAGGTTGACCAATGAGCTGAGAAGATGCGCATAGTCCTGCCGATCGATAGACAACTGACTAATTCGAAAGTGCAAACACATCAATAACTGACGGAAAATCTGAAGAATTAAAAGAAAAAATCAAACAATTAGGGTCAAAGGGGATGGGTCGAAAGTTGTACGAGTATGAGAAAGTTATTAGTATGATGGTAACTGCGTAACTGCATCCATCTCTACGTGTAAGTGAGCTGTATTGAAAGTGTCAGCCTTGTAAGCTGTGGTTCACCAAATCCGCGTTCAGGACAAGTGAAGACACCAAGTTCAGTTCAAATAACCGTTAACTAGGAGCTGGATGCGATTGCTCTGGTCGCGATCTCCCAGCAGTAACCTTAATCGGAAATAATGGAAAAAAGCATACAAAAAGAGTAGTGGGGAACTATAAATAGTAGTATCAATTCGATAGAGTTTGTGAATGCAAGAGCGCCACTGATCGCGACACCTTGCAATATCCTACAATGTATTCAACCGCCAGGTGGGGGGGGTCTCTTGAACCCTACCCTGGAAGTCCAAAACGCTTTACGTGGCCGAGCCCACTAGTCACACTGTTTATACCCTTCTTTCATCGCATGAACTGGCCACCCTTACTCATCCTCCAACCATTATTCCGTCCAGTGAACATTGAGCGTAGAGAAATCCTGTCCGAGGACATCCGCAACATTTGCCCCAATCACCATGGTCCGGCGAACGTAAGCGCTTCATTTAATGATGTGGTTCGTGTACCTAAGTTATTATTATTATTTTCACATCGGCTTGGAAACAAGCATGGCTCTAACGCAGCAACAACAACGGGGGTGGGAAATACAACAGAGTATAACGGTCGATCTTTGTACCACCAGTATCTTTTGTGGTTGTTTGCGTCGTGGGCTGATGCACTACTCGGTCACTCAGCCCAGGGTAGGCTTTCCATTCGGGAATGCATCTTTGGTCTTTGCGCAGCCAAACGTATCCTGTAAGGCAGCAGCGTCGGTCCAGATGAGCCAATGGCCAATTGTATGATTCAATCGCCTCCTCCGGGAAACCTTATCGGGTAAGCAGAACAAGAAATTATGGCCCTATTTTGTGGCGGGACACACTCGCCACATCACAGAACAGTTAGCCAATTTGCGGCGTTTTAGAGCGAAGAACGCTACCCAAGCGAAAATCCCACCACATCCTCAGGCACCGCCGCTGATCATCCACAACCGTTTATTTCGTGGGCACACCATATTTACGGTTAACCACCGAAGTGGTCGTCCTCCTATCCGCGACTTGGGGACGCGCTCGGTAGCACTCAGCTTTCCTATGCGCAACCCATTCCTCGGCTATGGGTCAGGTATGTACCTAAGGCTCCCCACCAAATCTCAGCATTGCTGATGTGATGTTCCTACCAGATTCGAGCAACGCTACAAAGACATGAGCGTTTAAATATCCTCAATCTTTGTATATTCTCCACCCACAGTGGTCATGTTCCTGAACTACACAGAAGCACTGATTTGACTGGTGTAGCGTACATCTGAATCTTAGTATTTAAGCGGTGTCAAAACGCTACAGATGACTCAGGATGGCAAACGCAAAACCAGCCTTCTGTATATGCAAATACACTTTCTCCGACATCCGACTGCGTGAAATGCAATTGCCTATAAAACAAAACTTGAAACATTTATCCCAAAATAATTTTTAAAAGAAAGCCTAGAGTTGCGACATAGCACTATTTATGTGCGGCACTATTTCGCTGCCTCCAAATGCCGTAGTATGTTCAAAGGTGGGTGTCTCAGGCTCAGATATGGCTATTCGTCTTGAACGCCTCTCGAAATGCTCCCAAATGACAGCGCGTCTACCACAGCCTCTGCTGAGGAAGTCCTACTCACTGCCTTCTCGGGGCGGAGGTGTTCCCACTAAAGTCAGAGGACGAAAGCAAATGCCCGGCGTTCTCCATCGGGTTGGTTGACTAATAGTCTAGAGGAGATGGCTAAATCCTGATTCCGAACCAACCACAGACGGCGTATGAAGCGTACAACGGTAGGCACACCGGCATCTGTGGCGGTAAAGTGTACTGGGCACCCAGGATGTTTAGCCTGATCCGAAGGGCGCATAAACTGAGCAGCTAGTCACCGGCCTCCAGTGGGTTACGGATCCCACGTTTCGTCCAACTGCCCTGCGGGTTGAGCTTGGATAGCTTAAGGCTCCGGTTGTAGATCCCTAAGAAAATCACCTGCTTTGGCCTGGACAACCTGCTAGTATTGCGCCCGCAAACCAATCATGGACTCAGACTTCCTACTCCTTCCTCCCCGATTGTACCATGTTTTGCTTAGCGTACAGCCTGAACTCCGACGAATGTGAAGTTTAAATAGTTCCCTGCATCTCAGCATGATGCATAATTCAGAAAAGTAGTGTTTACATAAGTTCATATATATATATATATATATATATATATATATATATATATATATATATATATATATATATATATATATATATATATATATATATTAGCCAGCACGTGCCAATAGAGGACGAAAAGGTAAACGATGTGTAGCGGTTGCCAACTTCATTCGTACTTTTACCACGTTTATTGTTTAACTGAACGCTGACTGTCAAGCGCGGTTGCCATTTGACCGTTGCTCTTGCGCACGCTCCCAAATACACGCTAACCACTATCTCTCCCAATCGCCTTCTCGTTCTCACGGGTCGTGGAGAATACTGTTCTGGTTAACATATTTGTGCAGTGCCGCACATTAGAGTAACGTGCAGGTGGTCCACGCAGTACAAAGGACCGAAGCACGCGTTTACTAAGGAAACCGCGAAGTAGGGTCTAATCAACCATACAATTGGTGAGCCCGACGTGATCCTCAGGTCACGTGAGTTTCCTTGTTTTCTACCGTTCAAGGTCCTGTCTGCGTACGTTTTTGTGTTTTATTGTTTCCCTATCTGTTGATTTTTTTTTGGTCGGTTCACCAAATAATTTTTTTTTGTCCATACGTATTTTTGGTGTCTAGTTCGTCGTGATTTTTGTTCTTTTCTCGCGAAGATTAGAGTGCCCCATTGATCGTTGGTTTCTTTTCCCATCTGTATTCAATAAAGTAATCGATTACTTTAGCGATCGCTTAGAGTGATTACATCGGTCAGACGGCGACTGTCAACACCGAACACATGACGATGAACCTTGTCGTTGACCACCCGATGTTCCCACCAGACACCAGCAATGCTTCACATACATCGGTGGTCAAATACAGAAAGCCGCCGAGCATCCTCAACGTGGAGGGGCCAGGTCTCGAAATCGTAAAGAAGAACATTACGAACTGTGGCACTGTACACCCTTTCTTTGCGGGAAAGCCGGATGTCATGGCGGCGCCACAGATAGCGTAGATTCGCGAAAGCTGCTCTGGCTCTCGCAATTCATGAAGTGATCTCCCCAACACCAACAGAAGCTGTGATCAAGCTCCCGAGGTGGTTGAAGCTAGTGACTACCTCTAACTGATCACCACTAAGGGTGAGTCTAGGCACAGGCTCCTGCTAGTACCTTGCATTTTGAAGGCGCAAAGCATACACCTCAATCGCCAAGCGGTCCAATGCGTGTTGAGTTGCCTGTCGTTCAGCAAGGCAATATCATCGGCGTACCCTAGGTCAAAAACTCTGTTCCCTGGGGGGAGTTCAAACCCACTGTTTGGACGAACAGATAAAGCGTTCTACAGGACACTCTCTATAGCAAGGTTGAGAAGAAACGATGCTATAAAGCGGCCTTGTCCTACTTCGCTAAAGACAACAAAAAAGGGCCAAAGCTGGCCATAAGCCCTAAGCCCACCTGAGGTATAACGATACAACTCTTTTGGGACCGATAAAAACTTCTCAGGTAGGCCATTCCTTACCAAACAGTGCCACAGTACAGACCTATCGAAGGCCGCGCGCACGTCTAGAAACACAACGATCTTTGGTCCTTGAAAAGTGTTACTATGTTCTAACAGCTGTCGGAGGGTAAAGATTTGTTCGATCCATCCACGACCGGCACAAAACCCAGTCTATTCCTCGCGAGTTTTCTCATCACGCGTGTTGCACAACCTGCGAAGAATGACAGACGCTAGCGGCTCAGACCCTATCGGGATTAGGATTATACCCCTATGGTTGGTGCAGTCACTGCACGAGCCTTTCTTGAAGATGGGAACTACGATCGACTTCTTCCATAGGGAAGGGACTTCCTCGGAGTGCCAGACCTTGGAGAACAAAGCTTGAAGCTCTCTAACAGGCTCCATTCCACCATCCTCAAATAGGACTGGGGAAAGGCCATCGGAGCCCGGCGTTTTGTGACGTCCCAGGGTTGGGAATTCCTCGCACGTTTCCGCCCCAGAATGTGGATCCGACGAAAAAGTCCACGGGACGTGTGCCGGAACAGCTGTGGGAGGGGCTGATGCTGGAGGTCGGCTGAACTGTGCTTTAAAGTGCTCCACCCAGCGCACAAAACGTCGCTGCAAACTGTGGATACACGAACCGTCAGCCTCACAGATTATTTTGCTCACACCCAATGTTTTCATACAGGTGACTCGGATGGGATGAAACAGCTTGCAGGAATTTCCCAGTGGCAGCATGTTCCATTTCTGATGCTCTTCTAGGCCACCAGATTTCACGATTATTATGAAGACTTGCGTTGAATTCACGTCTCGTTGTGAGCCGGTTTCATTGTACTCACTACAACACACAAAAAGTATAAAGCAAAGTATTAGGTTCATCGCTTGGCAATTTTCTGATGCAAGGTGAGTGAGTCAGGTTAGTCTTGTTTTCGATTTTCAATGTACATCCGAATTCTGGACTAAAATGAGTTATTTTCAATTACTGTTTGAGCAGCAGACAGCAAACCGGTGACCATGACACTCGACCATATCAGCCTGCCCGGTCACGCTCATTGGGTGGGTTTTTCCTTATCTTTTAGTCGCCATAAACTGCGGAATGTATTGTATGCATGCCGAAGAATACTGCTTAATCGTATCCAAAACAGCTCGGCCAACGAAGTGCATAACCTTTAGATCCACTTCCAATTTGGAGCACTTGAACGATTAAACACGACCGAATTTCGATCTCATCTTGACTTACCTACTTCATATTTATGCATGAGTGAAAAACAGTACAGTAGCATTCAGTGCTGTATAGTATGTATGCAGTACAGTAAGGCACATCACACAGTCACAAGAACACTCACAAGCAAAACCGAGAACCTTGAGCCTGCTTACTGAGATGGAGAATCACATAAGAACTCAATGGGTGAAGTGTGCAAAGGATCCGAGGGCCACAGCCGAGTGCTGCCTACCACCGTTAACTAGGGGCAACGTGATTCGAGTTCCCCTACTTCAAACAAAGTGGTCACTGTACTGGGACAGTGAAAAACCTGTAAACTCGTGAGTGGTGTTCGTGAATGGCTTCGGATCATACCGGAATCGAAGGCTCTTACCATCCGTAGTTTTCTTCTTAGAAGTACTGCCCAAAATATGGTACGAACACCGCATTAGCAATCGGCTGAAGGTAGGTGACATTTTAGGAAACACCAAAGCTCATCAGACTAAGATGGTTGGGACATGAGTTGTGCATACCACCAGATAGGATTCCTCGGTGCGCACTGTTTGCTGAGGCAAGATGTGGTTGGAAGATAAGTGAAGATGGCTTTCTGTATTTGACCAACCGATGTATGCGAAGCATTGCTGGTGTCTGGTGGGAACATCGGGTGGTCAACGACAAGGTTCATCGTCATGTGTTCGGTGTTGACAGTCGCCGTCTGACCGATGTAATCGCTCTAAGCCGTCTCCGATGGCTCGGACACATTTTTCATATGCCTGCCCATCGTTTACCTTTTCGTCCTCTATTGGCACGTGCTGGCCAAGGCTGGAAGAAGCGGCGCAGCGGTCAGGTTATGACTTGGCGCAGGGGCACGAGGAAGTAAGCTCCGGCTTTGACTTCCGTTGGTGCTTCCCGCCTTCCTGGTTGGGGTCCAATAGATGAGCATTGCTGTTGGTTAGAGATGCTGAGAGAAATGACTCGGAACAGAATCCAGTGGGGCGAATGCTGTATGGCCTGTCTGTTGACTTCCCGTTCCCCATAAATAATTGAAAAGACAGAAACAGAATTTACGAAACGTGCATAGTAAAAATATTAGAAAAATTTGCTTTCATTTGTTGTGCTCTTCATATTGACTCTTAGTCTCTCTCCCTCCAACTTCGTAATTTTTTTTCTGTTTTCGTTGCGTTGGTGCCATGCTTGTTCTCAAGCCGGGCCGACACACACTGCAGCACACCTGAACTCTGAAAAAGGAACTGACTAGTCCTTTCAAGTTGTTCATGGCAAACGGTTACCCAAAAAGCTTCGTAAACTCTTTTATCCGAAATAACAAAAAAGCCAAAAGAAAAGCAGCCCAGAAAGTACAGTCGTGCTACCATACATACGAGGAGCATCAGAGGCAGTAGATCGTATGCTGAAGCCGTTGGGCAACAAAATTGCCCGCAAACCCGTCAGCACCCTGCGGAGCGCCCTATTCAACGAAAAAGACCGTGTGGACCAGCACGATCAATCAGGAGTGGTCTACGCTATCCCGTGCCTAGGATATGATAAGGAATACATGGGAGAGACAAGCAAACAACTACGTACTCGCCTACAGGAACACAAACTAGCATTACGACGAGCCGACTCACACTCACAGATTTTTAACCACTGCGTAGAGACAGGTCGCGAGGTCAAAATCGATAACGCAAGGGTGTTTACCCGAGCAAAGAAGGAGGGGGAGCGCCTGATCCTCGAAGCTCTCTATTCAATCAACTCGTTCAACCGACACGTCGAGGTTGATAAGCATTACGTCACCCTGGCAAAACCGAAGGCGAAAAGTCGAGAAACGAACAGACGAGCAACACACCAAAAACGTGCGGACTCAGCCGTCCCATTCACACACTCATTCACTCACGTTTGACAACGAGTCCTAGTTTGGATCGAAACGTCACAATAAACGTTTTACAACTCAGTGCATGCCTTGACTTCTCTATAGAATATATATGTATATATATATTGATAGTAAGTAGTATGTAAACGTGTGGACAAAATTTCCCCGGAAGCACATGATCGGTTTCGCGGTTGTTGCCGCTCATCAGGTATGCGTACTCGGAACTGCCGTGCCCACTCGTCTTCAAACTTGTGGACTCCGATGTTATATGTTCCCTAGGATCTAATTTGAATCGTCCATGAAATGGAAGAAACGTATGAAAAGTGTGACTAGTGGACAGGGAAATGTAAAGCGTGTTGGACTTTCTTGGTGGGGCCCATAAGATACATTCAGTCAGTGGTTCGACACACTGGAGTATATAGCTAGTTGTTGCGATCGGTGATGCTCTTTTGTCCAGTTTATATCATAATTCGTAGTTTTTTTCTATTCTTTCTATTTTCTTTACTTATTGACTTTCGACTACGGTTCCCCTGGAAAGACAGAAACCAAAACCGACACACCCAGTGCACGGTCAATGGTTGTTTGAACAGAAATGAACTGTCCTATCAACTAGCTGAATGAATAAATTTATACGATGGATTTGATCCACATAGGAACGAGAATATCATTTTCGACTACCAAGACATTAGCTCTTGAACAAACGGAGATTAGGAATAGAACAGTGTGTGTGACTCGTACTGACCGTTTGAAGCGAGTAAACTTTGCTCGACTTGACCACGTCTGTCTCGATTCCCGTTGTGGCCATTTCTAACTGTAGCTCACTGAGCAAATTGCACAACACTTCCGACGCACCTGGAGGTACTTCTAACAGATCTGCCGTAATCACTGCATCCAGAGACGAACCGGGTATACACGCGTTGGCCAAAGCCCATAGGGAAGTGTGCGGCGGAAGAGTGTGCGGAGCAGTCAGACGTAGAAGGGGTGACTCGATCAGATCTGTGGAAAGCCACAGATCACCAGGATTATGTGATGGCTTTGCTTGATCCGTATTCACCGAAAACAAACCGCTCAATGTGAGTCGAATGTGACGATGTAATTGACAACCAAGTTCATTTAATGATTCCAACGGCGAAGTATTTGTCAGATCTAGACTCTATTCATAAGACAAAAGGATGGGGGGAGGAGGAAAATGAAATGAAACGAAACGGAACAGGAAAAAAACACAAACAACACCTGGATGTAGAGAGAATGGACACAAATTTAGACAGGAAGAGTTCAACTGATCAACCCTCATTTAATTTATCCGTTTGACTGTTCTTCCTCATCCAATTTTTCCAATTCAGCTATAGATGCAACAAAGGTTCTCCTCCAACGTATGTGCATGTTTACTCTCGTGTTGTTGGCTTTAAAAAGCATTTCGACGATGGCAAAGTTTTCATGGGGACATGCATAAATATACGTACTAATCAGATCCAATTATTTTATTACATACTCATGCATGAGAGCAGTGTAAGGGGATTAAAACATGGCCTTAAAGGCTCACTAGCGGTAACGAGACCCAGAGATTTGGAATGGATAACCTTATAAGGCCACAATAGTTCAGGTGTGGTAACCAGCCAGGCGTCAATTTGATCCGATGACTGACTTTGCAAGTGATTTTATCGACCCGAGGATAGACAAGACGCCCAAAATAACAACAACAATGACATCAGGTGGGGTTTAGCATCGCTGTGTTGTAGGCTTTGTACTACCAGAGGGCTAACATCACAGTAAGAAGTTCACTAACGGTACACCAAATCAGCCATTTTATCTCTAGTTTTTTAACAACCAAATACGAGCTGAAAGATAGTATGGTCGCGTGGAGATTGATGGTTGGATGCCTTTTACCATTAGTGGTCAAATGATGTAGATTTCCGACCCCCAGTTCTAGGACAACAAATTCTTGGCCACATCATTGCCAGAGGTAGACAGTTCCACTGTCGCTTGCATCGTTACCACACCTGGCCTAATGGGACCCCACGTGATTCTTTTCATTCAAAGTCCCAAAATCGTGGCTGCCGAATTTCCTTGTCATTCAAGTGGGTCTTCATGGTGATAATGTAGTCATTTCATTGCACCTGCTCCAGGACAGGGGACAAAAATAGAGTCCATGTACTCCGGGATTCGATGGCAGTATCATCTTTGTGACCCCTGGTATAGGATACTAACCTTTCTATTGTCTCGTCAAGATTCAAACATTTCAGCTGCGATCTAACTGGTATGGCCCAAATGTCGACCGGTTTACTGAGAAATGGCGATTGTATCGAGACGTAGGGTTTTGGAGCCACAAGACGACTGCTCGGCGAAAAACATGTGGATGCACCACGAGCAGACAAGTTTTACACTGATGAGATTGCACCCTCTCTCTCTGTTTCTGGCACTCACGGATGCGCCTCCTAATTACAATTGGTGGTGTTTTAAATATGACTCCTTATTTGAAAACAGTACGGTTGGATAAAGATCACGCACGCGATTTTGTGCAATGCTTATTCTGGTGTCCGTGTATGCGAGCGTGCGTACGTGTGTTTCACTTACCCGTGCCGTGATACGATCTTTCTCCACACGCAAGCGATGCACACAGTTGCACAAATATTCCAACAGAAAACATTCGACCGGTGCGCATTCTTTAAAATCACATTTGTGCAACGTTTGAACGTAAGCCACGCGGATACGAAGCAACGTGGACGATATCAAATCGAAACAGAGTGATTTATAATAGCCTAAAAAGAAAGAGACGATCAGTAGATAAACCATGGGAAATGAAAAAGAGAACAAACTACGCGTATCCGCTGAATCCGGTGGTGAGCTGGGTCGCATACTACGAGGTAGACAAACTGCAACTTGTTCTTCTGGAAGACAAATTAACAGATTACAATCACCATCCGACTCGTCCCATTGAGCAGAAAGGATACGCAGAATCAGAGTTAGTTGTTCTGTGTATGGGTCCTTTGTCATGAGCGAAGACATTGGTGTGTTTGTAGCTGATCGAGCCTGGGATAGCTGCGTCTCACGGGAGAATGCATCGCAAAATTTTTTCTTACCCGGATCTTCATCACCTGAAATAGTCTTAGAGAGATTAGGATTGTATTTCTTTTTCCGGTTTACCAGTGAGGATGGCTCGTAACAAGACAATTCGGCTGCTTCACTCTCCACATCCATAAGGGACTCGACAACAGACCCGTGGTTTCGTGACGCAGTTCCCATTTCACCTGAGGACAGCTGGTTGTTTGATGTTCTAGATAACACATTGGTTCCAAGTCGTGCCAGACGTTTTTTCCTCACCTTTGGTGTTTCATAGTGACGGTAAACAGACAAAAAATGATTTGCTCACCTCATCCGATGTGTGGGTTGCCATGATGGTCGCGGCTACAGAAACAGGATGAAATATAACACATTTCTGAACGCAAAATACAAGAACTTAGTGTGCTTTCTATTACATGCTTCCGAAAGAGTGCAGTGGAAAGCGCATACGTCATAACTTCAAGGACCCATTACATTATTGGAAATAACCAGTTCAGTTCAGAAAACCATTAACCACATACTGGGCGCGGTGGCTTTGGCTGCTATCTCTTAGCGGCAACCACAGTGGGAAATCGTGAAAGAGATTAGGAATTTGAAAGGAATAGAAGGGGACTACATATATCGGTATCAAGTTGATAAGGAGAGTTCGTGAATACAAGAGCGCCACAAGAGCAGCACCGAGCAATATTATCCAGCGTGTCTAACCACTAAGTGAGAGGATTCCCTGGACCCCACCCAGGAAGTCCAACACGGCCTACATGGACACGTCCACTGGTTAGGTTCTCTATACGTTTCTTCCATGCCATGGACCGGCCACTCCTATGGGGGCAACGTAGTTCTTCTGAGTGAAGATCTAGGTTGCAAGCTCTTCTGGGCAGTTTAAACAACAGCGCAGAAACGTTCTGTATGTGTTTTGCACCTTCAAAGTACAAAATGCTGTAGCAGAATTAGGTTTATTTACCACCAAACCTTCCAATGTCTGGGGGAACATGGACCAAGCAGAGAAGTTCTGTTATCCGGGCAGCTGCATTTTACCCGGAGGTCGGATGCCGGATGAGGTGTCTCTGAGTTTACAGAAGGCTCATCATCATCATCATCATCATCATCATCATCATCATCATCATCATCATCATCATCATCATCATCATCATCATCATCATCATCATCATCATCATCATCATCATCATCATCGTACAGCGTTAAACAGTAGGGCAAGCCCACTGACCACTGCCTTTCTCACCATGTTGCACGTTGAATTAAAAAGTATGAATATACAAGATGGACAGGGTGTGGACCTATATGGGTGGGAAAAGAAAAGAATGCCCTAGTAGCCAACACACGGAATACACAGTCTAACTGTACAAACGTACACCGATCAAACATTCTGATTCGATAGAAAGTGACAACACGATCTCCACTGTTCGCGGTTCGCAGCCATATCCTTCAGCGTCTCCAGCCAACTGGTAGACGGATCTTTTGGACCCCAACCACGAAGACGTGAAGCACCTACTTTTCCTAAGTCTGCTGTACATTTTCTCATTCCTCGCTGCCACGTCATCTGTTGACCTCCACGTGGTCTCTTCCACTCCCTGGGAGGGGCGGAGAATAGGACACGGTACGGTAGACGTGTGTTTGCCATACGTAACACGTGTCCCAACCAACGAAGTCTACTAAGTTGGATACGCTGTGACAAAACGTTCTCTGAATTAGTACCCAATACTCGCTTTCTTACCTCATCGTTGCTTACTCGGCTATTCCACCCAATCCTAGCGATACTACGTAAACATCGATGGTCGAAAACCTCAAGACGACGAATATCTTCAGCACGCAGACTCCACGTTTCGCAACCATACAACAAAACTGAACGCACTGCGGCACAGTATACACGACCTTTCAACTTCAGTGAAATATCGGATCGGCGCCACAAGTGCTTCAGTCCAGCGTACGCCGCTCGAGCCTTGGATATCCGCGTACTCACCTCTACTACTGTGCTCCCATCCGTCGTCACGCAGCTACCGAGGTAGGTGAAATGATCGACAACTGCCAGCACCTCCCGATCGAGCATCAAGCTCGGAATCGTTGACGTCCAGTCTTGTAACATCACCTTGCACTTTGAAGGTGCAAAACGCATGCCGAATGGAGCTACCGCTCTTGCGAGATTATCTAGTGCACGCTGAGCATGTTCCGTGGATTCGAACAAGCAGACAACGTCGTCTGCGTAATCTAGGTCACATAGCTTTTCACTATCTCCTAGTTCGACGCCTACATTCTGAAGATTTTGCAAAGCACTCTCCATTATTTCGTCCATGACCAATTTGAAAAGGAATGGAGACAAAGGGCATCCCTGCCGAACACCACTGGTCGTTTCGAACCGACCGGATAGTTCACCGTAAACCCTTACGCGGCCAGAAGTATGAGAATACAATAATCTCATTAGGTTCACGAACTTCTGGGGCATACCTTTTCGATGAAGAGTACTGAAAAGCGATGTTCGATCAACTGAATCGAAGGCGCCTTTCAGGTCTAAGAAAAGCATTATTGTTGGTCGGCGGTGCGTGTGACGCGTTTCAAGTAGTCGGCGAAGAGTACAAATCTGGTCGATGCATCCTCGACCTGGGCGGAATCCAGCCTGCTGTTCGCGGACATTCCTCTCGCTAGCCGGTGTAAGACGGTGCAGCAAAATCGAAGCTAATACTCTGGTGACTATCGGGATTAAGCTAATCCCACGATGATTACTGCAGTCATTGCGTATTCCCTTCTTGAAGACGGGAACAATCAATGACTCGCTCCATATTAACGGAATACGCTCCGCGTTCCAAATGTCACGGAGCAAGGCGGTTAGTGATTTTATCAACGCCTCACCACCCAGTTTGAAAAGAACTGGAGGAAGTTCGTCGGGACCTGCCGCTTTCCCCCGCCTTAGTAATCGAATACATGACTCTACTTCTACTTCCGATGGGGGATCAAGTGATACCATCCAAGGAGTCACAGTTGTTGACACGGGAGTAACTACACTAGCGTGCGGCCACCTAAACTGTTCCTTGAAGTACTCGGCCCATCGGTCAAGCCTTTGCTGTTTGTTATGAATGGGTTCTCCATTCCTATTGCAAATCGTTTCACTGACCTGAGTTCGCCGTCCACCGGTGTCACGAATAAGTTTGAACAGTCTTTGACTGTTACCTGAAGCAGCTGCCAGTTCCATTTCTTCGGCTACATTGACCCACCAATTTTCGCGATCCTTCTTAAGGCTTCACGTAACTTGTCTTTGCAGCTTTCTCCGCATCTTATTCATCTCCTTACGGTTCGAAAGTTGACGCTTTTGCTCCATTATACTCAGCGACTCTTGCGAGATCCAGTGTCTTTGATGGACAACGGATCGAGGACCACAGGCGAAACCTGCTGCAAAGTGCATCGCCTGTTTGATATGAGCCAAATGCTCGTCTACATTACTGTTCTCCGTGGATCCTAGCTCATGTGCTAACTTCTGCTCATACCGGGTGCAAACGTCTGGATCACACAAACGTTGCACGGCTAATCCGGTTTGCGGTTTGCGATGATGGCCATGGAACTGGAGAGATAATCGCATTAAAACTAAGGTATGGTCCGACTCTACGTACGTGGACCAGTAAGATCTACAGTTCTGAACAGAACTGCGCCACCGGTAGCTTACGGCGATATGGTCAATTTAACTCAAAGTACCTGTAGAGTTAGAGCGCCATGTCGCTGTGCGACGCGAGCTGTGTCGGAAATTGGTGCTAGACAAGAACAATCGATTGTCTGAACAAAATTGGAGAAGCCTATCCCTGTTATCTGTGCGCTCAGCGGGTAAAGCACAACGCCCACCTAAACAGGCTTCTGACGCACTAAGTTTGCCAACTTGTGCATTGAAGTCACCAGCTAGCACTACAATATCAGAACCTTTACAGCTGCGAACGAGAGTGGCGAGGGCATCATAGAACTCATCTTTTTGCAAGTCTGAGCTGCAGTCCGTTGGGGCGTACGCCGAGATCACGAACAAATTGCGTTTAACACAACTGTCCTTTCGAACGCCGACTGACCGTTGGAGTCTCACAGCACACAAACGACTGTTTACAGGGATCCAGTCTAATAGGGCAGCCTCAGCCATCTTAGTCAAGACAATTCCTACACCACGTTGACCCACAGCTCTAGCTGCTTCGTCTCCTGAGGTGCGCAGAATTTAGCCTCGATGAGATACCAGGAGCAGTTAGTTGAATTACACTGCTCGAATCCTGGATACGCGTTTCGCTTAAGCAGCAAACATCAATCTTCAGAGAGTTCATTGTGAGGGCTAGGCACGCCTGCTGACCGGCCTGCATGAGTGTACGCCCGTTGAAGGAGCCGAGATTCAGAGGCTGACGAGGCTTGAGAAAATGTGAGTTACCAGACAGAGGATTATTCCCGACACTGTTTGACAGTGAATCGTTGCGAGTATCGACCGTCTTATCAGTGGGAGCATTATGGGTGGATAGATGGGGCAAAGAGGGATGGTTAGGGACAGAAGACAAAGGTTGAATAAAAGAGAGGGAACTCTGAGCAGTAGCACACTTATCACTACCCATCCCGCTCGATGCAATGGGCAGCGCGGTCCTGATTAGCCTGCGCGACAACCGATACAGTATGGAATTCTTTGTATTCGTGCAGTTCATGGGAGATGTTGGACGGATACTGCTAGGGTGTCCAGCCACAAAGCAGGAGAACGATTAGGGTCCTCATCCAAAGCCTTTAGTTCTGACAAGAACCTATCCGCAAGGCAGCGGGATGGCTTAGTGGAAGCCCATTTGCTTGGATCAATTATTCTTCCACTGGTTTTTCCGACTGAGTTGACAGCTCAAATCAACCCCCAACCTGGAGGACCAGGAGACTGGACTTTCTCTGGCCTCTATCCATTGACCTGTCAGGTATGATTGCATCTCCGGCTTAAGGAAGCCATCCTGTATAGCTCTTTGGGTCATAGAGGCGCGCAAGCCATCACACCACGTCAAGGTGCAGTCTCGTCGTGATGGCTCGTTTGATAATTGCCAATCTGAGTCATCTGTGACGTCGACATGACATTCGTTTATCTATCAAGGGTCGAGTGTACGCTGCAGCACTCAGGCCAGTGCTTCTGTATGGTTCAGAAACATAGCCACTGCGGGTGGAGGATATACGAAGATTGTCGGCACTCGAACACCGATGTATTCGCAGCATTGCTCGAATCTGGTGGGAATACCGTATTAGCAATACCGAAGTTAAGCGGACAGTCATGGGTTCACAAAGCAAATCACTGAACTACGGATAACGGGCAATTATGACTCTGATGAATAGTGATGGAGAACTACATAGGGTTTCGATAGGTCAGGCGTAGTACCGAGTTGAGTGACAATGGATTACTGTCTACCACAATCACTCGATGGCCCGGAGACATTTTGCATATGCCTGCCCATCGTTTACCTTTTCGTCCTCTATTGGCACGTGCTGGCCAAGGCTGGAAGAAGCGGCGCAGCGGTCAGGTTATGACTTGGCGCAGGGGCACGAGGAAGTAAGCTCCGGCTTTGACTTCCGTTGGTGCTTCCCGCCTTCCTGGTTGGGGTCCAATAGATGAGCATTGCTGTTGGTTAGAGATGCTGAGAGAAATGACTCGGAACAGAATCCAGTGGGGCGAATGCTGTATGGCCTGTCTGTTGACTTCCAGTTCCCCATAAATAATTGAAAAGACAGAAACAGAATTTACGAGACGTGCATAGTGAAAATATTAGAAAAGTTTGCTTTCACTTGTTGTGCTCTCCATATTGACTCAGTCTCTCTCCCTCCAACTTTGTAATTTTTTTCTCTTTTCGTTGCGTTAGCAGTGTTGTGTTCGCAATCAACAGAGAACACAGTAGGCAAAAAATCCGTGTATTAGCACATCAGTAGGCCCGTAAGTAAGCGAACAAGCAAACAAGTGAATCATCTACACGGAAGCTCAAGCAGTACATGCGATCGATTCAGTCAAACAGGGCTGCTCAGCAGCAACGAATCACGAAGCATGTGTGGCTCAGGGACGAAGTCTGATTTGTTACAGTAAGACGTTCCTGGCATGAATGAAGTCACATTGAATTGCGTAGGTGCGTGAATGTGTCTGGTAGCAGCCGGTATTGAATGTCCGATCATTAAGTTTGCCCGCGCCGTAATGATGCCGTCAGTAGTTTGACCAATCGCAGGATCATTTAACAGGTACCATGCTTGTTTTCAAGCCGATGTATATATATATATATATATATATATATATATATATATATATATATATATATATATATATATAGGAGTAGTAGCCATCCTGAAACCTGAGACACCCACGTCGATCATGCTGAGGCATTTAGAAGCGGATACAACGGTGGACGAACACGCAAAGTCACCGGCTGTCGTCAGCGCACAGCAGTCAGGATCCGCAATCGTAGAACAAAACATTGCCTGTTGTGGCATTATAAAGCTTTTCTTTCAATGAGAAACGAATGTCATGACGGTGCCACAAGTGACGCAGGCTTACGGAAACCTGTCTGGTCTTCTCTATTTGTGAAATGATCTCTCAAACAAAACAATATAGCTCGAGGTACTTAAAGCAACTGACTAACTGTAACTCTTCATCATGAAGAATTTTCGAGGACAGAGGTTCTGTCAGTCCTGTAAAAGCACTTTGCGCTTGGATGGGACGAAGCACAAACCACATCTGAAAACCTCAATCGCCGACTGGTCGAAGATGTGTTGCATTGCCCGTCCCTTAATACCCAGAAAGAGAAGGAGTTAAACTCTGCCAATTAGGAGACCAGGCAAGGTATTCTGACGGCAAAAGTTAGTGAGAACTGGCTGCGGGCCCTAATTGGAGACATGAGACATGACGATACTGTTCCCCAAACATCCATTCTTTCTATTCTTGATTAAAAGATACCGGGAAGCAACAACCAACCCAACACAGAAATGTGAGGGTGACAGATGAAAGAACAAACTCGAACTTAATCCCCATGAACATGACTTCTCAATATATATATATATATATATATATATATATATATATATATATATATATATATATATATATTTCATGTAGACAACAGGAGAACTTGTCCGCGTATTGGAGGGCACACTCCCTCAGCTTCTACGATCGCGTTCGTCGAGGAAGTCAACGAGAAAAGACCGTGGAGTGCCAACCGCGTGTATTCACACAGGGCCTGAGTAGAGACCGCACGCTGGCGTGTGCCGAGGAAGTGTGTCGGAAGTAGCGCTTGCGGTTGCCGCGTGCGCGAATCGTGCAGTCAAACAATTGATAGACAGGGTGTGATCGGCTATATATCTGAGGATATTTTGCAGCAGTTCAATACCCAGTCAGTGTGAGGAGCGTTTAGGTCGCCAAGAGCCAGACAATGGCTGTCCGTCGTCCGTAGATGCATGGAATCCAGACTACCTTGCACGTCGGCCGCCGGAGTACGATAGATGATCCCAAGTACCACGTGGCCACCGTTGGAGAGTTTTATCCTGCACAACAGCGTATTTCCATACCCATATTGATCTACATAGGTATAAAGTAAGTGTATTGGTGCCCCACATTTCACGAACATGGCAACAGCCCCTCCACCTCTGGTACGAATTCGATCTACACGAAACAGCACATAAACTGGGTAGTCAGACCTCCGAATCCCAAATATCATTTGTTAGCTATGTCTCGGTAAGTGCAATGATGGACGGGGTTCTAGCAAGTGCAAGAGCCACCAGTTCATCCCGTTTGTTCAATAATCCACATACATTGGTCATCAGCAACTTGATGGATGCCACCCGGTTGTTCCCTACCCGAAAGTATTCCACTGCGCTGAGAGGGCCCGCCGGTAGTAGTGGTGGCCAGAGTATCTGTAATCTCCGCATCACAAGAAAATCCCGGATTCAAAGGTCTGTTTCACTGTTTCCCCTTCTCTCTCTCTCAACCCTGCACAGACTTGATTCATCTATTGACGATTATTAGGAGGAAGGTTTCGGTGAAGACGAACGGGCTCTCGCTTTAGAGGGTAGGACTGTCTTGGAACCTCTCTCGCTTGTCGGCGAGTTTCCTCGGTTTCCAACACTGCGTTGATCGGTTGGTCTGAGAAACAAGATTTGCGAGGCAGTATCACATTCAGAAACATAGATTTATTAAAAAAACACCATAGGATTATTACCTCACCCCTCCCCTTTTTCCCATTCATACAGCTAGTTCCGGCGTGAATCTGGGGCCTTAGATTGGTGCTGGAGAACACCAGCAGTCTCGAAAGTTGGTACATTGCTGCATCTAACTGCATTTTCCGACAGTCTATTCTACAGAGGTATAACCCTGTTTTTTCTTTAAACTTAGCTCGTATGTCTAGCTATGAGTGTGCCCTCTGTAGCCCAAGACTATTTCCCTGGTGCCGCACTCACGGGCAGAGAAGAACGAATTATCCATGTCCATACCTGAGACTTTTTAAAACTTGTCTGCTTATGCAAACTGTTCATTGGACGACCCAGAAGGTAAGTGCAATACAACTAAGTAGGAGAAACCTACTGAACCGCCTATTTAAAACTCTCCCAAGCGCCTTCATCTCTATAATGGTAGTGGTGGGTTGATCTCGAGTCTGGTGTACTGCAGCTGGCGTTTTGTCTGTTTTCTCTCTAACTGATATTCGTACGAGCTAATTTTCTTGGTCAGGCGCGTCACAGGTACATGTATTATGTCGTGTTACATTCTCACAAACAGCAAGAGCGAGCCCGTAGACGCACAACAGCTCGGCTTAATTCAATTCAGTTCAGTTCAGTTCAGTTGTCTTGAAGTCTTGAAGTACTACACGGGTTTGAGGATTTGGGCCCAATTGTCCCGGTTCTTGAGGAAATCTTTGATCTTCTGTCGGATTCACCGAGCTGAAATAAGAGTAAAAAGAAGCGGGGGGGGGGGGGGTGGGGGTGGCAGCGAAAACAAGATACACAACATCATGCAGTGTCACACTGTGGACAGTGCCTTAAGCTGAGTGGGGGTGCGGCATTCATGAACATATATGCGATAAAAGACAACTATTTTGTTTGTTTGTTTTTTGACAAAGGGAATTATTGGGAGAGACCCAGGTAGAGGTCTAGCTTTTTCTTGAAGATAGTTTCGTTCTGCGAGAGAACAATATCTTCCGGAAGTGCATTCCACATAGTAATAACCCTATAGCTAAAAAGTTAATCCTTAGTGAAGTGCGTGGCCTCGGTTTGAAAACTTTTCTGCTGTGACCACGGAGAGAAGAGGCTGGACAGACGGAGAAGAAGCAATCGCTTTGACCTGTTTCAAAAAGGTGGAACATCAAAAACAGATCACCTCTTACGCGTCTTACGTCAAGGGGATAGAGGTTGAGGAGTAAGAGGCGGACGGGATAAGGTAGATGGGATAGACCCCTTACTGCCTTGGTGGAGGCCGTCTGAACTCTTTCTAGGATCTCACGGTCTCGGACAAGACCAGAGTGCACTATCTGACTACCGTACTCCAGCAGAGGTCGGATATACGTGCCGAAAATTATGGGGAAATCATCCTTAGATATGCGCGGGAAGGACCTCCGAATCATGTTTAGGACTCGAAAGGCAGACTTGCTCGCAAACTGGTGATGATGAGAGAAGGATAAGTTACAATCTAACCAGAAACCGAGCACCTTGTGTCGGTCAACCCTTGGCAGTGCGGTTGCTCCATTAATGGAAAACGTGTGACCAGTCTCTCTGCCGAAAGACATGGTCACGCATTTGTCATCATTAACCGGGAGGTCCCAATCCCCGGACCAGCGTTTTGTTTCATAAACTGCAATTTGCAGGTCTTCAACGCTTGAACTCCAGAGGGTTACATCATCTGCGTACATGGCAATGTTCGCAGCAAGGGCTGTCGGTAGATCGTTTATATAGATCAGGAAAAGAAGAGGACCTAAGACCGACCCTTGGGGGACCCCAGTTGTTACTGGGGAGGGTTGGGACAAAACATTCCCGACTTTAACCACAAAGGTGCGGTCGGTAAGGAAGCTACGTAGGATGGCCAACATGGAGCCTGTGATCCCGTACGTCTGCAGCTTATAAAGAAGAGGGGCATGTGGGACCTTATCGAAGGCCTTAGCAAAATCGATGAATACAGCGTGTGAGAGCTGGCCATCGTCATAGGCTTTCGTTAGACTATCCATGACAGTAAGCATATTGGTGATGCATGACCTGCCAGGAAGAAACCCATGTTGGGACGGGGAGAGGATCTTATTTCTATGAAGATGGGAAAGAATCTCACTCTTAAGAATTCCCTCAAAAATTTTGCTAGGGATTCTAGTGAGGCTTATGGGTCTGTAACTAGAAGCAAGGTGTCTACTACCCTTCTTATAGATGGGTGCGATCACTGCTTTTTTCCAGTTACGGGGGAAAACTCCATCGTCAACACATTGCTGAAAAAGCGAGGCATAAGGAGCAGCTAATGTATCCGTGGCTTCCTTGAGAATACGGGGGTGGATTAGGTCAGGACCCATAGAGCAATATTGGTTGAGCCGTCGGAAACCTTGAGCGACTGCACCAATGGGAATAGTTATGCGGTTAAGGGTAGTGGTCAGAGATAACGTGTGCATAGTAGGGTGGGATGATATGGGAAAGGAGCTAAAAATTGTACGGAAGTAGGAGCTGAATGCCTCGGCTAGGGGAGGTGATTGGAGATCCGGCACTATCTTTGAGAGCTAATGGCGTCAGAGCTGTGCCCCTTAGACGGGAGGTCCCAATCCCCGGACCAGCGTTTTGTTTCATAAACTGCAATTTGCAGGTCTTCAACGCTTGAACTCCAGAGGGTTACATCATCTGCGTACATGGCAATGTTCGCAGCAAGGGCTGTCGGTAGATCGTTTATATAGATCAGGAAAAGAAGAGGACCTAAGACCGACCCTTGGGGGACCCCAGTTGTTACTGGGGAGGGTTGAGACAAAACATTCCCGACTTTAACCAGTTCAGTTCAGTTTACACAGGACTGGTAATGGCCACGGCCAATCGAGCGTCCAAAACTCCTTCGGTGGTGTGCACACCATGATCACACCATGATCATGCACATGGCATGCTTCGGGCGCTTCCGAAATAAACCATTATTATTATTATTATTATTATTATTATTTCGTCGAATCCCTGCTAAAAATGAGAGGGAAACGAAAAACCTCATCGCACATCAACTGCGAGAGGCATTATGCATCGTGAGCGTTCACTGAGACTGTATGCAGTGAGGGAAAAAGTCCATTAAAACATACTCTGGAAGGACCACAGTGCTACCCGTCATCCATCTAGTTGATATACTCAAGGCTCACTACGGAGAAGTATCTCGCACCACTTGCCATCTAGGGCATCATTGAAGGATTAGACGGTCTGCAGATCTACCATTCCACCAGGCAGACCGTTCTTACTGTTCACAACCCTGTTGCTGAAGAAGTGAGATCTAGCCATCAACCTAGCTCGGGCTTTTACCAGCTTCTTCCCATGTCCCCTTGTTCTGGAATCTACGGCCACTTGAAATAGACTATCTGGTCTAAGGCCAGAAAAGCCCTTCATTACCTTGAACGTTTCTATGAGATCCCCTCGACGTCTCCTCCTTTCCAACGAGAAGAGATTCAGGTCACAGAGCCTCTGCTCGTAAGTCTTACCCCTCTGCCTTTCAACCATTCGCGTGGCGAGACGTCGGACTTTCTCGAGGCAGGTGGCGTCCTTTTTGTAGAAGGATGATCAAGCCTGCACGCTACCTTCTAAGTGAGGTCGTACTATAGCCATGTAAATAGGTACGAATACCTCCGGCTTCCGGCAAGACAAAGCTGATCGCAGTCTAAAGAGCTCCCCACGAGCCTTATGCGCAGCAGTGTTGCACTGCTCCGACCATTTGAAGTCTCTGCTCATGATAACCCCAAGGTCTTTAACCCTACTAACTGTTTATATAGTGATCAGCCCTAGATCATGAGCGACAGTTAGGCTTTCTGTTGGCTTTGACCACAAATGGCTTTTTCAGCTTTCAGGGGTAAGTCCCATTTTTATGCCCAGTATAGAAAGGTACCAATATCCCTGCCACCCTACCTTCAGATCCTGCAGTATCCTGGTGCGTAAGGAGCAGAAAAATGACACTCACGTTACCAGCAAGTCCGACAGAATAAGGATCCAAATGGCACGACAGACCAGGGCGTTAGCCGTCTGAAATGGGTAGCAGTGTCGGTGAGTCACTCAGCAACTTAGATATCCGCTTGTCACCAGGCGGCACCACACGCACAATACCAGTGAATCTGTAGAACCAGGAACACACGGTAAATGCGCAGTCGACAGATAACGTATATTGACGAGTTAATCCGTTCCACAAGCCAGAGAGCAAAATGTACAACGCGAGGGTTCCAAGGGCAAGAGGAAGAGAGGGAGAGAGTCCAGGGTTCATTTTAACAATGTGGATGTTCATTCATGATCATGGAGGGTTTGGTCTTGACAGTCGACCACGTCTTTCGGTTCATTCAGTGCGTTCACTTCTGAAAGGTAGAGGGAAAATAACGTACAATGATTAAGGCTTGTAATTTAGATATCTGAGGTTCACTACAATCCAACAATCTTCAAATCATCCGCAAAAATAAAGTTGGGCGATTAAAGAGCAGATGCCAGGTAGTTAACAAAAACGACAATAATAACATAGGGCCTAGGACGGCTCCCTGAATTACACAACTGTTGGCATTTACCAAATCGGAGCACCTGTCCCCCATTTTGACGTGAAACATCCTTTGGGAGTGGGAGTCCGCCAGATACGCGCAACCACTGGCCTGGGTGGGGATCAAACCCACGACATTCGCGTTATTAGCGCGGCGCTCTAACTAGCTAAGCTACGGGGCATCCAGAACAGGTAATGGTCCCAGCGACCCCAGCGACCGGAATTCCTGCGGCAATATGCAGATTAATCGGGTAGTCTTGAAGTCTTCAAGTGGTTCACGAGTGCCAGGCTTGAGCCCAAATATTCCCGGTCCTTGCATGTACCTTCTTTCCTCCGGTGCCGCCGAGCTGGAGTGGCGCAGCTCGACAACAAGGGGAACCTTTTTCGCAAAAGCGATGCGAAAATAAAAATAAATTTTTCCCGTGCATTACATGAGTCCGACAATATGAATATGGGCGCTTCTGCATGTACAAGGATATAGGATTGAAGATGAGACTTGAAAACATGGGGGAAAATAATCTACGCGAGGACGATCAGAGAATTAGCTGGCATTGGCTATAGTCCTAACCAGTTGTTTAGTCTGGCCCTGGATGCCTTTTTTGAGGAGGCATTCAATACTTCCTGTGAAAGTCTACTCCATAGAGACACTATCTGGAACGAGAAGAACTGTTGCCTAATGAAGGTGAGTGGACGGGGTTTGAAGAGATCCTTCGTCTGTCCTCGCAGGGTCTCCAAGTTCGGACGAGTGAAAAACTGATTCACTAGGCCCATCAAGAATAGGTTTCCCCCAATGCGGCTTGTCTCGAGAGGGCAGAGAATAAGTGATACTAAACGAACCAGGTAGGTGGTAAAGCGTAAGCCGTGTACCATTTCTGTCGCTTTCCGTTGAATCAGTTCCAAGATGTTCCAGTCTCTGACGAAGCCAGAGTGTACTATCTGGCTGCCGTGTTTTAAAAGACGAAGAATATAGGTTCACTATAGAAGATAGAATTCCTCCTTGGAGATCATCGGAAAAGTTCGTCTAATAAGATCTGAGAACCAAAGGGCAGTTTTACTAGCTTCCTTTCTGTGGGGGGGGGGGGGAAGAGAGATTACTGCACAGCCAAAATCCAAGGATCTTTTGTTGATCCATCATTTAGATTTGCGTGTTCCCATTTATCTTGAATAGATGGGTTGGAGCACAGCCCAAATGGCATGCTGACATATTTGTCGTCGATAAGGCGCGGTTTATTCCTTTGATTCCCAACTAGAAATAGAGGGGAAACGTAAAACCTCATCGCACGTCAACTGCGAGATACAGATCAGATCAGTTCACAGGACTCGCGGCTTTGGCCAGTGTGCTTGCAGCTTCTTGCCCTAGAGGGCTAAAATATTCCCACGGTACTACGACCGCTGGTCGGTCGGAATATTTGGTTGTTGAGTGACGGGGTGCAAGGAAGTGAGTGAAAGGCAGGTTCACTCTCAAAGAGGACATTACGCACCGTGAGCATTCACCAAGTCTTGAAGTCTCGAAATAGTAACCTGGTAGGAGAGGGAAGCCCAAATGATCCCGGATCTTGTGGTTATCTTATCATCTGAGTGTCGCTGGTGAGCTGAAAGATAGTTCACCAGATAATGGAGCAATGGGAAAGAGAGAGGGTTCAAAGTACAAACCTGGACAGTATCTTGCATCTGGTACCCCGGTGAGGTGGAAGTAGACCACTGGACGACACGAAAGTGCCCAGAATACAGGCCTTGACTGCGATTTGCTCATTTTATGGCCGGTGAGTCAAAAGACGGATAACCGGGGAGTGGATGTGGGCTTTCCTTTTAGCTTGAGTGGCCCAAAATATTCTGCCTTGGAAAACCCATCGCACTTCAAGCAGCGAGATATTCTCTTTTTTGCAAAAAATAAAAGCTCATCGCTTCCGTCCTTCTGGTGGCACGCTCAAAGCTCACTATAAGAAATTTTCTTGCTTCTCTTACCACCTGGCGGCCCCTTGAAAGCCCGGACGGTCCCCAGTTCTATTACCTCTTCTCGCGGTCCATTCCAGTAGGTTACCGCCATATCGCTAGGAAAGTGAGATCTAGCTATCAACCTAGATCGAACTTTCGTCAACTTCTCGTGGAATAGACCCTCCTGTAACATATGTTTGAGCAACGCGTAGCCAAATTCACAACGGATCCCGGATTCAAAAAAGCGATTTTCCGTGATATTCTACGATACTAGATTATTACAGGAACAATGGCACCAAAAAGATACAAGCCTCGGTAATGAGATCACAAGGACTCAGCAAAGGAGAAACCGAACTGCGACGTGCGAGCAAGAAGCACGTGCGTCACTCAGGTCCAGAACAAGGGTATGACAAAGTAGCTCTTTGGGCGCGAACAAACAACAATTGGTCCATAAAAAAACAGAGCGTAAAGACATGTTAACAGTGTAAGCAAGAGAGTGATGTCAAGAAAACATGGAACTGCAAAGGCTTGAGGGGATTTTCCACGACCGGCATTTACACCCCCGGTCTAGGCCCAGGCGAGCCTTTTATTAATTTAAACGTCCCCTAGCGGTCAACTGTGGGTCTCTTCCCTTTATTAGGGGAAAGTCTGGTGTCTTGGAGTCTTTTCTGTTCTGTCTTGTCCATCTGACCATCAACCATGCGGGCCGCAAGAAGTTGTTCATTCTACTAACGGAAGGCTTCCTGGCATGAAAACCTTTGGTTGTTTGCAAAGCAATGCTGATCTCTACCTGGGAAGCTGACCGCGGGCCTTCCTTTGCAGCCGATGCACACCGATCAGACCACTTCACACTCGAGGCCATCAAGATCCTCGGGCCCATAACCCTGTTTGCCGCACCAATAGTATATAGGCCTTGGTCGTGCACTGCCTTCCGGCTTGTCACTCTCCGTGACAAAAGTGGTTCCTCTGCCTTGTGAGGTAAGTCCCACTTGAGTGCTTAGTTTCGAACGGCAGTTATCCGCTCAGCCTCCCTCTCTCCCGAGATTCCACAAACTCCATATCGTCTGCCAAGAACAGGTCTGATGACCGCTAGGCCGAGGGTAAATAATTATAAACAGGAGGGAACGTAATGGGTCTGGAGTGAAGAAGAAAAACTGAAAATCCTTCTCAATATTCTGCGTGCTCTGCGAATTTGACTATAGTTGGCATTACTTTGAAAAGCGCTTCCATACACCACCCATTCCACATTTGTTTATCCATGTTAGAAATCTGAATTTGGCCTTGAACCGTCTCTGACTGTCGTGCTTGAGCCACGGGTATTTGGACCTTTGGGTTTTACAGCGAAGCCTATTTGGCCGCATACTTGATGTTTGTGTATAATTTTACCCTTTGTGCATTTCAATTTAGTACCGTGGAAACTAAGAATCAATCCTATTCTGGTTTTGGGATTCGTTTGAATTGGCTACGCGTTGCTCGAATTGCGGGAGTTGACCAACAGTACTCAAGCGGAACCTGGACAAGAGAACTCATTGGAAATGCCCAGACGAGGAGGCAAGGACCTTTTGGGACATCAGGAATTAACTTGGCAAGTGTCTGGGGTTGGTTTGGGTGATTTCGATTCTCTGGATAGTGCTAAGTCTACTAGTTCTGTCAGTGTCTGCTCATATATTGCTAACTGCGATGAGTTTGCTGGTATTAGTACCTATAGAGTGAGAATGATGGAATTAGAGAACCAGCTGTGGTTAGCCAGAAAGGAAACAGAGTCTCTCAAACAAGAGAAACTGGTCTTAGCGAGCCAGCAAAAGGTCCACGTCGTTCAAGACGTCAACCTCAGAACGACGCTGTGATCGACGGGCATAAACCATCAAGACCGCTTGAAACTACCGGAGATTTTGCGTTCGGTCAGCCGAGAGCGGAGCTAGCCCCTTTCGACGGGGGTCCCGAGAAACACTGTATATTTATGGAGAAATTCGACAGTGTTTTTGGTGCAGAATTGCAGATCCTAGGCAAAGGTTTTGGCTTTTAATACACTACTGTCGTGGAAGGGCCAACAGTGCTTGATCCACCAATGGGGTACATTGGGGCGCGCGGAATCCTGAAAGATTTGTTTGGACAACAATTCAAGGTGGCTGGAAGCTTGATTGATGGTGTTTTACCGGAGGCAAAAGGGACTGAGAGAAACGCTGAATTGCTGTCAAACTTGATGATAGAGATGCAGAATGGCAGTACAGCACTGGAGCATTTAAAATACCAGTCTGATCTGAATGCGTTGCACACACAGGAATGCATTGTCAGATGTCTGCCTATTAACTTACAGAGCCGATGGGCGGAGGAAGCTGAAAAAATAAATATACCTGAGCGAGGATCTACTCTGAACGATTTGACGGAGTTCACAGGTCGGCTTTGGCGTATCGCCAACAGCCAATTTGGGCAAATCGCACTGGAAAGTTGCAGGCTGGTGCGAACGGGACCAACATGTGCTCAAATTATAGGAAACGATTGTGACCGAATCCAGTCTTTGGCTAACTTGCACAAAATAAGTCGAGAGCCCGAGAGGTTAACTGAATGCGAGCTATGCAACTCTTTTCATCGGTTAACAGATCGTCCAACCCTCCGTGGGATGAGTGTACCCGATTGGAGGTCCGCAGTAAAAAAGACTGGCTCATGCTTTCTGAGTTCGAACAAACCTCATCGAGTCTTCGAATGCAGCTCAGGAGTGAAATGTGACCTGAACGGATGTTTGGATAACCAACACCCGTTAATACATGGCCATATAAAAAAAGCATCGTACCTGTCGGTATCATGACCCATGAAGGATTGAGGAGGGTCAGTGCATTTTTGGACACCGGGCCGGGTACTTTGCTGATTGCGCGCGAGTTTGTAAAAAGCTGTGAACTTGTCGGCAAGCCTACCTCTCTCGCTATCAGCACGATTGCAGGGGGTCGTAGTAACAATTCTATGAGGCTGACCCTGCAGTTAACGTCTTCAACTGACGGGGGGACCGTAGAAATTCCGGAGGCCTTTGCAATAGACAGCTTGCCAATGAGACCGGCTGGCCCTATTAGATCGATCGCCAAGAAGTGGTCTCGTCTCAAGGACATGGTGTTCGAAGAAATGTCTGGCCCCCACGTTGATATACCAATTAGATGCAATGTACCAGAGGCTCATTGGGTGCTTGATCAGAGCGCAAGCAACCGAAAAGAACCATTTGCTGCGCAAACGATACTTGGCTGGACACTTCTTGGACCCCTGATGAGCGAAGTCCAACAATCGGCGTCGTTGAATTGCTTGGCTGTTGCTGAGAGAAGTGTCTATGTAGAACACAACCAACATTTTGATATTGAGTCGAACGGTCCATCTCAGGAAGTTGAAGTTCACTCAAAAGAAGATCAGTCGGCACTTTCGTTGGTGAATTCAAGAACAGTAGATCACAGTGGGTAACATGAAGTTGCTATGCCCAAGCGACCACTCTCTAACCACCTATACAAGGGGGTAGAATCAAGGTCTTCTCGACGTGGGAGTAGTGACCCCAATAGCAGTGGCCAAAGCGTTGGCCTTCATAGATGGTGGGTCGGATACCACACTAGTAAGGAAGGAGTTTGCAGAGAGATATGGGATTAGAGGGAATCAATACTCATTAGCGGTAAGCACAGTGAGTGGCACCGAAGTCATCCAGTCGACCAAGCTGCACTTACAACTCTCTTCCCTGGTCGGTAACGATAGAGCAGAAACCCTAGAAGCACTCACTAAGAAGGACCTGCCGATGAGAGCACCTCAGTCGGTGCAATCAATTCTGACTCAGTGGCCACATTTAGACGGGATTACGATCGAGGAATGGCAGAGAAACGAAATTGATCTGCTGATCGGCTGCGATATACCGGAAGCGCACTGGGTCCTGGATCAAATGATGGGAAGCCGCAGAGCACCCTATGCAGTACGCAGTATATTTGGTTGGACTTTATGTGGTAGTACGAACGGCAAATGCGGCAAACAAATCAACTGCATTTCGGTGGAAACGACGAACATCGAACAGGCATTCCAACAATTGTATAACACCGAATTTGCCGACCTAGCCATGGACGGAGATGCCCCATCACGAGAAGATAGGTTGGCTTCGGAAATGGTGGCCGAGAACGTCAAGTACGCAAAGGGTCGTTTCCAGGTTCCTACCCCGTGAAGGTCCAACATGAAACCCATGCCAAACTGCTGAGAAATGGCCCTGGAAAGATTAGGCTTCCTAAAAACCAGGCTGCTCCGGGAACCACAATTAAAGATAGGATACACGCGAGCCATGGAACATAATATCGACTTGGATTACATGGAAAGAGTGGATACAGCGGTTACCAGCGCAAGTTTGAGGTGGTGCCTACCCCATCACCCGGTCGTGAACCCAAAGAAACCGGGGAAGGTCAGAGTGGTTTTCGACTGTGCCGCGAAAAGTCACGGTGTGTCACTGAACGATCATATACTACAGGGCCCAGACTGGACAACACCACTAGTCGAGGTTTTATGTCGTTTTCGGCTAGGAAAGTAGCCATCTCTGTAGACACACGCGAAATGTTTCCGCAAGTGAAGATGCCCGGTAAAGATAGGGACGCCTTCCGTCTCCTCTGGTGGCCTGAGAACGATACAAATCGCGCACCTGACGAGTACAGGCTAACCGTGCACCCCTTTGGGACCGTTTCATCCCCCTTTTGTGATAACTTTGCCCTCCGTGAAACCCTCAAGCGTTTCGACGGCACCAGCAGCTTGTTAGGAAGAGCAATGGACCACTTCTACGTGGACGATCTTCTATGTTCCTTTGTGCAACCCAAATATTGCTATGCTGTATATGACCGAACTGATCGCCACTCTAAAGGCCGGAGGACTCGGCCTCACTAAATGGACTTCAAACAGCCAGAAGGTGCTCAATATTGTCCCGAAGTCCAAGAAAATGGAGTGTAAGAGAGAGCTTTTGGGATCCTCTTCACAAATGGAGCGCACGCCTGGGCTTCATTGGAAACCCGGAGGTGACGAATTCATTTTCACTCTGGACCTACACAAACGACCAGTCACGCGGAGAGGAATCCTATCATCAGTCTCAAGCCTCTACGATCCTCCAGGTCTCGTTTCGCCATGGTTGTTTCTGAAAAAGGGCTTGCTGCAATCGCTGTGCCCGAGAGGGACTGGTTGGGATGAACCTCTCCAGGATGACGACGATAATCGATGGCGCGACTGGCTGCACAGCCTGGAGCAACTTGGGGAGATAAAAATACAAAGATGCTTGACAGGTATCAAGTGCAAGAACGATGCCCAGCTCTACTTATTTTCTGATGCATCAGAAATAGGCTACGGGATAGTTGCTTACGACTGCTGGGTTGACGCAAATGGTGGGCGGCACAGCCAGATACTATTCTCAAAGGCGAGAGTGGCTCCGCTGAGAACGGTGTCGATTCCAAGGCAGGAACTGACGGTAGCAGTACTAGCCGTGAAAGCCGCGGGGCTGATTAGGAGATGCTTCAACCGGATAGACTGGAGAACAAACATTTGGAAGGACTCAACCACAGTACTACATTGCATAATCGACATTACCACTCGTTTTAACACTTTCATGGCCAACAGACTCACTATTATCCACGAGTCGACTAAAACCGATCAATGGCACTATGTAAAATCCGCCAGTAACCCGGCCGACTTCCGCCTTAAGTGGCCTGAAAACACTAGGGAGGTTGCCGACGTGGACAATGGGACCGGACTTCCTAACGGCAACTAAAGAGATGTGACCAACGCTATTAACACCCAAGGCTGATGGTGGTGATATCGAGACTAAAAGCTGATACTGGCTATAAACTTCACGGGAAGCGTAAGCTTGATAGAGAAACTGTGCCAATTCCCCAACTGGACAAAATTGTTAAGAGCCGCGGTCTGGTGGACACGGTACAAAGCACTCTTATTGATTATGAAAGGCGCAAGACCACAAAACACATTGAACGTGGGGACGATACTACCGGGCGAGCTGAATCAAGCCGAACTCGACGTTCTACACCCACTGCAACCAGACGCTTTCCAGTCCGTGGCCCGCGAGCTAGCCAGGACAGATGATAGGACTAAGGAAAGCAGGCTGTTACTCAGTAGTATCCCTCAAAGGTTCATCGCCAGGCGGGGCGTCCCCAAGAACGTATACTCAGACAATGGCTCGAACTTCTTTGAGGCTCATAAGGAGTTGGAGAAATGGTAGAGCCACTTGGACACCGCCAAAATACAAAACCAGACCGTAGCAAAGGGGATAGAATGGCACTTCAACCCACCTTGTGCCATTCATCGTGGTGGCGTTTGGGAAAGGCTGATATGATCGACTAGGAAAATACTCACAGCCCTGACCTCACAACAAACCCTCGACGACGAGACGCTGACTACTTTACCAACAGAAGCGGAACGCATATTGAAAAACAGACCCCTGGTGCCTATCGTCCCAGAGCCGGAAGGCGAACCGGCACTCACCCCCAACAACCTATTATTACTCCGGTCAAATGCAGGAGTAACCGCCCCGAAAACCTTGCGTGAAACGTACGTTGTTGGATGGAAACAAGTGAACCACCTGGCACAGGCTTTCTGGAAACGATGGACGAGGGAGTACCTACCGCCACTGCAGCTTCGGCAAAAGTGGCTCTCCGAAGATAGGTCGTTCAGACGTGGCGATGTAGTCATCCACGTGGAGAGCCACTTACATAAAGACGATTGGCCGGTTGGAGTGATCATGGATTGTCGTACAGAAATCGATGGCCTCGTGCGAACGGTGGTGGTGAGGACGGACAAAGGAGATGTATTGCGAGATATACGTGAAAATATGTCTACTGGTAACCACGGGTGGGTTGCCCAAAAGTATCATATATATATATATGGACTTCTATTGCGCGCATAAAAGCCACCGATTCCCAAATGAAGGCTGCACAAATATAAACGTTTGTGTATGCATATGTACCAGTCCCGTGTATATTCCGCAATTGTTTCTATTCGCTGGCGCTCACCCCAGTCTGTAACAAGCTTGCTAGTATTTTAAACGTAGACATGACTGCTCCATCGGAGGCTGCGAGTTTCCCATTCCCACTTATTACGCACGCGAGTTAAGTGATATAACACTGCATGCCGTGGGGCACGAAGACGACTAACCTGACCCGCAGTCAGCCAACTCTATTACCTGCTATATAATGGTAACTGCACCCGTTCAGCATTGATATCTACGTACTCAGGCACCGGCTTCTAGCTAACAGAACACCTTGCAGCCGATTCTACCGGACAGATGGTACCACTGCTGAGGCTACATGGCAGCCATTGGTAGGACGAACCCAATGGCCCCTACTTCGCAAATGGTGCACTCCGCTACCCGTTAAGAAAGTAAAAGTCATTCTGACTACGTCCGTCAACCGTCACACTACAAAGCCCGGTAGTTGCGCACGTGAAAGAAGACTCACGTACCAAAGTCCCTAGTGAATGATAAGGAAAGCAACTGAATGAAGACAACACCTCTTGGTATCACTCACAAATTAGCGGCCCACGGAGGCCGGCTCCGAAGTCTGTCATTCTTTGGTCGTCCATCATCCGGCCACGGGTGACACGCACAAGTTGTTCTCGAAAATTCGCATTGCAAGTGTGCCGAACTCGCAAAGGAACGATACTTGATGAACACGTCTTCCAGCTGACTCACTGGTCCGTGAACTGAAAAAGCGGAAACTCGAGCCGGTCATGGGATCCGTAGCTGAATGCTCCCAAACCAAGTACCATTGGACGAGCCCCGGCCGAATCGCCCACGGGATAAACGACACCCCATTATCCGCACCGCACGAGCTGCATTGCAACAGGGGAGTGCAGCGCTTGTGCGCCAGTTTATATATGACAACTGCTCCAATCAAAGGTAATCAGCGGGCCGACCGATGACTTGAAAGAAACTTACCAGTGTTTGATCAACACAAACCATTTCTACCTAGTATTCGATAACTTCACTGTCATGAGAGGTAACAAAATCCTCATATAGTTAAGGTCCTTATTAGCCACAAGTGAATTAGCGAGAAATCCATCAGTGCATAACGAGTCCTCTACCCAAACCCAGGTAGGGACAATCCGTATTTTGGTATGACTGTTCCGGGTGGAGACATCCAGAAGCCAATTGATATACATCAGAAAGGCTAGAAATCAGCATAAAAAACCGCAGTAGCGGGGCACGATGGAGAAAAAAAGTGAGATGCACTGCAAAGGATTAGATATCAATGAAACTTGGGTACTTTGCAGTGGATGGTTGGCGGACAGGGCACAAAACTTATCGTAAAAGAGGGAGCGAGCAATAAAAGACGTAGAGGGTGGATAGGATGAAAAAATGATTCGGGAGGATTGGATGTGGTAGACGTGAGGCACAGATGTGGAAGGGATGGATGCATATCATGACGGTCGGCGGGATGACGGCAAGGGAAATGGCCGGTGAGGAACTGCGAGATGCAGAGGGAATGCACACATACACATATGCGCAAGTATATACATTTATATTTCATAAATATGCACACGTATATATATAAGAAGGGCAGGGGTCCTAGAATGAAATTATCAGTCGCTGGGAGGGGCGGATAAAGCAAG
Organism: Fasciola hepatica; assembly: GCA_948099385.1. NCBI lineage: Eukaryota > Metazoa > Platyhelminthes > Trematoda > Plagiorchiida > Fasciolidae > Fasciola > Fasciola hepatica. The sequence continues at coordinate 2,745,825 of CANUEZ040000164.1, forward strand.
GTCATAGGGTTGCGGAGTTAACTTTGGAATATCGTGGTGAATTATCCTCATGACAGGTGAATATGGCTGCCCAACAGAGAGAAAAAAGGAATGCGGAAGCGCAGAGGAGATGACAACCGTGAGGAGCAGTGCATAGAAGAAGGAAGACGGAGGGTAGGATTGAAGAAAACAGGTAAGAATGGGTCTAATTATTTGATCATAGCGGGTGCAACATGTAATGACGGACAAGAGGAATTGGTTAGCGGCAGACCAAACGATTTGGAACGGCAAAAGGACATCTTGACGTGACGTTTTCTTTACAGTCGATGAAAAATGAAAAAAAAACCAAGCTAAAAGGCCCACAGGAAATGTCTGTGATCCAATTGGGGATATATGTAAACTGACAAGCATGCAAGAAGTGGGTTGGAATTGATATAAAAACGGTGGAGAAAAAGAGGGATCCTTTGCTAGGGATAAGATGGTAATTAATCCTCGCTACTCTGAAGCAGATGGTCAGCGGACGGAGCACAAAAATCATTGTAGAGCAGGTAGTGAACACTTGAAGAAGTAAAGGGTGGTACAGATGGCAAGAATGATCTTTAGGGATTAGATATGGTGAATGTGAGGTGCAGATGGGAAAAAGGTGAACGCTCATCATGAGGGTCAGTTGGGTGATAGCATGAGAAGTGGCCGGCAAAAGGTGCAGGATGCAGAGCGAATGCATACGTACGTATATATATATATATATATATATATATATATATATATATGCGAGGAGCAGGAGCAAAGAGCAATGGAATACTAGGAAAAGAAAAGTATCAGTGACTGGGAGAGACAGATAGGGTTGGATCGAAGTGTGTAGGATTGACTAAGGAAAATTCAGACAAACTTTTTCATGACGGGATAACATGTTGGATCAACAGATAAAGACCGAAGAACTTTAGGAGTGACTCCGGTCGTGAGGAGCAGTTCATAGAAGAGGGAAGATGAAGGATGTGATCGAAGAAAACAGGCAAAAATGGGTCTAATTATTCGACCAGTGCAGTCTCGACATGTGGCGACTGACCGAGGGAGTTGGGTAGTGGTAGATCAAACGATTTGGAACTGTAAAAGAGCATCTTGACGTTACCTTGTCTTTACAATCGATGGAGTATGGAAAGGCAGACCGAACTCAAGAGCTAACAGGGAATGCCTGCGACGGGCGATGTACGGAACAGGAGATGAAAGCAGTGACCGAAGAGACACAGGTAAGACATGACCAATCAGATCACTTTACTGCAGGTGAAACACGAAGGGGGCAGAGAAGAACTGAGCAGGAAGCCTTAGGATAGGTAAACGGAAATAGAACAAAAGACCAGAGAAATGATTGCGCGATGAAGTTGGGGCAATGGGACTGGAGAGCTGCTTGCCAGCTGTCAATTGAACGGGCGGATTCAACAGAAGGATGCTAATCGGGACATAGCCTAGAAGAAAGAACAGCAGAGAAATCGTGGAGCCAAGAAGGGAAACTAGGATGGCCGTGATTAGACAATAAATGCGACTGTAAAATATGCAAAGTTGGGGGTGGGGAGTTCTGATATGCGGGATGATCATGGGTGTGGGTGTGACTGGTGTGTAATGGCATTGGGCATGAGGAGGGAGAACAAGAATGGGTTTAGCATAAGACAGACTGTGGGGTATAAGAATGCTGTCAATGGGCATTATGAGCGGAGGGTAATACCAAGTGAATAAAGAGCAGAAGCCGGAAACAACGGCGGGTGGAAAAAAGAGATATTGGCGAGCTTCTGCAGAGAAGGGCCGTTAGGACGATAGTGACTCCATGCAATGAGAGGTGGTAGGGTGAGAGGCAATAGAAGGAAGGACAGAATGGATAGGTGTGCATACCGTGGTAAAGCGAAACAAATGGAAAATGGTAACAGATGATAAGAACTAAGGGTGAACTTACCGTGGCGGAAGAAGGATGGGGAGCATGCAGTATTCAACCGACAGTATTGGATGCGGTAGTCGGAGGAAAGTTGGTGTGTGCGATCTGTAGCCGGTGCTAGTGGGTGGGACTGGCCGTGCGCTGGGCACTCAACCTGAAAAACACTTCGTGAAGTGAACAAGGGAGGTGTGATCTACCAGCCTAATTGCGCTCGCCCATCGTTGCAGACGGCCTGCACACCCGATGTGCGCCGGCCCTTGCGGTGAATCTGACCGCGCCCTGCACCGTTGGGAGTAACATAAGCGGGCATTGATAAATGCACGGCAGTGTGACCGTGGTAGAGGTGTGTGACCCAAGATAAATTGGCCAGGATGTGAGACCATGGAGAGCAGAGCCATCGGGAACGGCGAGTGGTAGACGACCGTGTAGCAATATTATCCAGGTGTACCTACCAGGGAAGTGGTCAGTACAGTGCCCGAAGTGATTGACCGCCATCGAGGATCACTGGAGAGGGAAAAGTGATGGAGAAGCGCAGTTTGGGTGTGCCCCGGCGGAGGAGCAGCGGATACTGAGGATGAAAATAAAATAAAATTGATGGATAAAAGCTGAACTTGGATGAGCAACAGGGTTGTCTTATGAAAGCAGGATATAAGTTCGCTGTAGATCAGGGATGGCAATGGCCATAGCACTGCGTTAACGATTTCTTCGACATCTCCACCGCGCACCACTGCCTAGCCCGGATTCGAAACTGGTTCAAAACTGTTGTCTTATGAAAGCAGGATATAAGTTCGCTGTAGATCAGGGATGGCAATGGCCATAGTTCGCGGCACGGAAGAGAGGAGAAGGGTTGGGCATGAAGTATACCTTTTGATCTGTGGAGCAAAGGTAGTAGGATTACAGAGTGAGGCCTCTTTCAAAGGCCAAATCAGCGTAGACGAACTCATTGGTGAGCAACATAGCATTTGGATCTGTTATGCACAGCACAAGTGCTCTTAAAAATGAACATTAAGGAGGCACCGCGTAAGCTAAGGGGGAGCTTATTCCAGATTTTGGAATAGGCTGACAGAAAGAATCGGGACTTCAGACTGAGATTAGATTGAGGGACAGGGAGAGAGAAGGCACGATGTCTGACGGGGTGGGAACAGGGGGCGGCAAAAGAAGAATGAAGGACGGTGTAGGCCTGGCTGTGGATTAGCTTAAAGGGGAAAACCAGGTTAAGCCTCATGCGACGGATCCACAGAGGCTCAATTTGTAGGAGTTCACAGCGCTGGCGGTGTGTTAGGGCTATGAAACGCCCAACAGCTTTTTGGTGAAGGTAAGCCGTACGTTCTCAAGAGATGAAATGGAGGAAAGTGGCCAGAGGCTGGAAGTAATCGGACAATATTCTAGGAGCAGTCTTACATATGAGAGGTACACAGAGAGGCGACTGGCAGGTAGTAGGAAAAATCGATGAATCAGGACTAGAGTTTGCTTAGCATAAGCGATTTGGGATGGTGTCTGTTTTGAGAAGTTGAAGGGACAAGAGGGGCTTACGCCAAGGTCAATGGCCTTGGGGTGTATGGGGATGGGCAGACCGTCCAGACAAGTTTGTCCGGGTGGGACGGTGCACTTGTAAGGTGGGAGGAAGCTTTCTCCCGCAGAGAATCTCAAGAACCACGGGAAGCACCAAGTTTGTGGAGAGAGTAGGTCACACCGTATGTTGCGCGGGGTCACTGAGAGGTCAATAAGGATGAAGGCGTACACCATTTTTATATCGTCGGCAAAGGGGAAAGGAGAGCCGTGGTGAAAGAAGAGAGAGTGTCATTGATGTAAATAAGGAATAGTAATGGGCCAAGGACACTGCATTGGATGACGCTGTTGGTAATGGGTTTGGCAGGTGAGTGGCCGTCAAAGAGCACAGCTATCGATCTGTGAGATAGATACGAAGATAGTCAGGAAAAGAGTGGGTCAGTATTACCGAGATACCGGATATTGGCTAACAGATGCATAAGGGGAACACGGTCAAAAGCCTTAGACATGTTAAGGCACAGGACGATTATAATATAATAATAAAATATTGGTATATTTCTCGGCCATGGTCGAGAGGCACGCGCTAACGCATGATCATGGTGTAACATGTTACTGAATAAGGTGAAATATTCACAAAATTCTATGTATGAAAGTCGAGAATATCAGAGATGGAAAAACATAGACAGCAACAGTTTGAATGGATCATTCTGATAATGGTTTGCGCGGCAGTTTTGAACCAGTTTCGAATCCGGGCTAGGCAGTGGTGCGCGGTGGAGATGTCGAAGAAATCGTTAACGCAGTGCTATGGCCATTGCCATCCCTGATCTACAGCGAACTTATATCCTGCTTTCATAAGACAACCCTGTTGCTCATCCAAGTTCAGCTTTTATCCATCAATTTTATTTTATTTTCATCCTCAGTATCCGCTGCTCCTCCGCCGGGGCACACCCAAACTGCGCTTCTCCATCACTTTTCCCTCTCCAGTGATCCTCGATGGCGGTCAATCACTTCGGGCACTGTACTGACCACTTCCCTGGTAGGTACACCTGGATAATATTGCTACACGGTCGTCTACCACTCGCCGTTCCCGATGGCTCTGCTCTCCATGGTCTCACATCCTGGCCAATTTATCTTGGGTCACACACCTCTACCACGGTCACACTGCCGTGCATTTATCAATGCCCGCTTATGTTACTCCCAACGGTGCAGGGCGCGGTCAGATTCACCGCAAGGGCCGGCGCACATCGGGTGTGCAGGCCGTCTGCAACGATGGGCGAGCGCAATTAGGCTGGTAGATCACACCTCCCTTGTTCACTTCACGAAGTATTTTTCAGGTTGAGTGCCCAGCGCACGGCCAGTCCCACCCACTAGCACCGGCTACAGATCGCACACACCAACTTTCCTCCGACTACCGCATCCAATACTGTCGGTTGAATACTGCATGCTCCCCATCCTTCTTCCGCCACGGTAAGTTCACCCTTAGTTCTTATCATCTGTTACCATTTTCCATTTGTTTCGCTTTACCACGGTATGCACACCTATCCATTCTGTCCTTCCTTCTATTGCCTCTCACCCTACCACCTCTCATTGCATGGAGTCACTATCGTCCTAACGGCCCTTCTCTGCAGAAGCTCGCCAATATCTCTTTTTTCCACCCGCCGTTGTTTCCGGCTTCTGCTCTTTATTCACTTGGTATTACCCTCCGCTCATAATGCCCATTGACAGCATTCTTATACCCCACAGTCTGTCTTATGCTAAACCCATTCTTGTTCTCCCTCCTCATGCCCAATGCCATTACACACCAGTCACACCCACACCCATGATCATCCCGCATATCAGAACTCCCCACCCCCAACTTTGCATATTTTACAGTCGCATTTATTGTCTAATCACGGCCATCCTAGTTTCCCTTCTTGGCTCCACGATTTCTCTGCTGTTCTTTCTTCTAGGCTATGTCCCGATTAGCATCCTTCTGTTGAATCCGCCCGTTCAATTGACAGCTGGCAAGCAGCTCTCCAGTCCCATTGCCCCAACTTCATCGCGCAATCATTTCTCTGGTCTTTTGTTCTATTTCCGTTTACCTATCCTAAGGCTTCCTGCTCAGTTCTTCTCTGCCCCCTTCGTGTTTCACCTGCAGTAAAGTGATCTGATTGGTCATGTCTTACCTGTGTCTCTTCGGTCACTGCTTTCATCTCCTGTTCCGTACATCGCCCGTCGCAGGCATTCCCTGTTAGCTCTTGAGTTCGGTCTGCCTTTCCATACTCCATCGATTGTAAAGACAAGGTAACGTCAAGATGCTCTTTTACAGTTCCAAATCGTTTGATCTACCACTACCCAACTCCCTCGGTCAGTCGCCACATGTCGAGACTGCACTGGTCGAATAATTAGACCCATTTTTGCCTGTTTTCTTCGATCACATCCTTCATCTTCCCTCTTCTATGAACTGCTCCTCACGACCGGAGTCACTCCTAAAGTTCTTCGGTCTTTATCTGTTGATCCAACATGTTATCCCGTCATGAAAAAGTTTGTCTGAATTTTCCTTAGTCAATCCTACACACTTCGATCCAACCCTATCTGTCTCTCCCAGTCACTGATACTTTTCTTTTCCTAGTATTCCATTGCTCTTTGCTCCTGCTCCTCGCATATATATATATATATATATATATATATATATATATATATATATATATATATACGTACGTATGCATTCGCTCTGCATCCTGCACTTTTTGCCGGCCACTTCTCATGCTATCACCCAACTGACCCTCATGATGAGCGTTCACCTTTTTCCCATCTGCACCTCACATTCACCATATCTAATCCCTAAAGATCATTCTTGCCATCTGTACCACCCTTTACTTCTTCAAGTGTTCACTACCTGCTCTACAATGATTTTTGTGCTCCGTCCGCTGACCATCTGCTTCAGAGTAGCGAGGATTAATTACCATCTTATCCCTAGCAAAGGATCCCTCTTTTTCTCCACCGTTTTTATATCAATTCCAACCCACTTCTTGCATGCTTGTCAGTTTACATATATCCCCAATTGGATCACAGACATTTCCTGTGGGCCTTTTAGCTTGGTTTTTTTTTCATTTTTCATCGACTGTAAAGAAAACGTCACGTCAAGATGTCCTTTTGCCGTTCCAAATCGTTTGGTCTGCCGCTAACCAATTCCTCTTGTCCGTCATTACATGTTGCACCCGCTATGATCAAATAATTAGACCCATTCTTACCTGTTTTCTTCAATCCTACCCTCCGTCTTCCTTCTTCTATGCACTGCTCCTCACGGTTGTCATCTCCTCTGCGCTTCCGCATTCCTTTTTTCTCTCTGTTGGGCAGCCATATTCACCTGTCATGAGGATAATTCACCACGATATTCCAAAGTTAACTCCGCAACCCTATGACCTTGCTTTATCCGCCCCTCCCAGCGACTGATAATTTCATTCTAGGACCCCTGCCCTTCTTATATATATACGTGTGCATATTTATGAAATATAAATGTATATACTTGCGCATATGTGTATGTGTGCATTCCCTCTGCATCTCGCAGTTCCTCACCGGCCATTTCTCTTGCCGTCATCCCGCCGACCATCATGATTATCATCCATCCCTTCCACATCTGTGCCTCACGTCTACCACATCCAATCCTCCCGAATCATTTTTTCATCCTATCCACCCTCTACGTCTTTTATTGCTCGCTCCCTCTTTTACGATAAGTTTTGTGCCCTGTCCGCCAACCATCCACTGCAAAGTACCCAAGTTTCATTGATATCTAATCCTTTGCAGTGCATCTCACTTTTTTTCTCCATCGTGCCCCGCTACTGCGGTTTTTTATGCTGATTTCTAGCCTTTCTGATGTATATCAATTGGCTTCTGGATGTCTCCACCCGGAACAGTCATACCAAAATACGGATTGTCCCTATCTGGGTTTGTGTTGTATTGGCATGATTAAGAATCACTGAAAACGAGCTTTTTCGCCAACTTGTGTTTTCCAAATGTGCTCTGGGGGATTTTTCGGACAAGTTGACAATTGCTGCCATTTCGCCGAATAAGGATGTTAAGATATTCCCTGGTAAAACCCTGTCCAATGGGAAATGCTTCCCCCGCTGAGAAGTAACTCTGCCTTGCCCATGCAGGCTGATCCCACTGGAACCGACATGAAGGAAGCCCAGTGCCCCACTGACAAGGAGTCAGAAGCGAACCCAGTGCCTCACCCTGCCTACCAGCATACCGCCGACTAAGATGTGTCTGACTCCCTATCCCCAGTTCCGCTTTCACCCAAACGCCCTTTTTTATACCATCTCCCCCATTAGCCTCTAACTCCGGTAGATCTCGCCCCCCGACCACAGACCCCAAGCGGCACATCACTTCAGTATTAAACCCGAGCTCCACCCTTATGGCCTCAGAGCCAAGACAAGACCCTGGTACAACCATCAGCCCTCGCCGTACTACTTCCAATCCGTCCTCTGAGCCGTTGACAAGTGTTGTCACCCGCCGCTCTCGCTCTAACGACTCTACCAACTACCCACCAGCTGCCAGATCATCCGTGACACCTCGTAGTTATCCTCATAAGTGCCGCTCCAATCCTCCCATGAGCCTAACTGGTACTCCTACCAGGTCCGCACTTGTTCAAATAATCACTCCATCCGTTGGCTCCCACTCTCAATCGGCACTTGCTAATAGCGTACTCTCGGACCCCATAGGTGGAAACCAACTGAGCCACCTTCCAGATTCGTCTAACTCCATCGTCCCTGTAAGCAAGAGTGACCTTCAGGGCCATGCCAGTGCCACTCACCCTTCCATTGCCTCGCACCCCCTTCCACTGTCTTTCCCTCTCTCTGATCGCATGGGTCACACCAATCCTCCATCCCTGTTGCTACCCTATATTCCTTCCTGCCCCCCCCAGACACAAACCCTCCATACTGTAGCCTCAGCATGCCTCCGCTGTTCCTCTCAGTTCTCCTCCACCAACCCCCATCTAACCCTGGAGTACCACCTACGTACCATAGCTGATACTCCAGGTTCGTACCTGTATCCTGCTTCCTAGCCCTACATCCCCGCTCACCATCTCCCATGGCCCTCATGAGCCTCCAAAACTTTCTAACTTTTGCCGCTCCCTTCCCGCCCCTCGCCTCACACTGAATCAAAGTTGCTGTCTCACATACCTCCACCACCACACCGACCTACCGGCTTTATACTGACTCTGCCCAACAGGTAGGGTACCTGCAGTCAAGATCTCGTTTTTATTCTTGACCGGTGTTCTCCACACCCGTAGCCATATCGCTAGTCGCCCTATGGACCATATCAACAAACTTCCAAACACCTGTCACTGATCGCTCCTCCCTAGACGTCATGTCTTTAGTACCCTACACTCTGCACTCCCTCCTGTCCATCCCGCTTTGACGGATATTCTAAATCCCTCACTGTGCCACACCATGCCCCCTCCCCCTGTACCGCGTGAGACCTATCCGGTCCACATCAGCAGTCTGTTGCACACCCACCGTGTTGATCACCCACAGCGATCGGCGGCGCCTAATGCCAACGCTTCTCCTACTTTCGGCCCCCCATCCAACATTATCCGCCATCCAGCTTCTACTTACGCTCTACCCCCACTGAGACCCAAATCCTATCGCCACAGCGATCCCAATAGTCTTGCACCTGGTATCAATGCTTTGCGCACACTGGCACTGAACTCATTCCTACTAGTTCTTATTACCGCCCGATCAATAATTAGAAAAATAGCGCATCTGCGATCTCTGGCATTTACCTCAAACGCTGAAATTATACTGGTAACTGAATCCTGGCTGTCAGATGATGCCTCGCCGGACCTCGTTCGCGTAGCTGGATGTCAATGCTTCTCGAACACCCGCCAGTCCAGGCGGGGAGGGGGCTGTTTAGCCTTTGTCAAATGCACTAGCCACGCTAGTGTTATCGACCACCCATCTCTCTCATTGAAGATTCTTTACGGCTACCTATTCACGCCTCCGGCCAGAACCTCCTTCCTGGCTGCGCCTACGTCCCCTCGGGTCTAGCGCCTACAAAAATGATTCTGCCGTGTATGTCTTCACTACAGCGCTTGTCTATCCTGCCAGCGCAAAAATCATTGGGGGTGAACTTAGCCTTCCTTCAACCCACTGGTCTTATACCAGCCCTCCCACCCTCTCCACCTTCCTTTCTTGTGTCCGTCTTGGTGGATGGACCCAACATGTCTCCTGCCCTATAAGGGGGAACAATATCTTGGACCCTGTATTCTCCATTGATGTTCCTGATGTGACCACCCAGATTACTGATCACTTCCCATGTAGTGACCACCGTATTTTCAGGTGCAAGTTCGGCTGCCTCAGCCTTTCCAATCCGATGCAATCCCTCCCCCTGGACCGACTTCCTACAGTTCCTGTAACTGGCCCCTGACACCCATGAAAAATCGTCCCCTAAACTGGGGCGCCCTTTCTCTCCTACGGACCCCTCACTTTTGTGAAATCTCTACTCCAACCTCCTACACTGCCTAAATACCGCCAACCCATGTGCCGATCCACGCCCCAATTCCAGCACCTCACGCCTGTCACTTTTAGAGCGTAAGCTGTCTAAGCTGCAACTTACCTTCGCTAGATCACACGACTTTACAATTCTCCTGCGCATAAACTAGCTACAACTGAGGCTGCTTTGCATGGCCGATTCGCATCTGAGAAGGCAGCAGGCTATCGCCCTAGCACACGCCAACAAAACTGGCCACCTTTCCAACCTGCCTAGTAAAAGGTCCAACCACTCCAATCTTACCTCGCCCAAATTCTTCATCTACGGCCCATCTACCGCTAATACACCTGCATCTATTTCACAGGCCTTCTATAGGTATTTCTCTTCCTTCCTTATAAACTGCCCTAATATCTCTCCTCCTACAACCCATCCCTGCACCTCTGCCTTTCTTTCATCGATTCTCTTCACTCATCTTGAAGTTGAAAAATCAGTTTCCTCTATTAAATCTTCCCCAACACTGGACCCAGATGATCTCCCACCGGCCACCCTCCTTTTTGGTGGTCCTGACATCCCTTTATCGTTACTTTATTTACACAACACCTCCGTGCTTTGCAGTTTCGACCCCCCTTCCAATAAAAACCTCTGTTACAATTCTGCGCCTCAAAAAGGGGGCACCACACTACCCAGATAACTATCGGCCCACCACCCACACCCCAGTAGTCTGCAAAATAATGGGGAGAATTATCAAAAACACATTGTTCAGTACCTCTTATCCAACAACCTGCTAAACCGTGGTCCGAAAGGCTTCTTAAACTCCCGCTCCTGCTCTTCCTGCCAGCTGGACTTTCTCGACGTCTTGTCATCTGCCGCCGAAGCCGGCGAACAGAGAGAGGGAAAGACAGTGGAAGGGGGTGCGAGGCAATGGAAGGGTGAGTGGCACTGGCATGGCCCTGAAGGTCACTCTTGCTTACAGGGACGATGGAGTTAGACGAATCTGGAAGGTGGCTCAGTTGGTTTCCACCTATGGGGTCCGAGAGTACGCTATTAGCAAGTGCCGATTGAGAGTGGGAGCCAACGGATGGAGTGATTATTTGAACAAGTGCGGACCTGGTAGGAGTACCAGTTAGGCTCATGGGAGGATTGGAGCGGCACTTATGAGGATAACTACGAGGTGTCACGGATGATCTGGCAGCTGGTGGGTAGTTGGTAGAGTCGTTAGAGCGAGAGCGGCGGGTGACAACACTTGTCAACGGCTCAGAGGACGGATTGGAAGTAGTACGGCGAGGGCTGATGGTTGTACCAGGGTCTTGTCTTGGCTCTGAGGCCATAAGGGTGGAGCTCGGGTTTAATACTGAAGTGATGTGCCGCTTGGGGTCTGTGGTCGGGGGGCGAGATCTACCGGAGTTAGAGGCTAATGGGGGAGATGGTATAAAAAAGGGCGTTTGGGTGAAAGCGGAACTGGGGATAGGGAGTCAGACACATCTTAGTCGGCGGTATGCTGGTAGGCAGGGTGAGGCACTGGGTTCGCTTCTGACTCCTTGTCAGTGGGGCACTGGGCTTCCTTCATGTCGGTTCCAGTGGGATCAGCCTGCATGGGCAAGGCAGAGTTACTTCTCAGCGGGGGAAGCATTTCCCATTGGACAGGGTTTTACCAGGGAATATCTTAACATCCTTATTCGGCGAAATGGCAGCAATTGTCAACTTGTCCGAAAAATCCCCCAGAGCACATTTGGAAAACACAAGTTGGCGAAAAAGCTCGTTTTCAGTGATTCTTAATCATGCCGATACAACACAATATATAGGACTAGATGCATAAATGATACAGTCAACAAAAATCGTGTCAGGGATCATCGTTCACACCTAGTGTGGTACAGGATTATCCGGAAACCAGGTGTGAATGGACTAACACGTTCTCAACATGTAAGCTTTCGGACGTTCGTGGACCTGACGTTGGGTGGTGAGTGGGCCAGGGTAGATTGAGTGCATGCACAAATTTCTTTTGAGCACATAAAGGGGGGTTGTGGAGGCGAATCCCGACCGCTTCCGCTGTGGCCAAGAGGCGACTTCTCACCGATCTTGAAAGCCGACCTCGGACCCTATACAGGGGGCGGAATGCTTGATCCACGTTCACCATGTGATTAGTTTCAGCTAGGTGTGAAACGACTGCGCTGGTAATTGACCTAATTGTTCCAGTCCTCAACCACGCTGGATGATGCTCACGGATGCATTCAGACAAGCGTCTGGTCGTGAGGCCGATATACGTTGTTCCACAGGAACAAATGAAAGAATACACACAAAATGTGTTGTATTGGCATGAATAAGAACCACTGAAAACGAGCTTGTTCGCCGAATTGTCAACTTATTGCTAATTAATTCTCTAGCTTTTAGGTGGTCCATGAATTGGGAAAACAGTGGGCGACTATGTCGCTGGAACGTTTTACGTAGCCACCGCAATGGCATCTATGGTGAGCCATATTACTCGAAATGAGTATGTTTTTCAATAAGGAAAGCGGCAAGCGGTCTGGAACACTAAAAAACACTGCAATCTTGGAGTTGGCAATGCGGCGGTTATGTCACTCGATATGTAGTCGAGGAGATGTCTCACCGAATCGAAGTTCTTGGGCGATATATTGGCTGCAGGATCAAGGAGAGCAGTCAGGGCCAAAAACTTTGAAAGGATTTCATCAGTCAGCTCGACCTCGTTTCTAATTTCAGCGAAACTCTGCTTAAGGTCATTAGGACTATTAGAAGCTTCACCGTCGATGTTAACGACGGCGACAGAGCACGGCCTGGTTTTTGGGAGGGGTTGGGTGTGTTTGGATTTGCCAGCTTTAGCGATACGGATTTTCCGAGTATTGGTTGGGGACCGGAATGGCATGACAATTAAAAATGTATGACGAAGGTGCGGAGGTAGCAGGAATTCGGTGAAATAGACAGATACAGGCTAAAGTTCTCAGCAGACCGTGAGTGTACGAGGGTGCTGTATGCGCACAGGTCTAGGTTAGACCTATGCAACAATGCGGTATAGGAGGTGAGCCATATAGCTCACTTCATATATAGTTGGGATTAGGAGACTTGGGACGATGAGGAATAGTGAGATAGTAGAATTTTGCTGCGCAGAATTCACAGATGCAACCCACACCGGATACGGTAGGTACTCAACTGTTGCTTGGATCATAACAGTAGGATGTGCAGGGAGGTATATTTTAGATATAAGATGTATGGACCTGGTGGAACGAGAGCGCGCTCTTATGGGAGAAGAACAATAAGTGGAGACAAAATGGAACAGAAACTTCGGAGGGTGCACCGGTGGATGCGTGGCGAGAATAAGGTAGGAGTTGGGTTATAGCGAGGGGGATGTAAAAACGGTAGATGGATCTTATTGTGGCGAGAATCAGGGAAGATTTTTAGGTAAGCCATGTAGAACGTTAATAAATGGAATCGAAGCAGTGAATAACCAATATAGTCTATAACTTTAACTCGCGATCAGTACTAGCTGCTGCCCGGTGGTGTGCTGCATTTGGTTACACGACCAGGTCACTATTTCAGGTAATGAAGTGATAAATTCTAGATTGGACGCAGCCGTAGGTCTAAAAAGTGATATAAGCAAGAAAGAAAACGAGACAACCTGAATTTCACGTCGGGGTGTCCACGAACTTGCCTTGGTCAAGTTTCTAACTTCTTCCCACTCTTGCTCCACAAGGGCTCGGAATAGTCCACCCCAGAGTCACTCTACATTCTGGAAGCAAGGCCAAGTAATGTTTGCCCGCTGGGGCGTTGCTTCTCGTACGATGTACACAACGTCGGATTTCGCGTTCCACAGTCACTCCCCCTCTCAGCGACCGAAAACATTTTCGGATGACGCTCGTCACATGACTTTCCCCTGTATATCCATCCACAGCGTGAATGTGTTGAGTCATTGGCTCCATCACATGTCGAGCCGTCGGCAATATGGGGTACTTCGTGTCAAAGCTCAGGCGGGGGTTGGCCAGCCTACCATCTACCCGTAGTAGTCCAATAAAATGTTTCGGGTTTAAATGCTTCAAGTTGCCTCTCGGAGATGATATTCTTTTGTCGATTGTTCCCGCTTCTTTCGCCTCTCGAGTTCTCGAGTGAAAGCCTCCCGTTGTATGATCCTGAATATATCGTGTTCTGCGGCTCGTAGTTCATCAGGGATTACCGGACCCACTTGTATGCGGCTGGATGGGCTGATCCCTTTCATGACTGGCAAAAGTCTCTTGAATCTGGCCAAACAAATTAAAGCACGGAGTGTCATCGTCCAGGAGGAAAACCCAATCAATCGTGACAAAATGAATATCGCTTTGACAACTGTGGCCGTCATCACAAAGCCTCAGATCTCCAGTCCCAATTCCGAAGGGGGTCTCATTTCATAAATGGGCCGGTCCTGTTCAGGCATTTGCAAGATTCTCGGTCCTCCCATCCATGTGTCCGTTTGAAGGAAGTTGGCCGCGCCTCCGGAGCACAGATCGGCTGGGTTATCAACATTTTTCAGCTGGTTCCTGGCCGTTTTGTCGTGGATGATCGCGAGCCGATTATCAACGGAAGAACTAAAACGGCCCCTGAAGTTGTTATTGTAGTACAGTACTATCATCGAGTCTGTCCAGAAAATATACTGTCAAGTATAGGAGTCAAGAGGTCTCCTTACCACCTGTATCGCCCTGACTGCTAATACTGCTGCGCTGAGCTCAAGGAGCAGGATCAAAACCTATTTCAGCGGGGCAATGCGGGCTTTTGCAAACAGGATCCTCGTAGTATGTTGTCCATCTTCAGTGCACCGTCGTCCGTGTATCACGGCTCCGTAACAGAGTTCGGATGCATCCAAAAAGGCATGTAGCCCTCCGGTCTATGTTGTATGACCAGAAGGCAAGCCTCGTGGAATCTGTATGTCTCCTAGTTTCTTTAATGTGTTTAGGAATTCTTCCAATTACAGATGTTCTTCTCGGTCCAGTGGCCGATCCCCATCGAGTTTCTTACTGCGGAGCCGCTGCAGCAGGGTCTTTCCGAGCAGCAATCAGGAAGAGATAAAACCAAGCGGACAGAACGAGCTAGAGACCGCAGATAGTATAATCTGTAGAGATACTGGTTGGTCGGAAACGTTGAGCTCGAGAATTAAGTCCTCCGTTTCCGCATTCCATTGCATTCCGAGCATGCTTCCGGTAGGGTGTGCACAGCCGTCCAGATCTCGAACTCTTTCAGCACTCTCGTGGTACGGAATGGCTTTGAGCACTTCTGGAGCCATTTTATGCGATGGAAGCCGCCCTCTTCTAGCAATCTTGTTAGGACTCTGAACTGCACCAGGGCCGAGTCTACATCATCGAATGACCCAAGATAGTCGTCAACGTAGAAGTTCCTGCTGGAGCTATCCACCCCCAACCGGTGGACCAAGGTTCCTTGTTTGTTTGCCGTTTCTCGAAGGGCGTAGTTCGCACAAAACGGTGGTGATATGCCTCGAAAGGGTTGACGGTCATTACACAATTTATCACTGCTTTGTTCAGGTTGTTCTGCTCCTACCATAGAAAGAACAACGCAGCTCGTTCTTCTACCGGCATTTTTACCTGGTGAACCACATCCATGACGTCGGCGGACAAGGCCACTCTGCCCATTCTGAGACGGCACAAAACTTCGATCAAAAGCGTGGTCCAGTCAGACCTCTGCGACACGCGATCGCTTACAGACTTGCCCTGGAAATTGGCTGCAAAATCGAAGAATACCCACAGCTTTTTGGCTTTCTTGAGGCGAAGAACTGGGTGGTGAGGTAGATACTAGTTCCTCTTCCAGTAGTCGGCGGTTGCGGGCACCCTTTCAACGTGGCCAAGGGCTTCGTTTTGCTTCATTTATTCTGCAAATCGTTCCCACAGATCCTTGTCTCGAAAGAACTGTTCTCACAATCGTAGTAGTCTTTGCGGCGCATAATTTCTGTTATCAACCCAAGGGTCTGCTAGTGTGCACCATGGGCGGGGAATCTCGAGCTGATTTTGAGGCCTATATTTCCTTGTCGCACTGTTTGCAAGGCAAATTTGCCCTCTGGACACAACGACAGACTTTTATCTTTGATTTCCTGAAACTCATGTTTATGCATCAGTTGCATTTGATACTCTTTGCGGTCCTTTCCAGATGATACGTAACTCATGGAGCCGCGACCCCCTACTGGACCATATAATATCCATCCTAGTGCTGTGCTTGCGGCATAAGGTGCCTGTCTGTTGCTCATTGTCTGGTCCGGTACCCAATGTGTCTCTGGCACGTCGCAGCCTGTAGGGAGATCCACCTCGTCGTCCTCCTTGTCCTCAGCGGTTATATCCCGCGGGTGGGGCCATATAGCCAAAATTGCGTTCAGCGGCCTTGTGCTTGTATGGTGAGATTGGCCTCCGTCAGTTCGATTTGCTCGTTATTGTCTACGGAGATGAGCTGTGACCTCAAACGGCTGGCAGTCGTTGTTTGTGTCCCGCCCACCGCGCCCAATGTAAAAAACAAAAACTGGAAATCATTCTCAGTATTCTGCATGCTCTGCGAATTTGACTGTAGTTTGCATTACTTTGAAGAGCTCGACCATAAGCCACACTGTTCACATTTGTTTATCCATGTGAGACGTTAGAATTTGGCCTTGAGCCGTCTCTAGCTGTCGTGCTTGAGCCACGGGTATTTGAACCTTTGGGTTTTACAGCGAAGTCTATTTGGCTGCATACTTGATGTTTGTGTATAAATTTACCCTTTGTGCATTTCAATTTAGTACCGTGGAAACTAAGAATCAATCCTATTCTGGTTTTGGGATTCGTTTGAATTGGCTACGCATTGTTTGATTTGCGAGAGTTGACCTTCACCTAGTACGGAGCCTCGCAATAATCCACTAGGGATGTTTTTTTAATTTGGAATTCCTTCACCTATTCCGAAGTGAAATATCCTGCCGGTAAGGGTTTTCTCCGCCCATTCCTGAATCTACCGATTCAAAAGTAATAGCCTCAAACCGATGGAACGAAGCCGACCGTTAAACGAGTCAAATGCTTTGCTCAAGCCAAGATAACATTTATATACCTGTATAGCCTCATCCACCCTTCGAATGTCTTTGTCCAGGAAGCTCAGGTGGTCGGTTAAGCGCTACCTGTGTTTTAGAAATTTATGCTGAGCTGGGCAAAACAGAAATCGGTAGTAAGTGCACGCAGACGTGAGCCCGGATGTTCTTCTCTGGCGTTGCATGAAATGTGTGTCAGGTTACCAGGTCTGTAGCTTCCCGTTTCAGAGTCGGATCCGCCTTTATGCCTAGCTGCCACTACTGCCCTTTCCCAGTCTCGGGACAAGCTTCCACGGTCCAAAGTGGCCTTAAATAACTCTTGTATCGCGGAGGATGGGGTACCTTCCAGCAGCTTAGTGATGGCACAGTGGAGACTGTAACAACCGGTCTTGGAAAATCCCCCTTCAACCCTCGCGATTCAGTGTTTTCCCCAACATCACTCATTTGCCCGTACTATTGACTTGTCTTTACGAACTGGTTGTTTCTACGGTCCAATTGTTGTTTTTTCGCACCAAGAGCGCTACTTCGGCACATCCTTGTTCAGGACCCGCGTGACGCACGTGCTGTTTGCTCACACGCTGCTATTCGGTTTCTCGTTGTTGAGTCCTTGTGATCGTATTATTGAGGTTTGTATATTGTTTATGTCATTGTTTATTGTGATAATCTAGTATCGTAGAATATCACGGATAATCGTCTTTTGATTTCGGGATCCGCTGCAAATTTGGCTACGCATTGCTCAAACGTTCGTTACAATACTCAATAGATCAATTTGGAACGAGGAAAAACAAGCAAAGCTCCTAAAAGGGGATCGAAAACATTGGAATCCGGACAAGAAGTAGCACGGCAAGCCTCTGGGGAGGTTTTGGGTACATTTGATTCCCTAGTTATTATTAGATCGCCTAGTTCTGTCATTGCTAGTTCATGTGTTAATGAGAGCAATATGGATCGTAACGATTTTGATTTATATAGGCTGAGAATACTAGACCTAGAACAACAGTTACTATCGGCTGGACTACAGGCACAGGAAGCAGAAAAGAAGTGTACACAGAAAGTGCTTGTATGGTGAGATTGGCCTCCGTCAGTTCGATTTGCTCGTTATTGTCTACGGAGATGAGCTGTGACCTCAAACGGCTGGCAGTCGTTGTTTGTGTCCCGCCCACCGCGCCCAATGTAAAAAACAAAAACTGGAAATCATTCTCAGTATTCTGCATGCTCTGCGAATTCGACTGTAGTTGGCATTACTTTGAAGAGCTCGTCCATAAGCCACACTGTTCACATTTGTTTATCCATGTGAGACGTTAGAATTTGGCCTTGAGCCGTCTCTAGCTGTCGTGCTTGAGCCACGGGTATTTGAACCTTTGGGTTTTACAGCGAAGTCTATTTGGCTGCATACTTGATGTTTGTGTATAAATTTACCCTTTGTGCATTTCAATTTAGTACCGTGGAAACTAAGAATCAATCCTATTCTAGTTTTGGGATTCGTTTGAATTGGCTACGCATTGTTTGATTTGCGAGAGTTGACCTTCACCTAGTACGGAGCCTCGCAATAATCCACTAGGGATGTTTTTTTAATTTGGAATTCCTTCACCTATTCCGAAGTGAAATATCCTGCCGGTAAGGGTTTTCTCCGCCCATTCCTGAATCTACCGATTCAAAAGTAATAGCCTCAAACCGATGGAACGAAGCCGACCGTTAAACGAGTCAAATGCTTTGCTCAAGCCAAGATAACATTTATATACCTGTATAGCCTCATCCACTCTTCGAATGTCTTTGTCCAGGAAGCTCAGGTGGTCGGTTAAGCGCTACCTGTGTTTTAGAAATTTATGCTGAGCTGGGCAAAACAGAAATCGGTAGTAAGTGCACGCAGACGTGAGCCCGGATGTTCTTCTCTGGCGTTGCATGAAATGTGTGTCAGGTTACCAGGTCTGTAGCTTCCCGTTTCAGAGTCGGATCCGCCTTTATGCCTAGCTGCCACTACTGCCCTTTCCCAGTCTCGGGACAAGCTTCCACGGTCCAAAGTGGCCTTAAATAACTCTTGTATCGCGGAGGATGGGGTACCTTCCAGCAGCTTAGTGATGGCACAGTGGAGACTGTAACAACCGGTCTTGGAAAATCCCCCTTCAACCCTCGCGATTCAGTGTTTTCCCCAACATCACTCATTTGCCCGTACTATTGACTTGTCTTTACGAACTGGTTGTTTCTACGGTCCAATTGTTGTTTTTTCGCACCAAGAGCGCTACTTCGGCACATCCTTGTTCAGGACCCGCGTGACGCACGTGCTGTTTGCTCACACGCTGCTATTCGGTTTCTCGTTGTTGAGTCCTTGTGATCGTATTATTGAGGTTTGTATATTGTTTATGTCATTGTTTATTGTGATAATCTAGTATCGTAGAATATCACGGATAATCGTCTTTTGATTTCGGGATCCGCTGCAAATTTGGCTACGCATTGCTCAAACGTTCGTTACAATACTCAATAGATCAATTTGGAACGAGGAAAAACAAGCAAAGCTCCTAAAAGGGGATCGAAAACATTGGAATCCGGACAAGAAGTAGCACGGCAAGCCTCTGGGGAGGTTTTGGGTACATTTGATTCCCTAGTTATTATTAGATCGCCTAGTTCTGTCATTGCTAGTTCATGTGTTAATGAGAGCAATATGGATCGTAACGATTTTGATTTATATAGGCTGAGAATACTAGACCTAGAACAACAGTTACTATCGGCTGGACTACAGGCACAGGAAGCAGAAAAGAAGTGTACACAGAAAGTGCTTGTATGGTGAGATTGGCCTCCGTCAGTTCGATTTGCTCGTTATTGTCTACGGAGATGAGCTGTGACCTCAAACGGCTGGCAGTCGTTGTTTGTGTCCCGCCCACCGCGCCCAATGTAAAAAACAAAAACTGGAAATCCTTCTCAGTATTCTGCATGCTCTGCAAATTTGACTATAATTGGCATTACTTTGAAGAGCTCGTCCATAAGCCACACTGTTCACATTTGTTTATCCATGTGAGACGTTAGAATTTGGCCTTGAGCCGTCTCTAGCTGTCGTGCTTGAGCCACGGGTATTTGAACCTTTGGGTTTTACAGCGAAGTCTATTTGGCTGCATACTTGATGTTTGTGTATAAATTTACCCTTTGTGAATTTCAACTTAGTACCGTGGAAGCTAAGAATCAATCCTATTCTGGTTTTGGGATTCGTTTGAATTGGCTACGCGTTGCTGGATTTGGGAAGCTTGAGTTACACTCACTGCTAATGACGACGTGTCCTGAGCGAGCCGGGGTTTGTCGGCAAACCGGCCCTTCACCAGTGTTGTGTCCGATCCGCTGTCAACGAAAGCAAAGCTTCGACCACCCCAGTTGGGGTAGCCACTTCTACTGCAACTACTCCTAAACGTATTGGTTTACTGGCAGACAATGTCGTTGGCCCAACCACACTGTGCATGGTGCTCTCCTCTGTTGTAGTTTCTTTCGCCTGGTGTAACATTCGGTGGCTTCTGCCCGCGCAACTTTCGCGACCCCACCTGGTTCTTGTTCGACAAGCTGCCGCCTGTTGTCTAGTTTTTAGGCATATAAAGCAAGCTGCTGTCGTCATTGCCATTCCCCAGCCTTCGTCTGTGGGGCTGTAATCAAATTTGAGCATCCCGGTAGCCCATGTCTAGCTTCACGGGACCTGCAACTTGGATGCCCCATAGGCTCGGGTGAAATGGCGTGTGCATTGGCTAAAGACTGATATTTTGGGTGTTACCGTGCAGTGGTTTGAGCCTGGCTAATACTAGATTTGATTACTCTGTTGCTGCTCCGCATGAGTCGGCCATATTTACTGTCGGCTACCTTGGTTTGTCTGCCCGAGTATTTGATCAAGTCTTCGAACTTAGCCTCACGACCGCTCCGGCTTGTACGTTCCCCCCTTCCGTCCACCGACCCTGTAGCTCGAGAAGGAGGTGACGGACTACGCCCCTAAGGTATGCATTGCATCGAGGTCAGCCCGGCAACCTAAATTATCGCGGGCTATTCAGCAGTTCCGAATTTTGATCACCGGGCCGGCCATTGTATAGACTTCGCCCTTGGTTCTATTGGCCTCTGACATCACGCCTTTTGCTAGATTACGGGATGCCTTGAGTGGCCAGCCGGACAAGTCCCTCAAAATCTTCCTCGCCCGTGTGTAGGCTTGTTTCTGGTCCAGCCTGGTACACCCATCGATAGCTTTTCTTGATCGGCCTCGACAGTGATGAGTCGGATAGAAAAGCTTTTGCCCGGGGTCGGTTATCTCATTTTCGAAAAAAAACCAGAACTGCCTGATGAACTTGCATGAGTGTTCACATCGCCCGTCGAAAACCGTCGGTTCTACTCTTGGTAGACCGATCGTTGATTGCGTCGATGTTTTATATTCGACGGCCGGTGCAGAGCCTCCCATTTTAATTTGCCTTGATACATCGAAAAGGTCGTCGTCGTTGGCCCTTTATTCACGCTCGTTCTGCCTACACTATTCTCCTGCTTCCCGGGCCTGCTGCATAGTGGATAACAGTTGCTGTTCTAAGTCAAATATCATCCACTTAAAAAGACAGTCATTCCCGTAATCCGTATTACCCTCAGTAATACATGAGCTAGCCTTTGCAGCACTAGGCGACCTAGCATTAGCTAAAGAATCAAAGGCACCCAAAACCTCCCCAGTGACTTGTCATATTACTTTCTGTCCAGATTCCAAATGCTTCGATCCTTTCCTTGGCATGTCGCATATTTTCTCGTTCCAAGTTTATCAACTGAGCATTGTGAGACGCCTTTGAGAAATACGTACCAAATTAGAAAACGGATCCCGAAAGCAGAACGCCGTTGTCCGTGAAATTCTTTAAAACTATATTAAAAATGAACAAGGAGACAAAACTGATACGAACTTTAATCATAAGATCACAGCGACTCAGAAAACGAGAACCAAATTGCGGCATGCGAGAAGGGGAGCAAGTGCGTCGTGCAGGTCCAAAATAGGATATGACTGGGTAGCGCGTTGTACGCGAGCAAACAAACGTTGGCTCATGAAAAGCCACAGTGCATAAAAACAAGCCAATGGTGTCAATGAGTGAATGATGTTAAGGGAACATGAAAACGCCGTGTTTCTGGGGAATTTTCCTTGACCGGTCGTTACAGGAAATCCTTTAGTCACCTGTCAAGATCATGCAGAATCATCATTTTCCACTGTTTTGTACTAGACTGACGGTTCTGTTGCGAATCCTCCTAGTATCCATACCCACGAAGCTTCTAATCAACCTTGAGGCTGCTTTGAGCTGACGCATGTAAAGTGCGCATGGCTAGGGAAACTAGAGGCACGGACGTGGCAAGTAACTTCAGTCATGAATTGAGTGACCTCCAGCTAGTAGTCAGAAAACCAAAGTCGATCGAAAGAGGCATTTATGCGAGCCCACAGAGCAAAGGATACAGAACGGGAAACGGTCAAGAAGGACTCACAAAAAAGTGTGTTTGGCGGTCGAACCAGTGGTATCTTGGTTTGGAGGGATATAACAAGGTTTAAACATGGGGTGGTGACGAAGATGGTGGTTGCCAGAGGTGTGTGCAAAGAGTGTTTTTGACACTCACATGGTCGTTCTTTTCCTTAGAAGGGTAAACCTGGAGTCCCGCTATACCTTTTCCATGATTTGCCGTCACCGAATCCAGCGAGGACGGCGTACAGCCAGTTTCATACCTGGTATCTTCCCTTACATGTTGGGACAGAGCTTTCGAGTGCAGCCGCTGTATATGTCCCTCCTCCTGTGCTCCCTGGGCGCAAGCCTCAACTACCCAGCCTTCGCGTGACAGTTTGACTATCCCAAACATGAGAGTCTCCCTGGTTTCCTTGCTTACAGCAGTAAGCATTTGCAGAAGTCGAAACTCCTCCTCTCAGTTTGTACCCGGGGCCCTGTACACACAGACCACACTTACCCTTCTGCCCGGGACGGTGAACGAGATTGTGCATAGTTGTACATTTAGAGTTCAAGCCACGGTCTACGATTTCAGATAGTTCGACCTTGCCCGAATGGGGGCGGCCACTCCTCCCCTGAATAGTCAAGCACCCTGGCCTGCCTATAGACTGCGAAAGTAATTTGTACTATTATCGATTTGTGGTCGCATTTAGTGAGCCACTCTTCCGTATCGGTGACTATGGAAGCTTTCTGCTCCTCTGTGGCTCTGAAGAGTCCCACCCAACTGTTTCTAATACTACATGTGTTGGGGTATAGCATTACTACGTTTGATTCGACGACTACGGGGTTTTTATGATTCAGTCTTGGCTAGGTCCTGGGCGCTCTCCCTGAGGTAGTGGCATTTCGTTTTGCAGTGGTGTCCATCACCGGGGCGCATGGATACCGCTAGTGATCTAGAACTATCAAAAACTCCCAATCCATTTCTAGGGGCGCTGTTTCAAATCTGTGTGAGTAGGGCAGTCGAAAATCAATATGCTTGCCTCAAGGGCAACCTACGTGACCAGACCAAAAATGAAGAGACTGCTAGAGTGTTTGATATGATACACTTTCGACGGCTAGAAGAATAATAAGAATGAAATTGAATAGAGAAGAGGAACGCGAAATTAAATGGAATGAAGTAAACTGGAAAAACGAGAAAAAAAGAGATGACAACAAAAAACAACGAGAGGAAAAGGAAAATGTTGAAAACCGACGAAATATATGACAAAACAGAAAAGAAAAAAAGAAGGAAAACTAAAAGAGATTATGGAGAGTGTAAAAAGAAAGAGGAAAGAAAAGGATCGGTTGGAAGTGAAACGAGAAAAAAAAGAATCCCAAAATAGCGTAGGCCAACTACAGAGGGTAACGGAAAAGGTTGAGAAAAGCGACGCTGAAAAACAAACCGTCATGAGGCTTCGGGAGTGGGTGTTCTGCTTCGACAGGATTATTCGACGAACCTCCAGTCTTTCATGCCAGTTCGCACTCAAACAACACACAGCACTCCAACAATATTGGCCGGGACCTTTCTCTCCAGGGAACTTGAAGTATTGTATCCTCTCTGGGGGCCAAAGCTTGACCACGCCTGGAGAAGTGTCCAGGTCTGGCTGCAGCTGCTCGTGTATGAAAGGCAGGCATTATGAAGAGTACAGAGGTATCTCACAAGGTTCACTTGAAGGGGGGGAGGCTCAGGGAAATGTCATACCCAACCAGACTGGAGCAGCCCAAACTGTTACCGCCGGAACTCGGACACCAAAGGATAGGCTCCTCCGACTTATTTGCTAGGTTGAAGGCATTATCACCACCATGATTTCTTCTTCTGAAGCTCAGCAGCAACATGGTTCTCGGGCCACACTAGATGAAGCTGGCCAAACCACGATAATTTTGTGTTTTCATGGCACGGTAACTTGCAAGTCTTGTGGAGAACTCCTGGAAACACCTTTCGGGGATGTTGGGGCCACCCAAACTGCAGCGGAGTTCAAGGCCAACCTAGATCGTTGTTGGTTGAAATTCTCCCCCAAAAACCCGCTACATCACTTCCGATACTAATCCATTCCAGTTAGCTTTTACTTGCAAGTCTCCACCCGTTTCTAGGCCTCATCTACTTCTGGCCAACGGGCTGTTGAACCCCATGCAAGAAGTCCCCGTTGCTCTGCTTTTCTTCTTCTTCCGCTACTTCCCTTTACCGCTCCCACCATGCCTGTCCATTTAACCGTCTGATGCCAGGAAGATCAGCTGCTAGGAGAGACATATGGGGTTGTAATTAAGTGAGGAAGTCCCCAGACTGCAACATCTGCCGACGGCAAGCCCAAATTTTCGTTCTATTACTGCAGGTAAACCATTTGCCAAACCGCACCATCTTTACTGACGTACGCAGTGCTGCGGCACAGCGGGACTTGCCTGAAGCTCACCGCTGCAAGAAACCGAACTTGTCAGTCAGTACAAATCCGCAGGTTCTGTGATCCGACCTGATCTGATCTTGCCATCAGCTGCGACCTGCGGAACAATGAAGGTTATTTCGCACCACGCTACTTATCAAAGTCTCCTAGAGACACTCTATATTCGTAGGATTTTTTAATTCTGCCCTCGCAGTTCATAGGTTTTGTGTGAGTCCTTTGCTGAGCTGCATTTTTCCTCCTTTGGTATGGAAGAGCATAATTCGATCGTTTCTCAGTCGTCAACGATTTGGGCTTATAACTTGCCAGCAGCCTAGACTCTCCCCGACCTTGAGACCTAATCGTGTCTGGTGGCTGGGTGCTGGAAGCTAGTGGAGGAAAGTATCGAATGCCTTGTATGCGGTTGTTTGTCCCGTGGGGACTGTTATGTGACTAGTGAGGGCGTGCATCATTTTTACTGCCAGAGCAGCTACGTCGAAAGTGTTTGTGGTCTCCCCGAGAGGACAGAGTAGCTGGCCTGTAAAAAGCTTTCCGAATGGGGTGAGGCACAGCTTCCTCCTGAAGGCTGCAGAAGAGCTGGGCTCAAGTCACCACCGCGTAGTGCGTTATCCAGGCCGTATATGGAGGCCTCAGGATCGCCACAAAAAATAGTCGTAAAAGTGGCCAGTAACCAGGTGGGTGGTTGCCATACGGCAGCTGCCACCAATTCAGCGCAGCAGACTTCTGACGGTGAGTAGGCGAAGTAGGACCCGAGGGCGAAAAGGCAAGGCAAGAACAAAGCCCAAAAGCCATAGGCTACGAAAAATTACTTGAAGAGAGAGTATCCTAGTTACCGGTCTCCATAATTCCAATTTATTTGCATCCAAAGGCGGATTCAGCCAATGGGAGGGACAGCGGGCCGACGGGTACTGATTCTCAGCCAGGAAGAACCGTTCATTCTTGAATCTAAGGCACGAAGGGACACAGGCAATAGACGAATACACAGTGCGCTGTTCTTCGTAGGTGTGACCCGTCATGTTCCCATGAAAAGTAGCACAGATTTCGGGCGTTTAAGTCTCCGCTCTCCAGAATGGGCGCCAATACCACGCAACCAGTTCTAGCCGAGTTTACTGATGAGCATACCAGAGATATGCTGCTAAATAGGGCTGCATTTGTGGCCCACAGCACCAGGGACCGATACCACATTGTACTGGAAGAAGGCAGAGGAATTCCGGGAAAGGTAGGCTATTATCAGTGAAGCCGGGCAGTAATAAAGGGATAACTGAAGGCAATTCGGAACGGGAGTGAATCTTGGAGCAAAGCAGTGGGGGGGGGGAATAACCCAGTGTGTTGGAGAGCTGCAAAAGCCGGGGCCGTCAAACGTACGAACCGCGGCTGAAGACTTTTCAAACTTTCCGGCAGTCAGCTGACTTGGGTTTGTTTTACCAAGCTTTAAAGTGAGATGGTGAGACTTCTGCGAACCTCTAAGCCAGAGTTAGTGCCCATTATTGAAAAAGGGGCACGAAACCATCCAGAGAACTCATATGGTTAGGCACAGCCAAAAGGCTCAGCCAAAAACGGGGCAGGTTCTCTTACGCCTACGAACTACTGTCTGATACTGACGGCAACAGCA
This sequence comes from Fasciola hepatica, assembly GCA_948099385.1. Lineage (NCBI taxonomy): Eukaryota > Metazoa > Platyhelminthes > Trematoda > Plagiorchiida > Fasciolidae > Fasciola > Fasciola hepatica. The sequence continues at coordinate 2,772,196 of CANUEZ040000164.1, forward strand.
AAGCCGTTTGCCTGTGAAAAGTATAGTTACCTGATGCGGGAAATCTCACAGGAGAGCCATAATGCTTTGGATTCGCGAAAGTGCCTCATTATATACATTCTTTGTGCGTTTTATACCACCAACAACCCCATTGAGACTGTGTGATGCACGTGCTGTTCTTCCTTATACCGCAAGCTTGGCGCTCGTTATGAGCTTTGCCGTAGAATATTTGAGGTTTTTACGCATAATTTCGAAGTCCTACTTTTCCTAATCCAGTATAATGGAATTTACCAATCTATCTTGCGCTGGTTTTACGATTAGTATGTAACGACTATGGATTGCTCGGAAGCACCCTGCAATACTCAAACCGACATGTCCGGTACACAAATTACAGAGTACACCTGGAAGACGACCCGAAGGACCGAAGACTGGACAGGAAGTAACTCGGCAGGTCACTAGGGAGCACTCGGGTGCAGTCGATTCTTTAGATACAGTGAGGTCTACTAGTTCGGGTAGTGCAAGCCCATGTATTGCTGGAGCATTGCTCGTTAGAAAAATATGGATTTGTTCGAGCTGAAGGTATGTGAGCTGGAGTCACCGTTAGTGTCCGCAGCGTGGCAGGCCCAGAACGCGAGGGGCAAAATTGTACCAAGCAAGCCGCAGCATCGGGCTATGGAAGATTATCTCCGTGATAAACCAAGTCACCCAGAAAGAGGAAGCAACTCTCCGATCGTCAAGCATCCTGACACCCAGCACAAACATTATCCTCCCCTTCTGTGGTGGAGCCGACCATCTTTGACAGACGATCAGGACAGCACTTCAAGTTTCTAAAACAATAGGAAGCTTTTGTTAAACCTGGGTGATCAATTCAGGGCAGAGCCTGCTGTGCCGAATCCACTGTTGCCGAGGGAGGGCTTTTGCAGATGTTATTGACTTTTCCATGTTTGACTCAGATGGAACGAGGACTTGTCCACTCAGCCATATGAAGCTGCTCGCAATCCGATAGATGGAGCCATGTCAGAAGCCAAGTGAACTAAGGGCGGCGTCTACGCCGTTTCAGATCTTGTCGTTAGAAAGCAAAATTGTTAAACAGCCCTTGACCGCTGTGACGGTATATCTGATCTCGAAGCGATACACACCCCGGGGGCGAAGTTCGATGTCTCCAATCAGAACCACGGGTCGCTGGCCAGAGGAAGCAGAAAGCACAGGCAGTGGTGACGGCGAATCCCACTTTGAAGACCTAAGTGACCACTTAGACAGACAGGCGAGGATAGCCGACGGTAGATTCAGTTGGCTTATTCGCGATGGAAAAACGGCAAGCAGACCAAAGACCAGTCACACTCAAAACAAGGCGTGGCAGTACTCAAAATACCGGCAATGGACTAGCATACGCCATTTCGCAGGAAGAAACCGCTTCATCAGACTGTAAAGACTGTGCCACCATTCGTCTGCTGACAGACTGTCAAAAGTTCTTGGGAGCTACAGCTCAACAACCTTGGAAAATGAAAAAAATGGTGGGAGCTTCTTTGGTAAAGCTTAGCAAATCACACCAAGCAGCAGCTTGCCGAACGAGAGCTAGATGCAACCAAGACGGCTGCCCAGACAGGCACCATGGATTGGTACATCGGGTAAGGAAGGTAACGCCCGAAGAAAACACGAAGCCCGGTGTGGGTTGCGCAAAATCTGGGTTTACCCGCAATTCAACAAGCCTGGGTAGAGTCACCGTAGAAGTGGTGACCTATGGTAGAGTGACCGAGGCTTTGAGGTTTGTTGATAGTGGATTTGATGCTACTTCGGTAAAGCATCGGTTTGCGAATAAACGTCAGCTTGAGAAAACCTCCACGTTGTTGGCCATGAGTGCGGCTGGCGGGACTCAGCTAATGATTGAAGGTCGGTTGCAATTGTATCTCTTGGCACCAGTAAGCTGATCGATTCAGCAGAGGCATTCACACAGACTGACCAACGATGCGGCTGCCGAAGTCACCAGATGCCCTTTTATCCAGATGGCCTCATCCGCAACGGGTAACCATCAGAGGCTGGGAGGATAACAAAGTAGATCTTATTAGTTGTGACGCGCAGGAAGCACACTGGGTCCGGGATCGGAGAGTGGACAACCGCCAGGCACCCCACGCAGTGTGCACAACATTGGGGTGGATACTATACGGCACGTCAGAGGACGTTGCCCTGCAAACTGTATCTGCGTGAACAGAACAGGGCCGCAACTTAATCGCCCCTGCTAATAAGATTGTCAGGAACTCGGGGAAGGTCAAATGTCCCTATCTTGGGAAGACCATCTAGCTCTGCAGACGGTACGAAAATTGACCAAAAGCCTCCAGAATCAGTTCAAGGTGCTCCTCTGATGGCCTACACAGACTAATAACCTGGTTGACAACAGGACTTATGCCCTCCACGGATTGCTGCACTTGAGAGAACGTTTCAGTCGGGATGGGAGCTCATGAGAACGGTACTCAACCGTGATGATGCGGAATGAAATACTTGGTTTCGTGGAGAAGGTGACGACCACCACTGAAGCCACAGAAGGGGTATAGTACCTGCCACATCACGTGGTTTTCAATCATAAGGAACCTGAAAACCCTGGAGTAGTTTTCGCTCTCGCGGTCAAGTTTGAAGGGCAATCACCAAATGATTATTTATTGTGGGGGCCAGATAGGACAACACAGCTTATTGAGGTTTTGTAGAGGTTCAGATTAGTCGCGGTGGCGTTGTTGGCCGACATTACGTGGATATTTATTCAGGTGACGGTGCTCGGAAAGAAACGCATTACGGTTTTAAGATGGGACGAGAAAGGCTTGGATATGCCAGTGGGAGATTATAGAACGGCAGTTCTTCTGTTTGGAGCGACGTCGTCACCCTTACTTGCCAAACACGCCCTACGAGAAACTGAAAACAGGTGTGGAGTCTCGGCCTGCCGGACAATTGTGGATAGTGTCAGCAATGCGTTGCATGTTGGTGATCATCTCGGCTTCTTTCGGCGACACTGCGGTGGCTATAAAACGCTGTGAGGATCTGATGGAGTTAGTAAAGAAGAGTAGATCCCGCCCTACGAAATTGCCTACCATCTTCCTGTTGGTTCTAGAAGTCATTCCAGGCAACGAGTAATTACAAAAGTTTCAAGGGCTAGGGCGAGCATCGCCCCCGATAGAATGCATCCCACGAATACTGTAAAACTCAGTAAGGGATGAGCTTGTTTTGGATCTGAGTATTCCTGACTGATCAGCGACAAGCACAGGCAATTCTGTACTTCATCTCCGGTTCGTAGGTCATACTTTGGGTTGCTTTCCCCGGCTTGATTTCCGGCGACTTTCTGCTCACACGTCTTTGTAAGAAGAACTTCAGTCGGGAAAAACGGCTTGTCCTGGAGGGCACACTAGACTGGAAACCATCCATGACCATTGCCAGGGAATTAGGTATCATGCCTATCAATCGATGCTTACCCTTGAATGCTTTGAACCAAATGGGAGATTTGCATGCCTTTTCTGATGCCCCTGGATTTGTCTACGGTCCTGTGATATACGGTCTTTGATTCTTTGGAGTGGCAGACACTACATCCTTAAGAGCTGGACGGTGACATACGACTACCGACGGAACTCCAACCATTTCAGCCTAGTCACAATCATGGACAGTCAGGACAACTGGTAAAGTCGGTTGTAAGACATTACCATTCCTCATCGGACGGCAATAGCCCGCATAGCGAGTATGTTGACGTCATCTAGAAAACTATCTTGGCGCTGAGTCTTAGTTCTCTGCTCCGAACGACAAGTCAATAAATCCGACAAAAACACGTCACATTTTAGGCCTGCATATACAAGAGAATGTAGGGAAACCTTCCGTATCTACCATTCTCACTTATCTACTTTCCCTTTTTTTTGTAAAACACAGCTTTTTTTCTGCCCTGGTACCTAATTTCTCTCCAGTTCACAACCCAAGCTAACAGCAACCTCCTGCATACCAAGACCGGACGCCGACCTACAGCATCAGACCCGATGGTACCCCACAGTGATAAGTGTGATATTTTCTGTAGACCTATTGTATAAGCTTGCCGTTTGGGTTCTTTGTTTTTACCGGTTTCTGCCCCGTGCAGCCCTTGGAACCAATATCTTCAGCGAACCCCATGGCTTTATTAACCACGAAAGATAGCACTTCCTGGGATCATGCTGAACCAGAAATGCTTACTTGCACTTAGTCCTTACGGAAACCGATTTGCAACTTCTATGGCCGGTTATGTCGCTACGACCAACGTGTCTGTTTGTCACCCCTTGGTACCGTTTTTGGCTGTTTTGCTCGTGCTAACCCTCAGCTGGAACAAATTCTAGATTGCTGCCACCTTTTCAACTCCTGAACCATCCGGTCATCGTGTTGCTTGGTTGTGATATATCACGCAGAAAACCTATCTCTCCCTTTTCTCCGTTTGCTTTGGCGCCTATTTTTGGCTGCCGCGAATACAATCTAGTTAATAGGATTCACCCACACGAAGTGCCGATATTGCCTCATATGCTCCACTGAGGTTTGCTGGAAAGCTCTCATTACAAGACTCTTCCGACGTTGAAACCACCTTAACCACTGTGCATAAGCACAAACTCAAATAACAAACGGTCCACATACGAAGAACGCCTCCCTCCCAAGGTGTCTCGGCATTGCGGAAATGCCAACAATAACCACCTAAGATGTCAAACTGAGGCAAAAACAGCCATTAGAAACCTGGCAAAATAGTATATTTTTCATTTTATCAGCGTACCCAGGCGCATGCCCGTGCAAACTTTCTGAACCTTTTTTCTTGCATTATCCTGTTCCTCGAGGACGGGGCATTCCTCTTGCTCAATTTTCCTTCTCGTTTTGGAAATCTATCCCTCTTTTTACGTTTTCCACTTTTATTTCCCCCAACCGGGGTGTGGTTGAACTTATTTAGGAACTTTCGATTGCCCCTTAGTCCGATCGCAACTGTCCGCATACCGGTTTCTTTATGCAACTGCCTAAGGCGATCTGTGTTACCCACTTTCGGACAAAGCCATGGTGTAAGTGCCCTTGACCTCAGGGATCTTGCTGGCGTGGGCTAAGGAAATGCAGATTTGGGCTAAGAAAACACGCGGGGCAAGGCAGCGGATGTCGCAGCGCATGTCCGCATATATGTATCATTGTTGCATTGCGCCCGACCTTTCCTGAGACTACCAAAGACCATTTCGGTGAGGCTTGTGTGAGTAGGCTTGGCTGAACTAGTGGGAGGTGGTGTGGCACTTACATAGAAAAAATGGTAGTCGTCGGTAGTTGATAGATTTAAAATTTGTGGTGAAACAGACTAGTAGTCTTGCGGGAAAATGTGAGGCGGGGGAACTGATGCCATCGAGCAGATATTGGAAGAAGGGTGTCTGGAATATAAGATTCTGGAGCTGGATCACTAAGTCAGGCTTATTACGGCGTTGCAGCTAACTTGGGTTGAGTGGAAGCTAGAATTATTGAGAGAGAATTTGGAAGATCAGAAAGTGTACCCGTGGGCGATGGAAATTAATGTCCTAGGATCCAAAGCCACTTATTTATTTCATGCTAGAAAGAAACATCAGGGGCTAAAAGCTACGGGCCGGAGGAAAATAATTTTATATTGCTAACCCAGTAATTTATGGAGGAAGAGGCACTAAATGCCCAGTCGTAGTTTTGAAGGCCAATTTTTGAATTGGATGAATTTGGCTCACCTCGGGACTTGCTGACACTTGGTGGAATTGGCTGCTATTACCGTTTGCAATACCACGCAGTAGCAGCTACAGCGAACGGCGAACTGCTTAGCGAGGATTCGGCCAGGTAAAAATAGATTAAGAAAGAAAGTACCACTAGATATGGTAAGATTGCATAACTCGAACGATGAAAAAAACTTAGCGAACTTATATCTTGGTGAGGCCTTTGCAAAGGGAAAGAAATAATGGAGGCTTAGGGACTTTGAAGAAGGAGGAGCTCCGAGATTCAGTAAAAAGGTTGAGACTAGACTTAGAGTTAACAGTTTGTAGAGTAAAACTAATTCTGCTTGAGAATGTGGAACAAAATAAGACGGAGGATTGTGTAAAGGAAAGCAATGAAAAACTTCTTGACTTGCGTTTGAGTTCAGTTAGTAGGCCGCTCCCATAAAAACTGACTTTATTTTGTGTTTAGTCTTGCTTACAAAGTGATGAAAACCAATATCGTGAGACTATGTGTGGAAGAGGGGCAAGGTGAGTAGAAGGGTTTCCAGGGGCGTAGATTTATTTGTCATGCTGCTACTATGGGAAGGAGGACATTTAAATGGCAACGCCGTGAGAAGGTAAGATATGTAATATTGGGTAATTAGACGATGATATACTCTAGAGAGACTCTGTCGAGCGGAGCAAATTACACGTGGAAACACATGGACCAAAAATGCTGAATTCAGATATTTTTTTGTAAGTACCGTAGGCCTATCTGAAGGGCCTGAATCCTCGAAACACAAGAAATGCACTTCCTGGTCAACTTGTTCACAGATGAGGTCACGCTTGTTTCCTTTTTGAACTCCACTTAGGATGGCACCAATGCCCCAAATGTGTTGTGGCAAATGGTTCCAGAATAAGTTGTACTTATTGATGAAGTTTGGTCTAAGGGCAGGCTAGAGCAAGGATAGGGAGGTCAAAAATTCACTGTTGTGTGGGGAATATCACTAACGGTACATTTCTCAACCTAGGCCGAGATGCATGCATGGGAGCATGATCAACATGTATATTGTGGCTCAAGGCAATAGAAAACTACAGATTTTGAGGGGATGAGTCGGCTGCTTTAGCAAACAACAGAAAAAACTAGACCATGCCTAAATGAACTACGGCGACAGCAGTTTACGCAGCGAGTGCCAGTCAGTCTCATTTTTATCACCGGCAGTAGCGAAAAACAGGCAGGTCATTATATTGTTGAAAATAAGGTTGTCGCACTATGCAGAAGATACATCAAACGCAGGAAGAACGCAAAAGTACCGAAAAATGCGTTTTCAGAGCAATCTGGAAGTAAACAGGGGAAAACCGCAAAATGGTGCTCAAGAGGACATTTGTGAATAAGAAAAGAGTCAGGAAGCTGTGAACAAGTGGAGCAAATTATTAGGAATAAAAGGCATCATTCGGCCTTGTGAGTCCGCCACTGGCGGAATAAGGACAGGGCCTTATGATATGAAGAATAAATTGTGAAAAGGGATGCGATAAGTGAGGAGCAAAATATCAAAACAGAGAAGACCATAAAGGTGTTCGCCTGGACTAGGCCTGACTACTCCTAAAGTGGTAAATATGTGTTATTTTATCGAGTCCTCAGGGGCATTTCTGCATTAGGTCTGGGCACCATAGTTGAGAATAGCCTACAGTATTGAGATACGTTCCGTTGCGTGTTAGTTAATCAGTCGAACTCTGGAAAGTGAGGTCTCGGCCGGGTATAATATATCAAAGACTGACAGCCGTGGGTGATGAATATTGCTTAGTGAGAAAATGTTTTCACCAACACTGCTGAACTGCATGATTCCTTTTTAATGATACTAAGAACAAAGAGACGGTAATTACCAAGTGATGTAGCCCTAGGGGATCCAAGCTTAGCAGACCACACCGTTCCGTATAATTTTTAGGGGAGAAGGTCCTAGGAGCAATTTGGCGAAGGCCCTTTGTAGATTATTAAACGCTACGCGATTTTTTCTTCACAAGTTAAAGCAGGTAATCGAGTTCTGTTCCGGAAATGGTCTGACTTGGAACTGAAAACTTGCCATCGCTCGCGACGCCGATTATCTAAGTCCAAGCGCATTAAGCAGAAAGACTGAAAATTCCTCAACTTATCCGAGGTTATTTGCAAACGAGTTTCAGTGTACTCTTTCCGAAGTTGGGCTAGCTGACACTGTTTCGTGGTCGTCTTTCAACCTACTCTCACTGCATTTACTTTTTCCTGCTGTGGTCTTGCCTTATTGCTGAGATATCTTTGGGGATGTACGATAGGGTAACGATTCAGACTCACCCAAGAAGGTGTTTTCATCACTTTTCCGTTTAGTTTTCGTTTTTGCTTCTACAAATTGTGTGCTTTCACTTTGTTTACGTTGATTTTGACCGCATCTATCAGGAAGCTGCTTATCAGTCCTCGCTTGGCCCAGAGGCAGGTTATTTTACTTACCTCTTTCGGGCAACTATTTTTTCTGAAGACGTCTGCCATAATTTTTGAAATTTTGTTCAGACTGCGGCTGAAGTTCACTGTCAACGTATGACTGTTAAGTGCCTATTTTAAAACTCTTGAATTCTGGCGCAGAATTCGCGCAGCCTTAATGTTTTGATTTAGGTTCCTTAATCATTTGAGCTGCGCATTAACTTCAAGCTCCAGGATGCTATCCAGAGCAAGTAAAGATAGTTACTTGGAAGACCGGAAGATGAATCTCGGAGCGGATGTCCCCCCGACCAGGATTCATGCTTTTTGGTCGAAAAACTAGGTACCGACAAACCTTATTTATCCACAACAACTGTGCTCTTGAATCTGCTAGTCCAAACTCAGTAGATGATAATAGTATTGGTATATTTCTGGGCCATGGTCGAGAGGCACGCGCTAGCGCATGATCATGGTGTAACACGTTACTCAGTAAGACGAAATATTCACAAATTCTAAGCATGAAAGTTGAGACTATCAGAGATGGAAAAACGAAGACAGCAAAGGTTTGAATGGATCATTCTGATAATGGTTTGCGCGGCCGGTTTCAACCAGTTTTGGATCCGGACTGGTAGCGTTCTGTGGTCCAACAGCGCGTTATTTAAAAATTTGGCGTCGATATGAATGGGTGCGCGATAATTTAGTTGCCATCTTCGGTCAAAGTACAGCAATTTGTACAAAGATACAGTCCACGGTAACCGATACCAAGAAATGGGAATTGTACAGCAAAACGGGGAACTATACAGTTAAATTGATCTTAAGAAGGCATAAGCTCCAATCGTATTTGTATACCTAAATGATGTAGGTAGGTCTTGTGTATTCCCCATAGAAATATATATATATATATACATAAATGTAGATATGTATATATATATATATATATATGTATATGTACATACGTCAACATATATATATATATATGTTTATAATCACATATGCACAAGTAGGTACGTATTTGTATATTTATCTATTAACGTGTATGTATTTATTTATATAGGAATACACATGTGTGTATACGGATCGATGCACACGTAAGTACATGTATATATATATATATATATATATATATATATATATAAATGTGTACATGTGTACTTACATACGTATCGAAATATAGATGCTTACATTTATATATATATATATATATATATATATATATATATATATACTTACGTGTGCATAGATCCGTATATACATATGTATGTATATACCTATATATAACCACGATGATGATCCGATACTTTTGGGGATTATTATTCTGGAATTAGTCGATCATCTCCTGCCTGAACGATTTTGTTTCCCTGACCGCAATATTTTAAGATTGCACGCAACTAAGCCAACATCTAATTACGCGAGCTAAAGCACGAAGCCCATTAGGCGCACCTGCCTACACATAAACCACCCACATCGTAATACGTTGCACCTAACTGATGGACCCATTCCGTAGCGAATGCAAAATGGAGGACAAAATGAAGAATAAGAATTGTATTGGAAGATGGTGGTTCAATGGTACAAAATGATCCTTTCTCGCACACTTCCGTGCCGAAGTTCTACGGTCATAACCGTGGATCGAACGTTGTGATGTTTTGCCATGTTCTGTCTGTAAAGCAGAAATGGAATCATTTATTATCTGGTTTTACTTTGTACAAGGCAAAATGAAAATCGTCATTGTAACTCACTTATTTTTCACCAGCCAGACAGTGGACGCAAACGTTGTTCTCCTCGTTTCCGAAATTTGCATCGGGATCCTGAAGATGACAGACACTGCACTCATCTTCCACGGTCGGTGGAAACCCGATGCAAACGCACGTTTTTCTCAAGTGCGACACGAGCGATGGTACTTAATCGGGTCAAAAACCTTGAGTACTTATCCATTCCAGCAGACGATCGGAAGGAACCAGCTAACTGCTTACTTAGTCTACGGCGCCTGTCTTCATCTTAATCCTCCCTTCGTTTTAATATTCTAGTGAAAACATCTACCAAAGACGATCTGGCAGATAGCCCTTCATTTAGGTGGCGATTCTCAACCTCGACCCTGTTGGTGGTAAACTTACCGAAGGTTTCCTTATTCATTACACTATAACCCGCCCACATTGCTTCATACGGCAACCAAGTTCGGTTCAACTAATTCATGGCCTCTGCACTACGGCGAAGAATGGCGACCTTAAATCTATCAGATATCACCTTAGTTGAGGCGTAAACCAAATTCCGCATCTATTGATGGACGCGTTGCTTGTCCTTTAAGGACAAGCCGTGCAAGCGATAACAATGACGCTTGATATCCCTAAGAACATGAAACCGACAAAAAACGAATTTTTTCCTCTGGATACGTAATCGCAAATCCATTGTACTGCATTGAGCTTCGATCTAATATGATTGTCTTCACGTTCGCTGTCCCCGGTAACCTGGCTCTCATTTCGGTGATTGCACGCGTATAACTAGCACTGCTCTCGTTAGGAAGCAGGGCGTAGAAAATTGAACGACCTAGGCCACTATCGTCTATCAACATGCAGTGCCACAGAATGTAGCCACCGCAGTTCAGCTGGTGGGTGGCATCCGCTAGCAATACCTCACTATATTTATCAGCCAGAGACTTAACGGTCTGTGGAATGTGAAAGGCGAACCTAACTGCGCCTTTCCGCGATTTGATTCGCAAATAACCCTTTCCATTCATTAGTTGTTGAACCTTCAGCACATCACTACGGTTGTCTACGGCATTCGCCTTGGCCCTCAAGTAGTAAATATCCCTAACTGTGAACAACCGGTTGAACTTCTGGCGAGCGTATTCACATATTTCGCTGGATCGGCGGAAAGTGCCCATCAGTTCTAATATGTATGACTCTTGTTCGGGAGTCAAACGCCTAATACGATGGTAGAACCTATCGCTGATTAGATGAAAATCATGATTATGCTGCGGACATTGACCAACGACTTTGTATTGCATTCCGACGGCATGGATCCTCACGAAGGCCGGGCATTTAACCCGATAGTATGGTAAATTTTTCGGCAGTGCACCCGGATGTGTACGAAGCCAATTCTCAGCACTCACACTCTCATACACGTAAAACTAGGTGAAACTCTGCTGCTGAAATAACCGAAAGTCTTCCTCGAACCTTTAGAATAATTTATAGGCATCTTTTACATGTCTGGAGAAACTCTCAGAGTCATCAATGAAAGCACGTGCAACGGCCATGACGATCAACAGGTCTGAGCGGTAACGGTTTTGTGCAACCCTTATATACTACGAAGTGGCTAACTTAAACAAAAGTCACCGCAAAAGTAGGAACACCATTCTTATTTTCCGCAAAAATGACTTCAGCAGCTCGAACCACTTTCTTCAGTATTCACCAATAACGCCAATTTGGACATCATTGAGGATGGACCAAAAGACACTATCAGTCCGGGCTAGGCAGTGGTGCGCAGTGGAGATATCAAAAAGTCGTTAACACAGTGCCAAGGAGGCATTATGAACAAGAATGATGCAAGCCAAGGAAACCGGAGGCCAACTAAGGTGCTGCAGATGGAGTAAATTTTGAACAAGAAGAAAACGGGGGAAAATCGACGCATGCGGAGAGGACAGCTATCCATGAAGTCAACGCAGACCCTGTATGACGGATTTACCGGAGTTCGATAAACGGAATGAGTTTTGAAGCAGGGGGACATGAGGCCAACTTCGTGAAAGTGAACACCGGTGGATGTGGGAGAAACAGCAGTCCATAAAAAGGTGAGTTTAGATTCAGGATCAGTAACATGTACTATTCAAAAATGAGAAGGTGCAACTGGAGGGTCCTCGAGAAGTGGAGAGTCGATTTCCAGCCGGCTACGGTTCGGAGGAAAGATAACTTGTGGTAACAGACAATAAAGTGGGAAATCTCCGCATAGACTTCAGCTTTATCATGCTGTTTCACTGAAAAATATATACGTATGTGTTGACGCATTTGCTTTCAGTGTTATTCAGCGTCACTTCTGGTAACGTGCGACATCGAGTGCGTCAGTTTCGTCTGGCAGGGAAAAGTATGTGTCCGTCAATCAGCCGAGTGTGGCTGTATATTAGTGGCATGCGCGTGAGCTGGAATTCGTGTTGGTTGCATTAGAAAACGCTGGACGATCTGTTAAGCAATAAGGGGTATTTCCTGTTGTGTGGTTTGATTTCGGTCCCAGTTGCTATGGTAGGTTCCACTTGAGTCTCTGTCCGTACGAGTCAAAGTGGCATCCTTGGCCAGCCAATTTGGCGACTGAGATAGTGGGAGACAACGAACCTGAAATAAAGAGAGATTGCAGTCTGGACGTGGTTCCAGCTGTGTGTTATGATAATATATGAAGACAATAAAAAATGGATTGGTTAGGTCTATGTGAGTGGGCATGGGTAAGATAGGCTTGCAGTGGATTTGAGCTATACTGCTGCAGGCTGACGAAGTTGCGTACACTGGCTTGGTAACTGTGTGTGCATTTCAAAGGATTTATGATTTGCCCGTGAGCACGGCATCGCTGGGGTACTAATAAAAGACCTAGGGCTTCACGGTTAAGAGTGGTTAGAAATGATAACCCTCAATAACTTTTGCTCACGCAGAACGCGGTTTGGCAACGAGGCGATAAGATAGGTTTGAAATAACAGACTGAGCGAGTAGGACTAACACATTGTTTGCGTAGCGCTACGCTGTTACTGTCTCTTTCGGTATAGTGGTTATCCTATACTGAGTAGTTTCTGAGGAGTCTGAAAGTAGAAGGAACTATTGGGGTGACAGTGGTGATACATTAGAGGTAATTGGTCACTTGCCTTGGAACATTGACGTGAGTTCATCTATGCTCTTCCTCGATAGTGCTATCGTACTGAGATTAAGCTCCAGTGTGGGCAAGGAAATCTGGTGTGGGTATGATTGCATGGTTATCGTGGCATCTTTTTCGTTGTTATCGTACTGCAAAGCAGGACTACACCGATGTGAGGACTGGTTTGGGGAACTATGGGAGGTAGGAATGAGGTGGGTCCGAATTTTCCTCAGGAAAGCAAACACTAACGGTCTGCATTCGGTGCTCATGGTAGGCGGCACAAGGGCCAGCTTCAGGTAGGGAAGTAGCACGATACACAACTACTGGCATCCAGCTAGTGGCGCTCCAAGAAGGTTCAACCTTTTTTTAGAAGTTCTTATCATTTTTTTAATGGTTTTATCACAGTCAGGTATCTGGCTGTCAGAGAAGACGGAGCTGCTTTTGGTGGGCGACCACAGCTCCCACGCCCAGGCCGAAACATGGACCGCATGTAACAAGCCCCGTTGGGAATAGGTCAACCACACCAGTCAGTCCGTAGCAACACTACAACCCGGAGACATGGGTCACATGTGACAAGGCTGGTGTGCCTGGAAGACAAAACAGTGGGGTATATTTTCTCACTTTTTATGCCACTCTCCACTTTTCGGTGGTCATGTCTTATTGGTGGTCAACTCTGTACAGGGAGACCATCACGGCCAGGAATGTTTGCAGAAGTGCCGTGCTAACACTTGCCTTATCCGTGATGTCAGAACACCCAAACCGTTTACATGGGACAAAATATGCAGGAGGAGGCAGAGCCAACCACAGCCTGCGATTATTCGATGGGGTTTATGTTCATCAAAACGCCAGTCTGCACAAAGATGGGGTACAACTTGCAGCACTAACAACGTGATTCGTCAGTACGATCCACAGATGGTTTGTAGTTTTGCTGGCTAAGTATCAAATGTTGTATAGGCCTATCGTGGAGGATGCTAGAGTTCTGTGATAGGGACAGAATTTGAGCTGTGAATGTCTAATGGTGACTACTGGATGGAGGTTGAGGAGTCTGACAAGTGCTGTGTCTTGGGTTAGAGACAGAGGCAAAGACCCAATAATAATCAGCACTGGAAATGTTCAGAGACTATCTTTCATGCTTCCAGTGGTATTTCATAAAATCAAATACGACTTCTGAAGCACCGGCCTCAGTCATGAGAGTTATTATGTTTAGGCATTGTAAACTGGTATGTTTACGCTTAGGTGATGGCAACTACGGTGTATGGTGTGGCACATCCTAGATTATCAAGGGTTCGGGTTAGTATCCAACGCTTTCCTCATAAGCTCTGTCAAGAGACATATAAGGATTCGTAAGAGAGATCAGTTTTTGGATGTCCAGAGCTACGTGTAGTCTAGACTTAAACATAATTAGGGAATCTACGGAGCGGATATCAGCTGGGAGTTTATTCCACAGAGTTGCATATTTCAGGAGGAAGAAGTTTTGCCTTAAGGATTTCCGAGAAGTAGGAATGGTTATACGGTGTTCCCTATTACGCAGCTGATGTGTCGAGTTTATACTGAACTGAACTTGGCTGAAGGATACAGCTTGTTTGTGGAGCAAAGTAAACAAAAAGGCGAGGTTGAGTTTTATTCTCCCAAGCCATATGGGATCAAGCCGCAGGAGTGTACACCGCTGTCTGTAGGCCAGGGTCATAGAAGGCCCAAACAGTTTTTGGTAAATCGACGCTGCACATTCTCAATGTCAATAATGTCACGTTTATGCATATTTGAGAACACAAGTGTACAGTACTCTAGGGTTGAGCGAATATGAATTTTGTATATCTCTAACTTACTGTTTGTGAGAAGAAAATTTCTCTGCAACAGGCCAAGGGACTTATTTGCCCGTGCAGTTATGTAAGAAGTGTGTTAAAAGAAATTGAAGGTGTAAGAATATTGCAGTCCAAGGTCTCTAATTGTTGGGGAATATGGGAGTGAGACACCGCCAATCTTAAGCGTATCATAAGGGATATTTCAGTTTAGCGAGAGATAACTGCTTTTGTTCACTGAAAATTCCATTTTCTAGCGATCAAACCAAGAGGATAAGGACTGTACATCGACAGTGATGTTATTCAGTGCTACAGGTAGGTTTCCTCGTTCGAATTCGTAGACTATCTTCATATCGTCGGCAAACAAGAAAATTTCGCCAAAGGTGATGACATTGCAAATATCATTTATATACGGTAAGAACAGCAGTGGTCCTAGAACACTACCTTGGATAACCCCGCTGTTTACTGGGTGGGGGTCTGACTTCTGACTGTTGACGCAGGTAACTTGGTGACGGTCTTGTAGATAGGATTTAAACCAACGGAGTAGAGGGTTTTCAATCCCGTGTCCCCTAATCTTGTTGAGTAACTGCAGATGTGGCACTCTGTCGAAGGCTTTTGTCACATCAAGATAGATGATGACGAGTGCTCTGTCTTTGTCGGCAGCTGCTGTGACCAAATTCAGAAAGTCAAATTTGCAGGTTGAACACGACCGTGATTTGATAAATCCTTGCTGTCTTGGGCTGATGAGCTTATGTGCAGAAAGGTAGTCGATCAGGTAGTGTTTTACGACTTTTTCTAGCAGCCTCGAGATCATTTGCATATGATTAATCGGGCGGTAATTTGCAATGTCATGCACTGCGCCCTTCTTGTGCCTGGGGATAATAATGGATTTCTTCCATTGGCTGGGGAAGGTCCCGGTTTGCAGAGGTAACTTGTATAGGTTTAGTAGTAGTAGGGGAATGTCCGGGCCGCCTAAAGCGAATATCGCTGATGGTAGGCCGTCAGGACCGGAGTAGTAGGTCGGTTTGAAGGCGTGAATGTATCTGTTTATATCCGTAGTGGTAACCGTGATGGAATTGAGTGAGGGGTTTGTGACAGACGGGGTGACAAACTGGGTACACGATGGACTGAGAGACACGGTGGTTTTGAAGAAAGTAGTAAACGTGTCAGCTATCTTTCGAGGTGAGGTTATAAGGTTATCCAAATGGATGATCTGTTTTATGCATCGAGTTGATTGTGGGGCACGAGCCCTGTGTAGCCGAACTAGCTCTTGAGCTTTGTTTGGGTGGCGTAACGCTTTGGTTTGTTGCTTTAGTTGTACGTCACGGGCCTTACGGCGGATTTCATGATAGAGGCGTTCCAGTTTGAAGACTGTAGAAAAATCTCTATTTCGTTGGTACTGCCGTCGACTCTCGTCGTGTTTCTGCTTGAGCCTGGCTATATGGTAACTTGCAGGTCTGGATGGATTGTAGGGGCGTGATATGTTTTCGATGCATGAGTGTAAACTTGAGTAGAGGAGGTCAGCGGCTTACTGGTGATTTGCTGTTAGGAAGAACTCGTTCCAGTTCCTGGAGCTAATTTGAGAGGGGATATGGTCTCATTTAAAGTGACGAAAGGAGGGACCTTTACATGGTAGGCTAACAATACGCGGCTTGACTTGAAATCTGCAGCTAACGATTTTATGGTCGCTGCCTGTGTAGTCGTTCAGTACGGAGGCAGAGACGTTCGTGAGACCCAGGGTAAATACCAGATCAAGGATGTTATTCTTTCTGGTAGGTTGTTTTACATGTTGGGCCCACTGGCCCAGGCGAATGCATGAGGCAAATTGCAAATACTTGTAGGGGGCAGAAAAGGAGGACCAGTTTACGCCCGCGGCATTGAAGTCGCCTGCTATGAATTTGCCTCCAAATGGCAGGTCAGCGATGTAATTAGATGCATCAACGATGGGATTAAATGTGGAAGTGTCGTTTCTGGGGGGTCAATATATACAACCTACAACTACGTTCACCTGGGATAAGGAAATTGTAAACCAAATAGAATCTTCAACATTTGCCAGCACGGTATTTCCCAGTAGGGTGGCAGATAGGCTGCTCTTGACATACCCCATGCAACCTCCACCGCGGCGGTAGATTCGTTGAGTCATGAAGGTTTGATAACCGATCAGTGATATTTGGTCAGAAGGTATGTTCTCGTGAGCCAAGTCTCAGTAATCAGGATTATGTCGAAGTTGTGGACGACAGCCAGTCTTTTTATAGCGGAAAGCTTGTTCAAGATGGAACGGGAGTTGAATAGGGCTATGGTCAGCATTTCTGTAGGAGGCTTCGAGTCGTCAGTGGATTTGGTAGCCAGGGTGTGCGTGGCAGGGCGGTCATCAGTGGGCGGGTCACCCGTGCAGTAAGACTGGATGTGAGTTGCTACTTCCTTTTGGACTGCTCTATCCTTAACGCCGCACACTGTACATTGGGCCGAACACTCATGATGTTCAGTAGAGATTAACACTGGATGCTGATGTGTTATTGTAACGCGGGCTAATAGATCTGGAGGGGGGGAATGGTGACTCTAGGTGGGACCTTTTAGCCAAAACAGGTATGAATCGGGGGAGAGTTAGTAAGGATGCCAAGGGGTCAGCAAGGGGACGGAGAGCACTAGGGAAGGGGCAGTCATGGTTTTGATGGAAGCCTTGTGAGGAGAAGGACAAAAGGCAGGGTAAGTGGGAGTTTATTGGAACAGGTATGATGTTTTGGATGGAGTTTGTTGAGGCGGCAGGCATCTCACAAGGCTCCATGGAAAGAGTGTGAGGGGGTGGAGTAGTAGCGAAAGGGCTGCTAATGAAAGAGGCTTTGGTGTGAAGGGTCAGTTGGCATAGCGTTCAGTGGTGTCGGAGTAGAATACGGCGATGTTGGGTGGTAAGGGAGCAGAGGATGTTGAAGCTGCGGAGGGTTCAGATGGGGCACACCATGAGGCGGAAAATGGTCGGGAGCGGGCCACATGTTGTGGTACCGGTTGGCAACGATGCTGGTAACTCGCCCTGCATGGTTCGGGTTTGGAGGCGGTACACTGAGTGGAAAATTTGTGATACGGTACTGCATCTGTGGACGTGATGACGGCGGGGTCTGGGTTTGTGGGTGTGGGATGTAGCAATGGGGTACGCGGATCCCCGGGGCACCAAATAGATGCGCTGGTGGGCTAGCGCTAGGGTGAGCGACGAGATTTCGTGTGTATGGCCGAGGTGGCGGTCGTGAATGGGTAGTAGGCCCGGTTAGCTGGAGCACGAGAGGTCCTATGACGACTGTCGATTAAAAATGGGAGCGTGACAATCTCAGTGCAGACGAGGTTTTGGCCATTAGGAGCAACAGATGACGAGGGTGACGTTGTGACCGAAGCACTGGGAGACAACGTTGCAGTTGGCTGGTCGGTGCGGGGTGGCGTGTTGGAATCTGGCGGTTTGTTGGCTCGTTTGGCAGACAGACCAGAGCGTGGATGGCTGCTGGCAGAGAGGGGGTCGTATTGCTCGGCTGTGGGTAGACAGTGGTGGAGACTGGAGTGCAACATGGAGCCTTTTTGTGGGATGTTGAGGTGTTGGAGGTGAACGGGACGAGTCTAGTTCCACATATTGCGCTGGTGCACTGGTTAGCGGGAGTGGTAACAAGTTGTTCACGGTGGAAAGGTTCTCAGAGGAGCTTTGTGGAACTGGGTCAAAAGGAAACCATGGCGGCAACACTTCGGTTTAATTTGCGACGTGCTACAGGCTGGTCATCATCTATTTGACGAGTTCGTTGAGTCTTCAGTCAGCTGGGTGGCTAGGTTTTGAAGCCGTTGTTACTGATTGTCCTCCGAAAGGCAAACAATCCTGTCGATCATGTACTAGTTCTTGCCTCAATATTGCAGATGAACCAGGCCGTGAGTATACTTCAGCCCGATTTTCTTGGGGTTTTTTCGTTGAACCTGCCCGTAAGTGGAATGAGGAAGCAAAATTAAAAACCCAAGAAAGCCTTGAACGAGGGAAAGCCAGAGAGATATGACTTACGCGGTCGGCTATTGGAATAAGTGACCTTTAAAATGTACAAACTTTTCCTGGTATTCAAATTGGCTTTACCAAGTGTCGGTGAAAACAACGATAAGTGTGGTGAAAACGAACAAACTTAAGGAGACCTCCTGACCAATCAACTTGGAGGCCGGACCGCACTGTTTGATGTAGCTCGACCATTTCTGATTGCCGTGTTTGCAGCGTAAAACGTGGCCCTTGTGGCTATGAGTGGCCAAACAAATGAAGCATCATGAACTGGGAGTGCCTCCCCATATAGACAGCTGTCAGTATGCTAAAACCCAGAAGGGCCAGCAGAAGTGGTCTTTTGTTTGCCATTTTCATCATTGAGAATAACTAGATGATACCTCTTGAGCGCCTCGAAAGAACCCTTTTAGGCTTTGTAGGGATGTTTTACCACCTTCGACGCACACGAAGAAGTAGGTGCAAGGGTGCAGACCTGTTGGAATGTAAACTGATGGAGACCGCGCTTGCGGCGAATGAAATAGCAAATTGCGCATCTGTGCAACCAACTGTTCAACATACTAGGGACAACCGTCGTCGCTCACTTGACCTATGGCGAAATATTCCTCTGAAGATCAGTTTTTTAATCCAGATGCTAAATCTTGTAGCTGACGAGTTATTATCAGATTTTTTAGTGGAAAGCAGGCCTGATGAAGATGATGAAAGTGCCTGAACCCAGTTAGAACTGGCCACAGTGGTGAGGGAAGTTTTGAACTGGCGATGAAAGCGAATGTTACAGGAGCCCGCTTTCTGTAGTCTAGAAACACTCGAGATGTGGATCACTACTCTCTATCGCGAGTCTCGAAGCAAATCGACTAAAGAAACAAGACAACAATTGGGCGTTACTATGATAATCGTTTACATTCCTGTGACACATTTAAATAATCAGTGCGCCGGTTGAAAGCAGTACAAATGTGTCCACTTGACTGTAGTTCTTGTCAGACTGATGTGAGGGGAATATACAACGGGTAACCGAAAAGTTCAGTCCAAACCGAAGCGTAGACGTCCGACAACAACTGAAAATAATGTGCTTAACCCAAGCAAGTCGAAAGTGAAACCAGCCGACTTAGACCGGATAAGAGCGACGAGTGAGTAAGCGAAATGGATGAAAAGCAAAGAAAAGGAAAATCTACCATCTTTGAGGTCCTTTTGATGTATTATATTTCGCGACCGGGAGGTCTTTGCTACAGCGCATCAGCGGTCGTAACGGCGCTTGATCTGCCACTGGTTGCTGAGTGGTAATCCTCGTGTGGGAACTGTGTTTGCCTAAAATGCTCCGTGATTCACCGTTGTAAGTGGCTCAAGTTGTGCGCTGCAATCTGCAGTTGTCAATGCTGGGCTACCGTGCAGTGAAACCGAGAGTTTCAAGGAAGCAACTATGGCACCTGTTGTAACAACAACGGGAATGGGAACAGCCTCATGGCAACGGCTGAAAATGCCGGCAACGATGAAAAAGTACCGGAACTTTCACAAGGTCTGGGAGGACAAACCAATGTGGATGAATACAAGAAAACCATAAAGTCATTTACTGAAAGTGACCTAATGGAGCCTCTGTACTTCGACGTATTGGTAATGATGGTGGTTCATTTCGAGAAACCCAAATCATGCTTGGAAACGTGATAAATTGGTACTTGTGACTACAGAAGTAGGCTGATTGAGACAGACTTGAAACATTTCTGCGCACTAAACTGTGTGGGTGAAACTTTAAACTGATTGTGTTGTGAGAGCAATACGATTGGAAAGCTCTGCGGCGAACAGGCAAAATAGGATTATAAAAACAGAGGAGGATTGCAATAAGATGGGTGAAATGGATTAGGGTTGTTTGATCAGCGAAAGTAGTGGGATAGTTTGGTCTTCGGGAATTCTCAACTGACTGGTACAGTTACGTTTCAAGTAGACAAGTCGCGAGAGACTGCAACAGCAAAAATGGAAATGGGTGGCTAAGTTCAGGGTAAAAAGTGCGGGGAACCTATCTCAAAATAGGCGGATTGATATGTGTCACCATTTAAGGGGGCCTTATTAGTGAGCAGACCAAAAATGACTGGACAATTAGGCAACCAGCAATGTTTCGTGAACCAGTCTTAAATAAGGTAGGGAAATTTGTCAAGGCTCTTTACATGAGAGATGCTGGAGGTTTCTAGGTAGATCGATCTTTGCCTCCGTTCACATAGCAGAAAAATTCTTGAATTGGATTTTTGAATTGAATTGTATATTTCTTGATCGTGGTCAATACACATGCACAAGGCAAGATCAGAGAATACAGCAGTACAGTCAATGTGAGGTAGTTATAATCTACAAATTTATGAACCACAGAGCAACCGAAATACACCAGTAAAGTCATGTAGTGTTTGAGCGAACTAAAGTAGTAATGGTTGAAGCGGGAATTGCAAATCGGTTTCGAATTCGGTGAGGGCGGTGTGGATAGCTGGACAAACGTGGAGTTGCTGGTATAAGCGATAATTGGACGGTCGCTAACGAGTAACCGCGCGGGAAAGATGCCAAATAATAGGACTAAAAGTAAAGTACGCATGGGGCTATCAACGTGCGGTCAGAGATGCCAGCAAAATATAGAACACTGATCCAGCAATAAGTAACCAGTTTTGGTGGAAGCATGTGAAATAAATGCAAGTGAGTCAAAGGTGCTAATAAAAACGGATCTTTTGTACAGGTGACTTCAGTGTCATGTGGAAATTCACATTAAGGCGTAAAGCTTCACGAGGATTTCAGTGAACTTTTGTAGAGCATGAACGGTGTATGGAAGCGTAACGGATTTTCAAAGAAAAACCGTCAAAGAGACTGAATAGTGGAGACAAACGCTACTGGTGCGGCTAGGCAGAAGTTGAGAGTGTAAAGATAAAAAAATTTGTATGTGATAAAAAATTATTAGCCATATTCTGGTTGGCTGCGGATGCCAGGTATTCTGTTTCATGAAGACCTTGGTTGTAGGTGATGGCAGGTAGACTGTTGAGGGTAGCAGGCAAAACGGGGCTGGTCCAACGAAGTGGACAGCCTCGAGGGCTGGGCTTCGTACTGCAACGCCGAAAGAAGTAAACCATTGGAATTGATTATTGGGGACAGACGTGGAGCGGATGTGGGTTGATGGTTGGTGTCAGGAATCACCTCTGCGGTCCGGTGAGACTTTCATGAGGGCTTGTTACTCCGTGTACTTTGCCCCATATAACGTCATCAGTCGAGAGTATAGGTTTAAACGATTGAGCAAATCGTCTAGTCCTTATGATTATCCGGGATTAACGTTCAGTTGGCCAATGGCTACTTAAGTAACCAAGGCGATCTGAAAGAGATCAGAAGTGCGGCAGTCTGGAGAGTGTTTCAGCCGTGGGTTTTGACTATCGTTTTAATGGAAACCAGAAAATGAATATTTTATCTGAACAATTAATTATTGTCCGGCTAGTGGGCTGGTCTATTAGGGATCCTCGGACGGAGAATGGTAGCTTTCTAGGGCAGTTGGGTGATATTAGAGATTCAGGGAGATATCAGGTAGGTGGTGGATGAAGAGAGGGTGTCATTTGGGAACCGGGAATAAAACAGTGGTAGAAGATATGATCTGGAAGAAGAGTGGGAAAATAGGAAGATAGCAGTCTGGTCGGTTCAGCAGCTGTGGTCGAGGACGGCAAATAGTGAAAAAAACGCTGGGTGTTAAGGTGAGGGTTTTTCATGTGAGAGCTAGCGTCATGGTATTCTGTGGTGTCATGATAAGTAAGAGGTATACGGATTCCGGTTGGAGTGAAGTCTTAACTTACCATGAGCATACGCGCAGAGAAGTGAGGCCTAGTTACTAAGGAATGGTAGTCTGTGTAGCAAGACTCCAGTATACGAGAAAAGCAGGATGATACCGTTGTGTTCTACCCTGAGACAGGAATTAAGTGAAGGGGAGCACCTATCACTAAAGGGCGGAACGGTTTTTTTATTATAAATATATCTAGCGGTATACGTGGGTGCGATCATCAGACGGCTCATGGGAGAGCGGTTGGACGCAAAAGGCTGTGGCACATTGGGGTCTAATACTAATTAAGTGAAGGCGAGCACCTATCACTAAGGGATGAAAAGGTTTTTTCAACTATACGTATGCAAGTTATGGTGTAAAAAGGCACTATCTAATGAGGAGAGAGGGGAAAGGTGAGTAGAGCACACCCAAGGTATATATATATAAATGCATATATATATATATTCATCTGTAAACGTGGGAGTGATCATCAGACTGGTCATGAGAAGGCTGTTGGACGCAAAAGACTGTGGCACATTGTGGTTTAATAATCAAGGCAATCTTCATAGGCTTGGCCCATGTTAATGTTATCACGGGTCAAGCTAATTACAGAAGATGGGTCTAGGATTCTGCATAGTGCCCCTTCAAATTGTATTAGAGTGCGGCTCCATTGCAGTGAGCCAGGAAGCTTATTCCAGAGGCTGGAGTAGATAACCGGGAAATATCTAGATCTGGTTGAGGGTCTAGATTGGGGGGTTGTAATGGTGAATTACCCACGACTGAGGGAGTAGGGAGTCTCACCAGAGAAACCGAGTGTGTTATCAGATGAGTAGACCTTTGAGTGCAGGATTTTGAAGAGAAATGAAAGATTGAGCTTGATACAAAGTAACCATAGTGGTTCAAGCTGGAGTGGTTCGCACCTGGCTCTGTGGTTAAGGTCGGGAGAGGTGGCAAGTAATTTTTTGGTGAAGGAGCGCTGCACTTTTTCTATGTTGACCCGGTCGGCCTTTCCCATCAAGGTGAAGACCAGGGGGCAGTATTCCAGCAGCGACCTGGCGTGTGTCTTGAATATCAGGAGCTTACTCTCCTGAGTACGGTATGTCCTGAGGACAAGTGCAACCATCCTTCCTGACCTGCCAATAGGGGTCAAAGCTTGTTCATGAAAGTTGAAGTAACATGAATAATGCGGGCCCAGATCTCTTACCACATTAGTAGTGGGAATCGGCAGAACATTTATTGTGAGAGAGCTAGGTGGAACGTGGCATATGTAAGACAGAAGAGAGCTCTCAGCTGCCGAAAACTTCATCAGCCATCCAGTGCACCATTCGTCAAGGGACTTTGAGTCTGACAGAATATCACTGACAGCTGAGTGCAGGGCGAGCCTGAAAAGCACAAGCTAGTTTTACGTCGTCAGCAAAGAGGAACGTCATGCCATGACACACTACTTGGGAGACGTCATTTACGTACGTAAGAAATAATAATAATAATAATAATGGTATATTTCTCGACCATGGTCGAGACGCATGCGCAAGCGCATGATCATGGAAGAAAGGACCTGGAACGTGACCCTGTTCGACCCCGCTAGTAATTCGTTTGGGCCTAGAGGATGTTCCATTGGGGATGACGGTTTGAGAACTTCTAGAGAAGTAAGATGATGTCCAAGACAGAAGGGGTCAGCGACTCCGTAGGACTTAATTTTTGGCAGTAAGTGAGAGTGAGATACTCGGTCAAACGCTTTGGTCATGTCGAGAGAGATGACGATGATTGACTTGTTGTCTGCTTTAGAAGTGATTAAATTGGGGAAGTCCATCTGACACGTGAGGCATGAACGGGACTTTAGGAACCCATGCTGAGCTGAGTTGATAAGGCTTCGAGAAGTCAGGAAATTTGCAAGCTCGTCCTTTACTATCCTCTCCATGAGCCCGGAAACAATCGAGTTGTGGTTTATAAGGCGATAGCTCCCCGGATCACGCAAGCCCGATTTTTGTGTTGTGGAACTATACAGGATGCTTTCCATTGAGCTGGGCAGATTCCAAACGACATAGATAGTGTAAAGATTTTCAGCGATAGGAGCACTAGGTCAGGTTCCCTTAGTCGAAGTAGGACGAGTGGAAGGTCATCAGGCTCTGGATGACAGGATGGTTTAGTGTTGACTGGGAATTTCCTGATGTTGGCCGTGGTAACTGTTATGGTTGATTTTGCGTCCTGTGTGAGCATGGGATAGCAGAATGGTGAAGGGTTATTGTCCGTAATAAGAGCTGAAGCGAAATAGCAGTTGAAAGCTTCGACCATATCTTCTGGCGAAACAAGGTGGGTGCCATTTTTGGTAAGGAATGGGATGTTGTTTTCATTGCTGCGCGAGTTGCGAGATTTTAGCAATCTTGAAGGAAGCTTCACATTATGAGGCTGTTTCAGTGCAGTCAATTCTTGTTTTTGAGTTTATTCTCGGTTGCTGCATAGAGGTCACGGCAGGGTCGGCTTATTCTGAGTGTCAGAGATAAGTTTCGATTTCTGAGGAATGAGTTCTGGAGCTTACAAATCTTTTGTCGAAGTCTGTCAATTTTGGTAGCCTTGGCTCTAATATGTCTAACGGTTGAGGTAAGGCAATTTATGGAGGAAAGCAACTTGACATAGAACACATCAGCTGCTTTTTGCGGATCGGATGTGAGGAAGAAGTCAGACCAGTCAATGCCCCGGAGGGAGGTAGGCAACTGGTTCCAGTTAGTCAGTCTGTAGGTGTCTCGGTTTTTGATTTCGACAACATCAAGTAGGCTAGATTTTTGTGTAACAGTGAAGTGACATATGACCATTTTGTGGTCACAGCCGGGGAGGTTTTGTGTGACGGAGACCATCACGTCACGGAGGCCATGAGTGAACACCAAATCGAGGATATTGTTATGCCTTGTTGGAGTGGAGACATGCTGTGTCCATCCCGCGGTGTAGGTGTCCAGAAAAAAATCGGATAAATGGGAAGAGGCAGTCATTGCATTTCAACAAACACCCGGAGTGTTAAAGTCTCTTGCTATGATCTTCGGACCTAAGGATAGAGTAGAAATGTACTCGAAAGCCCTAACGATATGCGGGAAATCAGAGTAGCTAGAGGTAAGTGCTCGGTAGATGCACCCAATACGCAACACGTTTCCAGGAATTAGGACGGAGAGCCAGAGAGAGTCGGGAATACAGTCAAGCACCGGGTGGTTGAGGAGGATGGTAGTAAATTTATGTTTAATGTACGCAAGACAACCACCGCCTCGGCGGTTTACTCTGCCTACCCGAAAGGAGTTATAGCCCACCAACGAGACAACTTCAGCTGGGATGAGACCGGCTAACCATGTTTCTGTAACCAGAACGATGTCATAGCTAGAAGCAAGTGCATGTTTCCTGAAGGGGTTAATTTTGTTCAACGGCGAACGGGAATTCAGCAGTAGAAGGGACTTTCTGCCCGTATCTTTGGTGTTACTAGGAGCTAGGGCTTCACGTGAGGGTAGCGGAAGACTATTGGGGCCAGGTAAGCTTCCGGCAGCCGGATTGTCAGCCAAGAGGGTGTCACCAGGGGGAGTAGTAACTGGGCTGGGGAGATTAGCAGGTAGGTTTCATGGTAGTAGTTTGTAGGGTACCGTGTGGTCTCCTATATAGGACGCCTGATTAAAGGGTGTCAAGTCTATGGAGATATCAAGAGGATGACTGCCGCGGGATGCAAGTTGGTTGAGACACTCTGGAATATCGATGGGGAGCAGCATTGGGTGCGGTGGCGGGTGAGTGGCCCCGGGTAATCGATAAAGAGATACTGAGACAGTGTCTAATGGAGCTTTTGGAGAGAAACTGACAAAATCGGGGGAATATTATTGGTGGCTTTAGTGGGCCGGTATGGGGGTGAGAAGTTTTATCAGGAATACCATCGGTGACCGAAAAACACTCATGATGTCCAGTGGAGATTAGTACCGGATGGTGAGGCGACTTGGTTATGAGGGATAATAGATACGGAGGGAGACATGGTGACTCTAGGTGGGATCTTCGGGGCAAATCATGTATAGGTCAGGGGGAGAGTTAATAGGGATGCTAGGGGGTCAGTGTGGGGGTGGGGGGGGGGGGCAGAAGTGGAGGGGCAACCATGGCTATGATAGCGGCCTAGTGAGGAGGGTAACCAATGGCAGAGTAAGTGGGAATGGAGTGAGACGGGAGTAATGTTACTGGTAGAGATTCTGGGAGAGGCAGGCTTCTCACAGGGCTCCACGGGATGAGTGTGAGAGGGCGGAGTAGTAGCGAAAGGGCAGCTGATGAAAGAGGTTTTGGTATGTGGGGTCAGTTGGCATAGCGTTCAGTGGGGTCAGAAAAAAATTCGGCAATGTTGGGTGGTGAGAGGGCAGAGGATGTTGACTCCGCTGAAGGGTAAAATGTAGCATACCACGGGGCAGAAAAGTGTCAGGCGCGGGCCACATGTTTTGGCACCGGTGAGCAACCATGCTGGTAACCCGTCCTGAGTGACTCGGGTTTGGTGGGGCCAGCGATGTAGGTGGTAAGCCTAATGGAAATTTGGTTAGGTGGTGCTGCTTCCGTGGGCTTGATGGCGGCGGCATCTGAGTGGATGTGTGCGGTATGTAGCAGTTGGGCACGCGGGTCTCCGTGGGACCAAATAGATGCGCTAATGGGCTAGCGCCAGGGTGAGCGATGCGGTTTCGTATGTACTGCCGTGGAGCAGGACGAAGATGGGTAATAGGCCGGTTAGCTGCGGAGCGAGAGGTCATAGGTCGACTGTCGATTGGAGACAGGGGCGTGGTGATGTCAGTGCAGGGAGGGTCCTGGCCAATGAGAGCAACAGGCGACCGGGGTGTTGTTGTGGTCGAAACACTGGGAGGCAACGTTGCAGCTGACTTTTCGGCTCGGGGTGGCACGTTGGAATCTGGCGATCTGTTGGCTCGTTCGGCGGATGGAACTGGGAGAGAATGGCCATTAGCTGAGGGGAGGGGCTGTGTTGCTCGCCTGTGGGTAGGCAATGGTGGAGACTGGGGGTGCAACAAGGGGCCTTTTACAGGGACTTTGTGGTGATGGAGTGGAACGGGAAAAATCCAGGTCCACATTTTGCACCGGAGCACTAGTCAGCTGGAGTGGTGGCGAGTTATTGACGGGGTGAAATTGTCCAGAGGGACTGGGTGGCACTGGATCAGTGGGTGGTGGGTGTACTTGGTTGCCGGTAGTAGATCCAAGGACCTCCCTCCGGAGCGGGGTTTTGTCAGAAGTAATTTTATTATTTTTGAATGAGGTGGACCTTGCGATGGACTCCTTCTTTCTAACAAATTCCACTGCAGCGCTCTCTTCCAGGAATTGAAACAGTAGTGGGCACATGTTTCGATGTGACCGTTTTCTGAGTATTTCGCGGGAGCACTCGCGATGCGACATACCACAAGCCATGGGTATGGACTGTTTGACCGCGGAAAGGGGCAAACGATCTGGAACATTTAGGACTACGGCTTTTTTGGAATTTTTCATTCTCCTATGGACTTCGGAAGCAACTGAGCCCAGGAAGTGGCTAGCTCATAGGAGGCTTTTAGTGTTCGGATGTTCTGAGGGATCGACGATATATGCGAGTGGCAACAGCATGGTCAGCGCACCCTCCGTAAATCGTAACTGTTTCTCTAATGACAATGGGTTTTTCTGAAGAGCATTATATTTGTTACTGGCTTCACTGCATATATCGACCAGTTGTACTGAACAAGATACGAAGGAGGAAGAAGTCGAAGGCGTTTAGTGCTTCTAGGTTGATTCCGGTTGGCCACTCGGTGAACGAGGCGATCGGTGGAGGATTTCGGCATGATGTTACAGAGAATTCTGAACGAAGCGGATTTGTAAGTCTGGCGCTAACCTCAGATTTTATTGTTCAGAAAAAACGCTGATTTATGTAACGTGTTAGGGAAATCTTGAAAAGCTGTTTTTGAATTATTTACCTAGGTACCTTAGTGGAAACTGTACCAATAACAGCACTCTTAACGGCGTGTTGTGAACACAACCTTTGGTTTATGTCTGATCCAAAGAACGGTGAGGTGGTAACCCTGCTTGGAACCTGGCCAAAGAAGTTTCGAAGGAATTTCTTCTGGTCTGTTACTTGAGACCTGAGTTTTGAAGGCTTCCTATCTTTTCTTTGCTGGTGCCTTATTGTCTATCCGCCTTTCAGATTTAGTACTTATTACCATAGGCCAAAAAGGGCGGGTTGAACGTAAACGGGCGGCACCATTGGGGCCGGGGGCTGCCCAACTTAGGCTGGCGATAGCTGCCTAGTAAAACGAGCCGTCTTCTTCCGCCATAGAGAAAACCCCCAGATACTTAGTTCTCACTTACACATAGTGGAGGGTATTGGACAGGCAAAAAGCTTCTTCCGGTATTTATTCGCTAGATTGTCCTCGCGGGGGGCATAGAGGTTGTAACCAGGTGTTGTTCGGCAATCTTCTGAGGGACCGGACCTCGTCTGAACTCTGCCCGTTGACATGTCAGGCATGATTTTCTCTCCGGCTTGGGAAGCAAGCCATCCCACTTCACAAGGGTACAGTCTGGTCGAGATGGATGAAACGGGTTGAGATGGGTCAACTGTTTTTTCTCGATGTATCACTCGCGGAATAAATTCCTTTTTGACGGTCGGATTGCGATGAGTCAACGGGGGATTATTAGCGAATATGATGATATTTAAAGAAAAAAGTACAAAGGCTGGCCTCGGAACCGACTAATAGGAAAGTTACCGGCGGGTCGATCAAGCATTCTTGGTAGACGGTCAGCGAGGCAAAGGCCCCGAAAAGAAGGAAATAGGGTGAAAAGGTGTACCCTAGATATATAGATTTGCAGGATACGGTGCTTTTCAACATCGGTACGACGAAATCAAAGTGCCGTATGCTGGTGAGCTTATAACTGGGTGTGAGCTAGTATTCTCAGCCAGTGAACTGTACGATAGAAAACCCCTGGGCACTTTTCCCAGATACTGAAGTCAGATGAAGAGCAGAAATGAATGTCTTCAACAAATGTTGCAGTGGGTAGCTGAACGGCAAAATCGACTGATTCTGGCACTGGAAACCGATATATTTACAGGTTGTGCTGGCGAAGGTAGGGTGTAAATGTGGGAGTGGAAGTCAAAGAAGTTGTGCCGAAGGAGAACTGGAGCGGCCAAATGACGACGCCGTTGTCGTGCCTTATGAGAATAGAATGATAGCAACAGATGAGCCCTACCTGATGAAGACCTCAAGCATACGTGGGGAATTTATTTCGCCTGGCCTGAAAGGGTTGAGTGGATGGGGCTATAATTAGTTACGATGAAACTGAACGTGAAGGATGTCGTTTAAAACAAGAGGAAAGCATACGAAAGTAGGACGAGTATAAATCAAAAATATCTAATCTTCAACCATTGCGAATGGACAGGATTCGCCGTTGGAGCTACACACAAAGCGAAAACCATCTGACTGTAATAATACTACACTTCTCGACGGTTTATGGGGCAAAAACGAATCAATTTCAAATTTGGGTGCAGATAATGGCAAGGGATAAAAATGGGCTGAATTTAAAACCTCTGAAAAAGAATTTTGCTGGGAGATGCGGGAAATTCAGTACGTACGAAGATTGTGCAAAACGTAGTCAGCGGACCCCGTACTCTGGACCCCTCAGCAAAGCAAATTTTTATAAAGCAGGTGAACCGGTGAAAATTGCATAAAAGTGCCCGGGATAACAATGATAAATGCGAGAAGGAAAATTTTATCATAGAGTGGAGGCGATGAACGAGATGAACTCCGAAAATCCTCCAGAATGTGAGAATCCTCACCGTCAAGTTTGTTTAGAAGGGAAAATCAGGTTGCCTCGTTTTTCAATTTTTTGCTGTTTCCATCGTCTGAGGTAGTTTTATACCATTCTCAGAGGTAGTTATTATTCACCCCAAGGCACTCAACTGTTAGAGGTATCAGCTCCCTTACTCTACCGCTAGTTTGTAGTTTATTATCGCGGAGTACGAAAGCAAGCCTTCTTCAACAACAGTTGGTTCGAACCTACCTAAAGGCACGCTACCCAACCCTCTATTATAAACACTCATGGATTTCCGACTGGAACACAGCATTTTGTTATTCAGCTTTCTTTGGCTAAAACCCTAGTCCTTTGTTTTTTTGAGTTAAAGCACCTGTCAACCCAGATCGCAATCACCTTACACGATTTCCCATAGGAAACCATTGCAGTTTCGTACACAGGCTTTATATATTTGACAACCCCCCTCTTATCTTGGCCACAAGCAGTTAACAACCATCTTTCAATACGCCTTGTTTTCCAGACGGCGTTGCTCCACCCGAAAAACTCCTTCAGCATCGTTTCAGACCCGGCAATTGCGAAAAGAAAGTGCAGCATTAGTTTTCTACATACGAAAGGCCTAGTCCATTGTTCAGCCTCCCAAAAATCTGTTTTAATTACCACCTTATAGTTGCAAATAATGAAATATACTCCCTAGTACGCTGCAAATATTATCCGTCACAAAAATCAATATTGCCCTGAACATCCGGTCTACTTTTGTACCCACATAATACAGTTTGCCTTGAAGTTAATAGGGAGAATCCAGAACACCCGTAACTCTACACCTTCATAGGCCATTACAAAAATCCGATAGGTTTAGTCAGGGAGATTCTTCTCGGTTCTTACGGCATGGCCAAGGTCCCTAGTCTGGTAAGGAGGCTTCACAAGGCGTATCCACGTAACCATTGTCTAATCCTTAAATATATTCATGCCGACATCCTGGCCCCGCGGCTTGAGAGCATGTAAAGCGATCTAGTCGCAACCACATCGTTTAGGACCATTAGAATATCGGCTGATGAGAACCCTCTCCAGCGAGGGATATGCCGAGCTGCCAACTGTCATACGTACTAATTAGGCTCCTCCGCCCGGGCAGTAGGTACGACCTACATTTTGAACCCGGTGATGCCTGATACGTTACCTTGCAACAGCATCGACGACGACAGTGCCAAACCGCCCCAGCCATTCAGGGTAAACGCTCCCCAAAATGATGACTTGGATTGTAAGCTCAACACCTCCCATAAGCAACCTGCTCCAGATGTTCGAAGCTTTCGCCACCCCGCGTCCACCTGGGAAACACCTTCTCAACTCGGAGAGCACGCACAAAGCCTTCATCATCGCTGATGGGATCAGTTAGCCTCACAAAATTAGATCGCACGGCTATAGTACTCGGTGCAACATGTTCCAAAAAGATATCTAGGAGTATAGTATATTATAGTATAGTATATTTTTTGACCGTGGTCAATACACATGCACAAGGCAAGATCAGAGTACTCACTTGCTAGCTGATCCATTTGATCTTACTCCTTCCTTACCTAACCCGAAAAAACCCTCCCCGCTTTCACCGCTTCCCCAACCACTGCCTAGCAACAGGGTCAACCGACTACGCCCGTCAACTAAAACTGCTGCTTCCTACACCCAAGCCACACTGGTGCCAAAACTTCTTGCTTCTTACGGCAAACATTTATTGACCAACTCACTAATGCTGGTCCAAAATCACGTACCTATCGCCGGGCTCATTATGAGCCTCCCTGAAGCATCTCTGTACCTGGGTGGACTTACCCCATATGCTCCTCAAGACCCCGCACTGAAGCACTATAGGATTCAACCTGACCTTCCAACTTCCCATCATCGGACGGTACGTTATTCGTCCAGCATTAACATCTGCCACTCAAAGCCAATTTGTTCCCCACTAATTTGTCCACAACCCCACCATACCTTCAGTGCCTGCTCGCCCAGATCCTGTACCAACTCCTACTTTCCAGCCACCTCCAGCTACACAAAGCATCATACCCCATTTCTTTCCCCCTCGGCAACATTCTTCACCCAGAGGAAACGTCCGCTCTGAGGTTTTAGTACCCCCTCTTCAACCCATCAACCTTCGGACTGCAAATTGCCAACCATTGTGGTTCACCAAGCCAATATCGTGCCCATCCTGGCACTCCACTAAAAGACTACCGCTGCTTATGCTGGGCGCCGAAGCAACTAGGACCCTTCTCTATTCTGGCTCTCCTGCCTGCAGCCCCCACATTTAGCTTCCACTAGAAGTACTCCCATAAAACACATCTAATCCTTCCACTCATATAAATCCCTCTCCATCGCATGTTGGTATAGCCAGGCAAAGCAGCTCTATGACCCTTTCCAAATCTAATCTTTGAAGGAGCCGTTTGGCCAAATATTGGTTGTTGCATCTTCGACGCCATGCTGTCACTTAATTTCACTCTGAAATCCCCCTTGAAGGCCCCGCTACAGCGGACGCTCTCATTTCTCCACCTTACCACATTGTGCCCTTCACCTGTACTACGTGACTCACATAACCACCTTTCTGGCTCAACCAGCGACCTACTCCTTACTCTCCACAACAGCCACTCAGCAACTAGAAAAGTTGCCTAAATGAGGACCTTAGCGCTATCCACTAACCTCGGCCTAATCTTAGTCTCCGAGGCATGGCTACCGCAGCAGTCCCATCTAAATCGTCTAAGCATCTCTGGGTATCAGCTTCCGCAGTTTTCGACAACCTAGATGAGGCAACAGGTGCCCAACCAGGATTCTCAATAATATCCCAGCAACTGTTCTACGGCACACGGCCCCGGAAAAGGTTAGTGACTCCCTTTTTTATAATAATAAACACCTGCTGCCGTGCAATATTATAAAGGTGTGCCTACCGTTCTCCCGGACCAAGATTAACTTCCACAAACTTCATTTGTGAAGTTAATTCGATGCTTTGAATAATTCCCAAGGCGTTCCTTTTTCCTCACTCTCGTGGCTTGATTCGGCATGTTGCCAGGCCCTTTCCAGCCTCTCCGGTCCACACACCTTCCCTTACTTTCCATATTTTGAACCCGGTCAGCTTGCTTCCGTTCATCCACCGATTTCTCGTGGGTGTACTTCTTCAGAAGACTGGTTTTCTACTGCGATCAATCTAGAGACCTACGACCTTCGAGCTGTGTAGCATCATATGAATCCGGCCTTGCTTGTCACGTTTGCCTCCGTTCCCTGTCGGAGTTCTCACGCGCACCACACGATAGACCCTTGTACTTTCTTTCCGTGCTAGGGATCACGACACGTCTGCCTCGGGGTCTAGGTCAAGCGCGCGTGTGTGCAATCCTCTTGGTCTTTATCCGAACTAATTTCATGGTCATATCTCTGTCTATCCGTTTCATGTACGCTCCCCGCTCTTCCTCTGGTTAGTCGATTATTCTTGCTGTAAAAGCTGAATTTCACCGTACTCTGATGGCTTGGTCGTCTTTTACTCGGCATATGTTCCTCGCCAGGCTATTCGGATGGTTTGATGTCAATTTCCGGACACTTGTGATTGAATTGATTCACAAAATTGAGGTGCTTTGTTTATAATTCTAATGGATTTTCCCCAAGATACGCTCAGATTACCGACCCGCCTTACTCGATTTTGGGTTTCGGGTTCGTTTTCTACGAGTCACTCAATCAAGGACATCGTTTAAGTTACGACACTCCATTTTTGGCGGCCCCAGGCTTCCGCCCAAATTGATGAGTGAGCCCGTTGACTGTTTTCAGTACTCCGCCCTGATGAGTACTCAAGTTTGGCCCAGCCGGAGGTGCACTTTTAACTCGGCGAGTGAATCCTACCGGTAGTCTGCAGAGCTCACCCTAGATGGGTGCTCAGTTTGCAATCAACCCTTTCGCGCGGCTCCAGTAAAATACTGCAACCAGACGGGTAACGAATCCGTCAACCACTACCGACTGGTTTCGTGAGGGTTCAGTCCGCAGTCTTTCCAATTCTTCAAGACTCTGAGTTGGCTGCGGAGAAAATTCCACTGACCAGGGGCCGGTCCAAATACGAAGACGTCGATGACAGGCACGTCCTTTCTGACACTGTTTCAAGCCAGGGTTCTGGGCATAGCTCAGTTCTGTAGCTAGCATTTCTCGTTCGAACCCGTTGAGGGTTCAGATTATGGAGCGGCATGTATGAAGGGAGCTAGAGCAAGGTTATAGGAGCAAAACGTCAGATCTAGGAAGCTTCTAAGTTTTCAAAATGAAGCCGAACTAGCAAGGTGGTGGCTGGACTTGGAAGAGTTGCTTGAGGGAAAAGATCCAGTGTTGTTAGACCTAACTTCTGGAGTATCAAAAATAGGTGTAGGCTTGCCGCACAAGCAACGCTTCGAAGACGGTGGTAGCAGAGCCCATTACTAACTAACCCGAGGAACCCCACCGAAGGGCAACACCCTTCTTCGGTGCTCAGGGCATACGGAGATTGGAACTGATCGGCTTTGACGAAGATCCCAAAGAATACTGTACGTTCATCCGCCAGCTTGGAGCCTATGTCGGGAGTGGCGCAAAACTAGTATATCTGATACTTCTTTTTTTGATTAACCACTTCCGGGGAAGGGGGAAACAAGTGATTTGTGAATGTTTCATGCTGCCACTCAAACTGGGTTACCATCGGGCTCGCAACATCTCACGTGATCCCTTCGTTAGGCCACACGGAGTTACCGCAAGCCCTATGGGCAGCCTTTAAAATCCTGCCACAAGGACCTCCAACCAATCAGTATCCCTCTCCAACCTGGCGATCCAAATTCTGGACTGCTCGGTACCACCAATTCAGACAAACTATGGCTCCGACTTCAACTTCATGAATCCGCTGGAAAGGAGTATCGGGTCCTTAGCGAAACCCCTGCAACACGGCTGGGCAGAGTATTAAGACACTGCTACGGATGTCGGGATAGGTCTAACCTTTTCCGGTTTGCAAAGGTTTATTTCTTTACCAGCGTGGATATCAAGCAGGCACTTCGGTCACGTCGCGGAAGAACGAGGGGTGACAGTGAGAAGGTCAAAAGTTCAAATGCCACCTGGATTACAAGCCCTTCAGGGAAGGTCGGTTTCCTATTCCAATGAGGTTGAAAACCTCAATGATTGCCTCAAGTACCAGCGGGGACACCGCCTTTTGGGATGAAAAAGTGTTCCCCAAGCTTGAAGCAAAAGAACGATGGAGGAAGGTGAAGGGGTGGAAAGTCTGTTTCAAACATTTTGGAGTGGCAGATCACCCGCGCAAGTCGCGTTGCTTAGCGGTAGGATGCGCAAATCTGCCGAATCCCCCATCATACGAAGCAGAAGACTCCAATTTACCATCTGCAAACCTTTCAGCTGCCATGGTTGGTAAAAGTAAAGAATGCCCTGGGTTGGTACCAGCCGGACTGGCCTGTCCCGGCAGAAAAATAGAAACGCACGCAGTCCTTGACAGTGAGTCAGATTACACTCTTATAGAAAAAAGGCCGTGAGAAAACTCGAAGCTCGCGAGCAGACGAGTGTCCGTTATCTCCAACAGTGAGCAGAACCTCGGCCGACTTGCCGGCGTAGACGCGGTGGAAATGAACGGATCAAAGGAAAAGTATATTGACCATGCACCCTCTGTCCCCCGCATCACCCCAGAAACTCCGAAGAAACCCATCGGAAGTGAATTTGAAAAATGGACTCATACGTGGAATCCCCTCCAAGGAGCGTAGGGTCGGAAAAGTGAATCTTCTGACCGGCAGCAATGTTCCAGAACCACACTGACCCAAAGATCAGCCTACAATTTATCGAGGCCAGCATTACGCGACAAGAACACCACTAGGTTGGGTCATGTTCGGACCCGGCAAAACTGCTCGAGGCAAGAAATTTATCGGTCAGCTGCTTGTCGTCTTTCTGACTGTAATTAGCCAAAAAAAATTAGAATCTATTACGATAGTGGGTATCAAAACCCTTCCTCACCTAGAGACTTCTAGTCAACAGAGGATGGCAGGGCCTTGTCCGCGGAAGACAGCGGCTAGCTTACTCCGGAAGGTCATATAAAAGTGCCCATTCCCTGGATATCATGCTTGCAGGATAAACCCAACAACTATATCACGAAACAGTCCAGTTCAACGGCTGACACGGAAGAGGTCTAGGCAAAATTGGGCTGAGCGAGTGAATAGGGGCTACTGAAGGCGGCGGATGTTCCAGCGGCAAAAGGTGGATAATTTGTAAAAATCGTTTAGTCTGTTATGCACAATTACTACAGGTCAAGGAGGAACACCACTTCACGCGCGAGAGCCTCGCAGAGCTAACAGTGCGGAAAACGTACTATGCATGAGGTATAGTGGGTGCATGTCATGAATGAGTGATATGTAACACGCTGATGCTTCGTATGGGTAAATTCCAGGAGGCGAGTTAAAACGGGAAAGATACAGGCATATCTACTGGTTAAAAATATGCTCAAAGCAAAATTATGAGCAGGACAGCAAAAATGCTCAGGAGGACGGATGAACAATCAGAGTTTCACCAGGTTGTTCGGTAAGATCAGGGTCTACGGGCGCAGACCCCTCAGTGAAGTGATGCTGAGGATGTGCAGATATGCGACAAGGATTCTCGCTCAGGTGAGATAGACCAGCCGCAGTTTATATACAGTTGGTGCACGGGGGAAGGAGTTAAAATGGGATGCATTGCGGGGCATAATGCCATTATTATTGACTAATTTGTAGCTCTCTTAGAAAAGCAGTATCAACGTCGATGCATTTGCTAGATAGAGTGATGTCTGTAGAGGCCGTGGAGTAGCCATGGAGCGCACTCTTATGCGCAGATAAGGAGGCGGCACGAGGTAGAGCAGGAGGAAGTTTAGTCCGAATTCTGCCGTAAACGTTCGGAAGAATCGAGACTTCAGGGCTTGAATTTTACTGTGGAACCGGAAGAGAATAGACACGAGTTCGAAGAGGGTAAGAGCCCGGCTAGGTAAGAAACAATAAGCAAGTTGTGTATACACTGCTGTGGATCGGTCTCAGTCTCTCTAAGACAGAGAGCACGGATCCACCGGGGGCCAAGGACAAACAGCTTGCGAAGATTGTGATAAGTTGCTGTAGATGTCTCAATTAGTATTTTAGTGAAAGTGCGCAGAACACTCGCAAAGGTGGTTCTTGAAGTTTTGGGAAGATGGGAAGAGATAATAGAACCATATTCAGACAAGGGTCGCTCTTGGGAAACACAGGCACAGTCAACCGTGCTCGGCTTGAAGCAGCGGACAATGAAGTTAATGTGCCTTCCTGTTTAGCGACCAGGAACTCAGTCTGTTCGAAATAGGTAAAAGACCAAAGATAACAAAATCCCAGGTCACATGCCACGGGGTTGGTAGGTACGAGTTTTCCTTCATGAGCAATGGAGCCCGGGAGTAGCTGACTACTGCAAGGAGGTATAGAACTTCTGGATGCAGAGAGTTTCGTTTGCCACATATTTCGCCATTCATTGAGCAAGGCGAGATCCTGTTCAGAGTCTTTAGGCGCTGATGACAGACTACCCATAAGAGAGGAGTGCACAATTTTGACGTCGTCCGCATCACAGCGGATCACATTAAATATATCATTTATATATATAAGAAACAATAGTGCCCCAAGGACACCGCCCTGAATCACACCACTTGATGTAGGCCTGGCAGAAGATTAGGGATAGTTGACTAGTACTACTTGGGAGCGGATGGATAAATAAGAAGGCAACCACGACAAGAGCTCATCAGCCACGCCCAGAGATCTGAGTTTGATCGGCAGGTGCTGGTGGGGTGTTCGGCCAAGGGCCTTTGACCGATCTGGAAGCAGGATGATCGCAGACATCCCATCGCCAATGGCTGAGGTTGGTCGGTGCGGAAAGTCATTTTGACAAGACAAACATGACCGCGACTTGAAGAAGCCCTATTTATCAGGATTTAGTATACAGTTGGACGCGAGATGGTCAGTTAGCTGAGACTTTCCAATTTGCTTCAGTCTTATAATAATGATGATAATAATGACAGTAGTTTATTTTGAGTGACACCGAGGCACGCTGCACCGCAAGATCACAAGTTACAACTAGGAGCGAAATCCAAATTCCGAGAGGAGGATTCAAGTATGTTCACTCAATACTGTATAGGAAAACGTTTTTAAATTACTCTTTATGGTTAAGCCCAGCAAATTTGAACTCAAGTTTGAGCTGCCAGGCACGCCGAGTTCAGGTGGGGCTGGTTGGAGGCAGTAGACTTACACTCAAACACTAAAGAGGATGGACTGCGTAGTGGAAGAATCAAACAGGATTGACGGAAATTTTGTTCACTTTGAGAAAAAGAAGTTTCTAAGGTGGGAGTGAACCAACCGTAGTGCTTCGCGGTGTATGAAATGACTTAGGATTGGAAATAAGACGATGGAAATGAGTGGGTTTGCGGATACAGAACAAGAAAAATCCTTTGAAGATCACCTTTATAACTTTTGACCATCAAATATCGGCTGAAACAGTTATATACCTGGTGAAGGACTCATCTGCAGAGAGAGGTTGCCATGGTGGTAGTGGAAGAAGTGGCCGGATAAAAACAAGTAATCGTTGAGCAGATTGTTAAATTTTAGAAGAATGAATTACGACGCTCCAAAGCTGAAGTGGGAACTGGGAGATAGATCAATGCATGACGGTAGCGGAGATACGGTTTGCAAAATAGATGAGTATTTGAAAGACAAAGTCAGTATTTACGTAGTGATGAGCGTTATCTAGAGCTAAGTATAAGGACCACAGAGTTGTAAGTATCAAAATTGTCTGAGATGATTTACCAAGATAGAACACCATATATGATAAAACACCAAGCAACCGATGAAGACAGTGACGAAGTTGGGCGGCTGGATGTGGGTAGAGTCAGTGATAAACCAAATGGACACCACATCTGGAGAGGCCGCCAGAGTGATGGTAGAAGAATTGGCCGGATGTAAATAGGAAATCGTTGAGCAGATAGTTTACTTTCAGAAACGTGAAATATGATGCATCAATATGGAGATGGGAACTCGATGACAGATCAATGTTTGATGCGTAGCCACAACAGTGATAGAGACTCAGTCTGCAAAAAGGAAGATGAAGTAATTGACGCGTAAAATACTTTCTATAGATGTCCTTTGTAAAGGTGGATCACTTGGTGGCTACAGAGCAAAAGGCTGCGATACTGGTGTCTCTCAAATGTACGTACATGAGAAGGACGTAACT
The DNA here is from genome assembly GCA_948099385.1 of Fasciola hepatica. Classification (NCBI taxonomy): domain Eukaryota; kingdom Metazoa; phylum Platyhelminthes; class Trematoda; order Plagiorchiida; family Fasciolidae; genus Fasciola; species Fasciola hepatica. The sequence goes on from CANUEZ040000164.1 coordinate 2,811,680, forward strand.
CTTTGCAAGGTGAGGATATTGCAAAGCTACAGCGCTCGGGTGGTGGGAGCAAACCGTCTCAGTATCGTCGACCACTGGGAAGCTCTGGAGAAAAATATTCCTCAGTAAGATATACTCTCTGTAAATTGTGGAAAGAAAGTGTATGCAAAACTAAATGTGACGTTTCTCAAATTTATCAGCGAATGCGATAAAAAGGGGTGAGTTTCATCTTGGGGATTGGTTAAGTTTGAGAACGGGACTAGTGAGTGGTTTGTCACGAATCCTTGGGAAAAAGGATCATGAGAAGTCAGCTGAGTAAGGTAACGGTCTTGTAAACATGCCATAATTATGCGCTTAGGAAAGTCATTTTTGCCGGCTTTGGAAAGCGGTAAGTTGAGATGGTAAAGATGGAAGCGAACACGATGGAAAATAGGAGACAACTGGAGGAGATGACGGCATATTTGCAGCATTTCGGGTGTATAAACAGTGTTTTTTCCGCAACCTATGCTGGTGGGCGGGGCTAACCGTGCTCTAGACACCCATCCTGAAGACAGTTTTTGGTGGCAGAAGGTGCCATCCTCCAGCCTAGTAGAGCCCGCACATCCTTGCAGGCTTTCTGCACGCCCGATGTGCGCCGGCCAAAGCGGTTGATCTCCGCGCGCCCCGTACCGGCGGGATTTGCACGAGTGATTGGCCTTGCCACAAATCTGCATAGATCGAATAGTACATGAGCTTGCCACCGGGTTGTCAGGGATCCTAGAAAGCAGGGCGAATGGAGGGATGACAAGGTGAGGGACAGGTATCAAATTTCCAGCTGGAAGAGTGGGCCTGATATTTTGCTGGCTTTGTCAGCGAATCAGTTTGAGCCATCAAAGGAAAGATTCACGTCAGTGGTTGTCCGGAAAAATAAAAATATAAAATCGCAGTCTGGGATGCTTCTAGCTGAGGATCAACGGTTGTTGGTAAAAAGAAACCTCAAGTATCTGGAAAATGACATCGATTTCGAAAGAAAGCAGCCTACGAGCGGACGAGAGAGGACAGGAATGCAAAAACGTGGCGAATACTATAAAGAAGGATAAAGATGATACGGCAATGAATGCTGGTCGCCGGAATAGGATTCTGGGTTGAACTGCCAGGATGAACTGAGAGAAGGGGGAGAGACCAGTTTGGACCGAGCAAGGTGAATTTCATACCACGTAGATAAAGAATGAGAATTGGGACCGAGTTTCTTCCAACGGAGGAGGATCTAAGCCAGGATGTATATCCATCATATCAATTAAAAGTCATCTAGGCGAAAGATTACTACAGAGAGTGATGGAATAAATGAACATGGATGATAGGAGGTAAGTATGCTTACTACGATTACGCCGGGGCTATGGCATATAAGACGGAAAAATTGAACTGGGAAAATTTCGAGGGGTAAGACCCATGAGATCCAGAAGTGAGGTTGAAGCTGGACTTGGAGTACCCATCCTGCAGATTATAAAACGAAATTCTGCGTGAAAACTTGGAACAACGTTCTCTATAGAAAATGTTTGGAAAACGGAATGAGTGGCAACATAACACCGGGCTGAATTCAATTGATGGGCTAATTCCAGTAATAGAACCAAGACTGGATGTCCTATCCATGTTTGCCGAGGAAGTGGTAAAAGCCATAGGGTGGGACGTTGTGTGAGATGGAGGCCGGGTTAGTAGACGGAAATAAAGGGACATAGGGTGAAAGACTTTGCTAGTGCCATGGCACAAAAGACAAAAATGGTAGTGATACTCCCAAGGAGTGAAACGTGCAAGTGTCAGTAATTGGGTGGGGATTTAACTGGGAAATTCTGCTGATAAATCAGATTACTGCAGGGAATGATGAAATAAATGAACCTAAATGATGGATGACAAGTAAGTTAATCGAGATCACGCTGGGGCTAGGCATGTAGGGCGGGTAAATTGAAAGGTAGAGCCGTGGAGAGGTAGGAGCTACAAGGGTCAGAGATGAGATTGAGACCGGACTTGGAGTAAACACTCTGCAGAGCAAAAAACAAAATTCTTCGTGAAGACGTGAAACCAAATTAGCTGGAGTATGATATGTGGGTAGTACTTGGGATCAGCATCCGCGACGTTATAACTGGAAGTTGAATTACCTCGATGGGCCACTTCAAGTATAAGAATCGAGACTCAGCTTCCTCCAATGGGGAACTTGGTAAATGGGACGAGCAAGAAAGAGGCTGTAGACCCGTGGCCATATTTGCCGTTTTGAGTCGATGTTATCTTGGCGGACGATATGCCTCGGCGAAACAGAAGGTTTCACACGAGAGATTAATAAGACTTAAGTGATGTTTGGCAACTTGTGTGGTACGAGGGTCACCTGGCCCGTGACTCAGACTCGCGCTTCAGTGACCCACACCAACTCTGTGGGCTTGCCCCTCCGAAGTTTACGGATCATTGTTGAATACAGTGTCTATGTATCAAGCTATTGGTGTACATCCTCTTTTAATCATAGCAAGAGGCCCTTTATAAGGATATATGGTGGGAGCTCATTCCATATTTGCGAATATTTACCAGTGAGAAAGTAGCAATCCTCAGCGTTGTTTATAGTCGAGACTAGACGGACTACCAAACACTTGTTTGGTAAGGGAGCGCGGAACATTTTCAGTGGCAATCCTGTCAATCTGGCGCATGTTAGAGCCAACTACTGGACTATATTCTAGCAATGGTCTATTTTGTGTTGTATAGATACTGAGCTTACTTCTACTCAAACGGAACGTTTTGTGAGCCAGTCCTAATAATCTGCGGGACCTAGCAATTTGAGTGTCAGTTCGCTCCGAGAAGTTAAACGAGCAGGAGTAGTTTATGCCAAGGTCACGTACTGGTGACTTGTTGAGGATCTGATGACCACCTACACTAAACTTTCCGAGAAGGACATGACAGCTGTACGTAAGGATGCAGCCTTTGTCCGCCGAAAACTTCGTTAGCCACGCTACACACCACTAACGGAGCATCCGTTAGTCCTCAGATATTTCACCATAGTATTAACCAATGAATTATGTTCCAAGGTGTACAATAACTTCATATCGTCAGTGAATAAAAACGGAGTCACATGGTGAATCACAGTAAATATAACACTTATGCAAATGAGGAACAACAACGAGCCCAGTACACTACCCTGAATCACATCACTGGTTACAGGGATAGGTTTGAAACTTGAGCAATTAACGTTCGCCATTGACAGCTCGAGGACAAGTACGATTCTAACCAGGCACGTAGTCGATCAGCAAAGCCATACGTCTGGGCCTCTGATAACAAACCAATATGAGAAGCCCGGTCAAAGATTTTACACACGTCTAGAAAGGTTGCAATCACTGCCTTACCATCGTTGACAGCTATCGTAATGAAGTTCGGAAAGTCAGTCATACAAGTTGCGCAGGATCAATGTTTTAGGAAACCGTGCTGAACTTTACTTATAAGGCGATTTTTGAGGGAGCAGTTTGTTAGTTTGACTTTCAATAATCTTTCCACACTCCTCGATACTACTGGGGCATGGTTCACAGGCCGATAGTTGGCCGGGTCTTCCCGTGTTCCCTCCCTACGAATGGGATTAATAACCGGAGTTTTTAACTGTGTAGGGTACCAGCTAGACCTCATAGACAGAAATAATACATTTGCTGAAAGAACTGGGATATCTCGGTCCCCAAATTTGAAAACCACCGGTAGTAACGAGTCCGGTCCGGAGTAGTCAGACACAATGATACTTGAAATTAAGGGTTCGATTTCGGAACGTAGGAATGTCACAGAAGTGGCTCGTAGCAGGATACTGGTGGGAAGTAGAGAAATGGCGCTGTCTCTTTTTGAAGAAAAAGCACGGAACGCGGTAAGCTCTTCTGCCTCGTCCAGTGGTTTGTCGAGATACTTGTTGTTATAAAAGAAAGAAGAGATAGGTGAAATTGTTTTGGGGCTCCTCGATTTCACCAGTTTTGCAAGAATTTCGGCTTTCTTGGAATGACATAAAGCCCTGTTTTCTTGTCGTATTATTTCTTCCCGGGAAAATAGTTTACTCATCTCATATGAAGATTTAGCTGCACAAACAGTGAAAAATTCCTAGTTTCAAGATAGACGCGTTGGAGTCTACTTGCCTCGAAGTTAAGACGAGGCATTTTACTGTCTTTAAAGCGAATTGACGATCACTGTGACGGGGTTATTAGATTGAGGCATTGCTCGAAGTTGGATTGAAGTTAGTTCGCCGCCAGCTGAGAATTCGCACTCAAGACAAATATGGCCCAATTTTGGCTGTGAATTAGAGAAAGTTCTACGTTTCAGTGAGCCATATGACGCGGTTTATGTGGGGGCTTCGGCTGTTTATATTTCATGGACACTGCAAGGCAGCAGTGTACAGTTGCGTGATCAGTCCCTGGTAGGTTACTCTGAACTGTTGTTATAAACTGATTCAATCCTAGCGACAAAGTAAAATCAAGAGTGTTGTCGCTTCTTTTTGGGGACATGATATGTCGCTTCCAACCTCTAAGGTGAACCCTCCAAAGGTATTAGGTGTTGTGGTGCCGTGAGTGATGTCCAGCATATTTCCGTGCATTAAAGCCAACCGCCATCTATTTTGGACCTACTGGGAGGTCACTAGCTAGGATGAGTGCCTCGATAATTTGCAAAACATATTCAGAATTAGCTCTGGGTGGAGCAAACTGGTAGCCGTTCTGGACGTTCGAATTCTACATTCCACCACACAGAGTCAACAGTACCTTTCAGGATGGGATGCTGAAAGCTTGTCTGTCTGAGGAATTCTTTTACGTACACTAGACAACCTCCACCCCGTTGAAGTGTTCCGCTTTTAGTGAAAGAATTGTAGCCAAGTACCTCAATGTCACATACTAGATAGGAGTCCGTTAACCAAGATTCCGTCACCAAAAGAAAGTTATAACCGTTTGGTAATGCAGCTGATCCCAGGAATTGCATTTTGTTCCTAAATGAGCGTGAGCTGACCAAAACATTGTGAAAAATAGGGCTACTCTGTAGTAATCATTTACAGTAGTACTCACGGTCTGTTGACCACAGCAATTAACCTGAAAAGGCTCATCAGCGCGGGTTGCAAGCCCTCGTAATTTGTCATTTACAAATTCTGCGGAAGGTCTTGGGTCTGCATGTAGAATAGTAAATGACAAGGTATTAGGCATTTTACTACCATACGGCTGTTAAGAAAGGTTCATATGAGGCATAGCTAGGTTATGAGGCCATGTTTTGCCCATGGTACGCATGGAAAGAACAAGCACCTTGGCTAGGCATTGGGTGCCCGCTCGCGGAAGAGAGGATATCCGGTGCTCTCGGAGATTTTAACCGAGGGGAGGTAGGAAAGATGGAAGCATTGGGAGGTTGGGCTGATGGTAAGGTTCCATAAGTCGGGAGTTAGGTATCGACTCTGTATGCTGAACGTGCCGTCTATTTTTATTACGGGTAGGGTCCGAGGGTAGTTTTACCATAGTCTCCAAAGTGCTGTTTTGCTCCATAAGCTGAGAGACACGAAGGGGTCCCCGATGGTGAAAGTCGATTGGTAACAAAATTGGCCTAAGGAAGGAACTATGATTGTCATCGTTCGTGCACCCCCATATGGTTTGCCTGCTCGGAGTCTTAGCCTTGGCTACTGACCTCTCGCTGACTTTCCTCTGGGGGTTCATTTATTGCCTGTGACATACGTGGCATGCGGGTGACACGCCTGGGTTTTTTAGTAGGTTCTAAACGGGGGCCTATAAGGACAGATATTATTGCTGCTGGTGTGATTTCATTGAGGAATTCATGCCCCGGGGGACGGTCGTCCGGAGTCTGAGACATTATGTAAGGACTCTCCCGTGATGAGCCCGTAGGTGTTGTTGATGTCTGTTGTCGTTTTGGTGAGGGTAGCTGAGAAGAGGTGGGGAGAGATTCGTCCAGGTCAGCTAACCCTGTGGATCTTCTAGAAGTAGAAGCGTGAGGGGTTTCGTCTACCCTTGTAAAAGTGCTTGGAGAAAAGGGTGACTTCTGGTTCTTAATACCAATTTAACTGCAATTTTTAGCGGCAGACTTTATCACCTCTCTTTTCAGGAGCTTTTTGTCAGCCTTTACCTCAGTTGATTTCAACTGTGAAGCACTTGCAACTACGCTCTGCATAGCGATGAATTCTTTAGCTATTTTTTCGTCAGAAAATTTGAATAAAAATGGCAAGTGTGGTTTTGTGACCTTCTTCATAGTTTTCTACAGTGACATGGAAAATGGGCCATACCTGCGGTTTGGAGGACAGTAGAACTGGCCATTGTGACCTATAGACAATGAAAGATGTTTAAGACTGCTGCGTTTCTCGCTTTTTGCGGTTTTCGCAAGATTTCCGACACCACTGGGTCAAGAAACAGACTAGCTGCTGTAAGGTTTTGCGGACCAGGGAGTGCCGTGGGTTGCTGGTGTTAGTTTTATTAACAGTCTATCAACCGACGCAATCTAGCTAGACATGCTTGCCAAGCTGCTTTCTATGGCACTGGCTCTTCTGCTGGCTCCCCCGGATGTTTCTACCGTATTGGGGTACGTTTGTGTTCCGGTCGTTTGGGCTTCTGAATTACGGCAGAGTGAGAAGCCGTTGGATGAGACCGTTTGCCCGTAGAGCTTTCCATTTCTTTTTCCAGAATATTGGTGATGTGCGATATGATCTGTAATTATGCCTGCCGAATAAATAACTTAAGAGCGGGTAGCTATCTCTACCACTGTTTGTTTTTGTAGCTGACCCAGGGCCGCTCATACCAATCATAGGGTACTAGTACTTTGGCTAGGGGAAGGATTTCTCAAATACGGCTGTGATGAAAAGTTTCAAATAGGTTGCAGGTGAAATATTCCTGGAGCATCTAATGTGAAAAATTGGCGAAATCTACAAAAAACTCTCCGTGGCGTAGCGCGGTCAACAGAAAAACTTTACTGTTAACTGAACGTCAATTATCAGAGTCATGCTAGGAACCCTCTAAGAAAAGGGTATAATACCAGAGCCGGATCAATAACAATGGAGTCCCAGAAAGAAATTATCAGTTATTAGGAGGGGCTGGTTAGGTTAGGTCGAATGTTTGTAGAATTAACTTTGGAATATCGCGGTGAATTATCTTCATGATAGGTGAAATTAGCGGATCAACAGAGAGGGTAGAGAATGCGGAAGCACAGAAAGGGCGACGACTGAGAAGCAGTCCAAAAGAAGGGGAGACGAAGGAAAGTATCGAAGAGAACAGGTCAGAAAGGATCAAATAACCTGATTTATGTAGGTGAGACATGTGGTATCGGTCAAGAATGGGAGGAGCATTAATAAATGGGCTTACATTATTCAGCAGGAGGATGGTGGCGATGGAGATGGCTAACCAGCGCAGAGCGATTGTGCATACAAAGTGGAGAAAGTTACCTGTGAGGTAAAACTGTCCGTGGTGCATGACGCCGCGGCTGTGACGGCAAACAGCGTGGGGGAGCAATGAGCAAAAGTGGTATCAGTGGGTAATGGCAGATCAAACGGACTGAAGCCGTGAATGAGAACCATGACGAAACAGTGAGTTTACATTAGGTGGCAAGTGAAAAAGCAGAACGGTCCAAAAGGCAAGCGTAAAATGTCTGCAGCAAACAGTAGACGAAACGGGAGATGGGAGCACGGGCCGAAAAAGACAGATGAGACATAACCAGTAGGATCATTTCATTGCAGGTGGAACACGAAAAAGGCAGAGAGGAAAGAAGCACCGGGACAGGTAAACCGGTAGGCTTACATATCGCATGAACAATGGATGTGCGTCGGAGTCGGGAACATAGAAATTGGGAGCTGCGTGCATGCCGGCAATAGTACAAGTGGATGTAAATGGACGATACTAATCGAAGCACTGCCAAGTGGAAGGATCCACAGAGGAATTGTGGAGCCAGGCAAGGAAAATAGAGTGTTGGTGACTGGATAATAAATGTGGCTGTGAGAGACGCAGAGTTTGGAACAACGGTTCTGATATGAGAATTGGTCACGGGTGCGGGTGGGGCTGGTGTGTAATGGTATTAGGTATAAGAAGGGAGAACGTGGGAGGGTTTGACAGAACGGTAGGCAGTGAGGCGTAAGCATGCGATCAATGAGCTTCATAGGCCTGGGGTGATACCAAGTGAATAGGTACTACAAGCCGGCAACGCCGACATTGGTGAAGAACTAAAATATTGGCCGTCGTCGGCAGAGTAAAGTGGTTAGCACGATGGTGGCGTGCAATGAGAGGTAACACAGTGAGAATCGATAGGAACAAGGACAGAATGGGTAGGTGTGCATACCATAAGGGAACGAAAAAATAGATGTGATAGGAGCGATATGTGGGTGCACAGTGGCGAGCAAGGATGGTTGGAGCATGCAGTCTGCAGCTGACAGCATTAGAGCGTGCGATCCACAACCGGTACTAGTGGGTGAGACCGGCAGTGCACTGGACATCCAACCTGAAAAACACCTCCAGGTGAACACAGGGGGTGTGATCCACCAGCCTGATTGAGCTCGCACATCGTTGCAGGCGACCTGCACGCTTGATGTGCGCCGGCCAAAGCGGTGGATCTGACCGCGCCCCGCACCTTTGGGAATGGAACCAGTGTTTATTGATGGTTATGTACGTGGGGTGTAGTTCAGCTGTGATAGTATGAGATATAGGTTCGGCGGTTGGATGGTCAGGTTGCAAGGGGTTCCAGAGGAGGGAGCCAGCGGGTAGTAATCGACCAAACAGCGGCGTTATCCAGGGGCCTATTCCAACGTAGAGGGTGAAATGCACGCAAGGAGAGAACTGGAAAAAGAGAGCAGATAAAATAGAGCAGTCAGGGTGTGCCCCTACTGTGGATCAAAGGTCAATGGAGACATATAAAGACCAGTAAAGGACGAGGCACAAGGGTGACAGAAACTATGGAGGTGGGTGAAAGCAAAGTAGTTGAAATTAGTGGCATTTAAATTTGTTTGATTCATTAAGGAAATGGCCATAGGTAGTCTGACGTTGAGAACTCAGTCAGATAGATGAAACTGTCTATCGTTGATTGTGCTCTTAATTGAAGGGAGCAGGGTTGGCGAGGGAGTTGGCCTTAAAAGTCGAGGCCCCTCTCGTAAGCTATATCTTCTGCCATGCTCATATCAGATAACTGGAGTGCACGGGAGAGGCTGAAATATGGGATGAGTGCCGACAGAAATTGGGACTTGGTTTGTGAACAACCCGAGAAATCTCGGGTTGTTTATCCGCTTTCCTGCGCATTTATGCTGTCCCGCTCATAATTTTGCTTTGAGCATATTTTTAACCAGTAGATATGCCTGTATCTTTCCCGTTTTAACTCGCCTCCTGGAATTTACCCATACGAAGCATCAGCGTGTTACATATCACTCATTCATGACATGCACCCACTATACCTCATGCATAGTACGTTTTCCGCACTGTTAGCTCTGCGAGGCTCTCGCGCGTGAAGTGGTGTTCCTCCTTGACCTGTAGTAATTGTGCATAACAGACTAAACGATTTTTACAAATTATCCACCTTTTGCCGCTGGAACATCCGCCGCCTTCAGTAGCCCCTATTCACTCGCTCAGCCCAATTTTGCCTAGACCCCTTCCATACCAGCCACTGAGTGCTGATCTTCAGCCGAAAATCACTCAGTTTGTTTTTCCACTCAATTTTGCCTTTTCATTTCTTGGTCCATATATATGTATATTCCGTTCTACAATGTCCAATGGCTCTTTTTACTGCATCGGCCTCCATCCGAACTATCGCTTTTGGATTCAAACTTGCTGCTGGTCCTTCAGTTAACAGCTGTTTTCATTAGTCACTTTCTCTCGGTCCCCTCGGAACTTACCGCCGACTGTGCTACGCATCACATGCAAAAAATATAACAAGGCTCAATTTTGCTTCCCAGTGATTCAGGGCCCGTCAGGTCCACAGCTTCGGCCAGCGCACCTCGGGCGTGCAAGAAGTCTGCGAAGATGTGCGGGCTCAACTAACCTGGCGGATTGCACCTATTGACTGCAGAGGTGGTTTCCATGTTAGGTGTCCAGCCCACTATCAGGTCTATTCCCTGGCTTTATTTGTGGGTCAAAAACCCACCGTGTTTATGCTCGTTTCGTTGCTGCGGCCTTGTCCTTCGTACCGTACCCTCGAATCCTCACTGGTTCTCCTCAATCGTGCTGTCGCTTGCATCGCTATCATTCTTCTTTGAGCGCCCGGCAAATGCCTCCTTTTTCGCTAGAGAAATCGTGTACTCGTATACCTTACATTTAGCCACAACCATTTTTTATTGGCACACATTGATCACCCGTAAAATCGGTCCATCCTTTACGCCTAATTCCCTGTTACCTGTACTCAATAAGTTTGGCACCTGTCTAACCATCTGTTCTTTTTTAAATGTTATCGATTCTTTAGGACAAACTTCAGCTTCTTCGGATATATCCACTCATTTGCAGAGATGTCATTCGCTGTCCTTGTGTAATCATAGAACCAATAGGCTTTTCACAATGGAACTATTTTCCCAGCCCATTATCATTCAGTGATGTAAGTTTTGTTCATACATCAGCCTCATCAGTCCACTGTTCACCTACCGTGCTCATACATCACTTTTTTCTAATCTTGCAACGCATTATGTCCTTTCCATAGATGCACGCCTCAGGCACACTCATCCCACATCTTCAGCTCCATGTAATTGTCGCATGATATTGATCTAAGTCATCATCGTTGGTTGCGCATTTGTCATCCACATTCTCCACCAGCATCTTTGTGTTCTCAGCGGCTCGGCAATGTCCATAGCTTTGTGTCTCAGACTGTCTTATCCCGAGTTACCGTTTTTGTGTGGAATATCGCATCCTGCCTAACAGGAAGTGAATAATTTTCTGACCATCCACCACCTTTCTTCGACAACTTAAATCTTTACCACTTTTATAATCCTCAACTCCTCTCCGGATGTGTCACTGGTCTTCTCGTTCACCTCTGTCTGCACAAGACCGCCAACCCCCACCACTTTCCCAGTCTATTGATTCACCTCATTCCGTACCAGCCCTTTAAACCACTTTCTTTGCATAGATCTTTCGGTACTGCATCCTATCCCCGTGATGCCATTGCACTTTCCACCTATATGATGGTCACCATAACCCGCCCATATCCCTCAGCGTACTCCACGGCCAGCTTTTATGCAGCTAACTTTGTAATTGCTGTAGATTTTTGTCTTAGGTTGACCTACTACCACTTCTATGTTGGTATACCATGGTTCTTTCTCATAATGTGATTACCGCTGTCAAGCTTTCACTTTGGCAATATTTTTTCTTTCTCCGGCAGTCACCCTCTTCACCTCCAGAGGTGTTACTCGTCTAATGTATCTGACAGTGTCTACTTATACACACAGAAACCACTCTCCTCTGTCGTCTGGCCCTTTTTTCCCCACGTCTTCTTGAGGGTCCTATCTCCTTTCTCTACCTAAAGTTAGTCCCAGGCAGCCCTGCTGCTAGCTGATGTCACATGATCACTCCACGTAAACTTCCACTCACTGAAGTATTTACGGAAGTAAACTTGCTCCTTTTATGCTTCATATGCTCTAATACAATTGATATTAGCTTTTTATTTCTATAGTTGTCCTGGCTACGTGTTCATGATTGCTTTATCCCCGTATTCCTATTCGCAAGTCGACGTTTCGTGGACCAAATAATTTTTTTGTGGGCTTCACGTACTCCGCTCTGGAACCCTTCCATACCAGGTATGTTGGCCACCTTTCATGTGTCCAATACTATGGGCGTATTGCTATTTGAACTCCTACCGCCATGTAACAGCTTATGCGTGCGACTTCCTTCAGTCCCATTTGACTCTATTTCTGATATTTCACCCCCTATCACTTGTGAGCTCCCTGATCATACCTGTATCTTGCACTTCATTCTGGCACAGAATTTTGCCGTCTCCCATTATGTGTCAGCATTTATCCTCTACAACAATAGATATAAGCGTAATAAGTTCCGATTTTTTACTAATGCCCTGCTATCATGTATATTTCTGATAACTTTCCTGCATATATTCCACATTTTTGGGAGACTTCACACCTCTCATCCTGTATTCTTCATCCGACCTTGATTTTCAAATTTGCCGTGCGTCATCATCGCCATTATTTTTTACTGATAAGCTATTCTTCACCTTTGGCCTGTCATTTATCCATGTTGGCACCCTATTTATTCACTGATTTAAAGCAAATGTGCAGTCAGCACATGCGCTACAGCATGTTTTGGGTTTTTTTTAAAGTAAACCATCATTGGCGGAGAATAGTAATGTCTCAAGAAGTGACCGAGTGACAATCGAGCAACTTGCAGCTTCAAGGAGAAATGGAATCTTGAGGTAGAAGGTTGAAAACATTTCTGTTGACTTATGCCTGGAAACGCAATTACTGGGCTATCATATTACATCTTATTGAGTCTTGTCCTGCTTTTCTGCGTTATTGAAAGGCAGAACAGATGAAAATTTTATGAACCACTCCTTCTGGATGAAGCCTCTGAATGCCTGCGGAAGCTCCAAGTTCAGTGTCGTCGGATACGCTCGTCAGCCAAGATCAGCCACTTACGGGAAAAGACACCACCGACCCTGAACCTTTCGCTGTTGTAAAAGGTGGCCTTGCACTCAAAAACGCCAAGATGGTGCTCGGCCGGTTACAAATATATATATATGTCAGTGTTCCGTCTGCAGCATCGTGTTAACCTAGATGGGCCCTGGGAATAATCCTCGTGGGACCCATTGTTATGAACATTTGAGCTTTAGTCATCTGGTGGAGTACAGGACGTGTCGTGACTCAAATTCGGACCCAACATATTCGTTACGTGCAACCGCTCATGAATACAGTAAAGTAACATAAAAGAATGCCATTAACAGCCATCGCTTCCACCGTATCTTGCATAAAGTTCCGGCCCTTCGTGATCCATGTGGTCTTAAAGACGCAATTTTCCATGTCTAGCTTGTACTTTTGATGGGTATCAGATGCGATGGGATCTCTCCCTTTCGAAAAAGGCTCGGAAACATCTTAATTAGGACATTCGGAACAGGCATCGAAAAAGGAATTCTCAAAAGCGATATGATTTAAGTGCCTGCCATGTACGAGGCCGTCTTTCAGATCGAGGTTATTATACATTATTTTACCCATTGAAACAAGAAATCCCAGTTATTTACCATATGATAAAAATCCTCATCCGAATAAAAGCTGAGCTAGTTTTATCGATATCGTATTTAAATATCTTGGACGGACCCGCTCCAGTCGTCGAGTGGGAGGACTCACGGTACTCTATTATAAAATGGTCGATAACATTATCTCGTTTTCTCAAGTACTGACTTAGGCAGATGCGATGATGCTTTTCAAAATGAGTAGTTTTTAGACGCTCCACTGGATTGTGCGGGTCGAGATGAAGTCGAGGCATGGTGATAGCCCAACGATTTTGGCCTGCCCTCCACCTCCTTCTCAGCAATGTTGCTTTGTTTATTAGTGGCAGCCAAAAACGGAACACTTATCGATTGAGTATTTCACGTAGAGTTTTAGCTGAGTCAGCATTGGAAGGAACAATGAAATACACCTCCAGCCATTAGAGTGGCATTCGATAGTAACAAGAACATAGTACCTGTCTAGAAAGGGATCATACCAAGCAGCGTAAACGCTTTTCCAGAGCTCTAAATAAATAAACCACGACGTCCCCCCTGATGGCTGCTTTTTGAGATTATGTAAACGGTGATGGAAGGTTTGGAAACTCTGCATGAACAGTCCTTCAGTCCCAGCCACCAATGAAAGAGACGGGCAAGAAATTACATTATTTGCAATACCTGGGTATTCGGCATGCCAGTCTTGCCAAACCGGTCACGTTGGGGGGAAATACAATACCACTGTCGTCATAACACCATTAAAAGTCACGAAAATGTCTTAGAATCGTTTATGGAATTAAAGAAGTCGGTACCGAACAACCGCCTATGTGTAACACAGACTTGATGGTGTTTCCCTGGTTCACGGACCAGATCTGGCGGAAAACAGGTAGCAGCTGCATCAAAAAGCAGCCAGCAGTAGGAGGCTTCTCGGGAGTGGCGTACTGGGACAAGCAGTCGTGAGTAGAATAAATCGAGCTTTTTGATGCTAAATTCCACAAGGGTACACCAAAAACCAATGCCTCGGCTCCGAACCGTGGCTGTCGGCTGTCTAACCAAGGTCATCCTATGACCGTAGACAAACTTCTGTGCCTCAAGATCAATGGCAGTGCTGAATGGAGCACAAAAACATGTACTCGCGCACACGAGTGACGCCCCAGTAAGCAGTCAATGCCTCACTTTGCTCTTGTGAATACCCGCCATCACTTGCGCTGGGTCGGCGATGAATGCAAAAACCCTGTGGCCATCTTGTTCCAGCATGGCATCGATACCTGTAAAAGGGCGTCTATAATAACAGCGTTGGATTTCTGTGCGAAAAATTGCAAAGGGCTGCATTAGTTGGCGAAAACATCAATAAACCAACGGATCATTTTTCGTGTACTAAAGGCCACTGGAAAGTCTGTCAGAAAAGAAGATAAAATAAATGCTCGGTTTCAGTGGGACGTTGAGAGGGAATCAAGCAGAATACCGAAGGAAACCAAGTGGAGTGCTTAAGTCAGCGAGCAATTCGGGAGGGGCACACCGGATAACAGAACAAAGCGGCTGAGATCAGGGAGCCAACTCAAAGCACAACCCCAATAACCATGAGGGGAGAACTTAAATGTAGACGAAACACTCCTACCGAGGTTCATGCCTACGTTAATTTTCAGGGGTCTGCCTGCTAACGGTCATCAGGCACAGATTTGGCGAAATCATATTCGGCGATATCATAGTGATAGGCAGTAACCTCCTCTAGGTCAGAGATGAGGGAGGAAGTACTGGCTCGTAAAATGGCTGGAGAGGCGTTGAGACCGAAAAACGGAAACCAGCTGTGATAAAGCCTTGGTGCATAACATCAGTGGTTAGTTTGTAGGACGGTGTTTCAGGTGGGATCTTTAAAAACGCATCTTTAAAGTCATTATATTGTTGATCATAGTGGTTCATTCCAAGCAGAGTCCGAGGCTTGCTTAAGAGGGAGGTCAAGTTGTGCACCTGAGGCCGGCATGGCTAGTACATAAAAAATAGGCGGGTACGTAAAATCGGATCATAGGGGAGAGATAGGGTTGGATGAGCTGAAATGATGGCACTGTCCAGCAGGATTAAAGCTCAAGGTCAGATGGTGCAGTCACCTTGAGCAAAATAGGGGTGATTGGGCTATCCGTATACAAAACCCGAAACAGACATAGTTGGGCGGGACGAGCAAGAAGTCAACTAGGGAAATGGGGGAAGGGATAAAGATTTGTCCGGAGGAAAGAATCAAACAGTACCCTTACTATTTCTGTTCTTAGGTGGATTATAGTTACCCACGGAGAATGTAATCTGCCGAACAAATAAACTTAGGTAAACAAAAATGGAAAGGATTTGGCGCCCTACAAGAACAGGAACATGGAATGAAGGATGTTAATTCGGATAATCCTTTGAACTGGTGACAGAAGGAAAAATTCGTCATTTATAAACGTAAGAGCTGGACAAATATGAAGATTTTTAGACGGCCACGTCATCTGGGGTCCCTATTACGACCAAGCAAGTTAGCAGTAGAAGTGGTAGCGAAAGCTGAAATAATGGTAGTGAAGAGTTCTGTTTTTGGGAGTGAAAACGAAGATGCATACGGGAAGGGCTGGTAGTTAATAAGACTGGAACGGTTTGGAGAGCATTCTGAAAGGCCACTTACGGGCAGCAAAATCAAAGGTTGTTTGAGAATGCCAAAGAAAACCATACAGAACAAATATGTGGGCACTAGAACTGTGAGAATTAGGCTGAAAACAACTAAAAAAATGTAAATTGCTGGGCCAAGAAAGGAAGATTACTGATGATACCGAAGCGCATCAAATAAAAGCAAACTATTTGATGAAAACAAGGTAAGCCATACCGAAGTTTGGGTGCGAGGAGCAAGGTAGCAAGAGCCTGGGAGCTTAGCAATCTTCAACCGGTGCTATTGGGTAAGACTAGCTAGGCATTATTCAGACAACCCGAAAAACATTTCAACGGGTGAACGCACGAGGCGCGATCCGCCACCGTAGTAGCGCCGGCTCATCACTGTAGGCGTCGTGCCCCTTCATATGCACCTGCCAAAGCGGCGGATCTTACCGCGCTGGGAGCATTTGGGAATGGAGACAGTGTACACTGTTCAGTTCATTAGCCCAAAGCTTGGGCCTATTTGAATCTGGCCTTGAACCGTTTCTGACTGTCGTGCTTGAGCCACGGGGCTTTGGATCTTTGGGTTTTACTATGAGGTCTATTTGGCCGCATACTTGAGACAACCGCTGATGATGGCTTCCCTTCGATGGCTTGGCATAATACCTGGCCCACATTTCCCGCTGAAAACTCGATACCTGCTCGTCATTTCGTCACTACCACACAGGCCATGCTCTCCAGGACCCCTCGCAACCTCCTGGATTATTCGATCTCTATGTGACAACGCCAATATCACTCAAGCAAAGCCCGCCGGTGCGGGCCGCGGTCAGATCCACCACTTTGGCCGACGAACATCGGGCGTGCAGGACGTCTGCAACGATGTGCGGACGCAGATAGGATTGCGGATGGCACCTGTCAACAAAAACGGTTTTCAGGTTGGGTGTCCCGGGCACGGTCAGCTCCACCCACCAGCACCGGTCGCAGCAAAAAATCATTCACCCGAAATGCTACAAATATGGAACTATCTCCCCCAGTTACCGCCTATTTTTCATCGAACTTGTCTCCATCTTCGCAACCTTAACTTACCGCTTCTTACGCCCAGAAAAATCTACTTTCCCTAGCACATAATTATCGCGGGGTTAAAAGACCGTTTCCGTACTCGGCTTACCGTTCATTATCCCTTTTTCCCGATGATTCTTGTCAAACTGCCCGCTTGTCCTATTAGCAAACTTAACCAATCCCCGAGATAAAACTCGCTTCTATTTTATAAGTTATCAATATATTTGCAAAATTCACATTTATTGTTGCCATACACTTCCGTACCACAATGTCCGGTATTCTATCTTGGTAAATCCTCCCAGACAATTTTCATTCTTGCATCTCTCCGGTCATCATGTTCGGCCCTTAGATAACGATTATCAAACGTAAATACTTACCTGCCATTTGAATACTCGCCCAGTACCCATTTCTATTTTGGTGCATCACATTTCACCTTTATGAAAGTAAGCAATGTGCGCAACGATTACATGTTTACATCCTGCCACTTCTTCCACCATCACTCCAGCGACCTCGCCAGATGTGATGTCCGTTTGGTTTATCACGGACTCCATCCACATCCAGCCGCCCAACTTCCCAACTGTATTCAGCGTTTGTTGGTGCTTTTTCATATTCGGTATTCTATCTTGGTAAATCCTCCCAGACAATTTTGATTCTTGCATCTCTCTGGTCTTTATTTTCGGCCCTTAGATAACGATTATCAAACGTAAATACTTACCTGCCATTTAAATACTCGCCCAGTACCCATTTCTATTTTGGTGCATCACATTCCCCCCTCATGAACGTTAACAATGTGCGCAACGATTACATGCTTGCGTCCGGTTGCTTCCTTTACCATCACCTAGGCAATCACTCTCTACAAATGAGTCCTTCATTGGGTATTTAACGGACTCAGCCGATATTTGGTCGCTGAACGTTTCAAGGAAACTCTTTGAAAGATTTTGATTGTTCTCTGTCTGCAAATTAATTCCTCTCATCGTCTGATTTCCAATCCAAAGCCGTGCCATACTCCGCGGAGCGCTGTAGCTGGTTCATGTCTCCCTCGGAAACTTCTTTTCCCTCGAAGTGAACAAAACTTTCGTCAATTCTGTTCGATTCTCTTGTTGCATAGCACTTCGTTTTGTACTGTTTCAGGAAGAGTCAGCTACCTTCGACCATCTCGATCCTGACTTGACCGGGTTGGCCACCCGACCTTGAGTTCAAATTTGCCGGGCGCCGCCACAGAGAGTGACTTAAATACTTTCTCCCGTACAATATCGAGTGCACGTGCCTGAATCATCCTCCTGGAATTTGGACTCTATGTCCAATTGTACCGTTTGATCTTGCGTTACAGCATGCCTCGGGTTATCCGAAATAAACCATTATCATTATTTGGAGGCAAACAGTCCCGGGGGCCACTAAAACGCCATTGAGTTCAGACAGAGCATTTTGAGATCCCGGAAGGGAAGTACTTTAGAAAGTCAGTCTCGGGTGCCCGGCCAAGGACCAAGGACTATCGAAAAACGGGCAACTCCGAGACGAATCCAAAATATGTTGGGACAAGGAAAAAGGCATAAAAGGCCGTGACACAATATTTGGAAAAGGACTTGCAATGCGAATATGGGACTACCGGGAGGACTTCTAGTCTAAGCTCCGTAAGTGGCTGGCAAGAATGCTTGGGAAAAAGGGGCCAGGTGGCACCTATGATGAAACAACGAAAGCCGTCAAGCCCGGATTGTTGGCTCAGTTACTGAGGAGGATCAGGTGGCGGTATTAACTCAAGGGTGCTTGCAAAATTTTGGTGATGGTCAAAGGTCAAAGTGGCAAGACGTAATGCAGAATAGAAGTTAAATGGTAGAATGAAGGTCAAAACAGTGTGGCATAATAGCCGCATTGCATCTACGGGACAGGAGACAAGGAGAATGGTTAAACTTTGAAAGAGGGAAATGTGTATGATTCTGTAATTAGGTGGCGGTTTGGCCTGAAAAACCAAATGAAGGGAAACATTTTTCTAAAGGGAATGGTGGGGCGATAAATTCATTTGATAGTAGATAGGTAAACGGGCTAGGGTCACGCCGAGTTTACAGCGGATGAGATGAAAAAGAACAGTAGGACTTTGGAAACTGAGAGCTACAAGAATGAGCAACTAGGATGGAATTTGACTTGGACTAATCAGTTTGTAGAGAAGAAAATGATCCGCGTGACTTGTGAAGCATTATTAGCTCGAACATGGTGTAGTGGAACAAATGGGTGAAGTTTTAACTAAAGGTCGATTTCAGTTAATAAGCCACTTCAAGTGAGAGAATTTTGACTGAATTTTCCGCTCAAGTTGGCTGCAAAAGCTTCGGAAGCCGGTTTTATGAGGCCTAATGTAGGAGAGAGGCGAAGTAAACAGAAGGAAGTCATGGGGCATGGAGTAAGTGACCAGAACTTTGCTTTGGGAGAAAAACGCTTTGGACACTGGATCCAATAGAGATCATCTTTGGGTTCAAGAGTGGAGCAGCCGGACTGCCTCAGCAACTTATTCAATTTATAGTGATGACCGCGACACCTTTTAAGACTTCTAATAAAGCTCTACATCGGAGTCACAGTGAACATGGCCTGGGCTGAATAACTCTTTGGTATCAATATCCTTAACGGACCAAAATCGTTTGATACCTTTTCAAGAGCTCACGAAGTTCGAGAAGAATAATGTGGCGTTTCGTAAAATTCAGAGGACCGGTAAAATTAGGGCTCTCAGGATTCATTTTGGTACCACCAAAAAATTTAGGACAATTTGGATGGAGCATTCATAATAATAAGGCAAAAAATTAAACAAAGCACGCACAACTTATACAGTTCAAACCAAAGGTCAAAACTTCCGGGTCAATTGCAAAAAGAGCTATAAAAAGTACTGGGCAGTTCATCCGTAAGAAGTAGTCCGTGTGGACCTGGAGTATGCAAAAAGTGCCTAGTGCTGCCTTGAAATTAAATGAAAGTAAGTTGATGTTAAACCCAAAGACTAATTTTCTGAAAATCCTCCGAGGAACAAGTAAATCAACACAGCCGATAGCCGTAGTTGGAGAGTGTGGAAAAGAACTCTTTTCAAAAAACTAGCAGCCATTGTGGCGAGACTGATCGGGACTGACAACAGATAAAGCAAAGGAATAAAAACCTGAAGGTTGGTAGCAATCTCTGAATAAGTGATCTGTAACTAACCTCTTCACTTTTGAGCACCAACCGAACATGAGCTGCTGTAGGGCCTGCCAGACAATGGTCTCTGAATGCATGCTCAATCTGATACTGACGCCAGCAACCGGCCACTTGCAGAAATTAACCAAGGCTGCAATCCAGATATATCAGTGCGAGGTCAAAGTCTAAAGTCTATTAGTTAATGGGACGCTTTAATCAATCAGTACAGTATCTGAATAAACCACACTATAAAGTCAAATTTGTGCGGCATGTGCCTGACACTAGTCTTCCTCGGGTTGACCACAACGACCGAACAATAACAAGATTGAACGGAGGAAACAGAAAACCAACTGGTGAGGCTACGAAACGGCTCTTAAAATATTTCATGTTTATATCAAATAGAAATGTAAACAACAGAAGCGCCACCTTTGCTGAGTAAACCAATTAGGATATGTAAATTCTTACAATATCAGGACGCGTCAGTAGCCGTAACAACCCGCCGCTGTTGTGAAAATCCTCCGACTTTCGTTCCCCCTGATATCCGCCGTCTGGCGTACTAGTGACTCCCATTTGGTGGTCAGTACATGTGTGCATTAAAAGAGACTATCGACCGGCACTCGACGGGGTGACAGTGGCTTTATCACAAAGCAAGGGTATCATAAGTTTTTAGTTTTCCCACCGAACAAGAGCAAGCGTTCAGAACGCTCACGGCGTTTTGGTAGCGGATTGCCAGTGAGTTGGAATGGAGCAACATCAATCTCGGGCATGAAGGTGAAAAAACGACTGTTCTCTTCTCCGGCTCTCAAAGGTTATGGTTTGGTTACACTGCTTTAGAGGAACCTAAATAATCCACATTGTAAAAGCACTGATTCTCATGGTCAGCACCAAAGAGCACTACGGTTGATCAAAATATAGCCTGAGGCAACCAAGCGGATTCATGATCGTGAATACTTCCCCGTGATCCATCATCTTTGTTTGGGCAACGGCAACCACGGCTGGGACTCAACTGGGTAACTCGTTGTTCTTGTTTCCACGATTCTCAAGTTTTGTGCGGAAGTTTGAGTTCAGCATTGCCGGTGGGCGAGCAGAGACAAGCTCCCAGGAGGCACCTTCCATCTCTCAGCCAACGCTCAGGAAGCCAGAATAGTGGGAAGTGCTGATCGCTGAATACTACAGCGAGAGGACTTGAGATCTGCTAGGGTCGATCGTAAAAGGCACTGGATAGAAGCGGTAGAGAAGGTGGAGATGGCACCTGGAAACGGCGGCTTTGGCTAATCGTTCAGACTCACTCAAAGTGCCTCGAATAGACGAAGCAAACCCGAAGCAGCCATACATGAAGCAACAGGTGAAGTTATCCCAAGACACTAGAGGAATCCAAAGCTGGGTGCAGCCTTTTACCGGTTTCTCGGCTGACCTTCGGATCAAACTGCAGACCTTCCACTCTCCTTGAGTGTGGAGGCGTGCGGCACCAATCGCGAGCCACCAAGTTTTGCGGAAGTCGCTAGGGTGGTTAACCAGTTTGCAAAGGGGAAAGCTCATGGAGAGGACAGATATAACTTCCTGGGCGATTGAAAGTTCCCCACGTGTCGTCCTCATATATTTTCCATACGGATTTCAGGCTACTTTCCCCAACTTCACTTTGACTGACACACTGCTGGTCGGTGCTTTCTGTGCGATCAAGGAGTTTGCGGGTTCCTTTCTCGGCCGAGCTTTCTTGGTTATATAACCTTATGAACATTCAGTATGGTGCTGAGCCGCACCGACTGAAGGCAGTTTGTTTCATTACTATCCGGTTTTATTTTTCCGCTGTTTTTAATGGACCCCTGATGTTCGGTTTCTTTACATTGGTTTCCGGCTGCCACATCTAGGAAGTCGTTTTTGGGTTGATGGAGCATGTAAAATTTATTCCATTTGCTTGGACAATCAAACGGGTATTTCCCATTCATTCTTTCTTGTAAGCTGTTAATTAATGCAGATTTTTTCCTGATTTTCACAAACTATTGGCCGGATAGTGACTGCGGCTCACCTTCAAAGGCACGATTGTTATGCGGTTATATTTTAACTCACGAGCAGTACAGTAGAATTTTCGGAGCAGTCTTGTTTGCCTTTGGATTCCCCATCGACCTTGATCACGAACTTTTTCCAGGTTCTAAGGCCCAATCCAGAGGGCATGAAGCCATTTATCCAGTGGATCAAGGACAGCACCAATAGACAGAATTTATCCTGATCAGGACTTGTACATTTTGTTCCATACGTAGCTTACCTCCGGAACTGTATAGGACCTGTTTGTTATCACTGGCCTACAAGCTCAGAGAGCTGTTCCGATCCGTATGGGAAGGCGAGACCTTAGCAAAGTAATGGGGCTCTTCCATTCTGTCACGCACCTCCAAGAAAAGATACATGATAGTGTGCAATAACCACCGGGGGATCATCATGGTTGGCTCCGCGGGTTTTCTTCTCGCAAGAGGTTGTGTTAGCCGGCCCTTCACACTGCCTTTAGTACTAGAACTCCTCTGCTAGTTCCAGCAGCCAACAGCAGCCTGCTTCCTTGATTTCAGGGCTACCTTTGACTCGGTTGATTGTGGTTAACTTTGCGGCATGTGGGAATGCGACAGTATTTTTGTCAACCTCCGAAGGTTTCTGAGGGCTAACTATGCATCTAATAGCTCAGCTGTCCGACAGTGGAGCGAATAATCACGGTGTTCGCAGTGAGTTCCGCATTTAGACAGGGATGCCGTCTATCACCAGTGTTCTTAAACTACGCGGTCGAAAGGACAATGAGCGAGGCCTTAGCTGATTTTCCGGTGTCCTGTTGAGTCCAAAGGTGCGCTTCTTGGACCTGGAGTTCGCAGACGACTTCTTGGCTCCTCTGGATTCTCTCCCCAAGCTTCAGCAATTATAGGCCGACTCAGGTACTTCTCGAAGTCTGTTGGTCTTGAATTCGATTTAGCAAAACGAAGGCTCTGTCGACTTTTTGTGAGCCATCAGCTCAGCAGTGGTCTGGCGATGGTTAGGCTATCCAAGATGTACCATCTTTCAAGTATTTTGGGTTAGTTTTACTTCCCGGTGGTCACGCGAAGAACGAATCAAAGCCAACAGTTGGCAGTGCACATGAAGCGCTTTTTCCGCCTCGGTTTGTGCTACGGTCACGGAGCGAAGTTAGCTCTCGTACAGAGATAAGCATTTGTTGCCCAGCCATCCGACCCGTGCTCACTTGCGAGAGTGAAACCCGGCCACTGCGAGCTGAAGATACCAGGAGGTTAAGGGTGTTCCACTAGGGGTATCTGCACCAACTCCTTCGTAAAAACTGGCAGGGGAGCGCAGCCTTCCCGCTTGATACCAGATACAGATCAGAAGAAGATTCTTCTCTTTCAGATCTCATCTTCACCAGTGGGAGTCGCTTCACAGACGTGGCTCTTCCTCTCCCCCTCACTTGGAAAAATGACCACATAGTACTGAAAATTGACTTAGTAGTTAGATAGCTCAAGTGTAATTTCTTGAATCGGGGCTTTCGATTTTCCAGAATTACTGGGTTTCAAAGGATTAGGAATTACCTACAGCTCCAGTGTGAGAGCGTCAACTCAGAACAGGAAGTCGATGAATTCAATGAGCCAATCAAGCAGAACATTGGCACCGCTGACCATCTGTTCATGCCAGTAACTGCAAACCCAATGGAATGAAGAGCCCACTTCCTAGAAGAATGAGTAGACTATTAGGAGAACGACCACTACTGCTTGCGGTTCACAGGTCCACAGATCTACCGACTGATGCATACAACTTCATGGCGATCAGAAATCTGTGCAAGTCTAGGATCAGGCAATACTTTAGGAGCCAGCAGAGATTTGCTTTACTCTAGGGCACAGCAACAAGTCCATAGTTCACTAACACTATGGGTCTGCTAGGAATTCTAAGCCCTCTTCCTTTGTTTAAGCTACCAGACGGCTTTTCGACCGCTATTTCAGAACAATAGGCAAGAGCTTTAAATTCCCACTTCAGTCCCACGCTCAGTTTTCTTCCCCGGTTGCTCATTGAGTGATCCAGAATCCCATAGTTCCCCCGCCCCTGGAACGCATTGTAAACTTCATCACTAATGTATACGAAAAGCTCTTCTTAATCCCTGTAGTTTCATGGGTCCGGATATGCTTCACCCTCGAACTCTTAAGGAAACAGCCGGAGTAATAGCCTTTTCCTATACTGTGCTTTGAGGTGGGTGTCTAGACAAGGGTTTTCCCGCAATGGTTGAAAGGAAGCTATAATAACTCCTATTTTTGGAAAAGGAAGCCATCATGTTCCGAATAGTTACAGACTAATTATTCTCACTAACTTGCGGTGGAAAGTATTTAGAGGCATCCTGAAAAGTGCCATTCTAGATCATCCTAAACGGCATGGGCCAATTGCCTGCTCCCAGCACCGCTTTCTTCGTCGTAGATCAGGCATCACCAATATGCTGGCAGTGATAGACAATCTAACACGGGCTTTTGATGATGGACGGATACCTTAATTTATCTTCATCGACTTAGCTACAGCCTTCCATACGGCGCTCCATGATCTACTCCTGCTAGAATTGAAAAGGTACGGCACTCCAGACCAGCTAAATTAGGTTGTCCGCAACTTTCTTCCTTCGTCGTCAGATCTGGGCCGTCCTTCTCCTCTTCATCATCGGTCTCTATTGAAGAGCCTCAGGGATCGGAACAAGGCCTCTCTTTTTCTCATCTATATTATTCATTTACCTGATATCAGCACCGTCAACATAGCAGTGTACGCGGACAATGTGACAAAGTAGGGATCTGATGCGACAGAAGCGCAACTGGCTATGGTCGCAGCAAAACTCTGGTCCCTTACGTGAAGCCTACCAATCAGAGACGACAGGTGTGTTCCAGTGGCATTTGGCGGAACTCCCGACCACCCTTTCTAAATCAATAGTAGCACGAAAATCCGAAAATGGGATCAGCACAAATGACTAGGATTTTGGACCCGTGAAAGCTTTTTCTCCCTCTCATCAGGAAAAGGCCAGCAAATCCGGTTTCCGAATTCCCTAGATGATATGGGATTCCATCCCCCGTATATCAAAGGAAGACTACCATCTCTCCAATGTAGGGTGCTTCCGTCCTGTGCCGGAATATGGCAGTCGAGTAATACACTTCTGTCTCATCAAGGATAGGGTTCTGCTTGAACGGGTCCAGAGAAAGGCAACGAAGATGGTGCACGGTTGGCAGCATACCTCCAACCCAGTTCGTCTATCTGATTTAAATCTTTATCCTTTAGATGTGAGACTTAACGAGGAGGTCTTTTGGTTTTGTAAAACTTGTTTTCTGCAGAATGAGTGGATCAGTTTTACATATCCAAGCTCTGAGACTAAGCATGAACATAGAACAAACTGCCTAGTACTCGTCTTCGTAGATTTGTACGCCAAAATTCCCTCATCTGTACGATAGCATCTTCGCGGAGTAATCTTCCACAAGAAATGAAAGAAGCATCGTCCAAAGCAACTTTGATTACTCTTTTGGATCGTCATCTGAGGTAAGATCCTGGCTTTAACTGAAACCTACCTATTCATTTTATCAGTCATGCATTTGAGTCGTCTTCGTCCTCCTTCTTTTCCATCAGCCTCCAAGAAAAGGTTTTTCGCTTTCCACCTAGAGTAAATTCATCCTAACGTTATCAATCTCGCCTACAGTTTTAAACAAGGTGGTTTGCCATTACCTAGTCTTTCTGATCCTCTAATTCCTCATTTCTCTCCCATGTTATTTGCTGTTGAAACTGATTCATCTTTGCACCACAGTTCTTCTAGCCTCCAAGTTACCCTTGCCCACTAACCTTTTACACGTCCCCAACCACCCCGTACTTCCATTCGCTCTGCGCTCTCCAGCCATTTTCACGGCCATCTTGCTGCATAATGTAAGTCCACATATCAAGGCTTCACCCATGTTCGAATGGCACCACATGTCACAAGCGCAATAATCAGACTGTTAGACTCACTCTTGCTTGTGTTCGTCCATTCTTCCCTTCATATTCCCTCGATTATCAACTTTTGCTCGCAGCCATCACTTCTGCGCCTCCAAAGTTGGTTCCCTTTTGCTGTCGATCCCCCATGTTCACATGTCATAGACAGATTCGTCAGGGTTTATCCAAGATAATTCTGTACCATCTGACACAGCCCTTCCTGTCTCGTCCGAGGGCTGCTACTTACGTGTTCCGTCTCTGCATTGCTATTTGCTCTTGCGCTGATATATATATCCACATATTGCCTCTGCCTCCTCCAGTTCTTCGCCGGCCAGTTCTCTTGCCACTAGGCCGCCGCCCCTCATGATATGCTTCCATTTTGTCCCTGGTTGTGCCTCATCTTTACCGTATCTTCACAGCATTGCTGCCATCCGACTCACTTACAATGTCTTGCATTGCCAGCTCCCTGTTTTCAAGTTGACACCGTCCGTTTGCTGCAATAACACATAGCTCATGGCTACCCAGTCCCCAGTCATACGACTCAATTTTTTGTTATTTCTTCCTTCTCTTCTTCTTTCCTTTTTTCTTCATCGTTTCTCGTAACCATAGTTTCTCATGACGATTTTCAGTCGTCCCCGTGTAAAACTCCTGGGTACCGTTCTCCTCTACTTTGCTCAGCAAGCTGCTCCATCTGATCTTGACTTTCAAATTTGCCGGGCACATATTCGAATCCATCTCTGGGTTCGCTTGAACTCTTTTCACATTTCCTTGGTGTGCATACATTTATCACCCTCACAACTCCCCTCTATTTCTTCCCATCCCTCCTTTGTTTTACGTAGTTCAAGTTTGTCATGAATTTCTTCTGTGTTGTCGCTTGTAATACTTTTAGACCATGCGGGCATCTCTGAAACAAACTATTATTATTAATAACATTTTAAGTAGGTAGTTATTAAATTTAAACGAATTGAAAGGCTGATAAGTAGACTAATAGAATAAATAAGGAAATATATAAGTAATAGGTAGAATATTAGGGAGAAAGGCCACAATAAAATCCGCCTCTTATTTTGATTCCTTGTGTCCACTCCAATTTTCCATGTTTTATCTCCCTCAAATATAAACTCATGAAGTAAATAAAGGAGAATAATTCACAAGCAAACATACATAAACCATTCACGGATAAAGGCGCACTTATTTGTTCTTCTATTTTCCGATTAGTGGCTTCTAGTTTTTGCAACCTTTTCAGCCCGTGTTGCTCAGGTTTCTTCAGATTTGTACCATCACGAAAGGAAAATAAATAAAAGGTTCGGGATTTTTCGGGCTTAATTTTACATAAACAAATTTCTCAAGTGCATCTGCACAGCGAGTTAACTGGCGCGCATTTTAGACAGGCTCTGAACTATACTGCACCGCTGCTGATTCTGTGACCTGATTCAACATACATCTTACAATCAAATATCGATAGACAGACAACTCTCACAATATCTTTCCAGCTCTCCGTTAGTCTCTTCTGTGAGATGCATCAAACATCCTCCCACGGCCTCCCTGGCCTCTCCCTGACAACAATCATAAAAGCAGACCAACCTCTACCCATCATCAGGCACACGTTTTCCAATTTGACAGTTAAACTGACGAAAGGACAAGATGCAACCGTCGGAAAACGGTCGAATTGCGGTAATCCATACCTCGGTAACTCCGCCCGAGTAAGGAGGCATTGTCAAATACGTAACCCTTTATCGAAGCTCAAATCGTCTGTCCCGTTTACCGATTCATTCCACTTTGACCCCGTATAAGCTTATCAGATAAATCTTGGCTGCCAAAAGCTTGCTATTTTGATTGAATGACCAAGTGCACCACCACTGCTTTGTCGCCCGCTTTCTCTCTGTAAGAGAGTCCAAGAACCCCGTTTCGTTCATCAGCATTCACATTGCAAAGAACATTGTTTCGTTTGCACGAACTATCCCTACCAAAGTTTGACTGCCCGTTTCATCGCACTAAATCCCTGTCACAACTTAGACCCTCACCTTTGCCTCTAGCGTGAGTCGCTCAGCTTGGACTTTGCTGCAACCGTACTTGGTAATCTCACCTTTTACTTCTAACCATTTGCGGTAATTCAGCTTCAGTTGTTGATTCATCGTTCAGTTTTGGGGCCCAAGAGCCCAGAAGGAACACAATTGAGGTTTAGTTACTGAAAATCTCCTAATTTGTTGCGTGTAAAATAGTGCCTATTTGGAATCGATTTCGTTTCCAGTTGTATCAGAATTGATCGCCACGCGCCGCTCAGGCGTTCGACAGACTGGACATTACAATCTCGACTTTTAGTATTCGATAAAGCCGCCTCTCCAGGCTTAGCCTCATCAGCTCCTCTTACAACACCGTTTGCCTTCTTCTCCAGTTGTGCACTTTCTAACCCCAGCTGCACATAGCTGATCAGGCCTTCACAGGTCCGCCTCGCTCGTGGTCAAGAAATATACCGTCATTATTGCCAACAGCCACACTTCGACTTGCTGGAGCTGGTGAACAGCTCTCGAGCGGATATTGCCCCGCATCATTAACAACGTAGTTTTCGGATGGCGAATCAGTCATGAGCGGCGAAACACAGAGGCGATACAGAGCAAAATAGACGACAAGGTAGACGTACGGAAGGCTCAAAGTTCAACCAGTGTGAATAGACAAAGGAAGCCCAGAGGTCAACAAATCACGGAATTCCGCTTCCGGTTCTTGATAAGTCCAGAATAAACAAGTACTAACTCTGGTTGTCAAGGAATTATCGTGAACTCCTGTAGAATCAGTTGCAAATAGGCACGCCAACTATTACGACGGCCGCCGGGGAATGGTTTCCGAATACATGGGCCGACTGATACAGATAACAGCGACCGGCCAAGAGCGCAGATTAACCAAGGCTCCAATCCGGAAATATCAGTGGGAGATCGAATTCCAATATCTAAGGTGAATGAGACGCTACATTGAATCAGCGCGGTGTCTGAATAAGTTTCATTATAAAGTCAAATTTGTGTGGCACATGTTTGACAGCAGTCTTTCCTAGGCTGAACGTTCAGCCTAGTTTATGTACGTATTATCGGTCTGTTAATGAAATATTGCCAGTATTACAGAGCTATGTTTGGCTTATGTTTGCCACTTAGTGCGAAGGCTATACGGAAACCGGAGCAGAGGTGTCTAAGTAAAAAGGGTCCTGTCGCGTTCCATCGACAAGTGTTTTTTATGTGGTACTTAGGTGGTATTATTAAGTGGTACTTAAGTGGTATTTAAGTGATACTACTATATGGTATTTAAGCGATATTATCGGGGTCACTGAGCACCTAAAAAATCCCTTTTTTGAAGTGGTAAAAACATGTTTTAACATGTTTTTACCACGTTTTGTGCTGGCTGGGACGAGACAAACAAACAAAGGCAGGGGTAAACGGAAGAACAACAATACGGATGAGGATTTCAATATCTTGCCACTCTAACTGGCGTGAAGTAGGCGATAAATCGCATGCGGGAAACAATTGCGCTACGACGGAAGAATGTTTTCTCAAAAGTATGCATAATTCAGCTAAAACTCGAAAACTTTTATCGCTAGTTTTATGTTAGCTATTGTCCTCTTCAGCAAATGCAAGGAGTCACGGTTGCTGAAAAACCAATTCTGAGGGTGTTATAACACCCTCAGAAGTATCATATCCAGGCCAAAAGAGCAACTGAAGACCGAAGAAAGAAGAAATGTAACATACAAAATCAAATGCAAGAACTGCGACAGATGCTGCTTTGGCCAAACTGGAGGCAGAATTACGACGAGAATACACGAACGCAAATTGGGTACAAAAACACAAGGTCGATTGCCACCATTATCCGTCTACAAGGACCCAAATGGACGTAAGTTCAACCTGAAGGAAGTTCACTTTCTAGATCTACCAACTGCGAAATGTGCACGGAAGTTTTTGGAAGCTTGGCACTCTTCAACAAATTCAATCAATAAACGAATAGAATTGGATCGCTTTTACAACCTCTTGGTTTGCAAGGGGCTCGAATGATTCAATAAATGGAAAACGAATAAATGAAGTCTAATCATACCAGCCCATAGTCGCGAGACCCAATTCTTCGCGGGAACAAGTCAACCCAGGACGACTCAATGAATCAAGAATATAAGCGAGAAATGAAGATTAAAATTAAAAAAACCAAAACAGGACGAAAAAGTATAAAACCGAAAATATGTTTACAAATATACGGACATACTAGGACAGATTCCAAGAAGCTGACTCTGCCAAATCAGAGGAGGCTGCTACAGGTCGAGTTACTAGAGTTAGAAGTTGGCCATGGAAGGCCAAAAGGTCAGCTTTCTGTAATTACTAACTTGCTAAGGTAAAAGTCATTCCAGTGGTCAAAGTCGAACCAAAAAGTGGCCCACATATGTAAAGAGATGAGCACGCGGATCGGCACCTGGGCACTTGTGGTGATGAAACTTTTGCAACCTTAACGCCAAGCTCAGCGATCATAAGTCACCACACATCCGCTTAGTCTTACGACTCAAAATATTCGATACTCCATCGTTCACTCAAGGTATGGTTTAGTCCAGCATGTTGATGTACTTTTCCTAAAATTTGGAGCAAGGCCCCCAAATTGTAGCTCAAGGCTCGTTAACTTTGGCACCAGGCTCTTAAACTGCGGCCTTTGGCCCCAAAACTGCAGAAGATTATTTAGTACTGTAGCGATGAACGTATGATCTTCTGAATCTCGTCACCGACTCTGCTGAAAGTGGGAAATCTCTTGTTGTTCTTTATCTTGATTTATCCAAGGCATTTGATCGCGTCCCTCACCCCCACCTTTTAACAAAGCTACGGTCATTTGGGATTGTCGATCCACTTCTTTCTTGGTTCTCGTCTTACTTATCTCATCGTTCACAGGTTGTCTTAATTAACGGGCACACCTCTAATCCTAAGCCTGTTACTAGCGGTGTTATTCAGGGCAGTGTTTTGGGCCCCCTGCTTTTCCTCCTAAATATAAATGATATGTTTCCGACAATACTTAATGGCACGCCGTTTTTGTTCGCGGACGACATTAAGATAGTCTACACTTTCCCGCCTGGCAATATCAGTACTACTATCACTAAAATCTCTGCTGATTTAGCCGCTCTTGATGAATGGTGTTCAACCTGGGCGATGAAATTCTCCGCCGACAAGTGTATTTTCCTTACTTACAAATGCCAGGTTTCTCCTGGTTCTTTATGCATTGGCGGTTCACCCATCGACAGCCAGCCTTTAGTAAGAGACCTTGGCTTAAGTTATTCTTGCTCTTCCAACTTCTCGGAACATGCTGTCCTCCAAACGGCGAAGGCTAAAAAGTGTCTTGGTCTTCTGTTCAGATCCTTTCAGCTTAGGCAGAGCATTCTCTACATGTACAAAGTACATGCCAGGCCCCTTCTCGAATATTGTCCCCTAATCTTCACTAGCACGAGAAAATCCGACAGGATTATTATCGAATGTATTCAAAGAAGATTCACAAAACAGCTTATCGGTTGGTCGTCCAACTTAAACTACAGGGAACGATGCTTATCTCTCAAAATCGAACCACTATGGCTTCGTCGCATCAAGCTAAATTTGATATTTCTGTATAAGCTATTGACTAAGCAGTCCTATTCCTCCAACCAGTTGTGCTTCTCCCCGGATACTAGATATTCACTCCGGAATAGACAATATACTATTACCACACCCTCCGCGAGGACTGTTCTACGCTCTAAGTTCTTTCTCTTCGCGTACTCCAGAATCTGGAATAAACTTCCCTTGCACATCAGATCTTCTCGGTCAAAGTATGCATTCGTGCATGCTATTGATAAATTCCTTACTGTCCCAACTGTTTTGCGCTTATTCAACGTTCACGTAACCGAACGTCAAGCTTACGAGATAGGCCTTGACTTTTAAGCCATTGCTCTGCTTTCTCCCTTTACCTTACCTTCCAAAATAACCTCACCGCTTTAAAAATTCTGACTGCTTTGTTTGACCGCTTCTCCTAGCCTTCGCCATCGACATATGTGAGCATGTCTGCGTCCACTAACTGTTTTTCCATACCAACTTATAGGATCCTGCTAATTCAACTTTGAAATAAATCCTTTCAGATGCGCTCGCATTTATAGAGACCACCGTATTACTCCCCACAGGTTGTCAATATCTCTCACTCGCTCCACGATTTATTAACTTTATTTAGTTATATTGCGTATGCGGCCCTGAAACCAACCTCAACATTGCCATAAAAACTGCTTCAGTATCCAACCCCTGGTTGGATTTATATATATATATATATATATATATATATATATACATGTACATGTATATATAAATATATATTTATATATATATATATACTCATTACTGTCCTATAATTATTAACAAAATCATGGTGAGTAACTCAACGCTGCTCGATATCTCTTAGCTTACAATGCCTCTCTTCCGCAGCAGGTCCCACCACTCATACTTCGCTCACCACCTCTGCGATTTCGAACTGTAAAATCCAGTCTGATTCATCGCACTTAGCATGACTCACTAGCTGAACTCAACACCCAGTTATGACGTTACCATTTCTGCTCCCACCCTATCCCCAGCTAAGGTTCTTCTGTAATTTCATGCAGAACTTGGTCTTTACTCCTGCTCAATGACCACTCTAGGCAAAATACTAACTCTCCCATTGAAAGTTCTAGCCACACTTAGGCGTTTCCCCTTTAGTCTCACGTTTCATGGCCTCAATGTGCCTTTGGGATCCGCCGCACCGATGAGCCCGTGCTTAACTTTTGTTCTTCTTTCCGTTAACCGTTGATCCTCGGCTGCGTCACTCTATCTCACTTTCCTTGCCATAGTCTTTTGCGTCCGATGATCGCACCCACGTATACATCTATATATATATATATATACCTTGGGTATGCTCCACTCACTTGTCCCCCTTCCTAACTAGATTGTGCCATTTTACTACACACAGTTTGCGTATATATAAATAAAACCGTTCCGTCCTTTAGCGATGGGTGCTCGCTCTCAGTTAATTCCTGGCTCAGGCTAGAACTCAGCCGTCCCATCCTGCTTCTTTTGTGCCTTTCTCGTACTTGCCACACGGATTACCATTCCTTAGTAACTAGGCTTCACTTCTCTACTCACATGCTCATGGTAAGTTAAGACCCCATTCCAACCGGAATCCGTATGCCCCTGCTGAATACCAGCACGTTTGCCCCCACATGAAAAATCCTCATTTTAACACTCAGTGTTTTCCCCCCTTTTTACTGTTTGCCGTCCTTTACTACAGCTGGTGAACTGACCAGACTGTTTTCTTCCTATTTTCTCATTCTTCTTCCAGACCATACCATCTACTATTGTTTTATTCCTGGTTCCCAAACGGACACCCTCTCCTCATCCACCGCCTACCTGATATCGCTCCAAATCTCTACTATCACCCAACTACCCTAGAAAGCTACCAGTCTCCGTCTAGGGATCCCTAATAGGCCTGTCCACTAGCCAAACGATAACTAACTGTTCGGATAACAAAATGTTCATTTTCTTGCTTCCATATAAACGATAATCATAACCCACGGCTGGAACACTCTCCAGACTGCCGCACTCCTGATCTCTTCCAGATTGCACTGGTTACTTGGGTATCCATCGGCCAAATCGACGTTTATTCCGGGTTACCGTAAGGACTGGACGATTTGATCAATGGTTTAAACCTATACTCTCGCCTGCTGACGTTACATGGGGCACCGTACATGGATTAACAAAACCTCATGAAAGTCTCATCGGATCGCAGAGGTGATTCCTGACAGCAACCATCAACACATCCGCTCAACGTCTATTCCCAAATAATCCAACCCAACAGTTCAATTTTTCCCGCGTTGCAGTACGAAACCAATGGCCGGAACCCAGCCTTCGCAGCTGTCAACTTCGTCAAACCAGCCCTTTTTTTACCTTCTTCCCACAACAATCTACCTGCAACCAAGGTCTTTATGGAACAGAATACCAGCCATCTGCAGCCAACCATAATTTTATTACCAATTTTCTATCAAATACAAAAAAAACATTTTACACTCTTCCAACTCCTGCCTAGCCGAACCATTGACGTTTGTCTCCACTAATCCGTTTCATTGACGGCTTTTCTTTTTTTTAATAGTCCGTTATATGTCCATACACCATTCATGCTCTTCAAAAGTTCACTGAAGTCCCTGCGAAGCTTTTCGCTTTCATTTGAATTTCCATATGACACTGTAATCACCTGCACAAAAGGTCCGTTTTATTATCACCTTTGAATCACTTGCCTTTATTTCACATGCTTCCCCACAATTAGTTACCCAATGCTGGATCAGTGTCCAATATTCCGCTGGTATCTCTGAATGCACTTTGAAAGCCCCACGCCTGCTTTACTTCTAACAATGTTCTTTTGCATCTCTTCCGCCCGGTTACTTGTTAGTGACCGTCCATTTGTCGCTTATATCAGCAATTCCACGACTGTCCAGTTATCCACACCGCCCCCAGCGATTTCGAAACCGATTTGGAATTCCCGCCTCAACCATTACCACTTTTATTTACTCAAACACTACATGACTTTACTGGTGTATTTCGGTTGCTGTGATTTATAAATTTAGAATTTGTGAATACCTCACATTGACATGTACTGCTGTATACTCTGATCTTGCCTTGTGCATGTGTATTGACCACGGTCAAGAAATATACTATACTATACTATACTAGGCGCTTCCTTCTAAACTAAGGGCACGAAAAGGGTGGAGAGGCCGGCCAGACTGGAAAGCAATTCTTAACTGCACTTTTGGGCAACAACTGTGCACAAATAATCGAGAACGCAGTAAAACAACGCAAGTTAGTGCCGTCAATGGTTATAACAGCCAAGCTCGGAGGGGACAAACGGTCCAAATCCATAAATTTGGCCTGGCTTGCTCATTTTTGCGATCGACACTCGTTCTTCTCGAACGTGATTTAACGCTACTGGAAAAAACGAAAGGTATCTGCGTACACATTCGTGTCTGATCAACAGCTTTCCTCCATGTATTTCTTTCTCCTATATACCCTTATTCGGGAGCAATTAGATTACTTCTAGGAGTCGCTAAAGAGAACCACAGAGTCGGTCTGAGCATTGTTTCCTTCTTCTCCGGATGCTACTTTGACTGTGATCACTTACTACTTCTATCAAGTTGGAAGAACTAAGGGACAAGGATTATGCTGATTTTTAAGTAAATTCCGATCGGTGATACGGCGCTTCCTTGGCTGAATTTGATTGACTTTCAGTAGGATCTGGTAGGAAGGTAGAACTTGTGTCCATCTAAAACCGAATTCGTTTTGTTTTCGCTGCGAATTTAGTACAAATGGCGAAGTCTATGCTAAAAGCATCTTTATATCGTCTCCGGCAATCCGTTGGCGAACTTCAACCAACAACGCCTTCCGTTCCCAATAACTAACAAGGACGAGAGCACATAAGTGTGTTTATTTGACTAATGATAATTGGCTGACAGGTGAGGTCTAAACCTCCTGAATTCCGTGTATTCAATCTGAAGACCTTCAGTCGATGTTGGCTAAATTTTCAATGCAAATGGACTCTCTCAACAACGCTTAAGAGGCGTACTTCTCTGGACTGTACCCACTCGCTTCATTCCACTTTGAGGAAGATTCATGCAAGTATTAGTCCTCAAGATTAATGACGACGAACTGAGGTAGTGATTGGTTTTTAGGCTACGAAAGAATCGGGGAAACAGAGCTCAAAATCAGATTGCGCTGGCCTAAAAGGGACAGCCTTACCGATCACATTTACCAGCACCACCAAAATGGCCAGGGCAGCTTACAACTTTTTTCCTTGTTGGGCCTCAAGTATTAGGACTAAATCGGCTGACCACGACAAAATTGAATGGGGATTGTACTTCTGTAAAGGATGCAGACAACCGTGGACCAGGTGACATAAGTAGCCAACATCCAGCTATAAAACTTACAGGGGATCGAAACCCAATTCCTGCGCGCCAGTATTTTCTGATGGGTAGCCCAATGCACACTTAGCGTCTCACGAGCCAATGACCGTAAATTTGAATACAAAGGTTTGGCCGAAGAGGACAATAGCTAACATAAAACTAGCGATAAAAGTTTTCGAGTTTTAGCTGAATTATGCATACTTTTGAGAAAACATTCTTCCGTCGTAGCGCAATTGTTTCCCGCATGCGATTTATCGCCTACTTCACGCCAGTTAGAGTGGCAAGATATTGAAATCCTCATCCGTATTGTTGTTCTTCCGTTTACCCCTGCCTTTGTTTGTTTGTCTCGTTCAGCCTAGGAAAGACTGCTGTCAAACATGTGCCACACAAATTTGACTTTATAATGAAACTTATTCAGACACCGCGCTGATTAAATGTAGCGTCTCATTCACCTTAGATATTGGAATTCGATCTCCCACTGATATTTCCGGATTGGAGAGATGGACAGTGATTCGTGAGTTCTGTGAGGATATTAGGTCGCATGACCAGATGACGTTGGTCTAGCCATATTCGAGTTTTTCTCCTAAGTTTTGAGGGTTCCAGTGACGCAGCCACACGAAGCCTCAGTCAGAGAGCAAATTATGCCAGAAGGCTGAGAAAGACAAGTGTAGCTTTAATATGCCAGACCGGAGCACAACTAAATGCCGAGATTTACAGGTGATTTGGTTTGATTCCCGTACTAACTGCTTGAAGCAAATGGGTGAGATTTATGTTGCCAGGCTGCTGGTCCAGTATAACCTCGGATCTTACACGCTGTTGAGGTACGTATAAGAAAGATCAAGTCCAAGAAGTCTGCTGCTGTTTCTTTTCAAGTCACCCGACGAAACTGTTGGAGGACAGACAGTTGCCGTCCTTTGCACAGATTTGAGCATTCTTTGACTCAGTTAACCATAGGTTGCTGTATTTTAAACCCTAGTCCAGAAAAATTACGAAAAGAACGGAACAGTGGCTGAATAGATTTCTGACTGGGCAAATATTCAGCTTTACTTTGGGTAGTCATGAAGTTTTACTCGGGTAGGGAGAATGAGCCACCGTTTTTCTGCATCTTTTGTTCACCTCGTCATCGGAATAATTCCAGTGAGCCGAAAAATGATGCTTTTGATAAAAGGTCGTAAGCGCGACTGGAAAGGGTCAAGGTACAAACATTTACTGCATTTTGCTTCTGGTATTACCGGTAGAACTTTTGCCGGTGGCAGCGAACTCCAGTGGATTCAGAACTTGCAATAATGGCGGCGTCAAAACGATAGTATCGGACCTTCATCTATACCTCCTCAATGCCACTGCCTGGCCACAGGTGTGGTGGCTAGTGCATTGATGTGGATTCGTTTTAAGCCGTCTACCAGGTGAAATATCCGAACGTAGTGCTGTACAGCAGGTTCAGACCGTCGGAGTAGTGCACCGTAGATCGGAAGTGTCTCCGAAAGAAGCGCCTCCGGTTAGATCTGCCATGTCAGGCGAGGGTCGGGGATCCTAGTTTCAGTTCTAAAAACCACGATTAGGCCGCCTCTGGAGCACAGCATGCAATTATGGACACCGCAAATCCTGAAGGATGTAGGCCGCTCGGAAATAAGTTAGAGAATAGTCAACAGGATGGTGAATGGCAGAAGGAAGGAATGGTTAAACAAGGCTCCTCCGAGCTCTGTCCCTGTTTCGACGAAAATCTTTGCTTCCTCAAGGGCCCGAATGGAACTTCCGGGAAATGAAGAGATTTTCAGGTACGACCAGGGAATAGCTTTTCTGTCCTATCTCAGCGGGGGGCATGATGGTGAATGACCTCAGATTGCTTGAAAAGCACTCAAAGGCCCAAGAAGGAGGTAGATTATGTCGCATATATGCAAGTGCCCTTTTGGAATAAACCCTTAAAGAAGTTGAAAATACCACAACACTTAAGGCTTTTACCAGGCCAGAAGAATTTGAGAGAGGCCCGGCACTACTGCACTAGATGCAACGTCCCATATAGGGAAACTAATATTACGACGCACTCCGACGAATAAGGCTTTCGATAGCCGCAACAGCAATTGTCTGTGTATGTTCGAGGTTTACCTATCAATAAAATACTTCCAATTGACTCGGATGCCGCAGCTGATGTCATCCCAAAAGAAGCGGGTGATGCAACTATTCCATCAGCCCAACAACTAAGGGCGACTAACGACACTCCAATTGCTGTTTGTTCCCATAAGTCTCTTGCGCCCATCTCAGGCCTCTTTCCTACATTCCACTGGGTGGTAAAGATAGCAGATGTCCCACATCCAATACCGGGTATTGATTTCGTTGATTAATTCGACCTACTGGTTGACGCTGGACGTCAAGGAATTTTCAACCGACAGACTTCTGCTTTCGTAACCGGTTCGTATTCCTCCGTGAATCACGCCACAGTCCTTCACACAAAAACTCAGGCCGGACACCTCTAAGCAGAACTCCTTTTGGTTTACCCGGCAAAGCTGGGGTAGTCCGAACTTCTCTTGCAATATCTTTTAGTTACTCCCGC
The DNA here is from genome assembly GCA_948099385.1 of Fasciola hepatica. Lineage (NCBI taxonomy): Eukaryota > Metazoa > Platyhelminthes > Trematoda > Plagiorchiida > Fasciolidae > Fasciola > Fasciola hepatica. The sequence continues at coordinate 2,850,022 of CANUEZ040000164.1, forward strand.
CTTATGGTCACTTGGGGGTCCCCCAGCCTTTAGCCCACCTCAAATCTTGGCACCAAACAAGCTCCGCGTAGCACGACCTCAATTCGAGCACATGTCCAAATTCGGAATAATACGCCCATGTGGTGGTCCTTGTGTCTCCCTTTTTTAAGCGTCCTGATATTAGTGGCGACGGGCATAACTGTGGCCATCATAGGGCCTTCAACCAACGTACAATCCCAAATGGATACCCGGTTCAGCTTTTTCAGGATCTAAAACTTTTTGAGAATAAACAACGTGGCAAACAAGTTCGTTTTCAGTTATTCGTACTCATACCAATACATAACAATATATGTGACTCACAAAATAAGAACGGAGAATGACAATCCAAATCTGTCTCTGCACGTGCGTGTGTGCACGTGAAATTGATCAGAGTGTGGAATGTTCAAGTGGTTGCACATGTGTTCGGGACCATGACGTGGGCCACGGAAGCTTAAGTTCTTGCACAAATTGTTTCTGAGCGCACAGGGGAGGATTGTAGAGGCGAATGCTCACGGCTTCGGCTGTGGCTGAGAGTCGACACTTGACAAGTCTTGATTGCTTTCCTTGGATTTTGTAAATGGTAAAAAAGTGTTTATCACCTCTACTGAGTGGTATGACCCAACAAGGTGTGAGCACACCGCACTCGTAATTGTCTTAATTGCTCCCGTGTTCGGCCAGGCCAGGTGGTGTTCTCGAACGCGTTCGGATAAGCGCCGAGTCGTGCGACCAATGTACCTAGTTCCACAGGAACAGGTGAAGGAATACACAAAAAACAAGGTTGCAGAGTTCGGCACTATGTCCTTCAATCGAAAACACACTATCGGTTTGGAAACAAACAGGATTTGAAACTGTTTCGTTTCCAGCCGCATCTACCTAGCTGCAGCCTGCCGTCAATGTCTGGTAGCCGAGGCTGGCTTAACCAAAACAACTGTTGCCACCCCTTTCGGATTACTCCAGTTTGGTGTGCCTTTTGGAATGAGCAATGCGGTCAAAACCTTTCAGGGGTTTGTGCACGTAAATACACGAGGCTTCAGAAAATGTCCGCACATAATTTGGCAATATTTTTGCTCCGAGCTCCTCGGGAAAGAGACTTACTGCACGTCCACGTACTGTTTCTGAGCTCCCCAGCCAATAAAGTATTAATAATAATAATAGTTTATTTCGGGGACGCCTGAAGCATGCCTTACGCATGGAAGTAGGCCCGACCAAATGATAGCCGGGTGGGTCCACCGTCACATTCACGGGATAGGACGTCTCAGCCTTTGACATGAAACCTCTGCCAGATAAAGTGGCCGTAGTTTGCGATCAACCTGAACGTTACTCTCACCGGCATTTGTGTAAATTTCCCGGAATGGCTGATTTTATCGCCTGTCTATCCCCTCCTGCGCCGAAATAGTGCAACCCCGCAAGGGCCCCTCTAAGCAGCAGAAAGCATTCATTCCCACTCATGAACACGGGCACGGACGGCAATCACTTCGATCGGGGAAGCCTTCGCCAACATAACACTGCTCGTGCATCCGTGACATTTTGGTTCCCTGGCCTTGGGAAAAGAAGCTTCGGACAGGGCTGTTGGAGCAAAGTCATCAATAGCACATGGCCGCAAACAGCTCTCTCCCCATATCGTCTCCAACCCGTGGAACTCCAGTGCTGTACTTGAAGCAGAGTACGCTAGCGAAATATTTGGGTACTCGAAGTTTCTGGCACTCGCTGGAGGGTGGAACTCTCACAATATTCACAGATGATAATCCAATAATGTAGGCTTACTGTCCGTTTCTGACCGATATTCGGCACATAGACTGTTTCGCAAATTTGCGCGGATATTAGACGCATTTCTGGGGCACACAGCCTCGTGGAAGACGCGCTCCTGCGCTCCCATGCTTCCACAATGTCGACAATCTACAGCAACTGAGCAGTCGCCGTGGATAGAGCAGTAGATCCTGAGGTCCGGCAGCTCGGAGAAAACAGCTCCCCGCATGAAGTGCCCGTGAATCTCTCAGATTCGGACTTGGCCGTCTTTTGCAGCTTCCCACAGTGTCGGTTCAAGCCCGTAGCAACCACCGGTTTCCACTGAAAGATTTTGTCAGTCTCAGTAACCCATCAGGCCCTGGTGTGAATTCCCGAGCCAGACCGGCCACAACCGCTTCGCTTGGCCCTGCGCCAGAACCTGTCTTCAGTGCCAAAAAGTAAAATACACGCGAACAATATATGTGAGGGAATCCAGGAAACCCTGTGCCATTCAGCAACATCCAAATTTCAAACAACATAATTGCTTTTGTATGAACAATTTTTACCGGAATTACGAATAATTATTTTATTGCTCCAAAAGTTTGTCACAAATCGGACCCCCACCGCTGCCTGGTGGGAGAGCCCCCCAGCTTGAACTTTTTAGTGGCTGTATTCGGTAAGCTCATCCATTTCTAACCTTTTGCTGAAATTCAACCACAGTTGTTAATTCGTTGCTCATTTTGTAGAGCAAAAGCCCATAAAGAACACAATTGAGGTTTGGTAGTTGTAAAATTGCTTAATTTGCTGCATGTACTACCATGGCTAATTGGAATCAACTTTGTTTTGAATTGTCTCAAAATTTGTTGCCACGCGTCGCTTGAGCGTTCCAGCAGCTAGGCCTTGTAGTACTCCATGGCCTTGGCAACCGCGGAGAAATGAATTTACGCAGCGACTCGGCAAACCGTTTCGGATAAAAGGACAATACCCTGCAGGTGAATCAAACCCCTTTGCCGGCAGGGGTTGGTCATTTTTTACTCGGCCTCTATTATATCAGGTGATTTCTGGGGTTGGTTCGGTTCTCTCTGGAGCTAGAGCTGAACTGTCGTTAGCTGAGTTAAGGAAGAAGCAGGTTGCAGAACTGTGTGAGTCGGAAAGACAGAGTAAGCTGCTCGGGGTCAGAAATGAGGAGGAAGTGGCGGAACTCTTTTGGCACTCGCTGAGGAAAAAGAAAACCCAGTCACCAGAGATTAACTAAAGGGTGAGGTAATGGGAAACGAACATCTATTTCTTCCCTGGATAACTGCCGTGCACAAAAGAGTGCATCACGGATAACACCCTTGGCCCCAATTACAGAACTTGCGGTGGATTATCGTTTGAATTTACGCAGAATGCGACTAGAGTCATTTTCAGGCTCCTGGCCAACATACTACAGGTTTGTGTAACAGTTTGAATATCGCTCCGAGGGTGGGGTTCAAGGCAATGGCCAACAGTTATTTTATTTCATGCTTTACTGCAAGGCACAGGCAAGGGATAAGATTGCCGAATGTGCTACGCTTCGCCTAAGACTAACCCAGAACAGGGTTAGAGAAATCTTAAGAGATTCATGCGGACTATATCACGCAGTGGATCGTTCACCGACGGATGGCCTGCTGTAGAGTTGGAGGCCTCTGTTGAAAGATTCAAACGCCTGACCGATTTGTCTTCGAAAATACTCAACTGCGAAGTTACTCCCACGCAGGCGAATTACATGTCAGACCTTAACTCACTGCCGACTAAGGGACGAATTACTCGAGTGCTACCAAAGCTTCTCCAAGATTTGTGGGCCAGGACCGTTGATGATATCTTGAGGAGAGGGAAGAGCCCGGGTTCCCTGGTCAGAAGTATTCAGTTTACCGTGAGGCACGGACTGCTCGAGATAGGTTTGGTAACCTGGCCGCCGATACCTAGGCTCAAGGGCATTTGCTGTCACCCAAATGGAGGAATAATGCACAAAACTAGCTTCAAGAAGCTACACTGTTGACGCCAAAACTAGCAAGTACTTTGCTCGTCGCGGCTAACAGGCGCTCGGTATGTAATGGAATACACGCACTTGAGGAATGTCAGCTCTTCTTGTCCAGTGATATGCCTGTTCTTTGGACTTTTGTTAGAGAAATCAAAGCTTGCTTTTCTTGTCTCAAGTGTAGGCATCTGTCTAACAGCTGTCCTGTTTCCAAGCCGTGTTCAACATCGGGCTGTCATAGGCGGCACCACCATGTACTGCTTAGTGCACTGCTCGAGTCACGCAAGTCTCAACACGGAAGCTGCAGCTGGATAAGCGGCCTACGGACGATGAACAAAAGCCTGGCCAGTGGACCAATAAATCTGCAGCTACCGGAGGCCAGAATGTCGTGTCAGTTTGGGTATACTATCGGTAGGAGCCGAGGGACCGGGGGAGCTCCGTGGGGACCTAAGCTGTGCTGGACAGTGGGTCCGATTTGACTTTATTAAAAAGAAACCTTGTGGAGATTGCCCGCCTGAATGCAACCTTCTACTCAACCTTCGATCTCAACCGTATATGGGACTACCACTTGGAATTCGGGAACAACTGAGCTGCGATAGAACTCGTTGTTTGGAGGAGGTTTCCTGAGTAAAGAAAGGGCCTACTCTATTGCTAGGCTACCAATTCAAGCAGTCTAGTACTGCTCAGATGCGGACGGCTTATCCTGGCCTCATTTACGTTGCACTGAAACAAAGATTCTAGAAGATTCGAGAGTGCGGATCCTGACAAGTGCCCACGTTCCAGAGGCACACTGGGGATTACAGCAAAGACGCTGTAAAAGAAACCAACAGTATGCCGAGCATATGATTGTAGGATGGATTGTTCTTGGTGCGATAAACTAGGAACCACACCTTGTGAGGACGGTAAACCAAACTGAGATTAAAATCGATTCGTCAGCGGAACAGATCGATCGACTGTACAATACTAATTTCCGCGATGAGGACGCATCGGAAATCTGTTATTCTTCTGAAGGCAAACACGCCGTTTATTTGGTTACCATTGTCATAGTCTTGTTGGAAGGACACAGTAAAGTTGTACTTCTGTGGAAGGATCCCGCGGTGGGACTTCCAAGCAATTATATTGTGGCTAAAGTGAGATTGAAGGGCTTCAAGTAGAAGTTTACTCGTGACCCTGAATTCTTTGGTAAATACCCTGCGATAATAGAGGGATATCTGCACAAGCGCCACTCCCAGTTAGTGTCCGAAGTACAGTAAAATTGGGTTTTCAGCCTAACTGGTATTTATCACGTCACTCAGTAGCAAACCGAAAGAGACCTTACAAGTTGTGGGTGGTGTCTGGCCGTGTGGCTGCTTCCCAGGGACGCTCCTAGAATGATTACCTGCTACGGGGCCGGATACGACCGCAAGACCGGTTGGAGTGCTGCTTTGTTTTTGAATTGAACCTGTAGCTTTAGCTGCGGACTTTGAAGAAGTGTTTATGCAGGTTTGAGTGTCGACAAGAGACAAAGGAACACTGAGGTTCACTAGGTGACGGAATGGTCGCCTAGATGGTAACCTGACTGAATATCAAATGAATGCTCACCCAGGTGGTCCCACTTCTTCCTCTTCTTGTGCAGAGTTCGCATCACTTCACGCGACAGATGACTGAGGAGGACAGTATAAGGGCAGAGTACAATAACTTTTACGTGAAAGACTGTCTTGTGTCCTTGCCTACTCCGCAGAAAGCAAGAGATTTTGCTGTTCAGATGGGCGAATTACTATCACGCAGTGGCTTTCGGATTCATAAGTAGGTGTGTAATCGTGGGGGGAGTGCTGGACATTCGACCGAAACCTGAGCTGGCCCCTTTCCACCTTGGAAATCGATGATTGCGCGCCAGTTCCCTGGAGGAAGTTGGGATTGGAGTGGAATGCCATAAAAGACAAGTTCCAGTTTTCCTGAGCAACATGCGAAAAACCTCAAACGAGGCGTGGATTGTTATTTATATTGTTGTCAGTGTTCGGCCCACCGGGGTTTGTTCCCCTTTCATTCTGCCAGGCAAGGCGTAGTTGCAATCATTTTGCCGCTCGAGACATAGTTGGGACTACCTAACTGGAGAAAAACCCCTACAATGCTGAATGAGTGATTAAGGAGTATGGAACAGATTTGCACATCTAAAGCTCAGCATTGTGTTTTTCGAGGTAACTCGCCGAACGATGGTGCACAGCTTCATGTGTTTTGTGACGCTTCTGAAGTTCTCTATGGAGTGGTGGAGTATTCCAGAAAGGATTCAGAGGACAAAGCCCAATATTGTGCCCTACTATTCTCCAAATCAAGGACAGCCCCTCTGAAGACAGTAACCAGTCCCCATTTGGGGTAAGCCGCAGCAGAGAAGGCCTCTGGGGACTCTCGGACTCCTATAGAAGAGACTCGAATCAAATTTGCCAAGCTTTGTTACTGGGCCGAGTTTGCTGTAGTTTTGCCCTACGTGATAAATACTAAAACGAGATCTAGCACGTACAGTGATGATCGTTTGGCTGAAATCCACCAGTCTTATGAACCCTGGCAGTGGCTTCATGCCAGATCGGAGTCTAACCCTGCAGACTTGACGTCTGGAGGTACAACATCACCGAGTGATATCAGTTGCTGGTTCGAAGGTCCGAACTTCTTGAATAATGATAGAACCTTATGGCAGACAAGCCCTAGGGTTACTGCAACAGTGCCTGTCGTAGAGTTGAAGCAGCCTCCTAGCACGATTATCATGGTGTTGCAGTATACACAGACGGACACTTTTCTGGCTAGAAACTCCGGTTGGCTTCATTTACTGAGACCGGTAGCGTTGTTAACTCGTTTTAAAACATTAAACTGCAGTCACAAGAGGAGATTACACAGATATGGTATTGACAACTGGGCCGGTGAGGTCATGCGACGTTGCTAAGAGGGAGGAATGTGTTAATCTGGTTATGCAAGCCCAGGTCTACTGTGAAGAGGTAAAATGGTTACGAGACAGGAATGATAAACCGTGCGCTAACTGATCTCCGATGAACAGGACGCCACTGAAAATTGGTCCATTTTTATTGAGTGGACTGATTTGAGTTGGTGGACGAATGAACTACTCCAATTAGCTTCAAGGCTTGATGCATCCTCTGGCACTATCCAAGGCACACCTCAGAACGGACTTGATAATCCGATGGCGTCACTCAATGGAAGGACACGCAGGACCATCTCAGTTGTTAGCGGAGCTTCGCAAAACTTTTGGACTTTACAGAGTGGAGCTGCCGTCAAGCATGTATTTGTAGGATTCTGGATATGTCGGGAGCATTTGGCAGTCGTGCTAACAGATGGTGGCTCCTCCGCCTGCCGTCAGAGTCCAGCCAGGTGGGTTTCCCTTCTTGTATAGCTGAATGGATTATTTTGTTCCGTTTTCAGTTAAACGTGGTAGTAGCATAGAGAAACGATATCGAAACTTCTTCACCTGCCCCAAGAAGCTTGCGGTAAATATTGAAGTTTCTTATGCCTCAAGCACGGATTCATTCTTTATGACACTACTGCTTTTCATGTCAAAGAGAATGGCACCGTCCGAGATTTTAGTGGTAATGGCACAAACATTGCTGTGGCTCAAAGGGAATTGAAGAACCTCATAGGAAGCTAGTCTGGCTATGACGGCCGACAAACTGTCGCAACAGGTTGTATAGTGGCACTTAAATCGCCCCATGCTAGTCACCGTGGTGGTGTATGGAGATCATGGCGCGCCCGGTTAGGAGAGCATATCCTTTAACTTGTGACGAACAGCCGATGATTGACGGAATATTGCCGACATTTCTTACAGAAAGTGAACAGTCAGCGGGTGGACGACCGCCAATACCTGTACCCCTGGACTCTCGTTATCTGCCATAATTTCCCCTCTGATTTCCCATCCCAATGTTCTTTTTGATATTCAAGTGAGGCCTTTGTTGAGAAGCAGGAATTACTGAACCACCGCAATCAACGAACTGTTACTGGTTGTTACAAGAGAATAAGATCCGCTAAATACTAACAAGTCTACCAGACCAATGTGAATCTACGCGACCGAACCGAGAGCTGGCTAACGATAGACACTGTGACAATGGACGATATACGAGCATTGTTATTATACTCGGATTTTCCACGCGAGCGCTTCAAAATCGAACGACACGGACAGTTGATTGGCAATGGGTGCGCCCATATTGATTGGTATACCAATAACAGCGCAATGGGAGTGCCTCCGGTAGTTTGTACGATGGCTAAAATAATCCGTTGTTGTTCTTCCTATTAGCAAATCTCGGTATTGGTCATCATCACCTGAAAAGAGCAATCTGGGGCGTTCTTTCGCCGGATGCCAAGGCCTAACTACCTCTGTCGTTTTCGGTAGCATATGTAGATATTCGACCCTGCAGGTTTGAATACCTTTCCACTGAATACACTGTATATAATTTAGCTATATGACCGCAGTGCCACGTCTTTTGGTAAACAAGACTAACAAAGGTTTGCCTAGCTTCCTCATGTCCCTCAGTGTAATATGCCTCCGTCCTCCGATGGTAAATTCTCCTGCTTTTCTGGCCTTCCAGATACTCCCGTCCGACAAGACCTCGTGGTTTTCTAGACTTTTTCATGATTCTAACAGAATACTCGTCGGATTACGGCCAGAAATATTTTGACGCCAATAGCTGCCTAGTTCACCAAGGCAATAACCACTACGACCAAATGCACCTTTGGTGTTTTTCCCGAAAGTCGACTCACAGAGATCAGAATGATCCGTGCTGCACGACCTTCACGGGCATCATTCTTGTGCACGATCACTGAGGGTGGCGTGGAAAAGGTCTGCGGCCGCCAACGCCGACTTACCAGTCACGGGTTGAGACCCAGCTGCGTCGGCTGTCTAGGGGTAGAAGCCTGTCGCGCTGCTGAAGTGACAGACAGTTACATACACCAAGAAATTTTCTAATCGGAGCGGTTATCGAATTCGGTGGCGCCGCTTGCTCCATTTGTGTGCCCTGTCCGCAACCCCTAGAGCTTTTCCAATACAAACGTTATCGTGCTGCAGCTCTTCGAGTTCTTCCCTGACGGCCGAGTAAAACCTTATTGGTTTTACGAACCGAGAGCCATGATCGGTAACCATTTTGCGGCAGCAGGGCTTAGTTAAACTTAGAAGGATCCTGAATTTCGTGGGTGGACCTGGATTGTCTATGGTAGCAAGCTTCAAGCTCGCTCAGTGAATGGATGATGGATAGCTCTATGGTCCGCCTGAGGCGCATCGAAACTAACATTTCTTTTCCCTGCTAAATGGCTCAGTGAACTGCCACCCGTGAGCGCTTGACATTCCAACCAGGCGCGTGGCTCCGACTTTGCGGAGCCTCTAATACAAAATAGCCTGGGCCAGAAAAGCCGAAAGAGGTCTTGACGTAACAGGCGCCCAAAAGACCGGCCAGTGTCCGTTTCTGAATAGGGGGCACCTGCTTCATCTCGAACACGCATAGTTGGGAGCTATAATGCTCGCTGCCCGCACAAGCGTCTGGATACGAGAATCGTTCTGGCCACATAAAGTTCTGCGCAAATCGAACTCAAATGAACAGAAAAAATAAAGTCCCACCGTTGAGGTGCTATGAGGTTTTACGTACTGCTCCCATTTTCAACGGGGATTCGACGAAACACACCGCTCAAAGGTGAATACATGACTTGTGGGCATATCGACGATGGAATTTTGGGGGATCGAGCGATAGTGAATGTCAACTTCCTGTACGAACCGAGCTGCATTAAGCCATGACGGCGGGTTCAAAATTTTGAGTGCTGTAGGCTTTTGAAGTTTCATCACACGAGTTTATCCCATATTAGAGTAAGGCTCAAGTTGACCCGTTTCCGCTGACTTCCTCATGCCTTTTGTTGAATTTGTGCTGTTCGTTATCCCGAAGTAGTTGCCGAGCTTCGTGCAATTTTTAGTTACTTTGTTGTAGCTCTCGACGAACCTACAGAACTTCTTATCTATAAATTAAGAGTCAGATTCCAACAGAACCTCCTGTGTTCCTCCGCGGGATTACTAGGTGCGGCAGAGTCATCAAAAAGACATTTGCCGCAGTTTCTGACATAAGCGGTGCCATGAGAAGTGTAGCCCACTTTCTCGCTGGCCCACAGCTCTATGTGTAACACTCCTGTTTGAGGTGGATCTGAAAGAGCGGCTTATGAGCACGTAGGTTAGCAATACGAGGACGTCTAAAACAGGCCGCGAGGTCCTGAAGTAGTGTGCCGTGACGAGGCTGATGCCCAAAAGTTTCCGGGTCTTAAGATTATCTTGCTATTAAGATGTCACTGGTGAGCTGGAGGGTAGTTTTCTAGACAATAGGGCATCGTTATAAAGGAGAGAGTTCAAAACGTATATCCCGACGGAATCTTGATTCTAGTATTGCCGGTGGGCTGAAAAGCTGACCGCCGGGCAACACGAAATCGTTCAGGTACTTGTCTTGACTAGTTTCCGCATACTGTGTTGCAGCTGAGCTGGAAGGTAGAACCTTGTACAGTAAAAGGTGGTTTGGTTTTAAAACACTTCCTTCAGACTGGGTTGTGAAAACGGTTTCACCTTGAACGACCTGTCGGAAGTAAAACGGCGAGAGGGAGGAAGGGAATCATCCACTTGCTGTGATACCACATCCGTTCAGGGTGGTATCCAGAACACAGATCTAACCATTTTCACCCAGTCAAAAGATGATGACACCAACACTACGCCGCAGTCGAAGCAACTATTACGAGGCAAGTTCATAAAAGTGCCATTCCAGTTGACGAAGAAAACCATGTCTCCTTGGAACCCCTCCAAGCAAGGGCGATAGTTTTGGAATCTGATCTGGTCCATCTCATATCACTGATATTTAAATCACTTCCAAGAGTATCCGCGGGAAAAACTGTAGTGAAGGCTTTAGGCATGGCTCAGAAACTACAGATAGGGGCATTTAGCGTAAGACCAATGGTAACCTGGGGCCCTTTTTCAAATGCTCTAACCCAAGCAGCACCGCCAACTGGCTTTTAGCGCCCTGCCCATACCCGAGGTTCCAAGCCGATCTAGAGGCTTCCGGCTATTATTCAAACCCAAGCACAGGAAAACCAGTTACCTGATATAGTTTACCGTCGAAGACCAGGTCAGAAGCACCCTAGCGCAGCCGGTAATAATAGTTGCATATTTATCAACGATAGTAGAGAAACTTGTGTAAGTGCATGAGCACGGTGTACAAAGTCACTCTATACGATTCAATAAGCAAGCACACACTGTAAGAACTTTCGATCGTGTCCACTTTACTGTTGCATTTACCCTCCTACTGTACCACGTATATATACTGACACGTTTTACGTCCGCAGCTGACGAGAGTAAACGGAATGCTTGTATCTCGCGACTTATGTCTTCTCTCTCCTCTAATGATTTGGATAAAGGGGACTCAATATCTCAAATTTCTTTTGTAAGTGGCAAAGGCAGAAAGCACGCTTAACGTTCCACAAAGTCATACAATTCGTGATCCAGGGTTACCTGGAGTCAAGGACCGCAGAGTCTTAGTTCGCAAATGCTCTGAGGTGGCTTAGCGAGTAGAGCGTGCAGATTCTGAAAAGAGAAAATAACCTCAACCTCAGAAATGTAAGAATGCTTCTCGGGAACCACGCATGAAGAAGCTCGACGTAGGCTTTCTATAATACTTTACTTCTTCCACATCACGCCATTTGACACCATCTTTTTTCCCCATCATCCCTCCCCGGCCAACCAATCAGTTTCGATAACCCCATTACCGTTTGGGGGGTATCCGAATCATTTTTAAAAATCCAGTTATAAGATTCTTCCCTCAGAGTCACAGACCGTAAAACACTTGTTAGAGCAGCCGTTGTAAGTCTCGACAATAGCAATTCCAACAAAGCTTAGCTAATTCAAATGAATCCCAAAATCAGAACGAGATTGGTTCGCATTTTTGACAGTATTGATTTCAGATTAGCAAAAAAGTGTAAACACACACCCAAGTCGAGCATGCCGCTGGATAAACTCGACCATAAAACCCGAAGGTTCAACCTCTCATGGCTCAAGCATGACGGCCTGAAAAGGTGGAAGGCCAAATTCAAAAGCCTCGCACAAATAAAAAGCGCGCAAAATTGCTGTATATGGGTAAGCTCGGTGAAGTTGAGTCAAATTTAGTCATATTTAAAAGCGTGCAAAACATTAGAGGGGATTTTTAACACAAATCCTTTAGAACCATCACAAGGGCTGGAACCGGCAAAAGACCTATCTCAAGCACTAGTACGATCAACGCAGATCTTTATTCAAAGGTCCTCCCTTCTTGTGCCAAAGTTTCTAACTGGTGCACTTCAAGAATTTTGGCCACCAGCTGCCTAAATATCTTCCACAGGCTGGAGCTTTAACGGCAGGCGGCCGGCAAGAACCACCTATGGGGCTATTTCGAGCAATGAGTGATCAACTTACACGAACCCTCAAGTAAAGTAAGATCTTTTCTTCAATTGTACCATACTGGGTTGCGAAACGAACAACATAGCAACTACATACTACCCTCAGGCATGCAATCACATAAACCCAAAACGAGAGCTCAGTACGCGGAGCCTAGTACCCCCGACCAACTCCACCCTGACTTGGCCGGGTTGGCCACCCGACCCTGAGTTCAACTTTGCCTGGCGCCGCCTTAAAGAGTAACTTAAATACTTTCTCCTGTACAATATCGAGTGCATATACCTGAATCATCCTCTTGGAATTCGGACTCTGCATCCAATTGTACCGTTTGATCTTGCGTTACAGCTTGCCTCGGGGTTGTCCGAAATAAGCCATTATTATTATTATTATTATTTTTAGAACGAGCACGTGATTTACACAGGTTCAGAGGAGTTATGGCTACATCACGCGTTGGACACGAACAAACAAAGATTGGTGCACAAGTAAGTAGGCGGCATGAACCATAAAGAAACTTTACAATCGAGCATTTTCCCGAATCCCTAGCATTATGGTGTTTTTGGAGGATTTCCTACAGATAGTAGCTCCACCACTACAGGGAGAGGGGTATCACAGAACCTTGACCTATTCAGTATAATTTAGACGGTAAAATGGAAAGTAACGGATATCCAGTGGTATGAAACGCCTCCTACTGAGGCTGCGCTGGTTATGTTTTACTGTACCGAAAATGAATTCTGCCCGCGATACTCATCAACTCTTTAAAATCGATCCATCCTATTGACCGCCTCTGGGTAAAAAGCGGGCTTAGTAGTAAATAAACAGTGGTAGTTATTGTATTATGCCGACGGAAAAGCTGCTAACATGAAGAATCGGGAGAACAAAATAGACAAATAAAGTTGTTGGGGAATACCCACCAGTTCACCCACGTATCGATCACGAGGGACTTTACGGCTCCCGGAATAGACTGGGCCGGTTTTCAATCCACAAACCCAATGTTTGGCGCCCAGCTACCAGATATACTGCAACATATTTCCTAAGCGCAACACGTCCTGAGTTTCGCTGGGTTTCACCATAGGTAAACACCCAAAATATCAGTTTTTCACGCAATACGAGCGGCATCAGGTGGACCCGGTCTGACACTCCTGCTCAGTAGAGAAGAGTAATCGCAAAGTCCTCAGCCCTGAACTAGTCACCCATTATTGACCTCGCATTTCGTTATGCAAGACGGTAAGATCTCTTAAGACCGAATTATTTTGGCTTGGATAGTGTTTATTGTCCTAACCAAGGTCCGTCTCTAGGGATGCCTAGGTTAATTCACCTAGACAGCTGATTAAACAAAGCTTTTTCGACGCAAATACCCGTTTCGTGCCGAGGGTAGAAACAAAAAACGCCAGGCCTATAGCACCACACCACATCCCTAGTCCGTTGAATCAGAGCGCACATCAGTTCATCCTGGCAAATTGCGCCCAGCTGAAAAAAGGATGCCAAAAAGATTAAAAGGATTCAAGATGAATGCAAGTAAAAACCCATGAAAACACAAAGGAGGTGCAAACTGGCTCCTTCTATTGGCTTGCTCCAACGAACCCATTCCTTTCAAACATATTCGCCACAAAAGGAAGATCAAGTACTCTGCGCCAGCTCTACACCATCCCGAGGGTACCCCCAGGAACTTCCTTCGAGAGAAAGACTGAGGTTTCCGTGGACCATTTCTGCTCTATTTCCCACTATCGGCCAGAGATGAAATACCCCACTCTTCATCCAAAAGCTCTGCAAAAATCCCGAAAAGCATCCCCTCCGACAGAATCATCGAAAGCAAGAATTAGTGCTAAAAGCAGACGAATAATTTAACTTCTTTTTCCAACACCGACCTCTGGCAGGCGGAGCAGGCGTCACAAACGTACTAACGGCGATGGATATTTTGACGCAGAGTTATGATCACGGACAAGACCAGCGCTCCATTTCCGCACATTTTCTAAAGGCCTATGCATAAAGCCACACAGCTCCTGGTTAAGCTGGATGAAAAGGGTATCCTCGGTAATCTACCGTGCTTAATCAGAAGCTTGATATCTGAGAGCAACATCAATGTGCTTGGAGGTATTTGTAATCCCCTCGATCTCCAGTCACTACAGAAGCCCCTCAGGACTCCGTAATGGACCCCTTACTGTTCCTGATATATATCAACGATCTCCAAATAACTGTCAAGTCCAACATCTTCATGTACGCGGACGATGTGACCACTTTGGACTCTTCAAGCACACAAGTGCAATCGGTGATTGATGCACCTAAGCGCTGGTCAACGGACTGGAATCTACCGATAAATGGTAATAAAAGCTTCAGTATGTCCCTCGGTGGCTCTGTGGACCAACCCCTTCGACGTAACGGAACGTCACCAATTCAGAGGGTAGACCAACGTCAGGCACTAGTTTTCTGGATGATCAGCAATCTCTCCTTCTCATCACACCAACTGAAGATTGGCAGGGCTGCCCTTCGAAATTTAAACCTTATTAAGAGAACATTCCCCCACCTATCCTGCGTCCAAACCATCTTAAAATACGGTAACCAAACTGCACACACGGGTTTTGTTCGTGACCGTAACTATCTCGAGCAGGTTCACAGAAAGACCACAAAAGCTGTACAAGGGCCGACTGACATTTCTAGCCCTTTAGAACTGACTGCCCTCAATCTCTATCCACTGAATATGAGGCGTATTCGAGGAGATATTTTCTTTATTTCTCAACTCTTCTATTCTGGAATAGTTGATCAACTCTTCACGCGACAACACTCAAATAAGCTCGGAGGACACTAAGAAATTATTTAAACATCGCACATGGACGTTCTTACGGAAACACTTTTCCACGCCAAGGGTAATTCCTGTTTAGAATAAACCCCCACAAGAGATAAACGCCCCAACAGAGGAGGCTTTTAAATAAAAGCTAGACGTGCACATGGGATTTTCACTCACTCCATCGTCAAAATCCCTAACCAGAATATTACCGGAATCGTTACAAATCATAGCTTGTACCGTTTTTATTGCCATTTGATCTTACGCGATTTTCCCCGCCTAAAACACAAACTCTACAACGAGCTTGGTACGTCCAAGTAGCTTGACAATTTTTCTTTCAGAGCAGAATATATTGTGCGGGATTCGGGATCCATCGGGCTTGAGCCTCGAACCAGAGTACCACCTTAGGACCTTAGCTGAGATGAACTGGCGCCGCTACTGGCCCTATTCTTCATGGATGACCTGGCTATAGGGCCTAGGTCTCTCGGTGACTTCTCCGTAGAAGGAGGCAAGATAGCCGGAAGCAAAAAGAATGATGATTTTCAGTCCAACCTGGATACTCTCTACATGTTGGTAACCTGGGGTCTACTTCCTCACAGTATCAAGTGCAAGCAACTGGTACTCATGGGTACTTCAGCCCTGAGGTACCTGGACTGAGGTGACCCCAACGAGATCTCAAGGACCGTTGCCGTGAGTGAGTTTTGGGGTACTCATGAATTCAATAAACCGCCGGTTCAGAGTGCGGCCGCGGCCGACGAGGCCAACAGGGCTCTACACCTATTCTGAAGGACGGTTGATTCCAGAAGTCCCCGAGCTGTGATCAACATACACACAGCCACTGTTCGCCTTAAGCAGAATATACTCCATATGCATGGGCTTTATGGTTAGTTAGGCGCCGGGGAGTTCAGAGATCGTTCACTGGAGACTCATAGAAACCATCCAAACTCTCCAGGTTTTGCCCTAAACGGAAGGCTTGGGGGAATCGAGAATATTCTTCTGGTGGAGGACAGACGGGATTTTACCTAACTGATATATTTATTCAGCCAAAAACGGTGTAATTGATTGATATATTTCTCTGAATTCGACGAGAACTCGACCCTGATTGGACTTGACACCTAACTTGAAAAGCGCAAAGCACGGAGAAGTATCCGTACCAATATCTTCTTTTTTACAGTAGGTGAGGCATAGAATTAATATTCAGAAGTGAGAAAGTTTTCGTGCACTGTGAAGCAGTTCAGGGCTGGCGTAGGCGAAGCCTGGCCAACAATGCCCACTAGACCCTCTTCAAGGCCCAAGTGACCTAAGTCCTATAGTTTAAACCCATCCCCATTGCTCACAAACGTCCCAGTTCTACCTCTAAACCAACCTCGAATTATTCTTCATTTATATATTCATTCACATTTTCTGTTCCTCATCACGTATATGTAATTCTTCAATCCGGCTAGTTTCGTGGGTCGCTTTTGTTCCCGTTCGCTTGAACCCAGTAGTCATTTAGGCTGTTTTCTAGCTTTCAGCCTGTTCAAATTGTGAATTCTAACTGCTTTGGTAGGCAAACAGATTTCGCCCTCTGAAACTGAATACGGCAACCTCAAGGAGCCAAAATAAACATTTGTAGTCAAAGCACAGTTGGATGGGGTGGGTTCACTCTATTCCGTGGACCACGGTATCGCCGCTGATGTCCAGTGCAAAGCAAACGCCTTAGATGAATACTTTTGAAGCTTCCGTGGAGCTGATAGCAGGGCACCACTCGAATTGAGGCCGGCGCATTCCCCGCCGGAGTTAAGCGAACTAGATACTTCGGAGAGAATCCTGAGCAAGTACCTACAGGAAATGAATATCCATTAGTCAGCGTGTTTCGAGGCAGCCCACCATGCTACTATTAAGTCTTTGAAGAATGTCGTAGCCTCATGGATATGTAGGCTACGCACGGCTTTTTTGACCAAGGTGAGTTGCCCAACGACACAGAAACCGCGACGGTAGTGGCAATGTATAAAAGTGGACTTGAGTCGGCTATGGGTAAATGTGGACTGGTAGGCCCAACCGGCTTTCTACGCAAGGTGTTAGTTGCCATCATGCGGGCGCACGTTTGCTAGCTCTTACCAGGGAATTCCATGCCTTATCAAGCTCAGCATGGGTTTCTGATAACAGGTCGTGCATAACCAACCACTTGAGATCCTTGAACGATGTTACTCGAACATTGGATTGAGCTCAACAGGGGAAGATGCGTAAACTTGACCTTAGAAAGGCATTTGACTCGGTAAACCAGTGGCTTCTACTTGCCAAACTGAGGTCATTTGTCACAAATCGGCAGATTTGGCGGTGGATAATGAACTTCCTCTCCGATGGATCGCTTTAATTTCTCGTACGTTTAAGTTTTAATCATCGCAAACCAAGCAACGTGTAGCCAATCCAAATGACTCCTAAAACCAGAGCAAGATTTATTCGTAGTTTTGAAGGTACTAAGTGAAACCTCACGAAAAGTGCAAATATAAACAAACCTCAAGTATGCGGGCAAATAAACTCGACAGTTAAACCCAGAGGTTCAACGTCTCATGGTTCAAGCACGACGGCCTGAAACGGTGGTAGGCCAAATTCGAATGTCTCACTGAAACAGACAACCGCGTGAGACTGTCGCGAATGGATGAAATATGATCATTTTCACAATGCAAGCAGTACATTTGGGAAGATTTTCAGTATAGGTTTTGCGAGCGGTGACAGTAATTACACATGAGAAAACGTCACCGAAGTATAACCGCGTATTTCAATGCTGAGCCCACTACTGCTTCTTCTGCTAATAGATGATTTGGTTGGTCATAGTTTAGCACGTCCAGTCTGGGAAACTCTTCGTAGGCACATTAGTAAATTGTTTGATCCCCTTCCCCGCACATTTTTAAGCCAAAATATCTTCACTTGCGGAATTGTTTCATTGTGGAATAATCTTCTAAAAGAAATAGTAGGGACATCATCCAGAGAAGCTTCCAAGGCCACTTCGGATTGTCACCTGGGTTTGGGTCTCGGCCTACTTCCAAAAGAATCAGCTCACCTTTTCAGTCATGCTTCCAGGTTGCCTCTGTTCCTTCTTTTCCACCAGTGCTAAAAAAGGAATTGAAGTAAAATAAATGATTAAGAAAGTAACAGAAATCAATGAGTAGGTTGATGAATTAGATAAAGAAGTAAATCTGTAGTAGATGATAGGAGTTTAAAAAAGCGATTGCTTCTCGCTCCGTTATTTCCTTGACCGACGTATTATTTTTTCTTTTTTTCCCTGCTGTTAATGATAAAAGAGTTAATATATATACGTACATAAATCTGTCGTGAATAGACGTGTTTTTATTTATTTTCTACTTTCTAATCAATGGCATGTTTGCTATCCCATTCTGTTTAGTTTCTTTCAGTTCTGTACCCCGACGAAACGAAGATAAATTAAACATATGGGAATATCCGGTGTAAAGTCCCGTGCCCGCGAACTATTTCAAGATTTCACGACTGGCCTTAGTCCCACAGTCATCAGGCTTCATTTTGCATATGATATGAAGTTATCGGGAGCTCACGAGAGGGGAGATAGTTGCTGTCCTAAACTGGACACACGAGTCGGACTTACCTGCAACGCCGGGAGTAGCCGCTTTTATTCGCGAACAGCGAAGAGCCTGACAGCTGTGCACGACCAAAGCCCATTTACTAGGGAGACATTAAACAGTGGTGAGGACCTTGCGATTTCTTTGACTTTTGATTTTAGTTGGCCGAATCAGTGTGCAACAGCTGAGCTCATCAGGTTGAGGTCAGAATTTTTTTGCGGAAAAGCAAAGGTCATCACTTCAGTGCATATGTCTGTATTGAGACCCTCCTTTTAGAAATATGTTTACGCGTGGTCACCCTTCTAAATGAAGGAAGCGGCCCGTTTTGGGGAATGTGCTTATAGCGAAGTTCATGGTTGAGGGTTAGTGGGGCAAAAGGAGACTTCAGAAACTCGGGCATTTATCTATGAAGGGGAAAAACTTACGAGAAGTGCTCGTGGAGACATGTAAGGTAATGAATGGCTTTTCTGGGCTGCGGCTAGAGCCCATTCCATATAGCTCCAGAATCTCGAATGAGTGATCACGGGAAGGAGTAGGCGAAAGTTTGATTTAAGTTGATACCTAGGTCTCACTTTTGCGAAGATGGGACGAAACACCACTGGAATAGACTGCCAGAGAGGGTAATGGAACTGGGAATAGTCCGATTATTCCAGAGGGCTCCATGTGGCGAAAGGAACAAGATCTTTTCTGGCTTGGGGCCAAGAGGATGGCTGTCGACGGAAGATTGTAAACATTAGGGTTCTTCTGGCGTGTTTCGTTGCTGAAAGCTCCCATTTGTGCCATCATGACTTGATGAACGCCCATGATGCACAACTTCTCTCTCTGTTGATTTGCGATGGGTTCTTACGTTTCCCTCCTGTTTTTAGTAGGGACTTGAGGAAATAAATTGTGCTGTGGCGGGTAACCGACCAGTTCGCATATCCC
The DNA here is from genome assembly GCA_948099385.1 of Fasciola hepatica. Taxonomy (NCBI): domain Eukaryota; kingdom Metazoa; phylum Platyhelminthes; class Trematoda; order Plagiorchiida; family Fasciolidae; genus Fasciola; species Fasciola hepatica. Next base: position 2,869,461 of record CANUEZ040000164.1, read on the forward strand.
CGCAGGGATACTGGACAGTCGATTGGCGCTGGGTATGACCTTCCTGTGCAAGCCGAACTGGACCTAACTGACCTGATATAGAGGGCCAAATAGCGAGTAATGGAAGCCTGAGGTTTGTCCTTTGACTGCACTAAGGTTACTGCGTACAACATGGCTCTAGATTCAAGAAAGTGCGGGGAATCAACCCCGAGGCTACTACGGCCCCAAGGAGTGTCACCGAAGTGGATGACCTGGAAGGTGTTGCCATATGGTACACAAATGCCTGTACCTCGAGGTGGGTGGAGGGGTGTCCGACTACAGTGAATCATTCAGTGACTGTGGCTCTCGCGGAGGTGTGGCTGAGGAAGGATCAGTTGGCCGTGCGACCTTTTAGCTGCGCACCTTACTGACAGGATAGAGTTGACAGAGGGCTGAGTGGGGAGAACACCTTCTCGTCGGAGATGATTATATTCAGCTGAGGTTCTCGCTTGCCCTCGTAAAATTTATCATACTGAGCGCTGCGTGTTGTGTTTGCCTAGGCCTGTGGTCAGTAGGGATAGTCCGTATCCACAGAGCACTGCAGATGGATGGGGAATAAGACTCCCGAACATTCCAACTTCTACAGATAATACTGAATAGGTCACGGCTATTTATCAATTTGGGGGACATGAACCTTCTAGAAGTAAACGTGGACGGTGAATGTGCCACAGGGGAACACAGGGGATGCTGTCGTGGAGTGGCTTTAAAACTGTAAGACAACTTTGAGCATTGCGTGGACAAGTCCGCAACTGGTCCCCAAATCAGAAGGCGATTATCAGTGTAGTTCTACGATACTAGAGCATTGAATGAAAAATAACACGAAACAGATACAGACTCAATCACGCGATCACAAGGACTCGAAAACGAGAGCCGAATTGCGACGTGCGGGAGAGGAGCACGTGCGTCATTCAGGTCCAGAACAAGATTATGACAAAGCAGCTAGATGGACGCGAACAAACGAACGTTGGTTCATAAAAACATACGGTAAATAAACACAAGTCAATGGTGTAAATCAGCGAGTGATGTTAAGAAAGACATGGGACTGCAGTGTTTTTGGGGGCATTTCCCACTATCGGTCGTACCCGGCCCACCAAAGTCCTCCCGAAACTTAGCAGGTTCTAAGGTTAGGAATGGGGGTATTGATTCTTCCTACCCACCTTGACCCTGCTGTCAGTGCTCGTACCTAGTACCTTGTCGCCGACGCTCTACTCACGATCGCGCCTGACCCGGTGGCCACACCGACTCGATGTTACCCTGCACCGTCCAAGAAAACGGCTGATCGACGGCAAGCTTGAAGGAGAAACACAGGCGCTGTCCTCGGGAGATCCGTTTTTCCTCGGCCGCGTGTGTTTGTGTGTGTGTGGGTGGGTGGGTGGGTTTCACAGGTGGGGTCGAGCTCCTGTATGCGGGGAAATAGTAACAACATCACTTACGGGAGATAATTTCCATAATGTCCGTGATACGCGGGGAGCCCTCAGCCCCGCCGTGTGTTTTGATGGAGGTCATGAGGCATAAAAGTCTATTGTGTGAGTGTGATTGATGTGTGTCTGGGCGCATGATACAATCACAGCTACGACCACATGTGCCAAAATCCTTCTGTAAATTCATCTAAATCGGTGAGCGCTGCAACGTCTTTGGCGGAGGTTATGATGTACAAACATGTATCATGTAACTGTGTATGCGTCAGAGTGTATCATGGAATCACACATACTACCACATACGGAGAAAGCGTTCTGTACCGTCAACAAAAAACGGTGGGCACTGCAACGTGTTTGAAGGAAGTCATCAAGTATAAACGTGCATGGTGTAAGTGTGGTTGGTGCGTGTATGGGTAGGTGGTGGGACCACAACTAATATCACATATGGGAAACGCGTTCTGTGACGTCAACGAAGAAATATGAGCATCGCAAAGTGCTTGACGGAGGTCAGGAAGTATAAACGTGTGCCATGTAAGTGTGTATGTGTCAGGGTATTTTAAGGATCAAGACGTCAGTGCATCGGTAATTTCCTCAGAGATGGGGGTTCGTTTACCCACCTCGGAGACGAATGAGGAATAATCTACTGGGTTTCCGCGTTATCGGCTTCTCCGTCTTCACTCTCGAGGAGGCTGATACTGCGAGCGTCGCGGATTAGCGGGCCGTTAGCGGACTTCAGCATGACAGTTCTTATCATTTCGTTGGAGCTTTTGATGGTTTCCATAACCACGGCCAAAGGCCAGGTGCTGAAATGTGCGTGTTCGTCCGCGATCATCACTACATCCCCAACCTTGAATGGTCTTGCTTTTGTCAGACACTTCTGTGGAGCTCGCAGAGTTGGTAAGTACTCCCGCAGCCGTAGCCTCCAAAAACCTTGGCAAGATAGTTTGCCTGCTTCCATCCGTGGATGTAGCTCCCACGAATGTTTACCGGTCCTTGAAAACCCTCGTCCGACCTTGCCGTCAATAAGTCGTTCGGGGTGAACGCCAGATGATTGGGGTTGCAGTTGGTTACTGGAACCAGTGGGCGGTTGTTCGGAATTCTCTTGACCTCAGTCATGACGGTGCTCAACGTTTCGTCGTCGGGCGGCTGTTGATTATTGATCGACAGCAATATCCGCCTGGTGGACAGGATCAGGCGATCCCACACGCCACCGCGATGATTGGCCTGCAGGGATCTGAAGTGCCATTGTGTCATAGGCCACGGTTCGATGCTGCAGTTCGTCCCTGTTCTCGTTTGTGTGCCAACGCTGCTGTTTCCGGTGAGCGCCCACGAAGTTCTACCCATTTTCGGAGTGCCTATTCGCTGGTATGCCTTTTCCGTTGGTGAAGCGCTGCCAGGCCCGTAGGAGGCAGTCGGTTGTCATCGAGTGCGCGACTTATAAGTGTACCGCGCGTGACTTCATAATACACCCGTATCGCTTTTCCAACCTCCTCCCACACTTGATCCACAAAGGCCCGAAATAGTCCAGCCCGGTGTCGCTGAACGGCCACCAACCCAGAGCCAATCTGTATTCTAGTAGCGAGGCCGTGTGTTGTGTAACCGCTGCAGCATTGCGTCTCTTACAATGTACACAACGTCGAATTTCGCGTTTTACGGTCGCTCTCCCTCTCAGCAACCAGAGACGTTTTCGGATGACGCTCGTCACGTGAATTTCCCCGGTATGTCCCCCCACAGCGTGAATGTTTTGAATCACTGGCTCCATCACATGTCGAGCCGGCAGCAATATGGGGTACTTCGTGTCAAAGCTCAGGTGAGAGTTGGTCAGCCTACCATCTGCCCGTAGCAGTCCATTACCGAGTTCGTGGTTTAAATGCTTCAAGTCGTCTCTCAGAGATGATAACTCTTTGACAATTGGTCTCACTTCTTCCGCCCTCTCGAGTTTTTGGGTGAAAGCTTCCCATTGTATCATCTTGAACATATCGTGTCCTGCGGCTCGTAGTTCATCGGGGCTTATCGGACCCACTCACACATGGCTGGAGAGGTAGTTCCCTCTCGTGACCAACAAACGTCTCTTGAAACTGGCCAACCAAACCAATGCACGAAGTGTCTTCGTCCAGGAAGAAAATCTGACCGATCGTGACAAAATGAATGTCACTTCGACAACTGTGGCCGTCATCTCCACACCTTTAGCCTCTGTTTACAATTCAAGAAGGAGCTTCAGTTCGCAGACGGGCCAGTCCTGTTGAGGCCTCCGCAAGAATTTCGGTCCTCCCGTCCATGTGTCCAGTTGCCGGAAGTTGGTCGCACCTCCGGAGCACAGGTTGGCTGGGGTATCGCCAGACCTGATATGTTTCCATTGGTTCATGGCCGTTTCTTCGTGGATGATAGTGAGTCGGTTGGCAACGAAAGTACTAAACCGGCTACTAACGTTGTTATTGTACTACAGTACTATCACCGAGTCCGTTCGAAAACTAGCCGACCAAATGAGGAAGTCAAAACACCTCTTTACCGCTTATGCCGCCCTGACTGCTAACGCGGCTGCGCTGAGCTCAAGGCGCGGGATCAAAACCGACTCCAGTGTGGCAACGCGGGCTTTGGTGGACAGGATCCTCATGGTATATTGTCCATCTTCCGTGCACCATCGTCCGTATACCACGGCTCCGTAACCAACTTCGGATGCGTCAGAAAAGGCATGTAGTTCTCCCGTCCGTGTCGCATGACCAGGGGGCGGACATCTTGGAATCCGCATGTCCCCTAGTTTCTTCAGTGTGTTCAGAAATTCTTCCTAGTCCGGCCGGTCTTCTCGGTCCAGTGGCTGGTCTCAATCGATTTCCCCACGACAGAGCCGCTGCAACAGGATCTTTTCGGGTAACAGCCAGGGAGTGACAAAGCCGAGCGGATCGAACAAACTAGGGGCAGCAGATAGTACGCCACGACGGGCTTCTGGCAGCTCGGGAACGTTTAGCTCGAGAATTAAGTCGTCCGTCTCCGCACTCCATTTTATTCCGAGCGTGCATTCGGTAGGGAGTGGACAGCCGTCCAAACCTCGAACCCTTTCGGCCCTCTCGTGCTATGGAATGACCTCGAGCACTTCTGAAGCGTTCGACATCCAGTTTGTGCGATGGAGGCCGCCCTCTTCTGGCAATCTTGTCAAGCCTCTGAACTGCACCAGGGCCAAGTCTACATCATCGAATGACCCAAGATAGCCGCTGACGTAGAAGTTTCTGTTAACACTATCTACCGCCGACCAGTAGACCAGAGCTCCGTGTTTGTTCGCTGTTTCTCGAAGGGCGTAGTTCGCACAAAACGGCGATGATATGGCTCCGAAGGGTTGACGGTCATTACACAATTTATCACTGCTTTGTTCAGGTTGTTCTCCTCCTACCATAGGAAGCACAACGCATCTCGTCCTTTCACCGGTTTTTTCACCTGGTGAAACACTTCCCTGATGTCGGCGGACAAGGCCACTCTGCCCATTCTGAAACTGCACAAAACTTCGATCGAAAGCTTGGTCCAGTCAGGCCCCTGTAGCACGCGATCGTTTGCAGACTCGCCTCGGAACTCGGCTGCACAGTCGAAAACCACCTGCTTTTTTCCGGTTTCTTGTTGTTGATAACCGGGTGGTGAGGTAGATACCAATTCCCCTTCCGGCCGCCGGTGGTTGCACGCACCTTTTCAACGCAGCCTAGAGCTTCGTTTCGCTTCATTTATTCTGCATGTCGTTCCCACAGATCATGGTCTCAAGCGAAGCGCTCCTTTAAACGTAGAAGTCTTTGCAGAGCGTAATTTCTGTTATCAACCTAAAGGCCAGCTAATGTTCGCCATGGGAGGGGAGTCTTGAGCTGATTTTGTGGCCTGTAGTCCCTTGCCGCGCTGTCTGCAGAACGAAGTGGTCCTCTTGAGACGACGATAGTTTTTCGCTTCCGATGTCTTGAAACTCCTTTTCATGCAGCTGTTGCAATTAATACTCCATGCGATCCTTTTCAGCTGATACGTAATTTATGGAACCACGTCCCCCCGCTGGACCATGTAGTATTCATCCTAGAGCTGCGCGTACGACATAAGGTGCCTGGCGGTTGCCCACTGTCTGGTCCGGTACCCAATGTGTCTCTGGCACGTCACAGCCTAAGAGGAGATCCACCTCGTCGTCCTCCCAGTATACAAAGGTTACATCCTGCAGGTTGGGCCACCTAGCCAAAATCGCATTCACCGACCTTGATGCTCGCATGGGGAGATCGGCTAGTGTGAATGCCTCCGTCGACTTGATTTGCTCGTTAGTGACTAAGGAGACGAGTTTTTGTCTTAACCAGTCTGCGGTTGTTACCTACGCTCCGCCAACCATGCTCACCCCTAACGATATCGTGCTTTTAGCGAGCCGGTGATTATCCGCAAACCGATCCACCACCAGTGTTCCTTCTGATCCACTGTCGTCGAAGGCCGACGCCTGGGGGATTGCCCACAATCGGCGTTACACACGGTTCTTCTGTCTGGCTTGCCTCAGTTTATCCTTTACTCGTTGCCCTGATTATGATTTCCCTCGCATTTGTTCTCTGCAGGGCATCTCGGCCATTTCCTTTGCCATTGCTTTCTTATTAAGCCCAAGGATTGTCTCTATGTGGGTCTGAGTTTCTTTGGTGTCCTCCGCCAGGAATGCAGCTTGTAATCTCATTCATTCCTTTTGCCTTACTGGCTCTGCATGAGGTTCGTCAAGCGATCTATCTCCCCTTCTAGTTTAACTCTGAGGGTTCTACCTCTCGCTTCTTGCTTCGGTTTTGCCCCTCGCTCTCTGCGATTGGCGGAGGACTCTAAATTGCCGGTGTCAGGCGGCTTCCCTCGTGCTTTCGGAATCCAGACTCACAATGTCACTCTCCCTACCGGCCGGGGGCCGGGGCTGGGCTTGACATCTTTGTGTATTTTGCCTCCTTCAGCGGATGCTTCTCGAAAGGAAGTTTTCCTACGAAATACGCACAGTAATCATGGCCATGTTAATTTGTCACTGTTCCGATAGGCTGAAAGGGCCTCCTTTTCTAATTTCCGCATGCCCAGTGAAACCAGTCCGAGCAGATATTGTAAGTCAATTCTCGCAAATCGGGCAAGGCGTAGCCAACTCAAACAGATATCAACACCGGAACAAGATTGATTCGCAGTTCCCACGGTACTAAATTGACATTCACAAAAGGTACAAATATATGCAAACCTTATTTGTGCAGCTAAATAGAATTTACATTAAACTCAAAGGTTCAAAGCCCCGTGGTTCATGCATGACGGTCAGAAAAGTTTCAAGGCTGAATTCAAATGTCTCACGTGGATAGACAAAGTGTGGAGCGCGGTCGAGCTCTTCAAAGTAGTTTTAAATATAGTCAAGTTCACAAAGCTCACGTAACACTTGAAGGGAATTTAAGTATTTCTTCTTTATAAATGCCAAAGCATATACCCTCCTGGATATCCAGCAAACAACGCGAGTTTCCGCACTGGAAATTCACTCCATTCCGGAACTTCCCGCGTACCTCCGTTGTTGTCTGGGGATTCGAGGATCTGAACGAAAATGTAAATACGCTGTTTACTGGCCATCAAACGATAACAGCTGCTTAGTGTAGTCCTGAAAATAAGTCTTATAGAAACTTGGGAGAGTAGCAGCTGCGAACCGCAAGTAGTAACTAAACTGTGAAGTCAATACGAGACAAATTTTGCAGAGTTGAAACTGAGAGCTTTCGGCAGTAGCTTTAACATCGGCATTGGTGCAAACAAGCTAGCACATTTGCTCACTTTTTTCTAAACTGTTACTATTCGCTTGCCATCTCGTTTGTCTCGCCTTCAGTGTACTTCTGCTCTCCTATTCGAAGTGCGAGTGACCAGTTTTCTAGATAATCGCCCTCTTTTTCTGTTTTTGGACTACGGATTTACTGCTTCAATGTTTTCGTTTCTCCGTACGATTTGTGGGTCGGACTCTGGTTTTCAGTTGTACAAGGATACAGAAATTGCGATTTTATACCAACCTCGGTTTCCACGGAGGATATCGTTACGTTGCACGGCCATTCAGTTCAGTTTGCCTTGGATGGAAGTAGTCAAGGCCAGAAGCGAGCCCAGGCCTTTGTTTTGTCGAATAGTTTCCTTGGCTCCCAACACCGCGCACTGAACGGTTTTTTTCTTCAGCATTACCTTCACAGACATCAGTTCACTGGCAAAAGGGCCGGTGGCTCATCGTCTCGCCATCTGGGAGCTCTGTGTCCCAGCGTAAATCTAGGGCGTTCTTGAAAGTTGGTACATTGCTGTATCCAACAGCATAATCTGACGGTCAGTTCCACATAGGCACAACTCTATTTTTTAAAAACCCAGGTCGTACATCCAGCTCTTCATAACCTGAGACCATTTTCCCTGGTGCCGAACTCAAGGTCAGAAATGACTAAATCATTCATGCCTATGCCCAAAGGACCCTTTATATTTTTGAACGTTTCTATCAGATCATTCCGGCTGCTACGACACTCTGAAGGATAGAGATTAGGGTCCAAGCACTGGGCATTGGTTTCCTCTTTCTGACCAGTGAGCACCCCGGTTGCTGGTTGCTGCACCCCTACCAAGTATTCAGTATCCTTGCGACAGAAAAGAGCTTACTCTTGCACACAGTACTCCGGAGTAAGCCACATCAAAACCAAGCAAAACGGGACGCAGTCTTCTCTTTTTCTCATGCGGCAGTATTCCACACCCCAGTCACTACAACTTTGGCTATGTTAGCGGCTCCCTAGTGTAGTTTCCAGGGCTCAGAGACCTACGTAACCATCGTTCTTGAAAGTTCCACCTCCGACACACTTAAAAACAGAATACTGCTTGCTGAGCCTATGACGGTAGTAAGGATTTGAGATTTGGCGAGATTTAAGAGTAAATCCCGTCGATTCGCTCATCTGGGAACAGCATCTGTATCCTGTGCTGAACCACTCCCCGCTATCTTCACGTCATCTGCAAAGATGAAACACGGGTTACTCAATTATTTGTCAACGTCACTCATGTGCAGAAGAGATAGTAAGTATCCCAGTGCTGAACCCTGTAGCGCGCCCATGGTAACCTTCTCCTACCTCGATAGATAGACACTGACCTTGACGAAGAAACTGCGGTTCCCATGGAAGTGCACCATCCGGCCTCTTGCTCTCTCAGTTATTCGAAAAGTCCTTGATTTATAGTCTAGCAGGCAACGACTTACGGAATCAGAAGCCTTACTGAAATCCAAGTAACAAGCCTCCACTGTCGTGCTTCCGTCCATTCGTCCTGTAGTTCGTCCAAGGGCATCGGCAAATCTCCCAAACACGATAATTTTCAACAAGCCCGTGTAGCGCGGGTGTTAGAAGGTCCCTAATAACAAGGAGGAGGCAAAATTGCTTTCTGTTTATACGTTCCCTACACTTACACAACACTGACGTCAGGCCGACCGGCATGTAGTTCTCTGCTTTCTGCCTAGATCCTTATGGGTCTTATGTATTGCAATAACGGTGGCCTTACCCCAGTCCTCTGGCCTCTCCCCCTCCGTTAACGACGCTTCATACAGCTGGGTAGCAGACCCAGATAAAGTATCAAAGAACGGCTGAACAATTACCAGATGGATGCCATTTGGTCCGGCTGTTTGTGCTCGCACTAAGACTTAAGCTACTGGAGCAACTTGTCCTTACTTACGGCGGGGTCTTGAACCAGTAGAGTACTCCAAATCTCCGAATCCGTCACAAAGAGCATCTGATTCTGGCCACCCGTGTTCTGAAAAAAGCACGTAAGGTTTCCGCATCCCCTTGATTATCAAGAGTTATGCTTCCGTGGCGCATTTCAAGGGCACGTACGCTCTCACTAGTCCTTCCCTGTACTGTGCATAAGCGAAGAACTTCTAAGGGCCCAACTTCACATAGCCCGCAAGTTTCATACTCGTATTTTGCTCCTCCTTGCATCGTTTGACCATGGTTTCGGCTAATGTGGAAGCGGCCCATGCCGTGAAAATTGTAATTGACTCATAGCCTTTTATGGAAAGCTAACTTTCTTGCAATCTTTGGCTTCCACGGAGGCGGCTGGCTTTTGTTGCCGTGTTAACCGAGGAGGCTCGTCTGTCATGCTTGTTGGCCCAGTTTTAGTTGCCCCCACCTTCCTCTTACAGATGGCTCCAGCAGTTCCAGGTAGCAACGTATTCCGCCTCCTTACTCTCATTTGAACCCCCTCCACTCTATGGTAGTTCCGAACCTCCCTAGGTCATGGTTGGTTGTGCCTTACAGCCAACATCGCAAGCAGGGCTCCGTGGTTGCTGTTCCCCAAAGGCTCATCTACCACTAAAGAGGAGACGTCGAATATATGCCTGGTTACCTGCATGTCTAGTGTAAGTGAACGTTTCTGGTCGCAAAAGCGTGTTGCTTTTCTTACGTGTTGTATGAGGGCGCGGTTGCTACAACGACCGGTCGTGGAAAATGCCCCCAAAAACACTGCAGTCCCATGTCTTTCTTAACATCACTCACTTATTTACACTATTGACTTGTGTTTATTTACCGTATGTTTTTATGAACCAACGTTCGTTTGTTCGCGTCCATCTAGCTGCTTTGTCATAATCTCGTTCTGGACCTGAATGACGCACGTGCTCCTCTCCCGCACGTCGCAATTCGGCTCTCGTTTTCGAGTCCTTGTGATCGCGTGATTGAGTCTGTATCTGTTTCGTGTTATTTTTCATTCAATGCTCTAGTATCGTAGAACTACACTGATAATCGCCTTCGGATTCGGGAACCCGTTGAACACTTGGCTACGTATTGCCCAATGGTGTCTCACAACACTCAGCTGATCAACTTGGGACGAGAAAATGCGCAACATGCCAGGAAAAGAACCGAAGCAATTGGAATGTGGACAGGAAGTAATGCTGCAAGTCACTGGTGAGGTGCTGGGTACCTTTGATTCTTTAGTTATTTCTAGGTCCCTTAGTCCTGTCAGTGATACCTAATGTATTGCTGAGGGCAATATGGATTGCGAGAATGTTGGTTTGTTTAGGTTGAGGGTATTAGACCCAGAACAAGAACTGTTATCGGCTAGGCAACAGGCCCAGGAAGCAGGAGATAAGTGTAGACAGAACAAGTGGGAGCGGAAAACTAAAGACTACGACCTATAGGAGGGATCAGGACAAAAGGAAATAGGGAAGTCCACGCCGGTCGTCGAATGTAGAACGTCAGCGCTACCGACGATCGGTCTGCCAAGAGTAGAAATGGCAGTTTTCGGCGGCCGACCTGAGCACTACTGCGAGTTAATCAGGCAGTTTGAGATTCGACGAAAATAAGATAACCGACCCCGTGAAAAAGCATTTCTATCTGACTCATTACTGTTGAGGCCCAGAAAGAGAAGCTATCAATGGGCGCGCCATGCTTGACCCGGAACAAGGTTGTACATGGGCAAGGAAGATTTTAGGGGACTCAGGGTAGCCGGTAAGCCAATAGACGGCGTGATGTTAGAGGCCAAAAGAATCAAGGGTGATGTTTATACAATAGGAGACCTGGTGATCAAAACGCAGAACTATTCAATAGCCCACGACTATAGAGGTGACGGGGCTGACCTTGATACAATGCACACCTTGCCGGGCATGGTCCGTTACCTCTTCCTTGAGCTACAGAGTCATCGGCGGAAGAGGCGGAACGTATAAGCCGAGGCATCAGTGAGGCTAAATTCGAGGTTTCGACCGAACACTTAAACGAGCAAATCAAGATAGCTGGCAGTAGGTTTGGTTGACCCATCCGAAGCAGTAACCGCATGAACAAATCCGGTACTAGCCAGGCTCAAACCACTGCACGGGGACATCAGGAATATCAGCCCTGGACCAAAGCACACGCCATTTCACACGAGGCCATAGCGCATCCAAGTTGCAGGTCCCGTGACGTTAGCTATGTGCTGTCAGAATGTCCGAAGTTCATGAAGGCCAAAATAGACAAACGTTGGGGAATGGTGGGAACGACAGGAGCGATCTTTAAATGCCTTAACGCGACGCACCGGGCGGAAGATTGCCGAACAGAAACCAACTGTGGTCACGAAGACTGTGCGGGCAGAAACCACCAATTTTTGCACCAGGAGAGAGAAACTGCGCCATATACGAACACCAAGCACAGTGTGAGTTGTTCAACGTCGCGGTCTGCCTGTAAACCAGTACGATTGTGGATAGTTGCCATGGGATTGTTGACCCCACTTGGGGTGGTCAAGGCGCTGGCTTCCGTCAACAGTATATCGGACACTATCTTAGTTGTGGTCGATTTGCGGATAATCACCGGCTCGCTAAAAGCACGATATCGTTAGGGGTGAGCATGGTTAGCGGAGCGTAGGTAACAACCGCAGACTGGTTAAGACAAAAACTCGTCTCCTTAGTCACTAACGAGCAAATCAAGTCGACGGAGGCATTCACACTAGCCGATCTCCCCATGCGAGCATCAAGGTCGGTGAATGCGGTTTTGGCTAGGTGGCCCAACCTGCAGGATGTAACCTTTGTATACTGGGAGGACGACGAGGTGGATCTCCTCTTAGGCTGTGACGTGCCAGAGACACATTGGGTACCGGACCAGACAGTGGGCAACCGCCAGGCACCTTATGTCGTACGCGCAGCTCTAGGATGAATACTACATGGTCCAGCGGGGGGACGTGGTTCCATAAATTACGTATCAGCTGAAAAGGATCGCATGGAGTATTAATTGCAACAGCTGCATGAAAAGGAGTTTCAAGACATCGGAAGCGAAAAACTATCGTCGTCTCAAGAGGACCACTTCGTTCTGCAGACAGCGCGGCAAGGGACTACAGGCCACAAAATCAGCTCAAGACTCCCCTCCCATGGCGAACATTAGCTGGCCTTTAGGTTGATAACAGAAATTACGCTCTGCAAAGACTTCTACGTTTAAAGGAGCGCTTCGCTCGAGACCATGATCTGTGGGAACGACATGCAGAATAAATGAAGCGAAACGAAGCTCTAGGCTGCGTTGAAAAGGTGCGTGCAACCACCGGCGGCCGGAAGGGGAATTGGTATCTACCTCACCACCCGGTTATCAACAACAAGAAACCGGAAAAAAGCAGGTGGTTTTCGACTGTGCAGCCGAGTTCCGAGGCGAGTCTGCAAACGATCGCGTGCTACAGGGGCCTGACTGGACCAAGCTTTCGATCGAAGTTTTGTGCAGTTTCAGAATGGGCAGAGTGGCCTTGTCCGCCGACATCAGGGAAGTGTTTCACCAGGTGAAAAAACCGGTGAAAGGACGAGATGCGTTGTGCTTCCTATGGTAGGAGGAGAACAACCTGAACAAAGCAGTGATAAATTGTGTAATGACCGTCAACCCTTCGGAGCCATATCATCGCCGTTTTGTGCGAACTACGCCCTTCGAGAAACAGCGAACAAACACGGAGCTCTGGTCTACTGGTCGGCGGTAGATAGTGTTAACAGAAACTTCTACGTCAGCGGCTATCTTGGGTCATTCGATGATGTAGACTTGGCCCTGGTGCAGTTCAGAGGCTTGACAAGATTGCCAGAAGAGGGCGGCCTCCATCGCACAAACTGGATGTCGAACGCTTCAGAAGTGCTCGAGGTCATTCCATAGCACGAGAGGGCCGAAAGGGTTCGAGGTTTGGACGGCTGTCCACTCCCTACCGAATGCATGCTCGGAATAAAATGGAGTGCGGAGACGGACGACTTAATTCTCGAGCTAAACGTTCCCGAGCTGCCAGAAGCCCGTCGTGGCGTACTATCTGCTGCCCCTAGTTTGTTCGATCCGCTCGGCTTTGTCACTCCCTGGCTGTTACCCGAAAAGATCCTGTTGCAGCGGCTCTGTCGTGGGGAAATCGATTGAGACCAGCCACTGGACCGAGAAGACCGGCCGGACTAGGAAGAATTTCTGAACACACTGAAGAAACTAGGGGACATGCGGATTCCAAGATGTCCGCCCCCTGGTCATGCGACACGGACGGGAGAACTACATGCCTTTTCTGACGCATCCGAAGTTGGTTACGGAGCCGTGGTATACGGACGATGGTGCACGGAAGATGGACAATATACCATGAGGATCCTGTCCACTAAAGCCCGCGTTGCCACACTGGAGTCGGTTTTGATCCCGCGCCTTGAGCTCAGCGCAGCCGCGTTAGCAGTCAGGGCGGCATAAGCGGTAAAGAGGTGTTTTGACTTCCTCATTTGGTCGGCTAGTTTTCGAACGGACTCGGTGATAGTACTGTAGTACAATAACAACGTTAGTAGCCGGTTTAGTACTTTCGTTGCCAACCGACTCACTATCATCCACGAAGAAACGGCCATGAACCAATGGAAACATATCAGGTCTGGCGATACCCCAGCCAACCTGTGCTCCGGAGGTGCGACCAACTTCCGGCAACTGGACACATGGACGGGAGGACCGAAATTCTTGCGGAGGCCTCAACAGGACTGGCCCGTCTGCGAACTGAAGCTCCTTCTTGAATTGTAAACAGAGGCTAAAGGTGTGGAGATGACGGCCACAGTTGTCGAAGTGACATTCATTTTGTCACGATCGGTCAGATTTTCTTCCTGGACGAAGACACTTCGTGCATTGGTTTGGTTGGCCAGTTTCAAGAGACGTTTGTTGGTCACGAGAGGGAACTACCTCTCCAGCCATGTGTGAGTGGGTCCGATAAGCCCCGATGAACTACGAGCCGCAGGACACGATATGTTCAAGATGATACAATGGGAAGCTTTCACCCAAAAACTCGAGAGGGCGGAAGAAGTGAGACCAATTGTCAAAGAGTTATCATCTCTGAGAGACGACTTGAAGCATTTAAACCACGAACTCGGTAATGGACTGCTACGGGCAGATGGTAGGCTGACCAACTCTCACCTGAGCTTTGACACGAAGTACCCCATATTGCTGCCGGCTCGACATGTGATGGAGCCAGTGATTCAAAACATTCACGCTGTGGGGGGACATACCGGGGAAATTCACGTGACGAGCGTCATCCGAAAACGTCTCTGGTTGCTGAGAGGGAGAGCGACCGTAAAACGCGAAATTCGACGTTGTGTACATTGTAAGAGACGCAATGCTGCAGCGGTTACACAACACACGGCCTCGCTACTAGAATACAGATTGGCTCTGGGTTGGTGGCCGTTCAGCGACACCGGGCTGGACTATTTCGGGCCTTTGTGGATCAAGTGTGGGAGGAGGTTGGAAAAGCGATACGGGTGTATTATGAAGTCACGCGCGGTACACTTATAAGTCGCGCACTCGATGACAACCGACTGCCTCCTACGGGCCTGGCAGCGCTTCACCAACGGAAAAGGCATACCAGCGAATAGGCACTCCGAAAATGGGTAGAACTTCGTGGGCGCTCACCGGAAACAGCAGCGTTGGCACACAAACGAGAACAGGGACGAACTGCAGCATCGAACCGTGGCCTATGACACAATGGCACTTCAGATCCCTGCAGGCCAATCATCGCGGTGGCGTGTGGGATCGCCTGATCCTGTCCACCAGGCGGATATTGCTGTCGATCAATAATCAACAGCCGCCCGACGACGAAACGTTGAGCACCGTCATGACTGAGGTCAAGAGAATTCCGAACAACCGCCCACTGGTTCCAGTAACCAACTGCAACCCCAATCATCTGGCGTTCACCCCGAACGACTTATTGACGGCAAGGTCGGACGAGGGTTTTCAAGGACCGGTAAACATTCGTGGGAGCTACATCCACGGATGGAAGCAGGCAAACTATCTTGCCAAGGTTTTTGGAGGCTACGGCTGCGGGAGTACTTACCAACTCTGCGAGCTCCACAGAAGTGTCTGACAAAAGCAAGACCATTCAAGGTTGGGGATGTAGTGATGATCGCGGACGAACACGCACATTTCAGCACCTGGCTTTTGGCCGTGGTTATGGAAACCATCGAAAGCTCCAACGAAATGATAAGAACTGTCATGCTGAAGTTAGGATATTGAGTGCTTACCCGATACTTACGCATCATTGGCCTGTCCGTGGATGAAGACGGAGAATCCGACGCCACAGGACTGTAGTAGACTATTCCGCATCCGACTATGATGTGGTGAAATGTACCTCCCATGTGTTCGGTCATTTATGACGTGCTGATTCACTGAAGTGTACGCACACTCCGACACACACTCGTACATGATACGCGTTTACGCTTCATGATCTCGGTCAAGCACGCGGCAGGGCTGTTGTTCCCTGTTTATCTCTGACGTTATGGGGGATATCTCCAGTAGGTGGTAGTTGGTATTGTTTGCCCATATACCAGAGTGCAACCGCACCCATGGAATTCACATGCACACACACTCACGCAAGCACACGTTGCCAATGCTCGGTGGCCTTCCTGCTGACAGCACTTGTTTCCCCTTCACGCCCGCCCTTGATCAGCCGTTCTCGTAGGCGAAGCAGATTAACATCCCGACTACATAGCCACCGGATCTGGTGCGATCGTGGGTAGAATGCAGACGTCAGAAGTATTAGGTACGTGCAATAACAGCGGGGTCTATGTAGGCGGGAAGAAACTGTAATCCTATTCAAAACCCTTGGTTGTGCAAAGATTCCGGAGGATCTTGGTGGAAGATGTAACGGCCGGTCGTGAAACATCCTACCAGAAACACTGCAATTTCATGTTTCCTTGATATCACCCACTCATTTACACAATCGGCTTGTTTTTATGAAATGTATATTTCCAAGAACCAACATTTGTTTCTTCGCATTCAACGCGCCACTCGGTCATATCTTATTTTCACCTGCATGAACTAATTGCTGTAACGTATGTGCCTGGAAATCCTCCCTAGCCGTTGTCATATACTTGTTTTGTTGAGACTATGCTCTTTGTCCCATCGACCCTCGAACAAGCACAACATGCATCAATCACTACAATTTAACATTTGTTTATAATTTGCTCACGTGCCGTGGCATATTTTTTGATTCGAACTTGGACTGCCGTGACGGTGGTGCCTGACATTGATCTTTTGTGGAACTCTGGTCCTCGGTGTCAAACGTTGTGGCCGTACAGTTGAGGTTTTTACACATTGATACGCGTATAACTTGGTAATCCAGTACCGTAGAATCAGCGAATCAAACTTGTTCTGGTTTTGGGATTCGTTTTTAGTTGGCTGCGCGTTACTCACAGTCGGAATAACGGTTACAGTACTCAACTTGGGATCTCCAGGAGGAAGTCAATCAGAAATGCCAAGAAGAGGACAAAGACAAGCCGAAGCTGGACAGGTAGTAACCCGGCGAGTCCCTGGGTTAGTCTTGGATTATACTGATTCCTTAAATATTGCCGGGTCTAGTAGCCCTGTCAGTGCAATTTCATATACTTTGGCTAGTGGTAGAGATTTTAAAGATGATGATATCTATTGATTGGGACTAGTTGAGTTGGAAACTCAGCTTGAGCAGGCTAGGGAATAGGCGAAATCTGCCAGGAAAGATCAACTCCAGAGACGGGAGCGAGAGGTGAATTTGGAGACCACGGAGCATACGGCCATTCAGCCTAGCAGTTCCGTGGAATGATTAAAGTCAACTCGCACCAGTGTAACCCATACTATTGACTTACCAAGAGTGGAACTGTCCCCATTCGACGGAAGCGCAGAACAGTACTGTATGTTCGTTAAACAATACGAGAACTTTGTGGAAAGGAGATTATCCGATCCAGGACAGAGATTCTTGTATCTGCCAAGTTACTGTCGTAAAAGATCCAGGGAAGCAGTCGACGGGTGCTTGATGCTGGATCCTGAAGAAGGTTACACTCGGGCACGTGAAATTCTGAAAAACCTGTATGGGCAAACATTTAAAGTCGCCCGGAATTTAATCGATGGTGTACTATCAGAGGCAGAATGCTCCAAAGGCGAGTCGGGCTCTCTAGCCGGCCTGGTGATAAAAAAGCGGAGCTGCGGCATTGCATTAAATCACCTAGATTACCGATCTGCACTGCACACATTGGAGACCGTAGTTGGCAGTTAACCCACAGAACTACAAGGTAGGTGGGCCGAGGAAGCCGAAGGGATCAGTAGATTTGGGAGAGAAACCACGTTTGAAGACCTGACGCAGTTTTATAGATCGTCGTGCCCTAATAGAAAACCGTCGTTTTGGCCAACTTGTGCCCGGGATGGGCAGGCTACCTAGGATAACGACGAGGCAAACTTGGACCAGGGAACCAAGTAGAAGCCAACCACGGGCAAACACACAAGCATTATCTCGCGAAGGTGAAAACTTGCCGGTGTGTAAAGTTTGTGGGGCTCCTCATGGCCTAGCGGAATGCCCCCGCTGCCGCAACGTGGACGTCGACGAACGGTGGGAAATGGCTAAGATGCTGAGCGCGTGCCTTGTCTGTCTCAACGACTCACATCTAGCAGCGGCTTGCCAAAAGGAACCCAGTTGTGGTCAGGAAGGTTGCCATGGTAAAAACTATTATCCGCCCCACAAACTCAAGAAATCAGATGCCGAAGAAATCACGGAGCCAAGTGTGACCTGCTCAGTGTCTCGCTCTATTATTAAACCCATTCGCCTGGGAGTAATAGCACTTGGAGTAGAAGCCCCAGTTGGGGCTATAAGAGCGTTGGCCTTCGTAGGTAGTGGCTAGGATACCACCGTAGTAAGGGAGTTCGCAGAGAGGTATGGGATCAGAGGGAATCAATCTTCATTAGCGGTGAGCACAGTGAGTGGCACCCGGATCATCCAGTCGGCCAAATTGCACCTACAACTCGTTTCCTTGGTCAACAACGATAGGGCAAAAACTCCAGAAGTATCCACCTTAAAAAATCTGCCGGTGAGTACATCTTAGTCAGTGCAATCAATTCTGACCCGTTGGCCGCATCTCGACGGGGTTGTGGTCGAGCAGTGGCTGAATAACGAAATTGATCTGCTGATCGGTTATGATGTACCGGAGGCTCATTGGGCCCTGGATCATAGAATAGGAAGCCGCAAAGCACCCTATGCATTACACACTATCTTCGACTGGACTTTATGTGGTAGTACAGATGGAAGATGCGACAAGCATATCCAAATCAAATGAACTTCGGAGGAAACGGTGAACATTGAACACGCATTCCAACAGCTGTATAACGCCGAATTTGCCGACCTACAAATTGATAGAGATGCTTTATCACGATAAGATAGATCGGCTTTGAAAATGGTACCCGAGAACGCTAAGTGTGTAAAAGATCGTTTCGAGATTCCTGTCCCGTGTAAACCCAGCATGAAACCTATGCCAAACAGCCGAGAAATGGCCCTGAAAGGATTATGCTTCCTGAAAACTAAGCTAACTCAAGAACCACAACTGAGGACAGAATACACTCGAGCCATGCAACATAACATCGACTTGGGTTATATGGAAATCGTGGATACAACGGTAATCAGCGCACAATTGAGGTGGTACCTACCCCATCACCCGGTCGTGAACCCAAAGAAACCGGGCCGACCGTGCATCCTTTTGGGACTGTATCACCCCCCTATTTGTGCTAATTTTGCCCTCCGGGGAACCCTCAAGTTCTTCGATGGCACCAGCAGTCTGTTAGGAAGAGCAATGGACCACTTCTACGTGGACGATCTTCTATGTTCCTTTGTGCAACCCAAATACTGCTATGCTGTATATGACCGAACTGATCGCCACTCTAAAGGCCGGAGGATTCGGCCTCACTAAATGGACTTCAAACAGCCAGGAGGTGCTCAATATTGTCCCGAAGTCCAAGAAAGTGGAGTGTAAGAGAGAGCTTTTGGGATCCTCTTCACAAATGGAGCGCACGCCTGGGCTTCAATGGAAACCCGGAGGTGACGAATTCATTTTCACTCTGGACCTACCCAAACGACCAGTCACGCGGAGAGGAATCCTATCATCAGTCTCAAGCCTCTACGATCCCCCAGGTCTCGTTTCACCATGGTTGTTTCTGAAAAAGTGCTTGCTGCAATCGCTGTGCCCGAGAGGGACTGGTTGGGATGAACCTCTCCAGGATGACGACGATAAGCGATGGCGCGACTGGCTGCACAGCCTGGAGCAACTTGGGGAGATAAAAATACAAAGATGCTTGACAGGTATCAAGTGCAAGAACGATGCCCAACTCCACTTATTTTCTGATGCATCAGGAATAGGCTACGGGATAGTTGCTTACGACTGCTGGGTTGACGCAAATGGTGGGCGGCACAGCCAGATACTATTCTCAAAGGCGAGAGTGGCTCCGCTGAAAACGGTGTCGATTCCAAGGCAGGAACTGACGGTAGAAGTACTGGCCGTGAAAGCCGCGGGGCTGATTAGATGCTTCAACCGGATAGACTGGGGAACAAACATTTGGAAGGACTCAGCCACAGTACTACATTGCATAATCGACATTACCACTCGTTTTAACACTTTCGTGGCCAACAGACTCACTATTACCCACGAGTAGACTAAAACCGATCAATGGCACTATGTAAAATCCGCCAGTAACCCGGCCGACTTCCGCCTTAAGTGGCCTGAAAACACTAGGGAGGTTGCCGACGTGGACAATGGGACCGGACTTCCTAACGGCAACTAAAGAGATGTGACCAACGCTATTAACACCCAAGGCTGATGGTGGTGATATCGGGACTAAAAGCTGATACTGGCTATAAACTTCACGGGGAGCGTAAGCTTGATAGAGAAACTGTGCCAATTCCCCAACTGGACAAAAGTGTTAAAAGCCGCGGTCTGGTGGACACGGTACAAAGCACTCTTATTGATTATGAAAGGCGCAAGACCACAAAACACATTGAACGTGGGGACGATACTACCGGGCGAGCTGAATCAAGCCGAACTCGACGTTCTACACCTACTGCAACCAGACGCTTTCCAGTCCGAGGCCCGCAAGCTAGCCAGGACAGATGATAGGACCAAAGAAAGCAGGCTGTTACACAGTAGTATCCGAGCACTAAACCCCATGCGAATCAACGGACTACTGAGGATTGGAGGGTGGCTGACGAATTCAAGCCTAGAGTACGAAACGAAACACCCCATAATAATCCCCGGTGACCGCCATATAACGAGATGCCTGATAGATCATGTGCATCGGGAAGAGGGACACGCAGGCCTGAATCACTTATTAAACAATATACGCCGACGATTTTGGGTGACAAAGGGACCAGCGAAGGCCATGCGAGTCATAGGCAGCTGCATTACTTGTCGTCGCCGGAGAGCGGTAGCAGGCCAACAAATGATGGCCCCCCTTCCAGCCGTAAAAGACCAACAGGGATGGTGCCCGTTCGTGGAAATCGGCTTCGACTGCTTTGGCCCGGTACTCGTACGACATCAGAGGAGCACCCAAAAGAGGTACGGCTGCCTGATAACATGCCTACAATCCATAGCAGTCCACCTCGAAGTAGTGCATAACATGACAGCCGATTCATTCCTAATGGCCCCTCAAAGGTTCATCACGATGCGGGGCGTCCCCAAGAACGTATACTCAGACAATGGCTCGAACTTCGTTGAGGCTCATAAGGAGTTGGAGAAATGGTGGAGCCACTTGGACACCGCCAAAATACAAAACCAGACTGTAGCAAAGGGGATAGAATGGCACTTCAAACCACCTTATGCCAGTCATCGTGGTGGCGTTTGGGAAAGGCTGATACGATCGACTAGGAAAATAGTCACAGTCCTGATCTCACAACAGACCCCCGATGACGAGACGCTGGCTACTTTAATAACAGGAGTAGAACGCGTATCGAACATCACACCCCTGGTGCCGATCGTCCCAGACCCGGAAGGCGAACCGGCACTCATCCCCAAAGGCCTGTTAATGCTTCGGTCAAACGTTGGAGCAACCACACCAAAAGCCGTTCTTCGAACGTACGTTGTTGGATGGAAACAAGTGAACCACCTGGCACAGGCTTTTTGGAAACGATGGACGAGGGAGTACCTACCGCCACTGCAGCTTCGCCAAAAGTGGCTCTCCGAAGACAGGTCGTTCAGACGTGGCGATGTAGTCATCCACGTGGAGAGCCACTTACATAAAGACGGTTGGCCGGTTGGAGTGATCAAGGACTGCAGTACTGAAATCGATGGCCTCGTGCGCAGTGTAACAGCCGGTCGTGGAAAATCCCCCTATTTCCCTCGCGATTCAGTGTTTTTCCCAACATCACTCATTTCCATACATTATTGACTTGTCTTTACGAACTGGTTGTTTTTCTAGACCAATTGTTGTTTGTTCGCGCCCAGAGCGCTACTTTGGCACATCCTTGTTCAGGACCTGCGTGACGCACGTGCTGTCTGCTCACACGCTGCTATTCGGTTTCTCGTTGTTGAGACTTTGTGATCGTATTATTGAGGTTTGTATATTGTTTACGTCATTGTTTATTTTAATAATCTAGTATCGTAGAATATCACGGATAATCGTCTTTTGATTTCGGGATCCGTTGTGAATTTGGCTACGCATTGCTCAAACGTTCGTTACAATACTCAATAGATTAATTTGGAACGAGGAAAAACACGCAAAATGCCAAGAAAAGGATCAAAAGCAGTCGAGTCCGGACAGGAAGTAATACGGCAAGTCTCTGGGGAGGTTTTGGGTACACATGATTCTTTAGTTAATGCTGGATCGCCTAGTCCTGTCAGTGCTAGTTCATGTGTTAATGAGAACAATATTTATCGTAAGGATGTCGATTTATATAAGCTGAGAATACTAGAACTAGAGCAACAGTTACTATCGGCTAGACTACAGGCGCAGGAAGCCGAGAAGTGTACACAGAAACAGCGAGAGCATGAGACCAGTGACTTCGACACTTCCGATAGATTAGGGTGCAATAAGGTAGGGAACCCCACGCCGGTCGCCGACTACAAACCACCATCGACCGATCTGCCTAGAGTGGAGCTAACGGTTTTCGACGGGCGAGCTGAGCAATATTGCAAGTTTGTCAAGCAGTTCGAGACGTTCGTTGAAAATAAGGTAACCGACCCTGGGCAAAGGCATCTCTACCCTACCCACTACTGCCGAGGCCGAGCAAGAGAAGCTATCGACGGGTGCACCATGCTCGATCCAGAACAAGGCTACACAAGGGCAAGGAAGATTCTAAGGGACTTGTTTGGCCAACCTTTCAAAGTAGCCCGTAACCTAATAGAGGGCGTGATGGTAGAGGCAAAGAGAACCAAGGGCGACGTCTACACCATGGCCGACCTGGTGATTAAGATGCAGAACTGCTCAGTAGCCCTCGACCATTTAGGTTACAGGGCTGACCTAGACGCCATGCACACTTTGGAAGGCATAGTCCGTCACCTCTCTCCCGAACTACAGGGTCGGTGGGCGGAAGAAGCAGAACAGATAAGCCGAAGCGACAGGAAGCCAACTTCGAAGACCTGACTGAATACTTGGACAGGCAAACCAAGATAGCTGACAGCAGATTCGGCCGACTCATCCGGGACAGCAACCGAGCAAACAAGCCCAGTACTAGCCAAGTCCCAACCCCTGTACGGGAACATCCAAAGTACCAGCCTTGGACCACTACACACGTCATTTCACGAGATGCTACGGCGAAACCAAATTGCAGATCCGGTGGTACTAGCCATGGCCTACCAGAATGCCCCAAGTTCGGCAACGCCACAATAGACGAACGGTGGGGAATGGCGAGGATGGCAGGAGCATGTTTTATCTGTCTCAACACCACGCACCGGGCAGCAGTCTGTAGGACAAGGAATCGATGTGGTTACGAGGGCTGCACGGGCAGACACCATCGGCTGCTGCATCAGGCGAGAGTAACCATATCCGAGGCGAGTGCCAAGCCCAGCGTGATTTGTTCAACTTCACAATCTGCCAGTAAACCGGTACGTTTAGGCGTAGTGGCCGTGGGAGTAGTGACTCCGACTGGGATAGTCAAGGCGTTGGCTTTCGTTGATAGTGGATCCGACACCACTTTAGTGAAGGAGCGGTTTGCCGACGAACACCAACTGGCTAAAGGTGCGACGTCGTTAGCAGTGAGCACGGTGGGCGGAACACAGGTTTTGACTGCCGGTAGATTGAGGCTGCAACTCATCTCTCTAGACACTAACGAGGAAATTGAACCAACGGGGGCATTCACGTTAGCGGATCTCCCCATGCGAGCACCAAGGTCGGTGAACGCAATCTTGACTCGGTGGCCCCACCTGCAGGATGTAACCTTTGTATACTGGGAGGACGACGAGGTGGATCTCCTCATAGGCTGTGACGTGCCAGAGACACATTGGGTACCGGACCAGACAGTGGGCAACCGCCAGGCACCTTATGCCGTACGCACGGCCCTGGGATGGATGTTATACGGTCCAGTAGGGGTACGCGGTTCCGTGAATTACTTATCCGCCGAAACGGACCTCATAGAGTATCATCTGCAACGGCTGTATGAAAAGGAGTTTCATGACATTGGAGACGAAAGACCGACGTTGTCTCAAGAGGATCACTTCGCTTTACAAACGGTGCGGCAAGGCTCTAGAGGCCTCAAAAATCAGTTCGAGGTTCCCCTCCCATGGCGCACACCGGTTGACCCGTGGACTGACAACAGAAATTATGTTCTCCAACGATTACTACGACTAAAAGAACGCTTCATTCGAGACCAGAATCTGTGGGAACGATACGCGGATTTGATGAAGCGAAACGAGGCCATCGGTTAAGTTGAAACGGTGCCTGTTAACACCGACAGCAAAAGGGGTATCTGGTATCTGCCTCACCATCCGGTTATGAACCCCAAGAAACCCAATAAACAGCGGGTGGTTTTCGACTGTGCGGCCAAGTTCCAGGGCAAGTCGTTAAACGATCGCCTACTACAGGGGCCTGACTGGACCACACCACTGATCGATGTTTTGTGCCGTTTCAGAGTGGGTAAAGTGGCTTTGTCTGCCGACATTAGGGAAATGTTCCATCAGGTGAAGATTCCGGTAGGAGAACGAGATGCTTTGCGTTTCCTGTGGTGGGAAGGGAGCGACCGGGACAACGCAGTGGTGAATTATAGGATGACCGTCCACCCCTTCGGAGCCATATCGTCACCATTTTGTGCCAACCACGCCCTCCGAGAATCAGCGAACAAACATGGCGATCTAGTACATCGGACGGCGGTAGATAGCGTCAGCAGGAACTTCTACGTCGACGACTACCTTGGGTCATTCGATGATGTGGAATCAGCTCTAGAGCAGTTCAGGGGTCTGACGAGATTGCTGGAAGAGGGCGGCTTCCATCTAACTAAATGGATGTCGAACGCTTCAGAAGTGCTGAAGGTCATCCCGTATCACGAAAAGGCCGAAAGGGCAAGAGATTTGGACGGCTCTCCACTTCCTATCGAGCGCACCTTAGGGATACAATGGGACGCGGAAACGGACGATTTTGTTTTCGAACTAAACGTTCCCGAGCTGCCAATAACCCGTCGTGGCATACTATCTGCCGTCTCAAGTTTGTTCGACCCGCTCGGTTTCGTCTCACCATGGCTGCTACCCGGAAAGATCTTGCTGCAGCGGCTGTGCCGTAAGAAAGTTGATTGGGACCAGTCACTGGACCGAGGGGACCGACTGGACTGGGAAGAATTTTTGAACACCTTGAAGAAATTAGGGGACATAAGAATCCCACGATGTTTGACTCCTGGCCATACGACACGGACTGGAGAACTATATGCCTTTTCCGATGCATCCGAAGTCGGTTGTAGAGCTGTGGTGTACGGACGATGGTGCGCAGGAGATGGACAATATACCACGAGGATCCTGTTCGCCAAAGCCCGCGTTGCTCCACTGAAGTCGGTCTCAATCCCACGCCTTGAACTCAGCGCAGCCGTGTTGGCAGTCAGGGTGGTGCAAGCTGTGAAGAGATGTTTCGATCTCTACATTTGGTCGGTGAGCTTCTGGACGGATTCAACGATAGTACTTTACTATATCAACAACGTCCGGAGCCGGTTTAGTACTTTCGTTGCTAACCGGCTCACGATTATCCACGATGAATCAGCCACGCACCAGTGGAGTCATGTCAGGTCTGGCGATAATCCGGCCGACCTGTGCTCCCGAGGTGCGAACAACTTCAGGCAACTGGACACGTGGACGAGAGGGCCAAACTTTCTGCAATTGCCCAAACAGGACTGGCCCGTGTTCGAATTAAAACACCCTACGGAACCGGGAACAGGAAATCAAAGGCGTAGTTATAGCAATCAACGTCGTCGAAGCGTCATCCATTCTATCGCGACTGGTCAGGTTTTCTTCCTGGTTGAAGACGCTTCGTTCGCTAGTTTGGTTAACCAGGTTCAAGAGAAATTTACTAGTCATGAAAGGGCTACGGCCCTCAGGTCGGATACGGGTCGGCCCGATGGGTCCCGATGAGCTACAAGCGGCAGAGTACGATATTTTCAGAATGATACAACGCGAGGCTTTCGCCCGAGAACTCAAGAGGGTGGAAGAAGTGGGGCTGACCAATGAAGACATGCCATCTCCAAGAGACGAGCTGAAGCATTTAAACCCCAAACTCATCGACGGACTGCTGCGGGTGGATGGTAGGCTGACCAACGCCCACCTGAACTTCAACACAAAGTATCCTATACTGCTGCCTGCGAGACAACCTGTAGTACAGCTAATGATTCAACACGTCCACGCCATGGAGGGACATGCCGGGGAAAGTCACGTGACGAGCGTCATCCAAAAGCGTCTTTGGTTGTTGAGAGGACGAGAGACTGTAAAACGCGTAATCCGACGGTGTGTGCAATGCAGGAGACGCAATGCCACAGCAGGCAAACAACTCATGGCCCCACTACCAGAATGCAGGGTGACTACGGGCTAGTGGCCGTTCAGTGACACCGGGTTGGGCTATTTCGGACCCTTGTGGATCAAGTGCGGGAAAAGATTAGAAAAGCGATACGGATGTATCATGACGTGCATGAAATCACGTGCGGTACACCTAGAAGTCGCACATTCGATGACGACCGATTCGTTTCTACGGGCCTTGCAAAGATTTATCAACCGAAGAGGCGTACCGGCCGATATATACTCAGATAATGGATCGAACTTTGTGGGCGCTCACCGGGAATTGCAGCGTTGGCACCAGAACATAAACAGGGACGAACTGCAGAATCGAACCGTGGTCTACGGCATACGATAGCATTTCAACCCCCCCCCCCCCCCCACAGGCCAGCCACCGAGGCGGCACATGGGAACGCATGATCCGGTCCGCCAGACGGATATTGCTGTCAATCATGGAGCAGCAGCCGCCCGACGACGAGACGCTGAACACCGTCATGACTGAGGTGCAGCGAATCCTGAACAACCGCCCCCTGGTTCCAGTATTGAACGGCGACCCCACCCACCTGGCGCTCATCATGCACATGGCATGCTTCGGGCGCTTCCGAAATAAACCATTATTATTATTATTATTATTATTATTATTATTATTATTTTACTCTTGTTCGGGCAGCCTCTTTCTCCACATTCCGTAATCTGTCTACGCATCCCGATCATACAGTTTCTTTTTTATACGGATAATGTCGTATCATCTTCAGAAGGAACTCTAAGAAGTCGAGAGATGGAGCATAACCTCAAGAAAACCTGCAAGCTTGTTTGCGACTGGCCAACGATAGACGAAGCCAATAGCGACCCACGAGTGCGCAGACTTACAGTCTAGGTAGGTTAGGGCGGATAAATACCCCTATTTACTCCTTGGATGTTGACCGTTTAATGGGAGGATTTGGTGGGCTGTGTAGCTGACATGCCTGGAAATCCTCCCTAGCCGTTGTCAAATACTTGTTTTGTTGAGACTATGCTCTTTGTCCCATCGACCCTCGAACAAGCACAACATGCATCAATCACTACAATTTAACATTTGTTTATAATTTGCTCACGTGCCGTGGCATATTTTTTGATTCGAACTTGGACTGCCGTGACGGTGGTGCCTGACATTGATCTTTTGTGGAACTCTGGTCCTCGGTGTCAAACGTTGTGGCCGTACAGTTGAGGTTTTTACACATTTATACGCGTATAACTTGGTAATCCAGTACCGTAGAATCAGCGAATCAAACTTGTTCTGGTTTTGGGATTCGTTTTTAGTTGGCTGCGCGTTACTCACAGTCGGAATAAACGTTACAGTCGTCACTGATGACCAGGGCAAATGGGATTCCCTGGGGAATACTTTTGGTAGTGTGCGCGGGATAGATAGTTAGGTACGAGTCGATTGGGCGCTGGTGCATCTTCAGCAGCAGTTAAACGAGCCAAATCTCTCAGAGTAAATCGCGTTTAAGTACTTCAGGAATCAAACAGTCCAGTGGCAGTGAATGCAGAAGGCATTCAACCAGCTGTCATGAAGCCGTTGTCGGGTGACACAGTTCCATCAGTGTGTAGGCCATACGGGCGCAATTTGGACCGGAGTAAGCAGCCTCAGGTATGGAAACGCTCGACCGGTGTGGCAATACGTAAGGGTAGAACTAAGTCTGCTGTGGATGACTACTGGCCGATAAGCCCAACTGGCCGTCTATTTAAAGTTCCTGAGATCATCCGTGCCGACATCTGTCAGCTTTCATTGGAGCACTCCATGCTCAGTCCAGCCTGGCTTGGTTTCCTAAAAAATAGGTTTTTTCCTACCAATCTCTTGTGCTTCTGAGATGAACTGGCCATGAGACCGGAAGGAGGTAAGCTATTTGAGCCGTGCTACCTCGACTTTAACAGGGCCTCCTAATCTGCTAATCGTTGTCTTTTGCTGTGCAAATTGGGGAGGTTCGGTACAGGTGCGTCAGTATTTAGGCAGCCGGCGGACTTCCTGTCCCATAAGACCTTTCACTTTTAAGTGGGGGGGGCAGATGCTATGCCTTGGTGAACATCACCACTGGCTTACCCAGGGGACCCGTCTCGGACTCGGTACTATTCCTGATGTTCATCAACGACCTGGCATCCGCTCTTCAATCTCCTAGTTCCTTTTTGGCGGAGGACGTGGAAGTTGTTGGATCTGAAGGTAGGGTGAACTAAGGTAGTGATATAGGAACCGTCCTGGAATGGGCACAAAAGAATTACTGCTGAAAGCTGGAAAAGACCATTTGTTGTCAAGGCCGACGGAAAACCTGACAGTCGCTCATGACCGGGGGCTGTCCACCGTAGAAGTAGTCGGTAGGGTTGAAGGCCTCAAGGTCGTCATGAACAGTGACTTCGAGTGGTGGGACCGGCGCAGCCCTGTTGAACTGAAGTCCCGTGATGAGCTCAATAGACGGCGATCAGCATTGCCTTGCCGACGGCCGGAATTATACGTGCCCATTCATATGGCTATAGTATGACCTCACTTAGAATATAGTGTACAGGCTCGGTCACCCTTCTACATAAAGGATGTCACCCGCTTAGAGGAAGTTCAACACCTCTCTACGCTAACGGTTGAGAGGCAGAATTGTAAGAGGCGTGAGCAGAGACTCTGTGACCAGACTGTTTTCCCGTTGGAAAAGAGGAGACGTCGAGGAGATCCTATGGAAGCGTACGAGGCTTTTCTAGCCTTAGGCCGGATAATCTAATCCAAGTGGCCTTAGATTTCGGGACAAGCGGACACGAAAAGAGCTGACGAAAGTCCGAGCTAGTATGCTGACCAGATGGCATTTCTTCAGCAGCAGGGTGGTGAAAGGTTGGAACAGTGTGCCCGGTGGAATGATAAACCTGCAGACATTTCAGTCCTTCCAATGTGCCCTAGACAATGGGTGGCACGATATGTGTCCTTGTAGTGAGCGTTAAGCGCGTTTGCTTGATGGGCGACGGGTGGCACTGTGGTCCTTTTGAGGTGTATTCTAATTGACAAGACACCGGGAGACAGTTTGAGACCGCTGTGTCCTGGCAGGAGATAATCACGGATGGCTTAAGTAACGGTATATTTCAGGAAGACCAGGGCATGCGTGGTTCCATGACAAGTGGGTTATGAACAAGTCGTGCAGAAAAATTCACAAAAATGAATGGAAAACAAGGACAACTGGGACCGACAAGGACTGATACAGATGTAGATTAAAACGTTAAATAAGGTATGCGAAGTACCTGGAGGATTAAAAACAGTGTGTTATTTAAAAGAAGCAAGATACCTCATAAAAGTTCCTTAGAAAGCGTGACGGTATTCAGTAATGCAATCGATACAAACGGGCACATAATTATCGCGGGGTTAAAAGACCGTTTCCGTACTCGGCTTACCGTTCATGATCCTCTTTTCCCCGATGATTCGTGCCAAACTGCCCGTTTGTCCTATTAGCAAACTTAACCAATCCCCGAGATAAAACTCGCTTTTATTTTATAAGTTATCAATATACTTGAAAAAGTCACATTTATTGTTGCCATACACTTCCGTACCACAATGTCCTGTATTCTATCTTGGTAAATCCTCCCAGACAATTTTGATTCTTGCATCTCTCCGGTCATCATGTCCGGCCCTTAGATAACGACTATCAAACGTAAATACTTACCTGCCATTTGAATACTCGCCCAGTACCCATTTCTATTTTGGTGCATCACATTTCACCTTTATGAAAGTAAGCAATGTGCGCAACGATTACATGTTTACATCCTGCCACTTCTTCCACCATCACTCCAGCGACCTCGCCAGATGTGATGTCCGTTTGGTTTATCACGGACTCCATCCACATCCAGCCGCCCAACTTCCCAACTGTATTCAGCGTTTGTTGGTGCTTTTTCATATTCGGTATTCTATCTTGGTAAATCCTCCCAGACAATTTTGATTCTTGCATCTCTCTGGTCTTTATTTTCGGCCCTTAGATAACGACGATCAAACGTAAATACTTACCTGCCATTTAAATACTCATCTGTGCAAACCGTGTGTCTGCTAATATCATGGCTACGCATCACAAACTGATTTGTCGCCCAGTACCCGTTTCTATTTTGGTGCATCACATTCCCCCCTCATGGACGTTAACAATTTGCGCAACGATTACATGCTTGCGTCCGGTCACTTCTTTTACCATCACCTAGGCAATCAC
This sequence comes from Fasciola hepatica, assembly GCA_948099385.1. Lineage (NCBI taxonomy): Eukaryota > Metazoa > Platyhelminthes > Trematoda > Plagiorchiida > Fasciolidae > Fasciola > Fasciola hepatica. The sequence goes on from CANUEZ040000164.1 coordinate 2,899,745, forward strand.
TCTCTACAAATGAGTCCTTCATTGGGTATTTAACGGACTCAGCCGATATTTGGTCGCTGAACGTTTCAAGGAAAATCTTCGAAAGATTTTGATTGTTCTTTGTCTGCAAATTCATTCCTCTCATCGTCTGATTCCCAATCCAAAGCCGTGCCATACTCCGCGGAGCGCTGTAGCTGGTTCATGTCTCCCTCGGAAACTTCTTTTCCCTCGAAGTGAACAAAAATTTCGTCAATTCTGTTTGATTCTCTTGTTGCATAGCACTTCTTTTTGTACTGTTTCAGAAAGAGTCAGCTACCTTCGACCAGCTCGACCCTGACTTGACCGGGCTGGCCACCCGACCTTGAGTTCAAATTTGCCGGGCGCCGCCACAAAGAGTGACTTAAATACTTTCTCTTGTACAATATTGAGTGCACATACCTTAACCAACCTCTTGGAATTCGGACTCTACGTCCAATTGTACCGTTTGATCTTGCGTTACAGCATGCCTCGGGTTATCCGAAATAAACCATTATCATTATCATTATCATAAGTCTTCATTGAATCCAAGAAGCGGCACTATGATTCAGTGCTTCATACACACTCGGAAAGAAAACATCTGTGGAAGGATACGTGGAAGTGATCAGTAAAGTCTTCGTTCTGAATCCCGAATTCTTCCTCTTGTCAGGAAGTGTCTTCAATTTATCTAGAAGTATTTTTGAAAGGTGAAAATGAAGAGAGTCTCCCTAAAAGTTGCAAGGAGTGACTGAACACGGTGTACCACCACGGCATTGGTATGAAAACCGTCGCAGAAGCGGGTACAGAACACACAACCAAATCCTAACCGGCCTTCTCATCTTGAACTGCCGCGATCCCCAGAGCCGAGGAACCAATGTTTCGAGTCTTTCGATACCAGAATCCGGTTCTTCTGCGAAAAGCGTGTGAGTTCAGTTCAGTTCAGTTCAGTTTGCGCAGGGCAGGTAATGGCCACGGACTTTAAAGGGAGATTTACTTCAATGATAAATGGGATGCAAGCAAAGTCCACAAGCAGCGACAGCAACCGCGATCGTTGCCTTTAAGCACAAACTGGGTGCGTGCTGGGCAGAGGTATTTCCAGGAGAAAGCCAACCATTCTAAGAAGATTTATATTTTGTTATTATCCTTATTTTCTCCCCTCCCGACTAACTACCTTATACTGTATCTCATCACTCTAGTGTTTTCCTACTGCACCTTTCGCAATCAAAGCCGTCATATCACCCTTTTCGTCATAATTTCATTACAAAGTCCTTACGTTATTCGAGAACCCGGGGTATATTTCACATGGGGACAGCGGGGAGCTGGGGAGCCGCACCTGTAATGGTGAGATCGCCGTTCCTGAGGGCGAGCCTATTTCTTTTCCTTTCCTTTCAGCTACCACTAGTATCGAATTATATTTGATGCCTGGAAGATGCAGCACAGCGGGAACTCCTTGGTCTCTTAGAGCAAGAAACAGGACACCTACTGGATCAAGCCGCAAGTCCAGTGACCTGACCTGACCAGTTTATTCCATACTGTCTCAGTGAACGCTCACGATGCATAATGTCTCTCGCAGCTAATATGAGATGAGGTTCTACTTTTCCCTCTCACTTTTGGCAGGGATGCAGAGAAAAGAGCTGTACACAGGTGGGTGCATATCTGTGATGCACACCATCGATATAAGCCTGAACGCTCGGTTGTCAGTCTCCATTACCTGTCCCGTGCGAATTGAACTGAACGGAATCGGAGGAGCAAACGTACTTAGAGTGGATTCATGCCAATGCGCAGCACCAGCACGTTGGGGAAAATGCCAGGTATAGGACTGGATGCTTCCCAGCCTTGCTGGATCCAGCAGTAACGAACTTCCCCAACGACATGTCTGGACTGCATTAATGTGCACAGCTGGGCAAATGAGTAACACACGTTTGAGCAATGCGTAGCCAAATTCACAAAGGATCCCGAAATCAAAAGGTGATTTCCCGTGATATTGCACGATACTAGATTATTGAATAAACAATAACACGAAAAAGATACAAACCACAATAATGAGATCACAAGGGCTCATCAAATGAGAGGCCGAATTGCGGCGCGCGAGCAAAGAGCACGTGCTTCAAGCAGGTCCAGAACAAGGATGTGACAAAGTAGCGCTCTGGGCGCAAACAAACAACGACTGGCCCATAAAAACAAGCTGTGCGTAAAGACGCGTCAATAGTGTAAGCAAATGAGTGATGTTAAGAAAAACATAGAACTGCAAAGGTTTGAGGGGATTTTCCACAACCGGTCGTTACAAAGAGTGACCTCGAGTGTGTCAAAATCGCCCTGTGCATGCAGCAACCCAAGGCACCCTCAAGGCTGGTCAGACATTTCGGTAGTATGGACGTAGATAGGCATCGTAATAGGGCGACGGGTTCGACGTGGAACACGACAGAGTAGGCTACTGTCGAGGAGGGCTGGCAGGCCATAAAGGGATCCCTGAATGCCCTACAGGAAGAGTTCACACCCCTAAAATGAAAGGGTGGGGAGGGAAAACCCATTTGGCGGAATGCTGCAATAGCCGATGCCATCAAACGTAGAAACCGCTCCTGGAACCAGTACAAAGATTCCGGCAGTCAACCAGCTTGGAACCGCTATGCAAAGTTGAGAAAAGAGACTGTGAGCCTTCTGAGAACTTCGAAGCTGGAGTTTGAGCTCAAACTGGCCCAGTGTGCAAGACAACAGCCGAAAAAAGTCGACATCTATGTACAGTCCGAAAGACTCAACAAAGAAGGCCGTGGGTCCACTATCCACTAGAGACCACGGTATTGTCACTGATGACCACGGCAAAGCAGACACCCTGGGGAAAACGTTGGTAGTGTACACAGGATAGATAGTGGGGCACGAGTAGATCTGGCGCATCCTGCTCCCAGTTAAACGAGCTCAACCTCTCAGAAGAAAGCATGCGTAAGTACCTACAGGAATTAAGCAGCCACAAGTCAGCGGACCCAGACGGAATTTATCCAGCTGTCATCAAGTCGTTGGCGGATATCACAGCTCCATCTGTATGCAGACTGTACAGATCCAAGTTGGACCATAGTAAGCTGCCTCAGGAATGGAAAATCGCGGCAGTCGTGGCAGCACATAGGAGTGGGCCTAAGTCGGCTATGCATATAAGCAGGCCGGTAAGTCCAACTAGCATCCTATGCAAATTCCTCGAGATCATCCGTGCCCACATCTGCCAGCGCTTACTGGAGCACTCCATGTTAAGTCCGGCCCAGCACGGATTTCTGGAAAGTAGATCTTGTCTGACCAATCTCTTGTGCTTCTTAGATGAAGTAACTCGAATACTGGACGAAGGTAAGCAAGTTGAGGTATGCTACCTGCACTTTAGCAAGGAGTTCGACTCCGTTAATCATCGTCTTTTGCTATGCAAGATGGAGACGTTCGGTATAAGTGGGCCAGTATTTAGGAAGCTGGAGGGCTTCCTCTCCCACAGGACGTTTCACGTCAAAGTGGGGGGGGGGGCAGGTGCTCCAGTTTGGTGAACGTCACCAGTGGTGTACCTCAGGGATCCGCCCTGGGCCCGGTCCTATTCTCGTTATTTAATAACGACCTGGCATCCGCTCTTCAATCGCCTAGCTTTATTTTTGCGGATGATGTGAAGATTGTTGGACCTGAGAGTGTAGTGGACTTGTGCAGCGATATATATACCGTTCTGGAATGGGCATACAAATGGGACTTACCTCTGAAAGCTGGAAAAGCCATTTGTTGCCAAGGTCAAAATAGAGCCTAACTGTTGCTCATGATCAAGGACAGTTCACCATAGAAGCAGTCAGTAGGGTTAAAGACCTCGAGGTCATCATGAATAGTAACTTCAAATGGTCAGAGTAGTGCAGCACTGCCGCAAAAAGGCTTGTCGTGTGCTCTTTAGACTGCGGTCAGCTTCGTCTTGCCGGCAGCCGGAGGCATTCGTACCTGTTTGCATGGCTATAGTACGACCTCACTTAGAAGGTAGCGTGCAGGCTTGGTCACCCTTCTACAAAAAGGACGCCGCCTGCCTAGAGAAAGTCCATCGTTTAGCCATGCGAATGATTAAAGGGAGGAGGGGTAAGACCAACGAGCACAGACTCTGTGATCTGAATCTTTTCTCGTTGGAAGGGAGGAGAAGTCGAGGGGATCTCATAGAAACGTTCAAGTTATTGAAGGGCTTTTCTGGCCTTAGACCAGATAGTCTATTTCAAGTGGCCGTAGACTCCAGAACAAGGGGACATGGAAAGAACTTGATAAAAGCCCGATCTAGGTTGATGGCTAGATAGCACTTCTTCAGCAACAGGGTTGTGAACAGTTGGAACGGTCTGCCTGGTGAAATGGCAGATCTGCAGACAGTCCAGTCCTTCAAATGTGCCCTCGATCGCAAGTGGTACGAGATCTTTCCTTGTAGTGGGCCTTGAGAATATCAACTAGATGGATGACGGGTAGCACTGTGGTCCTTCTGGAGTATGTTTAAGCAGAATTTTTCCCTCCTTGCATACTGTCTCGCAGTTGATGTGCGATGAGGTTTTCCGTTTCCCTCTCATTTTAGCGGGGATTCGACGAAATACACTCGGCAGTGGTGGGTGCATAACTGGTGTGCATACCATCGAGGGAATTCTAGACGCTCGATTGGCCGTGGCCATTACCTGTCCTGTGCAGACTGAACTGAACTGAACACACAGCTCGCCCCCCTCATTTAAGTTTATCTTTATCTGTGCTGACTGGATCCTGAATAATGTCAATGCCCCCCACCACTGATATAACCACTTGCTCAGATGAGGCTACTTTCCCCATGAGGCAGTGCGATTCCCCCTCCGTGGCCAATGCCTCACTCCTCAATCCGGACGAAACGGTCCTTCATAATGCGCTGGAAACGGATGCACTAAAATGTGCAGTCCAAAGTCAGGCTGCAGAGATAGCCGAGCTAAGGGCCACCGTCCGCACCCTTAAGGATGAGCTGTCCAGCCTGAGGAGTTTGGTTATCAAATCCCTCCCGGCGTCCCAGGCAGCCGATCAGGTTTGTAGAGTTTCTGAGCAGCAAATTCTTGACGCCGCAAAGATTTTACAAGATACCGAGAATTGCTCCAAGCGAGTCATCCTTTGGGGCCGCTTCCTCAGTTCAGATCACACTCATGACACCTACGCTCAGGTGTTTAACCGCCTTAAGCTCCCTTTCCCACTTAATGGTCGGTCCACTTGGTTGGTAACCAAACGCACCAACCGGGTTCACGGTATTCTCATTGTAGTGGGTTCCACAGATGCAGCCAAACGAATTGTTTCCTTTACCGCAAAGCTCAAGGAGGAAATTAAAGGGCTCAAGGGCGTATCCATTGATAAGCCACTTCATCTAAGGCTCCTTAGTGAGAAGGCTAAGCCAAAAATTCCACAAAAAGCTGATCATAAGCTCAGAGTGCTGCCAGTTGTCCAGGTAACTTGCCTTGATGACCGAGCTGCATGCCCACCATCCCTCGCTTCCCTACTGACACCACTTCCCGTCGCCGAAAGTACTCCCAGTAGTAGGCCTAGTGCCACTAAACATCGGTCGCCTACGAAAAGCATCCCAGGCCCCATCATAGCCAACAAGACTGTTTCAACGGACGAGACTCACTCATCCTTGAGCCCAGACATGAACCTGCAGCCTGTTTCTACTGAAAGAAGCAGTGAGGAGGTTAAAGCACCAGATAATATATCTGGTGCTGTCATGAAAAATAAGCTCACCGACAAGAGAACTCAGAATAGGGCATCAAGCAGTGCGCAGAAGGGCAAACCACAAAAGGCAGCCCACCCTTTTCGGAGACCGAAGGATGTAGGCCGTCCACCTGGATTGATACCCCCCAGGTTACTAGACATCAAAACCTACCGGTCCCCCCAGCAGTTTGCTTAACCTCTAGCCCCCCAATATCTTCAGCCCCCGACTCTCCCAGGACCTCCTTTTCATCCTCAAATCCCCCTCTTTCCCCCTCCTCAAACCCAAAACCAGCTGCCTCTGGCGATTCCGCAACAACTCCTGAGCATGTGCTCAAGTGTTTTTACAGCTATTGCCTGAGTGTGTTGAATAAGATCCCGGAGCTTCGGCAGCTTGCAGTGGATAAGGAGCCTCAGATCATAGCCCTCACAGAAACCTGGCTCATCCCTGACATACTTGATGCCGAAATATCCATTCCGGGATACTTCACAGTAAGGCGGGGCTCCAGCAGAGGTCGTGCCGGCGGGGTCATCATATACTACGGTAATTCGATCCCTCCTCCCACCTTACTGACAACACCAACCTTTTCATGTATTGATTGTTTGTGGGCCGTGTTTAACCTCTCTAAGACAGATACCCTATTGCTTGGTGTTGTCTACCGTCCTCCCGCGTGCAATTCAACTGACAGCATAGGTTTCATAGACTTATTAGGCTCCCTGAAAAGCTATACAGACTTCACCCATCTGTTAGTCACTGGTGACTTCAACTCTCCCAGTACAAATTGGCAAAGAGCTGATGCCCCGGATATCACTTTTGGTAAACCCCTCCTTGATCTCGTACTGAAAAACTCATGGGTGCAGAACGTAAGAGATCCGACTAGATATCGCACAGGCCATGCCCCGTCCCTACTAGACTTGGTCATCACCAATGATCGGTTCCTAATAGATGTGGTGCATTACTTGCCGCCCCTCGGCAAAAGTGATCACATTCTCATTGGATTCGATTATATCGTGAAATGGCCTCCTCTTCCGTCAGAAACTAAAATTTTGAGATCCTTCAAAAGGACCAACTTTGACCAAGTCTGCGCATTTTTTCGCTCCCAGATAAATTTAACTAACCCAAGTAACTCTGCGGATAAAATGGCAGAGAATCTCAGAGAGTTAATCTACTTAGCTGATAGGCATTTTGTCCCCAGAATTCGTCGCCCACAGACCGCTAAGCGACCCCTCCCTCGCCCCATTGGGCGCATTCTAGACGAAAGCGCGCCCCCCTTTGCTAGATATAAAGCCACAGGCCTTGCCCGTGATGCAGAAGACTTCAGGATCATAAGGAACATATGCAAAGACAAGATTAGGTCCTATCAGAATGCAGTCCAGCGATCTGTACTTGATCGAGTACGGACCAATAAGGCATTTTTCTTTCAGTACACGCGCCGTCTAAGGGGCACAGCTCTGACGCCATTAGCTCTCAAAGATAGTGCCGGATCTCCAATCACCTCCCCTAGCCGAGGCATTCAGCTCCTACTTCCGTACAATTTTTAGCTCCTTTCCCATATCATCCCACCCTACTATGCACACGTTATCTCTGACCACTACCCTTAACCGCATAACTATTCCCATTGGTGCAGTCGCTCAAGGTTTCCGACGGCTCAACCAATATTGCTCTATGGGTCCTGACCTAATCCACCCCCGTATTCTCAAGGAAGCCACGGATACATTAGCTGCTCCTTATGCCTCGCTTTTTCAGCAATGTGTTGACGATGGAGTTTTCCCCCGTAACTGGAAAAAAGCAGTGATCGCACCCATCTATAAGAAGGGTAGTAGACACCTTGCTTCTAGTTACAGACCCATAAGCCTCACTAGAATCCCTAGCAAAATTTTTGAGGGAATTCTTAAGAGTGAGATTCTTTCCCATCTTCATAGAAATAAGATCCTCTCCCCGTCCCAACATGGGTTTCTTCCTGGCAGGTCATGCATCACCAATATGCTTACTGTCATGGATAGTCTAACGAAAGCCTATGATGATGGCCAGCTCTCACACGCTGTATTCATCGATTTTGCTAAGGCCTTCGATAAGGTCCCACATGCCCCTCTTCTTTATAAGCTGCAGACGTACGGGATCACAGGCTCCATGTTGGCCATCCTACGTAGCTTCCTTACCGACCGCACCTTTGTGGTTAAAGTCGGGAATGTTTTGTCCCAACCCTCCCCAGTAACAACTGGGGTCCCCCAAGGGTCGGTCTTAGGTCCTCTTCTTTTCCTGATCTATATAAACGATCTACCGACAGCCCTTCCTGCGAACATTGCCATGTACGCAGATGATGTAACCCTCTGGAGTTCAAGCGTTGAAGACCTGCAAATTGCAGTTTATGAAACAAAACGCTGGTCCGAGGATTGGAAACTCCCAGTTAATGATGACAAATGCGTGAGCATGTCTTTCGGCAGAGAGACTGGTCACACGTTTTCCCTTAATGGAGCAGCCACTCTGCCAAGGGTTGACCGACACAAGGTGCTCGGTTTCTGGTTAGATTGTAACTTATCCTTCTCTCATCATCACCAGTTTGCGAGCAAGTCTGCCTTTCGAGTCCTAAACATGATTCGAAGGTCCTTTCCGCGCATATTTAAGGATGATTTCCCCATAATTTTCGGCACTTATATCCGACCTCTGCTGGAGTACGGTAGTCAGATAGTGCACTCTGGTCTTGTCCGAGACCGTGAGATCCTAGAAAGAGTTCAGACGGCCTCCACCAAGGCAGTAAGTGGTCCATCCCATCTACCTTATCCCGTCCGCCTCTCACTCCTCAACCTCTATCCCCTTGACGTAAGACGCGTAAGAGGTGATCTGTTTTTGATGTTTCACCTTTTTGAAACAGGTCAGAGCGATTGCTTCTTCTCCGTCTGTCCAGCCTCCTCTCTTCGTGGTCACAGCAGAAAAGTTTTCAAAGCGAGGGTTATTACTATGTGGAATGCACTTCCGGAAGATATTGTTCTCTCGCAGAACAAAACTATCTTCAAGAAAAAGCTAGACCTCTACCTGGGTCTCTCCCAATAATTCCCTTTGTCAAAAAACAAACAAACAAAATAGTTGTCTTTTATCGCATATATGTTCATGAATGCCGCACCCCCACTCAGCTTAAGGCACTGTCCACAGTGTGACACTGCATGATGTTGTGTATCTTGTTTTCGCTGCCACCCCCGCCCCCCCCCCCTTCTTTTTGCTCTCGTTTCAGCTCGATGAATTCGACAGAAGATCAAAGATTTCCTAAAGAACCGGGACAATTGGGCTCAAAGCCTCGAACCCGTGTAGTACTTCAAGACTTCAAGACACCGGCCAGTCTTCCGACGTGATACGTGGAACTATATTTTCTGTGGTTGTGTCATTCTGTGGACTATAATTTGCCCACAATGCCTCCAAAAAGAGTCAAAAATATTGCATCCAAGTGCCTAGTTTGTTCGAAAGTTGTTCGCTCACGCGACAAATCTCTTCAGTGTGATGGTTGTGATGGTTGGGTCCATCTTGAGTGTTCTGAAATGAGTATTGATCTTTACGAAGCCCTGGACAAATGCCGTGCAAAGTTGCTCAAGGTGCTGTGCATCAAATGCACCGAGTTATCAACACCTGTGTGGCCCGCAAAGCAGTCGGCGGAAATGGCTCTTCCTGTCACAGATACAGCAGCGTCATCAACTTCGTCGTCGTCATCATCATTAGCACCGTCAATCAGTTCATCGCCATCAATAGCAGCAAAATCAGCGGCGTCGTCATCGTCTTTTTCTCCGCCAACATCACTCTCACCGTCATCATTGCCGTCAGAAGGGGAAATTCCGCCGAGGTATCTATTCCCGACTGTGCTACGTATGCAGAGGTGGCTTCAACATCGGTCACTGGGCCAATCGGAACAACTCGCCGCCAACGCCAGAAGCTACCTAAGTCCGCCTGCCATAATGCGGACCCAGTTGGCACTGATGTGGCCACGCAAGCACTAGACGATATTATAGGAACAAAACCCAGCCGTCAGAGCACCACCGCGGATGAAAGTAGGCCGGCCTGGATAACAACTGCGGATCGTCCACGAAGAGCGCCACCGTCGAGGAAACAGTGTTTCCTAATAGTGAACTTGCCTGAGACGAAGGAGACCACGGCACAGGCACGTCTGGACCACGATATTGCGAGTCTCCAGAGTATACTAACAAAACTCTTTGTCCCCGGGGAGGAGGAGACCGCGGAGAAGTTGCGGGTAAAATCAGCATTCCGAATTGTCAAAGCTAGTGACGCTGAACGCCCCCGTCCACTGAAAGTAGTGCTGGACTCTGAGGAATCAGCGACTTCTGTGTTAGGAAGATCCCACCGGCTAAAAGGCGAGCAAGTGCGGCTGCACCGAGATCTAGACCCTGCGGATCGTGAGAAGTATAGAAATGCTTTGATTGGACGACGTGAACGAATGGAACAAGGGGAAAGGGACTTGATCATTCGGGATTTTCGGGTGCCGAAACGGCGCCCTCACTTCCGGTGGAGGCCGCTGACGCTAGTGTCCCTGTCAGCCCCCCCAAGCTAGGACGCCCTGAACAAACGGATGTGGTAGCAGGCCGAGACAGTGTCGTCATCCTGTTGTCCAACGTCCGTGGTCTGCTGAACAAGAGGGATGACCTGGAACACCTGCTGCAGTCCAGCTCACCTACTATGATAGCATTGACGGAGACGTGGCTGAGTAACAATGTTCTAGACTCCGAGGTGTCCCTCCCTGGCTACACCCTATTCCGAGTCGATAGAAACTCTATCAGAGCTGGTGGAGGCGTAGCATTGTTCGTACGATCAGACATCCCAACCGTGCAGTTAGAGGCATTCGCAGACCCTCAAGGATTCGGTGAAGCCATCTGGTGCCGCGTCAAGCTAACCGCCGGGGGCTTTAGGACAGTTGGAGTCATTTATCGGACACCTGCGGTCACTCCTCCAGATATGATAAACTTATTGAGGAGATGGGCGTGCAACGGCCACTGCCTCGTCCTGGGCGACTTCAATGCTCCGCATATTGATTGGACGTCAAGCAGGACAGCGGCCGGGGCTGATCCTTTCTCTCGGGAATTACTGACAACGGTCCAAGAACTGGCACTACACCAACATGTTCAGGAATCGACCCGGAGGCAATCCGGCCACGGTTCCATTCTGGATCTGGTGATTTCTCCCAGGAGCTCGGACGTCGATAAGGTTGAACATCTCCCTCCACTTGGAAGCAGTGACCATATGGTGCTAGAAATTCACTGGCGCACTGGTTCTTGTCCATCCCCTAGACCACACATGGGACGTAATGTTTGGCGCACTTCATTCGAAGATGTCCGGAGAGCGGCGTTAGACGTCAACTGGTTTACCACGGATTCAGATGTCCACCGCGATGTGAACGAAGCTTGGGCGTTTATTCGTGACGGTATCTTGTACCTTATGAATACCTACTGCCCCCTCAACCGGCGTAGACCTCGGGTTAAGGGACCGCCGTGATTTGATCTGGAGCTCAGACGCCTGCTCAAACGACGAAATCGGGCCTGGCAGCGGTTCCGATCCACAGGTGAGGGTTATGATCTCTATCGCAGGATTCGTAACCAGTGTACCGAACAAAAACGAATAAAGCGGATGGCATTCGAGGAGGCCCTTGCGGTCGATGCGGTGCGAGCACCCAAGCGCCTGTTTGCATACTTAAAGCGCCGCACCAGAGCGAAGGTGGGTATCCCCGCGCTGATGAACAACGACGAAATGGTTGCAACAGATGACGGAAAGGCTGAGACACTAGCCAAACATTATCTGTCAGTTTATTCTGTGGAGGAAGGTGCGCCAATCCCGATGGTGGATAGCTCGCCGCTGTTCATTATGTATGATTTTGGGGAGCCGGAAGTGAACAAGATGCTCAAGTCCATCAAAACCCATAAGTCACCGGGACCGGACGACATGCATCCGCTGATGTTGAAGGAGTTGGCGGACCAGCTAACTACACCACTAACGCGGTTGTTCAATTTGTCGTTGGCCACTGGAAGTCTACCTCAGGAGTGGAAAAAAGCAGTTGTTGTTCCGCTGTACAAGGGTGGGACAAAATCCACCTCGGCCAACTACCGCCCAGTTAGCCTCACTTCCGTAGTTGGAAAGGTCATGGAAAGGCTGGTGGCTGTTCGTATACGTGAACATCTGGAGCGCTGTCAACTGCTATGCGCAGAGCAGCACGGTTTTCGGCGGAACAGATCATGTCTGTCAAACCTGTTGACCGCACGTGAAAGTTGGTCGAACTCCAAGGCCGAGGGATATGTCACGGACGTCATCTTCGTGGACTTTAGTAAGGCGTTTGACAAAGTTCCTCACAATGGGCTGTTGCTGAAACTCCGGGCCATGGGCATCTCAGGGCCCATGCTTCACTGGATTGAGGATTTCTTGGTCGGGAGAACCTTTTCCGTGAAAGTTGCACAGTCCCAGTCCGCGTGGTATCCAGTTGGCAGTGGCGTGCCGCAAGGCTCCGTGCTAGGTGTTACGAACGTTTGAGCAATGCGTAGCCAAATTCGCAACGGATCCCGAAATCAGAAGGCGATTATCCGTGATAATTCTACGATACTAGATTATTAAAATAAACAATGACGTAAACAATATACAAACCTCAATAATACGATCACAAAGTCTCAACAACGAGAAACCGAATAGCAGCGTGTGAGCAGACAGCACGTGCGTCACGCAGGTCCTGAACAAGAATGTGCCAAAATAGCGCTCTGGGCGCGAACAAACAACAATTGGTCCAGAAAAACAACCAGTTCGTAAAGACAAGTCAATAGTGTATGGAAATGAGTGATGTTGGGAAAAAACACTGAATCGCGAGGGAAAAAGGGGGATTTTCCACGACCGGCTGTTATACTAGGACCCCTGTTGTTTCTAGTGTTTGTAAACGACCTACCACAGACCATTCGATCCAAATGCCTTATCTACGCCGATGATCTCAAGATCTGGCGCACCATTCGATCGGCAGATGATCGCGAGATACTACAGGAGGATCTGCAGGCCCTCGTCAATTGGTCGACCACCTGGGGTCTACCGATAAACGTGGACAAGTGCGCGAGCATGAGGATTGGTGGCCCCAACGATACTTCCGGCTACTGCCTTGGGAGTATCGTACTCCGTCACACGCAGGAGGAAAAGGATCTCGGAGTTGTTGTCACCAGCAATCTGAAGACAAGAGCACACACTGAGAGAGCGTGCTCCTCAGCGTGGAAGATACTTGGTCCCACCCGCCGTTCATTTGGGCCTCTACTCCGGGACACTTTCCGACTGCTTTATGTCTCACATGTAAGTCCTCGTTTGGAATATGGCGGCCCAGCTGTCTACCCGTGCACGGCGGCGGAAGTAGCCAAACTGGAACGGGTGCAACGTGCTGCCACACGCCTCGTGGCCGGACTGCGTGGGTTCAGCTATGAGGAACGCCTAAAAGTCACCGAGTTGTTTCCCATTGCCTATCGGCGGCTTCGAGGCGACCTCATCTATGCCAGGCGCATAATCCGCGGTGAGTTGGGCCGGGAACTACAGGCGGAATTCCCGCTCAGGAATAATAATCGTACCAGAGGACACACCCTGACGCTTCGTAAGGTGCATTCCACCGGCTTACCGGCCATCTATCGATTGTCAAGGAGGGTGACCAATCTCTGGAACGCTCTACCGACCGAAGTGGTGGAAGAGGAAACCGAGACACTATTCAAGAGGAAATTGGACCAGACCCTGAAGGTTTATTGGCGGAGCACCGACATCCAGCCGAGTCAATAGAGTACGATGTGATGGGGCTCATACGGGATGACTTCCCACTGCCCTTTACCTGAAGACTGAAGACTGAAGACTGAAGACAACTGAAGCAGACCCACGGGAAGCACTGACTGGAGTAAGACGTTGGGCGGGCGATGGTCACTGTCTAATTTTGGGTGACTTCAACTCGCCGAATGTGGACTGGGAGAACTTGCAGTGCACTGTAGGAGCGGATTCATTTTCCCGCGAGCTTCTTTCAACGGTGCTGGAACTTTCCTTGTACCAACACGTCAGAAGGCCGACCCGAACCCAGGATCACCACACGTCTACCCTAGATCTGGTGATATCTCCAAGGCGATCCGATGTTGATCAGATAGAGTACCTACCGCCACTAGGGTGCAGTGACCATGCAGTATTGACCATCAGCTGGAAGAGAGGAGCGACGTTTGTCCCTAGACCACAGGGCGGACTCAACGTCTGGCGAATGTCGTTCCAACAAGTCAGGGAGGCTGCATCCTCAGTGATGTGGTATCCGCCAGAACCGTATGACATAGACCAGGCTTGGGAGGTAATCCGAGATGAAATCCTTCGGTTATGCCAGACTTTTGCTCCACCATCCAGACAGCGGCCGCATGCGAAAGGCCCACCTTGGTTTGACTCGCAACTTAGGCGGCTTCTGAAGCATCGAAACCGAGCATGGAAACAATGTCAAGCGACTGGAGAAGGATATGATCGATACCGCAACATCCGGAACCAGTGTACCCAAATGAAACGAGAAAAGCGACGTATCTTCGAGGAGACGTTAGCAATGGACTCGGTACAAGCACCCAAACGACTGTTCGCATATCTGCGACGGAGGACGCGAACCACGACTGCAATCCCAGCCCTACAGGACGGACATTCGCTGGGAGTGACAGATGAACACAAGGCAGAGATACTGGCGAGACACTACTTGTCAGTCTATGCTCCTGAACAGAGGCACAATCGTCCCTCACACATTGCCGGGGGAGCCCCCCAAATGTCTTGTCAAGAACTCACCGAGGAAGAAGTGGCGGCAACCATGCGCACCATTAGAGTCAACCAATCCCCAGGACCTGATGGTGTTCATCCGTTGGTGGTAAAGGAACTGGCCGATGTGTTAACTCAACCAGTCACACGACTGTTCAACGCGTCTTTAGCAGCGGGAAAGCTCCCCCAAGAATGGAAGAAAGCGGTCGTCGTGCCATTGTACAAAGGTGGGGCAAAAGCTGAGGCTGTCAACTACCGACCTGTCAGTCTAACACCGGTGATAGGAAAGGTTATGGAGCGCCTGCTGGCAACGCGAATCCGGGACCATATTGGGGTATACGACCTACTTAGCCGACAACAACATGGTTTTTGGAAAAACAGGTCGTGCCTAACAAACTTGGTAATCGCACGAGAACGCTGGACGATGGCCAAGGCCGAAGGACACCCTACGGACGTAATCTTCGTGGATTTTAGCAAAGCTTTTGACAAATTTCCGCATGACCGTCTATTAGGTAAGCTTAAGGCTCTTGGTGTAGTAAATCCATTGATTCTGTGGATAGAGGACTTTCTAAAAGGCCGAACCTTTGCAGTACGAGTAGCACAGTCACTGTCAACCTGGCAAGTGGCAGCTAGTGGTGTTACACAAGGATCGGTTCTGGGTCCGCTCCTCTTCCTGGCCTATATCAATGACCTATCACCAGTTTTTCAATCGCCGTGCCTCATTTACGCAGACGACCTAAAGATCTGGCGCACAATTACGTCATACGCTGACGAGCTCGTTCTTCAGGAGGACATCAGAGCCCTTGAGAGATGGTCAGATCTGTGGTCACTACCAGTCAACACGGACAAGTGTGCGCATATGCGAGTAGGAGCACCGTCCAGCAGTGGGATGTACAATATACACGGGGCACCCCTCCGACGCTCTGTCTGCGAAAAAGATCTGGGAGTGATGGTGGCCTCGTCACTAAAAACGAAACACAATACTGATAGAGTCTGTTCTTCAGCGTGGAGTATCCTGGGGCCGATTACTCGTTCATTCGGCCATCTCTCACTCAACGCCTTCAAGGTGCTGTATGCAACCCACGTGCGTCCCAGGTTGGAATACGGGGGGCCAGCAGTTTTCCCTTGTACGTTGGCAGAGGTGGCAAAGTTGGAAAGAGTACAGAGAGGCGCAACCCGCCATATCGGAGGGCTACGTGGGGTCAGTTACGAAGAGCGGCTGAAGATCACAGGGCTGTTTCCAGTGGCCTACCGAAGAGTCCGGGGAGACCTGATCTTCACCAGGCGTGTCATCAGAGGCGACTTCGGTCCAGAACTACGTGCAGAGCTCCCTCTCCGCGGACATGGCCGTACGAGGGGACACCCGCTAACTCTAAAGAAACTGCACTCGGTGGGCCTCCCTCTGGTGTACCGTCTATCTCGGAGGGTGACCAATCTATGGAACTCGCTGCCAGCCGAAGTGGTGGAAGAGCCCAACGACACATTGTTCAAGCGACTTCTGGACGTATTTCTAAAGAGGTGGTGGGAGACACACATGAGTCTACATCACTGAGCTGTGGTGAGGAGGCTTACACGGGAGAGATACCCTCTGCCTCTATTATGAAGAATGAATGAATGAATGAAGCGGGACGGACAATATCGGGTGTTACCTCAAGGTCACGCGGTGTTTGGCTGTAACCTGCAATGTTTTGATGCTTTCATGGAAAGGCACTGGATGACGGTAGTGGATTTCCTTATTTGAAAAGTCTTCCATGCTATATCTATGCTTATCGTGTTACATCTGTGAACCTAAGCAGCTGGAAACCATTATGCCCAGCCGTCCCTACCTTTGTTTGTTGGGCATGCGAAGATGCCGTGTATTGAGATAACTGTTGAAAAACTTATGCATTCGGTGAAACATGTCAGGTAGGGGCGTTTTACATGCGGCTGACATCGAAAATCCGAAGAAAGTGGAGTCCGCCCATGCGAAATCTTCGTCCGGGAATACCGTGGAAGATTCCAGTAATGAGGAAGATGAACACTACGCTACTGTGTTACACGACTATACACCCTTTCGTTCTGATGAGATCCAGCTGCGTGTTGGCGAATGCGTCCGGGTAATTATCAAACGTCGCATTTATTTCACATGCATACCCCCATGTAGCAAAACCGTTGTGTTACCTGTCTTTTTCGACTGGTTTGCGCTATTTCAGTGATCAGTCTTTTGGGCGGTTTTCAATCGGTGTCAAATGATCGTGTGGAATGAGGGTTATTATCTCTTACCGTCGTTCCTCAAATTACGTTTTCACTTGCACACTTTTACCTACCAAAGGATAAAGCCACAATAGTTTTCCTCACTCTTCAAGTTCTTGAAGTGGTAATAGAAAAAGCCCCAGACAGCCTAGGCGTACCCGACTCGTGGAGAATGTGTGTAGAGTGAAGCAGATCGTGTAAAATCAAACTGCAATAATTACGGTACAGGCGATGATGGTAACGGTTCCGGTAATATTCTGGTTAGGGATTTTGACGATGGAGTGAGTGAAAATCCCATGTGCACGTTTAGATTTTATTTAAAAGCCTCCTCTGTTGGGGCGTTTATCTCTTGTGGGGGTTTATTCTAAATAGGAATTACCCTTGGCGTGGAAAAGTGTTTCCGTAAGAACGTCCATGTGCGATGTTTAAATAATTTCTTAGTGTCCTCCGAGCTTATTTGAGTGTTGTCGCGTGAAGAGTTGATCAACTATTCCAGAATAGAAGAGTTGAGAAATAAAGAAAATATCTCCTCGAATACGCCTCATATTCAGTGGATAGAGATTGAGGGCAGTCAGTTCTAAAGGGCTAGAAATGTCAGTCGGCCCTTGTACAGCTTTTGTGGTCTTTCTGTGAACCTGCTCGAGATAGTTACGGTCACGAACAAAACCCGTGTGTGCAGTTTGGTTACCGTATTTTAAGATGGTTCGGACGCAGGATAGGTGGGGGAATGTTCTCTTAATAAGGTTTAAATTTCGAAGGGCAGCCCTGCCAATCTTCAGTTGGTGTGATGAGAAGGAGAGATTGCTGGTCATCCAGAAAACTAGTGCCTGATGTTGGTCTACCCTCTGAATTGGTGATGTTCCGTTACATCGAAGGGGTTGGTCCACAGAGCCACCGAAGGACATACTGAAGCATTTATTACCATTTATCGGTAGATTCCAGTCCGTTGACCAGCGCTTAGTTGCATCAATCACCGATTGCACTTGTGTGCTTGAAGAGTCCAAAGTGGTCACATCGTCCGCGTACATGAAGATGTTGGACTTGACAGTTATTCGGAGATCGTTGATATATATCAGGAACAGTAAGGGGTCCATTACGGAGTCCTGAGGGGCTTCTGTAGTGACTGAGGATAGAGGGACACGGAATAAAACGACCTGAATTTGGTATTGAATGGTATTTTGTTGCATTCAAGTCAGTATACTGGAATAAAATGCCCACGGAAAAGTGTATAATAATCCGGTCGTTGATTTTACTGTCAGTTCTATTTGGACCTGTTAAAAAGTGGTTGCCTAACGGTTCGGCATGAAACCGATAGTACGAACGGGCTGTGAGCCACATGGGTCTTATATCAAATGAAACAGAACCGTGGTCCATATGTAAATCCTCTTGTCTACTGTGTAGCACTTGTACTTAGCTTGCGGATGGTCCGAACTTTACCTACTTTGAAAGCAGGCAAACCGGGTGTTGGTTAGTTGAGATTTGCATAGCTGATTCGATTTTGTCATTGATTTCCATACAGTGAACTATTTCCGTTTTATATGATTGTCGTTGAATTCCCCTGAAAATTTTTGAATGCGTCCATTCTATCCGGGGATATTTAGGCTTAAACTTCGTGTACCTGAACAACCTCAGGACTTTCAAACAGAATTCAGTTGCTCATTGTAGTGTAAATCTTTGTTCAAAGATAAAGGAAATTAAATCAATGCCCTTTTATTGTCTCCTACTTGCTTTGTCATGCAAAAGTGTATCATTTTCGAAGTACTGGTCTCCGACTGTTTTCTATCAGATATGTTCGAGAATTACTCAGGAAACAGTGAATAAAATTATACTCGGTAGGATCAAAAAGGACCAGAAAGTTGTAATGCCAATTTTCCCTTACCGCTCACCGCCCGCTGACAAGATATAATTGCGTGCATTCGAAGGTTGGTGGCTAAGGTTTTTTCTCCTAATTCAGGTGATTTCCGTTTTCTGAGCTCTAGTTGGGCGAATCACCAATGCCAATGGGATGCTAGTTCACGTTGGTGAAACCTTTCAGCCACACAGGAGCCGATAATATATCGACACGTTTATGAAACGACTCCCCCTCACTCAGAGTTTTTCCCTGGACTTTGCTAAATCCCACAAAAGTTGACATAAATCAGGTTAACTACTTATCTACAATAAGTGTAAGTGATCTCATGGTTCTCTACACCTAATCGAGATGGCACTTTGTTATCAGAGCACTGCGGACGTTATACTCTATGCACTTCTAGAGCGAACTTGTGGGTATAGACAACAATACTGTAGGTAGGTGTAGTCTGTTTGCACGTTATGTAAACTTACATCGCTTCTAATCCCGAACTCACTCTCAATGCAAATAAATGCACATGAACCACCAAAAAACTACCGGGGTAATAAACCTTCCCAGGTGGTTTGAGACCTGATTCTGACAGGTTTCAGCCACTCACAGTCTTTCTTTTAACCAGGTACTTCTGTGAGAACCACAGGCGAATCAATGTGGTTAGCATCAAATCTGAACTGCTCGTTGGTCCAGTTCTCCATAGCTTATCTGATGTTCACAAGCTGCTTGCACGAAAACCAGGCTGGTTTTAGATCTGGTCGATGTGTCGATCACATGCTCACTTATCGAAAAATATTAGAACATAGGTCCATCAGCATGCCCACCATCCAGGCTATTATTTGTTTAAACTCGGCGTCCGAATCAGTCGATCGAATGCACCACAAAATGAGGTGTTTGTTGGGGTTGCTCCCTTTCGCTTTTCCTCAATTTTGTAGTTGAATTGATTCTTGAGATAGCCTTATCTTCTTGTGAGAATGCTGACATCGATCTTTGCTCAGGCAGTAAACTGTCTGATGTGGAATTCGCGGACGACATTGTTCTTCTGAGTGAAGATCCAAGTAAGTTGTAAACTATCTTAAGTAGCCTAAACAACAGCGTAGTGATGTTTGGAATGCGTTTTGTGCCTTCAAAGTATAAAATACTGCTGCAGGACTGGGTCGGCTCTACACCGAACCTCGTGTTGGCAGGGGAAGCTCTATCTGAAGCAGATAAATTTTGTTACCTGGACAGGTACATTTCACCAGATAGACAGATATCAGATGAAGTGTCATCGAGTATACAAAAAGATAAGTTTGTCCTTTGCCAACCTTAGCAATTAGTGGCGTCGGCTGGACATCCCATTGTCTGTTAAGGAGCGAGTGTACAATGCAGTGGTTAGGTTCGTTCTTTTATATGGCTGAGAAGCATGGCCGTTACGGGTAGAAGATAGACGAAGACTGTCAATGTTGGAGCATCCATGTCTGCCCTAGGGTCAACCTTGTCCCTGACCTGGTCGTTTGGCTGGATAGTAGAACCTAGGTACTTGAAGTGGTGCACCTGTTCCAGATTTTCGCCATTGACGCGTATAGAGTGTGTTGGGTCTTGCGAAGTCGAGGAATTTCGTTTTTGTAGTGTTTATCTCCAGACCAACAGCCATGGCTTCACATACGGTCGAGAACCGGCTGCAGAGTTCCGAAATCTCCTCCTAGAATGACAATGTCGTCGGCGAATTCGAGGTCTGCAACTCAAGAATCGTGGTCGAGTTGTGTTCCTCGAAAGTTGTTGAGGGCGCAATGCATTATCCACTCTGTAGCATAGTCAAATGGGACTGGTGATAGAGAACGTTCTTAGCGGACACCGGAGTCGGTTGGGAGCTCTGGAGACTCTTCATTGTAGGTGCGGACGCGCACCTGTGTTGACGAGTAACACGATCCTGTCAGCCTGATGTACTTTTCAGGCATGACGTCGTTTTTTAGTGTGCTCTAGAGTGACTGTCTGTCAGTGGAGTCGCATGCTGCCCGAAAGTCAATGAAGAAGGCTTTGGTGGGTTGTTGGAATTTATAACGATGTTCTAGGATTCGCCGTAGCGTAAAGGTCTGGTCAACACAACCTATTCCTCGACAAAACCACACTGGTTGGAGCATGTTCGCGCGACCCTAACAGTAACAAAGCGATGTTGAATAATGGTCATAAAGAGCTGAGCAACTGTATTGGTGGGGCTGACACCCCCGTAGTTCGCGCAGACAGTCTTGCCGCCCTTTTTGTTATGGGAAGTAGGATGGAGGTAGACCAGTCTTTGGGAAAACTTCATATCCCAGACACGATATGAAGAGCGTACTTAGTGGGTCCAATAGAATTGGCAAATAAAACGAAGATCTCAAATGGGATGCCATTTTCACGTAGCGTGGGAAGAGGAGGTTGAGCCTTCCCCAAAAAGGAATGGATGGGTCGCACAGAGGTGCGAGGTTAATAGTTGAATAAACTGAAAACTGGGAACTGAACTGCATTGAGGACCAGATTTTTGTCGTACTGAAAATGGAGTTTGAGATGGGAACGTACCAGTGTGTAGTCCGTGCCAATGGCGTTACCTCTAATGTCGCCCCGGTATGCCCGAAAGTTCTCAACCGATGACACCCAACGAGGACGCACCAAGATGTAGTCGATTTGGTGTGCTGTCCAACCGTCGTTGGGATACCAAGTCAGCAGATGTCTTCAAGGATGCTGGAAGCGGGTATTGGTAATGCCGAATCGAGTTCCCTCTCTTTTATTCAACCTTTGTCTTCTGTCCTCAACCAACTCTCTTTGCCCCATCTATCCACCCATAATGCTCCCACTAATAACACGGTCGATACTCGCAACGATTCACTGTCAAATAGTGTCGGGAATAATCCTCTGTCTGGTAACTCACATTTTCTCGAGCCCCGTCAGCCTCTGAATCTCGGCTCCTTCAACGTGCGTACACTCATGCAGACCGGTCAGCAGGCGTGCCTAGCCCTCACATTAGATTCTCTGAAGATTGATGTTTTCTGCTTAAGCGAAACGCGTATACAGGATTCGAGCAGTGCAATTCAACTAACTGCTCCTGGTATCTCATCGAGGTATTTTATGCGCACCTCAGGAGACAAAGCAGCTAGAGCTGTGGGTCAACGTGGTGTAGAAATTGTCTTGACTGAGAAGGCTGAGGCTGCCCTTTTAGACTGGATCCTTGTTAACAGTCGTTTATGTGCTGTGACACTCCAGGGGATCAGTTGGCGTTCGAAAGGATAGTTGTGTTAAGCGAAATTTGTTTGTGATCTCGGCGTACGCCCCAACTAACTGCAGCTCAGACTTGCAGAAAGATGAGTTCTACGATGAACTCGGCACCCTCGTTTTCAGCTGTAAAGGTTCTGATACTGTAGTGCTAGCTGGTGACTTCAATGCACAAGTTGGCAAACTGAGTGCGTCAGAAGCCTGTTCAGGTGGGCGCTGTGCTTTACCTGCTGAGCGTACAGATAACGGGGATAGACCTCTCCAGTTTTGTGCAGACAATCGATTGTTCTTGTCTAGCACCAATTTCCGATACAGCTCGCGTCGCACAGCGACATGGCGCTCTAACTCTACAGGTACTTTGAGTCAAATTGATCATATTGCCGTAAGCTACCGGTGGCGCAGTTCTGGTCAGAACTGTAGATCTTACTGGTCCACGTACGTAGAGTCGGACCATGCATCAGTTTCAATAGTAATAGTAATAGTAGTAGTAGTAGTAATGTAGATGAGCATTGTGCTCATATCAAACAGGCGATGCACGTGGCAGCAGGTTTTGCCTGTGGTCCTAGATCCGATGTCCATCAAAGGCGTTGGATCTCGCAAGAGTCGCTGAGTATAATGGAGCAAAAGCGTCAGCTTTCGAACCGTGAGGAGATGAATAAGATGCGGAGAAAGCTGCAAAGACAAGTTACGAAAAGGCTTAAGAATGATCGCGAAAATTGGTGGGTCAAGGTAGCCGAAGAAATGGAAATAGCAGCTGCTTCAGGTAACAGTCAGAGACTGTCCAAACTTATTCGTGACACCGGTGGACGGCGAACCCAGGTCAGTGAAACGATTTGCGATAGAAATGGAGAACCCATCCATAGCAAACAGCAAAGGCTTGACCGTTGGGCCGAGTACTTCAAGGAACAGTTTAGCTGGCCGCACTCTAGTGCAGTTACTCCCGTGTCAACAACTGTGACTCCTTGGGTGGTATCACTTGAGCCCCCATCGGAAGTAGAAGTAGAGTCATATATTCGATTACTAAGGCGGGGGAAAGCGACAGGTCCCGACGAACTTCCTCCAGTTCTTTTCAAACTGGGTGTAAATGTTTTGATAAAATCACTTGCCGCCTTGCTCCGTGACATTTGGAAGGAGGAGCGTATTCCGTTAACATGAAGCGAGTCACTGATTGTTCCCATCTTCAAGAAGGGAATACGCAATGACTGCAGTAATCATCGTGGGATTAGCTTAACTTCGATAGTCACCAAAATATTAGCTTCGATTTTGCTGCGTCGTCTTACACCGGCTCGCGAGAGGAATGTCCGCGAGCAGCAGGCTGGATTCCGCCCAGGTCGAGGATGCATCGACCAGATTTGTACTCTTCGCCGACTACTTGAAACGCGTCACACGCATCGCCGACCGACAATAATGGTTTTCTTAGACTTCAAAGGTGCCTTCGATTCAGCTGATCGAACAGCGCTTTTCAGTGTTCTTCATCGAAAAGGTATGCCCCAGAAGTTCGTGAACCTAATGAGATCATTGTATTCTCATACTTCTGGCCGCGTTGGGGTTTACGGCGAACTATCCGGTCGGTTCGAAACGACCAGTGGTGTTCGACAAGAATGTCCTTTGTCTCCATTCCTGTTCAACTTCGTCATGGACGAAATAATGGAGAGTGCGTTGCAAAATCTTCAGGATGTAGGCGTCGAACTGGGAAATAGTGAAAAGCTATGTGACCTAGATTACGCGGACGACGTTGTCTGCTTGTTTTGAATGTACGGAACATGCTCAACGTGCACTAGATAATCTCGCAAGAGCTGTAGCTCCATTCGGCATGCGCTTTGCACCTTCAAAGTGTAAGGTGATGTTACAAGACTTGACGTCAACAATTCCGAGCTTGATGCTCGATGGGGAGGTGCTGACAATTGTCGACCACTTCACCTACCTCGGTAGCAACGTGATGACGGATGGGAGCACAGTAGTGGAGGTGAGCACGCGGATATCCAAGGCTCGAGCGGCGTACGCTGGACTGAAGCACTTGTGGCGCCGACCTGATATTTCACTGAAGTTGAAAGGTCGTGTATACTGTGCCACGGTGCGGTTAGTTTTGTTGTATACTTGCGAGACTTGGGGTCTGTGTGCTGAAGATATTCGTCATCTCGAGGTTTTCGACCACCGATGTTTACGTAGTATCGCTAGGATTGGGTGAAATAATAGAATGAGCAATGATGAGGTCAGAGAGCGAGTATTGGGTACTAATTCAGAGAACTGGATAATCCCGTTGCATTATAGAAAAAGGCACGATAGCGGACAAGCTCGTTTTCGGTAACTTCATCCTCTGGCTAATACAGTTACATATATATACGATAGGAATGCATCTTTTCAGAACAAAATACAGGGTATTTACAGTATCAAATTAAGATTGGTTAATCAATATTGTAGGTGTTTTGCGGTTCGGAAAAGGGGTGGGAAGTTGGTTGTTCGTGGTTGGGAAAACTCGGTGTAGAAAGTACATTTGGGGTGGGTTGGCTGCTTCCTGTCACGACTGAAAGGTTGCGGTCGAGGTCACCATGATTTTGTCCCCCACTTTCCGATCGCGGCCAGGGTAGCTGCAGTGATTTGACAAATCGCTTGTGTGAACAAAGCGATGGATTTAACAGCCTAATGGCTACTGCCTCCGCTGCTCCCAAAGTGATTTGGTGAACGATCTTCGAAGAATTCACAGGCACTTTGTAAATTATCTTGAAGGCTTCGTTGTCTACCTGGTGCCCTGTCTCGGCAAGGTGCGCTACGATTGCACTAGTTATGGTTCTTCTAGTTCCTGTCCTCAGCCAAGCTGGTTTGTGTTCCTTGATTCTTTGGGACAGTTGCCGTGTCGTTTTGCCTACACAGCTTGCCGAACATGAGCAAACAAATGAATAGGTTAACATAGAGGAGGAAAGGACAGGCATTTTGTCTTTGAGATTCATAGAAATCATAGACCGGCTTGTGAAGTGGGCGCGTAGAGTAGCGGCGGGAAATGTACGGGCGATTGCACCCCTAAGGCGCCGAACTAGTAGTTCGCATTTAACATCTCCTTTGAAGGGAAGTTGCATGTGCAATTCTTTCCTCTTGGCGGTGATTATCAATGGTCGCTTGGGTACTTCCGAAATGTTCTTTTGAATGAAACGTTCCGGATACCCGTTGTTTAGTAATGTTTGTCTTATGTGATGCAATTCCTCACTCACTGTTTCCTCGGAACAGATCTTTCGTATGCGGGACGCTAGGGATCGGACTAAGTTCTGTTTGCATTCTAGAGGCACGAAACTGGCAAAATGTGTGTATTGGCCTGTCCATGTTGGTTTACGATAGACGCGGCGGACGAGCTTCCCATCTTCCCTTTTCGTAAGGTTTACATCCAGAAAATGAAAGTTGCCGTCCAATTCCACTTCGGATGTGAAACTGAGCGCACTGTGAGTCTGGTTAAACTTTTCCATTAGTTCATCTAGGTGAACATGTTTGTCAATCATAATGAAGATGTCGTCCACATACCGGCAGTACCTTGGTAGGCTTTCTATGGTGTCTTTGAGTACCCCATTCTCCAGCTTGGCAACGAAAATGTCGGCAAGTAGGGGTCCCAGAGGCGAGCCCATCGCAACTCCATCGGTTTGTCGGTAAAGCTTGTTGTTGAAGCCGAACTGAACATTTAGAGTACATCGTAGTAGTAGTTCTTTCAGACTGGCTACCGGAATACCAACGTTTATTTCATTTCCGATTATATATTTGCAGAAATATTCGATGGTTTCTAGAAGTGGGACGCTCGTAAATAGTGATGTTACGTCCAGAGATGCCATTTTAAGTCCTGTCGTATTTTGTTCTTTTATTAATTCTACGAACTCAAATGTGTCATTAAGGCTGTATTGAGCAATGCTTCTGCGCACTGGTTCCAGTATATCAGCGAGCCAACGAGTAGTAGAGTGGTAGGGAGAAGTGCTCATATCAAGTATCGGTCCTAGTGGTACTCCCGATTTATGTATCTTCGGTAAGCCATATAGACGAGGAATACTAGTGCCCGTAGGTCGTAACTGTTCATAATTGTCATTCGAAATATAATTCTGATCTTTCAATAGTCTCAGGGCTGCAGTAAGTTGTTCTTCCACTGTCTTGGTTCTGTCCTTCTCTCCTTTGGATTCCGTAAATTTTGTCGAGTCACTTAGAATGGTATCCATTTTATCAATGTAGTCTTTGCGATTCATTAGCACAACTCCGGAGCCTTTGTCAGGCCTGGCAATAACAATGTCTTTATTTCCCCTTAGAACTCTTAACGCTTCCCTGTGTCGGTTACTGAAAATGCTTCTAAATTTCCTCTGGGTTCGATGGTATTGATAAGAACAGTCAACGAGGGAGGATTTGAAATCTTCAATCGCCTCTAGTGACTTGATATGAGCACTTCTCGTTGGCTCGCTGATATACTGGAACCAGTGCGCAGAAGCATTGCTCAATACAGCCTTAATGACACATTTGAGTTCGTAGAATTAATAAAAGAACAAAATACGACAGGACTTAAAATGGCATCTCTGGACGTAACATCACTATTTACGAGCGTCCCACTTCTAGAAACCATCGAATATTTCTGCAAATATATAATCGGAAATGAAATAAACGTTGGTATTCCGGTAGCCAGTCTGAAAGAACTACTACTACGATGTACTCTAAATGTTCAGTTCGGCTTCAACAACAAGCTTTACCGACAAACCGATGTAGTTGCGATGGGCTCGCCTCTGGGACCCCTACTTGCCGACATTTTCGTTGCCAAGCTGGAGAATGGGGTACTCAAAGACACCATAGAAAGACTACCAAGGTACTGCCGGTATGTGGACGACATCTTCATTATGATTGACAAACATGTTCACCTAGATGAACTAATGGAAAAGTTTAACCAGACTCACAGTGCGCTCAGTTTCACATCCGAAGTGGAATTGGACGGCAACTTTCATTTTCTGGATGTAAACCTTACGAAAAGGGAAGATGGGAAGCTCGTCCGCCGCGTCTATCGTAAACCAACATGGACAGGCCAATACACACATTTTGCCAGTTTCGTGCCTCTAGAATGCAAACAGAACTTAGTCCGATCCCTAGCGTCCCGCATACGAAAGATCTGTTCCGAGGAAACAGTGAGTGAGGAATTGCATCACATAAGACAAACATTACTAAACAACGGGTATCCGGAACGTTTCATTCAAAAGAACATTTCGGAAGTACCCAAGCGACCATTGATAATCACCGCCAAGAGGAAAGAATTGCACATGCAACTTCCCTTCAAAGGAGATGTTAAATGCGAACTACTAGTTCGGCGCCTTAGGGGTGCAATCGCCCGTACATTTCCCGCCGCTACTCTACGCGCCCACTTCACAAGCCGGTCTATGATTTCTATGAATCTCAAAGACAAAATGCCTGTCCTTTCCTCCTCTATGTTAACCTATTCATTTGTTTGCTCATGTTCGGCAAGCTGTGTAGGCAAAACGACACGGCAACTGTCCCAAAGAATCAAGGAACACAAACCAGCTTGGCTGAGGACAGGAACTAGAAGAACCATAACTAGTGCAATCGTAGCGCACCTTGCCGAGACAGGGCACCAGGTAGACAACGAAGCCTTCAAGATAATTTACAAAGTGCCTGTGAATTCTTCGAAGATCGTTCACCAAATCACTTTGGGAGCAGCGGAGGCAGTAGCCATTAGGCTGTTAAATCCATCGCTTTGTTCACACAAGCGATTTGTCAAATCACTGCAGCAACCCTGGCCGCGATCGGAAAGTGGGGGACAAAATCATGGTGACCTCGACCGCAACCTTTCAGTCGTGACAGGAAGCAGCCAACCCACCCCAAATGTACTTTCTACACCGAGTTTTCCCAACCACGAACAACCAACTTCCCACCCCTTTTCCGAACCGCAAAACACCTACAATATTGATTAACCAATCTTAATTTGATACTGTAAATACCCTGTATTTTGTTCTGAAAAGATGCATTCCTATCGTATATATATGTAACTGTATTAGCCAGAGGATGAAGTTACCGAAAACGAGCTTGTCCGCTATCGTGCCTTTTTCTATAATTCAGAGAACGTTCTGTCACAGAGTATCCAACTTAGGAGACTTCGTTGGTTGGGACACGTGTTACGTATGGCAAACACACGTCTACCGTACCGTGTCCTATTCTCCGTTCCTCCTCAGGAGCGGAAAATACCACGTGGAGGTCAACAGATGACATGGCAGCAAGGAATGAGAAAATGTACAGCAGACTTAGGAAAAGTAGGCGCTTCATGTCTTCGTGGTTGGGGTCCAAAAGATCCGTCTACCAGTTGGCTGGAGACACTGAAGGATATGGCAGCGAACCGCGAGCAGTGGCGATCGTGTTGTCACTTTCTGTCGAATCAGAATGACTGATCGATGTGCGCTTGTACAGTTAGACTGTGTATTCCGTGTGTTGGCTTCTAGGGCATTCTTTCCTTTTCCCACACGTGTAGGTCCACTCCCTGTCTATCTTGTATATTCATACTTTCTAATTCAACGTGAAAGATGACGAGAAAGGCAGTGGTCAGTGGGGCTTGCCCTACTGTTTACCGCTGTACGATGATGATGACGAGTCAGTTGAAGTCTGCAAGCGTGACCAGGCGCTCACCATTTTCGCATCGCCCGCCGAGGCGAAATTTCCCCAGTATATATTTGGGTATACTCATCCGCTGGTCCCGTGCGGCTGTTCCAGTCTCATGCAATTAGCAGGATATCGCACCAGGGAACCCGGTTGCCTGAATTCTGAAGTTCACTGTAGAAGACATTTTTGGTGGTTGGTTCAGCATGTAGCGTTGGTCACGTTAAACGGAGTGCTCCTGAACTGTGCCACGGAAATTCTTGGAGAAACTGCTCTCGAAGAAATCAAGGCATTGTGAGCTTGACTGTTCATTGCGATCACAACTTCATGAAGCTCAGAACTGTCTACTGGCCCACTGTGGTACATCCAATAGGATGCGTCCGTTTGACGGACTTGAATATGTTGGCTGCTGGAGTTGTGCAGGCATACTTCGAATAGACAGTCTACGTCAGTTCCGTATGCACGTGGTAAGGCACTGGCTACCTTCGTCTAGAACAGTTCTCACTTTCCAGCAGGCTACATAGGCTCGTGATCTTGTGTTCAGATTTAGGTTCCCAGTTCGTACTTGGGGTACGCCAGCCACTGGCGGAGCATAGGGCGGGTCGCTTACCGAGGATGCCGTAGCATGATCAGCGCTGATTGTAGAGACAATCCGTAAAGAGACTTGGGAATAATGTACAAAGTGGCGTCCTCGGCGTCACTCGGCTGTTTGTTCGAGGTAGCACCGCTAGCCCGTGCACAACCAAGTGCTTCGTGTCAGGCAACAGGAAGTTTTTGTGTTGAAAGCCGATGGCCGATCAAGCGGCTCATACGCCTTTTAGATCGCGGTCTACGAATCCGGGATGCTTAGCTCGCCCAAGTGATCTTGGTGCATGGTTGCCGGTGGCTTTCTAGGAGCTCGGCAAAGGTGACCATGACCAAAAGGTCCATGCAACCCTGTTAATTGGACGGATTTCCTTGATAGCCGTTGAATCCAACAGATCTCTTCCGCCCATGCAGTAGTATCCGTCTTCGTATGCTGTGTGCCTTCTCATCGAGGTAAATTATACGGGTGAGTTCTCTGTTGCTGAGTGAGAATGTCTGAAAGTGTGTCGGGAGCAGGAGTGTTGGATGTGGATGGGATTAGTATCATGTTCCATCGCATCATTTATGGAATGCGGATTTGTTTGTGGTGTACCATGGGGAACTTCCGATATCTGAGTCAGGTCCGGTTCTAACACTAGAAAGTCGCCTGTCAGAGCCAATCGTCGTACAGAAACATTTTCTTCCTTGCCATTAGGCAGTTTAACGCGGGCGTGTTGGGGGTTACAACTGACTAGCTCGACTTCTTCAACCATGGGATCAAACTTAGAGGGTCGATCCATCCGTTTGATCAGTACGGAGCCTGGAACTGTAAGCCATGCTGGCAATGAAGTACCGTTAGTTGATCGCCGGGAAAACCTAAACAACCTCTCATGCGGAGTGCGATTCGTTGCTGTACACAACAGTGATCGGATAGAATGCAGGACATCAGGGAAAACGGCCTCCCATTGCGAGATTGGTAGACCTTTGGTTTTTAGAACGAGAGTGATCGCTTTCCAGAGCGTGCCGTTCAGGCGTTCCAACTGTCCATTTCCTTGAGGGTTATATGCAGTGGTGTGACTGAGAGCCACACCCTTATTCTGCAGGAACTCAAACAACTCAGTTGACATGAAACTTGTTCCTCGATCAGAGTGTATGTATGTCGGCATGCCGAATATGGTGAAGAGTTGGCATAGGCAATCGATAACGGTAGATGAGTGCATATCCGCACAAGCAAACGCGAAGGGAAAACGCGAGTATTCATCAACGATAGTCAGCATATATCGATTACGAGTTGTGGAAGGCAGAGAGCCTTTAAAGTCAATGCTCAGTCTTTCGAACGTTTGTGTTGCCTTGATAAGACGACCGATGGGGGGTTTATAGAATCGTGGCTTTATTTTCGCACAAACACTGCATCGCGAGATCATGTGTCTAGTCTCTTCAATCGAATAGGGCAGATTTTCAGATCGTACAAAATGGGCCATTCGGGAACCTTTGGAGTGGCATAGGGAATCGTGCATTTCTCTTAACTTGGTCACACCAAAATAGTACCACATATGTTCCGAGATAGCGTATCAGCAACTGCATTGTCTTTTCCGGGCCTGTGAATTATGTCATAACAATGCGCGGATAATTCAAGTCTCCATCGTTGAATCTTATCATTTTTGATCTTGCTTCTTTGTCTTCCGTCGCACATAAGGGTCACAGACCGCTAGTCAGTGATAGGTTTAAAGTGGCGACCTAGGATATCATGTCGCCACTTACGATGGGCCTCGACAATTGCACATGCTTCTTTTTCAATAGCAGAGTGATGTTTTTCGCTGGCTGTTAGGGTAAGAGAGAAGAAAGCTATGGGGCGGTTATTCTGGCTTAGTGAGGCGGCTGTTGTGGTGTCCAAAGCATCCGTTTCAATCACTAACGGGGCACTTTGGTCCACTGTCACAAACAGCGCTTTCTGTTGTCTTTTTGAGGAGTTCGAAGGCACGTTCCACATTTTCTGGCAGAGGAAAGTTGTGTTTTTCACAAGTGGATTGATCATATCAGAGAACGATGCCAATGACACGACGCAAGGATTTCATATCATTTGGTGGTGGGATCTCGCGCAAGGGTTTCATCCGGTCAGGATCAGGTCTTACTTCTTGCGATATTAGGTAACCCAAAAGTTGGATTTTGTTTGCGGCAGTCACAGTTTTGGCCGCATTGAATGTCATGCCGTATTTCGCGGCGGCCTTCAGGAAACGCTCAAGGTTTAGATCGTGGCCTTCCTTGGTCACGCCGCATACTATCACGTTGTCTGTGTAGGCGAATGTATGTATAACACCAGCCTTCAATATTTCGTCAATGGTGCGTTGAAAGCAGGCAACTCCGTTGGTAACCCCAAACGGCATACGCCTAAATTGATAGAGAGCACCGCATGTGTCAAATGCAGTATATGGCCTCTCGTGCTCCGCGATAGGAATATGATGATATGCATTCTTTAGATCCATGGTGCTGTATATTGAATAACGAGATATAGCCTCAACCATTTTGTCGATTCGAGGTAGCGGATAGGCATCCAACTGAGTGAAGCGATTGGTAGTTTGGCTGTAATCCACAACTATTCCTTTCTTGTGGGTCGCGTTCTTAGTTACAAGAACTTGCGCTCTCCAAGATGAGTTGGACGGTTCGATGATGCCATTATTCAGGAGACGTTGGACCTCAGCCCATGTGAAGTATTCGTTTTTAGCAGAATGTCTGCGAGACTTTGTAGCAATGGGTCTGCGATCAGGCGATAGGTGGACAAATAAAGGAGGAGACTGTACCTTAGCGGCATCCAGACCGCACAGGAAAAACGTGCCGTGTTTGCCGCCGAATGGTATTTTCACCTTGTCATGTAACCCCAGAAAATCATAGCCAAGTAGAATGTCAACGCAGAGGTTACTCATGACAAAGAGTCTGAAATTGTCATACGAAACGTTTTGGTAGCGGATGTTTGCAAAGCAATATTTTGTAATGGCACACGACGGAGACGTAAAGGCCATTGTTATTCGAGAGTCGCATGGTCGGACCTCCCACCGGTGGGAGTCTACAACAGACAGCGAAATGTAACTGTCAGAACTACCAGCGTCTATGAGTGCTTGAAGTTCAACATTACTCACGTAGACTCAAGTGGTCGCGCGAGACATACAAGGAGGTGCGGCAGCCGTCAAAACAGAGAACAGTAGTGGACGGACAGCCGAGGTAACGGATGAGTTAATCGGTTTTGAACGAAATACACGCTTGAAATGACCTGTCTTCCTACAGACCCTACAAATGGCATCTTTGACAGGGCACATTATACGAGAATGCTTAGAATAACAGATTTCGCAAATATCTTCATTAACAGCGGACATCATCATCATCATCTTACAGCGGTAAACAGTAGGGCAAGCCCCACTGACCACTGCCTTTCTCGTCATCTTTCACGTTGAATTAGAAAGTATGAATATACAAGATAGACAGGGAGTGGACCTACACGTGTGGGAAAAGGAAAGAATGCCCTAGAAGCCAACACACGGAATACACAGTCTAACTGTACAAGCGCACATCGATCAGTCATTCTGATTCGACAGAAAGTGACAACACGATCGCCACTGCTCGCGGTTCGCTGCCATATCCTTCAGTGTCTCCAGCCAACTGGTAGACGGATCTTTTGGACCCCAACCACGAAGACATGAAGTGCCTACTTTCCCTAAGTCTGCTGTACATTTTCTCATTCCTTGCTGCCATGTCATCTGTTGACCTCCACGTGGTTTTTTCCGCTCCTGAGGAGGAACGGAGAATAGGACACGGTACGGTAGACGTGTGCTTGCCATACGTAACACGTGTCCCAACCAACGAAGTCTACTAAGTTGGATACTCTGTGACAGAACGTTCTCTGAATTAGTACCCAATACTCGCTTTCTTACCTCATCGTTGCTTACTCGGCTATTCCCCCCAATCCTAGCGATACTACGTAAACATCGGTGGTCGAAAACCTCGAGATGACGAATATCTTCAGCACACAGACCCCAAGTCTCGCAAGTATACAACAAAACTAACCGCACCGTGGCACAGTATACACGACCTTTCAACTTCAGTGAAATATCAGGTCGGCGCCACAAGTGCTTCAGTCCAGCGTACGCCGCTCGAGCCTTGGATATCCGCGTGCTCACCTCCACTACTGTGCTCCCATCCGTCATCACGTTGCTACCGAGGTAGGTGAAGTGGTCGACAATTGTCAGCACCTCCCCATCGAGCATCAAGCTCGGAATTGTTGACGTCAAGTCTTGTAACATCACCTTACACTTTGAAGGTGCAAAGCGCATGCCGAATGGAGCTACAGCTCTTGCGAGATTATCTAGTGCACGTTGAGCATGTTCCGTACATTCAAAACAAGCAGACAACGTCGTCCGCGTAATCTAGGTCACATAGCTTTTCACTATTTCCCAGTTCGACGCCTACATCCTGAAGATTTTGCAACGCACTCTCCATTATTTCGTCCATGACGAAGTTGAACAGGAATGGAGACAAAGGACATTCTTGTCGAACACCACTGGTCGTTTCGAACCGACCGGATAGTTCGCCGTAAACCCCAACGCGGCCAGAAGTATGAGAATACAATGATCTCATTAGGTTCACGAACTTCTGGGGCATACCTTTTCGATGAAGAACACTGAAAAGCGCTGTTCGATCAGCTGAATCGAAGGCACCTTTGAAGTCTAAGAAAACCATTATTGTCGGTCGGCGATGCGTGTGACGCGTTTCAAGTAGTCGGCGAAGAGTACAAATCTGGTCGATGCATCCTCGACCTGGGCGGAATCCAGCCTGCTGCTCGCGGACATTCCTCTCGCGAGCCGGTGTAAGACGACGCAGCAAAATCGAAGCTAATATTTTGGTGACTATCGAAGTTAAGCTAATCCCACGATGATTACTGCAGTCATTGCGTATTCCCTTCTTGAAGATGGGAACAATCAGTGACTCGCTTCATGTTAACGGAATACGCTCCTCCTTCCAAATGTCACGGAGCAAGGCGGCAAGTGATTTTATCAAAACATTTACACCCAGTTTGAAAAGAACTGGAGGAAGTTCGTCGGGACCTGTCGCTTTCCCCCGCCTTAGTAATCGAATATATGACTCTACTTCTACTTCCGATGGGGGCTCAAGTGATACCACCCAAGGAGTCACAGTTGTTGACACGGGAGTAACTGCACTAGAGTGCGGCCAGCTAAACTGTTCCTTGAAGTACTCGGCCCAACGGTCAAGCCTTTGCTGTTTGCTATGGATGGGTTCTCCATTTCTATCGCAAATCGTTTCACTGACCTGGGTTCGCCGTCCACCGGTGTCACGAATAAGTTTGGACAGTCTCTGACTGTTACCTGAAGCAGCTGCTATTTCCATTTCTTCGGCTACCTTGACCCACCAATTTTCGCGATCATTCTTAAGCCTTTTCGTAACTTGTCTTTGCAGCTTTCTCCGCATCTTATTCATCTCCTCACGGTTCGAAAGCTGACGCTTTTGCTCCATTATACTCAGCGACTCTTGCGAGATCCAACGCCTTTGATGGACATCGGATCTAGGACCACAGGCAAAACCTGCTGCCACGTGCATCGCCTGTTTGATATGAGCCCAATGCTCATCTACATTACTATTCGTCGTAGATCCTAGCTCATGTGCTAACTTCTGCTCATTACGCGTGCGTACATTGGGATCACACAAACGTTGCACGGCTAATCGGGTTTGCGGTTTGCGACGATAACCATGGAGCTGGAGAGACAATCGCATTGAAACTGATGCATGGTCCGACTCTACGTACGTGGACCAGTAAGATCTACAGTTCTGACCAGAACTGCGCCACTGGTAGCTTACGGCAATATGATCGATTTGACTCAAAGTACCTGTAGAGTTAGAGCGCCATGTCGCTGTGCGACGCGAGCTGTGTCGGAAATTGGTGCTAGACAAGAACAATCGATTGTCTGCACAAAACTGGAGAGGTCTATCCCCGTTATCTGTACGCTCAGCAGGTAAAGCACAGCGCCCACCTGAACAGGCTTCTGACGCACTCAGTTTGCCAACTTGTGCATTGAAGTCACCAGCTAGCACTACAATGTCAGAACCTTTACAGCTGCAAACGTGGGTGCCGAGTTCATCGTAGAACTCATCTTTCTGCAAGTCTGAGCTGCAGTTAGTTGAGGCGTTCGCCGAGATCGGTTGTGACCGCTGGTGGTCGGGTGGTTTAGAGTGTTTGCTTACTACTTCGCAGGTCCGAGGTTCAGATCGCCGCCAGCACCGGCTACGTTGGTGACAGACAGTAATCCATTGTCGTCCGTATTGTTGCCCTACCTGACCCATTGGGACCTTATTTGGTTCTCCACTCCAAGTGTCAGGGTCTGGTTGCCGGTTATCCTCAATAGTACAGTGGCCCTTTGTGGCTACGGGATAAAATGCCCCTTCCACTGCACTCATGCGCAAACGTGTAACAAAAAAAGGGATCCACAACCGGAGCTTTTAGCTATCCAAAGCTTGACCCGTAGGCACTAGGACGAAACGTGGGGTCCGTAGCCCACCGGGGGCCGGTAACTGAATGCTCAGTTCGTACGCCCCTCGGATGAGGCCAAACATCCTGGGTTCCCAGTGCACCCCTTCGCCACAGGTGCCGGTGAGCATAGCGTTGTACATCGCATACTCCATTCATTGTTTGTTTTTAATCGGGGTTCAGCCGTCTCCCCTAGGCCGATTATTAGTCAGTCAACCTGGCCAAGTACGCCGGGCACTTGCTTTCGTCCTCTCGCTTTAGCGGGAACAACTCCGCCTCAAAAAAGCAGTGAGTAGGACTTCCTCAGCAGAAGCAGTGTTAGACGCACGGTCACTTGGGAGCATCTGGAGAGGCGTTCAGGACGAGTAGTCATCTCGGAGCCTGAGACACCCAGTCCCGATCATACTGGGGCAATGTGACCGATGATGGCAGGATTTGAACCTCTGATCTCCGAGGTGGTAAACAAGCGCTCTGAACCACTCGATCACCACCGGTCAGGAAAATCCTGTCAGTTAGAGGTTTTAAGAGTACACTGTGACGGAAAACTAGATAAAATTGACCGGTCGAATAAAGAATAAACCGCATGGTGGTTTAGTAGTTTAGGGCGTTTTCATATCATCTTGGAGGTCAGAGGTTCAAATTCTCGCCATCACCGGTTATTTTGGTGGTAGGCAGTAATCCGCTTTCGCTCGGATCGTTACCACATCTGACCTATTGAGTCCTTATGTGGTTCTCCACTCCAAGTATCAGGGTCTGGTTCCCGGTTATGCGTATTCATGCAGTGGGTCTTTGTGGCTATGGGGCATATATCCCTTTCACGACACTCATACGCAAGCATAAAATAAAAAAGATGACGTCGAAACTGTGACTTATTCTTCCACTGTAACTGATTCGTTTCATTCTGACCCCCAAGCTTACGAAATCTACGCACTTATCAATTGCACTGGATTAAACTCATCTTGTGGTCTGTGTAAATGTGGTTAATCTTTTTGCAGGTTTTGTCAAATGACTATCGTCACTCCGGTGGTGAAGGCTGGTGGGTTGGTGAAGAGCCGAACACCGGTCGCATCGGTGTGTTCCCCGGTACGTATGTTGCTCTCTTGTCTCATCGTAAATTGATCCCACTTGACGACAACAAGCTTCCTGATCCCCTTCGTGGATTCTCGAGTAGTAACTCATTCGAGCAAGCAGTTCTGGTCGAACATGCAAAACAGCAGGTCGAGGAAAAGGAGACACACAAACAAGGGATAGAAGAAATGGACACCGAAAATGAGAAACTAGAAAATTCATCGAACAGAACTACCCCCAAAATGACAAATCCCGCTCTGGACAGCACCGCTACAGAAGTGTCCCTTGGCAACGATTCATCGGAAGCGCCCAAAGTCGTCTTGAGAAAGGGGATTAAAAATGCGGTCTTTCAAGTCAAAACAATTCCGTCGTCGGAAATCGTCCAAAAGCAAGTATGTGTCGTTTGTTGGTTTCTTAATTTATGGTGCGTATCAGGTCATAGTTTTAATTTCAGATTGAAAAATATACCCCTCTTTATATTTAAAACACGGATTTTAGTCGGACGTTTTCGGAGATCTTATCCTCGATCCGTTGCAATTACGTACATAGGGAAAATAATGAACGCTGAAAAAGTCTCGTTGATTTCATCTTAAGGAATGCAAGTGAGGAAAGGGAAAAGCGTTATGACCCACGAGTTCTTTTCTGTGATCTGAATGGGTAAACTGCGTCCCTAATCTCATCGTTCCAGCCCGCAATGACAAATCAGATGATAACACAGCACGCCAAAACGATAGTGTATTTACAGAAATTGCAACGCGGTATTTCAAGCAAAGTGGAACATTCTCGAACTCCCTCCAGTCAGGTTCGGGCCCTGCCGGGCCTATTAGGTTGATAAAACGTCTCCCGGTTTGATTATTGACCGCTGACTCGATTAACATCCGATTGCAGATGACTGCTCGATTAGCAAAAGGGTTTAGTCCTGTGTAGTCTGACGATCTATTGATTGTTGATTATTTATTCCCTCCTGGCATGCTCAAAGTACATAGAGGTTTACCTGGGAAAAAGTTTTTTGACTTCCTAACACAATGAACCAACTTCAGACGATAAACTCGCGTACGGTTGATCAGATTGTGCAACGGGTGATGTTTAGCTTACGTCACATTTCTCTGAATCGAACCGTGGGGACATCTGGTCAAGAAACGGGAGACAGTTTTCACCCATTTGGTGCTGAACTTGATATCTGGTGCGCCTCGTCAAATTCGTTGAGAATAACAGTTGATGGATTTTCTGTTTTTTTTGTGTGCCAAACATTATGCTTGCACAGGTGTGCAGTGGTAGAGGCATACCGCAAAGCCTGAAAGACCTGCACCATTAGGGACCACCGAAAACCTAACCCACAGAATTTAGGTTTAGAACCACCATAGGTCTCAATATATCAGCCTGTGATTGGCAAATGTGCTCCCTAAAATGAATCAATCCTTTTGTGTATGTCGAGTTACGTTAAACTGCTCCTAATCTGAAGAAACTACCAGAAATTTTTATACTACTTGTTTATTGCACGATCTGACCGACTGTGATACATGAATTTCAGAGGACAGTCGTGGAGTGGTGTTTGTACAGTCTGCCCAGAAAATTCGGAATCACCTCAATTAGGTCGAAATCCTGATATATAGGTCGATTTCCAGTTTATACTACTGATACCTACTCTCTCTCACTAAACACTAATGCCTGTTATTTGTTTTTCGCCACTGAGAGTAGTATCAGTCGTACAAACTGGAGTTCGACCGTATGTCGGCATTTCAACCGAATTGAAGTGATCCCGAATTTTTTGGACAGGCTTTACATCTGTGCTTGACAGCCACGTTAATAATGCATGAGACTCTGTTAAGGTCCTAGATAGTGATACATATGGGGTCTCATGCAATCTCCCGGCTGTAGACATCGGACCGGAGCATGTTCACTTGAAAGGTAAATAGAAATAACCTTATTCCTCTAAGCTAGGCGCTGTATGGTTCTTTTTCATTCTATTCTATTCTGGTCGTACATTGAATGGGATGTAACTTGTATTAAAATGTGCGAAAACAGTAAATTTTGACCCTTTAGGCGGACTGGACGAGACTATTGAATGTTTAACTTCGTCATCGACGAGATAATGGAGAATGCCTTGTGCGATATTCAGGATGTGCGCTGCGAACTGGAAAATGATTAAAAGCTGAAACCTAGAGTTCTCCGATGATCTTGTCTGCTTGTTCCAATGTACGGAACGTGCACAGAATGCATTAGATAGACTCGGACAAACTGTAACTCCATCCGGCATGCGAGTTGCACCTTCAGAGTGTGAAGCAACCATGCTAGACTGGCCGTCAACGGTTCCGATCTTGATGCTCGATGGGGAGGTACTAACTATTGTCGACGATTTCACTTACCTCGACAGCAGTATGACGATGGATTGAAACACTGTAGTAGACGTAGGCACGCTTGTATCCAAGATTTGAGTGGCGTAAGCTGGACTGAAGCACTTGTGGCGACGACCTGATATTTCACTGAAGTTGAAAAGTCGTGTGTACTGTGTTGCTTTGCGGTGCGGTGCGGTGTTCCCAGTTCTGTTGTACGAGTGCAAGACGTGGAGTTTGCGTGCGAGACATGTTCGTCGCTTTGAGGTTTTCAACCACCGATGTTTGCTTAGTATCGCTAAGATTGTATGGAATGACCAGATGAGCCGCGCTAAAGTCAGAAATCGAGTATTGGGTACCAGTTCAAAGAATATTCTGTCACAGCTTATCTAACTCAGTAGACTTCGTTGGTTGGGGCATGTGTTGTGTATGGCAAACGTCTACCGTACTTTGCCCTGTTTTCTATTCCTCCTTGGCAGCGAGTAATGAGAAAATGTACCGCGAACCTGGGAAAAGTAGGTGTCTCACGCCTCTGTGACGGGGGTCCGAAAGATCCCTCAACCAGTTGGCCCGAGACAGAAGAATATGGCGGCAAATCGTAAATATATATACAAGTATCGTCGATTGTGATGCATACGAAAATTCACGCAGTATATGGTTCGAGCTTTGACTTAATTAAGGTATATCAATCCATCGAGTAATTGTACTCATTTATTCAAATTTTCTTCTTTTTTACGTTGACTCTGCTGTGCTGTGGGTAGTTGAATGAGTATGACCTTGGTTGCCAGAATAAAAGACTGAGTAAAGTAAGCTGCAATGTAGTAAAATAGGGAAATATAATCAGATTGTTCAACGGGATTACATAACTTATCCTAGGTTATATTTAGGTTGGGCCACTACCCAAATATTTTGGTAGGAGCCGTTTTTTCGGTCAGAGTAGTTTTCATGGTTGTGCCTATTTGAGATCAAGAGAAATCCTTTCATGATTTGGAAATTTCACGTTATATATGCTCTAAAGTTGCCTGGTAACGATGTCTGACAAACATTCTGAAAAAATGGGAATTCCAGTTCGCGTCAGTGGGAGTGTTGCAATCAATTATCAAAATCTGCCAACCATCAATACAATGTAAACATGCCCAATGCACTTAACTGGTGGAGTCCGGTTAGTACAAAGGGAAATCCTGCTATAGGCAGTCAAATTACAAGCTAGTTCACTGTGGTGGATGCCATGTGCTACTGTAATTTGGGCGGGTATACTGTGATCCATTTGCAGAAAGTCCAAGGTTCTCCGGCGTGGCCTCGTAGCTCAGCTGGTAGAGCACTCGCGGTACTAAAGCGAGGGTGGTGACCATGCGTGGGTTCGAATCCCGCCGAGGCCAAAGACTTTTCACATTTGGATCACCTCAAAACATTATCAAAATCTGCCAACCATCAATGCAATCAAGATCATTTGAGCGCGCCTCGGTAATCGTTTGTATTGTTATCGCGATAGCGGTGAAAGGACCCACTAAAACTGAATTTTCTCGGCATTTCCGTAACAGAGAACAGAGTAATATTGCATAGGCCTATAATTTAAAACCATTCGTGCCGTGTCTTGCTCAGTGTTTAAACGCGAGTAAGAGCACCAATTATCAGACAGATCACAGAAAAACCACAGCTACCTAGAAAATCGAATGAAAAGACCATGTTATGTACATTATGCTCAAAAAGCAGTGCTAGAAATCCCTGTCCCTAATCCAGTGCGAGATGGTTATTATTATTCCGGAGCGTTCTCACTCCCGGTCGGACTTAAGGTATCGGCAATTTTCAATACGGTTAGTATCACGGCATATGAAGGCTGCATTGCAAGCCCAACAAATGAGGGAACGTATTTAGTTCATCAGGAGATTCAAGTCACTTGACCTGCCATCTTGACGATGGGCTTGTTTCTAATCAGAGTGCTCGGTATGTGGTGAGTTGTGGAATTGCCCCCGGAAATTCTTCTCGTTAGATGCCGATGTATCACATGAACAAAGATTATTGATTTGGATCGGAATAAAATATTTCTGGGTTTTTTGATGGACTTCAATAAAAGTTGCCCCAAATGTTGGAAATATGTTCACCGGTACGATTGAAAAAGTCCTCGAATTCGGCAAAGAGAATTCACCTGAATTAGTGATAGTTTTTCAGGATAACTCTTCATGCTATGTTTCACGAGAGTTTCGTAACTTAATTCATGTAAAACGTTTTGTATGTTCACTATTAAATGTAAGACCTGTGAAAGCTAGCGTAATTTCAAGGTCTAGTCCACATAATTACTCTCTAATACCACAGATTTGGACGTAATCGTAAAACCCTCTGTGTTCTGAAGAGTGTATTCAAAGGTCTACCCACACAGTGACCATTGGAATCAAAAATGCAACCTATGATGGGACATGAGATAAAAATTATTTCATCACCAACATGGTGGACTCAATGTCGATGAGACTGTAAACAATCATGATAAACGAAGGCAGACCAAATGCTTAATACCGTGTGTAAACATTGTATTCTGAATAATGTTTGGATAAATTCAATGTAGAAATCTTCTACTTCCCTTCAGAAACTCACATTTCGTCGTAGTTGCGGCCCACTAGTAGTGGCAAAAATATGATTTCGTCTGCATTTTTGAGCGTATTTGTTCAGCGCTTGCAAGCAGACTACAAGGGTTATTGTCCCGAAACCTCGCCGCTACTTCCTAGTTAACGTACACAAAGTTATGTAGTTCTGCAACGATACTCTCGTGTACAAGTACAAAATGTGCTTATCGGGCACCCATACGCATCTTTATATATATATATATATATATATATATATATATATATTAGAGGAAGGGGAGCAGAACGCCATAGCGAAACAGTTAATCAAAGAACAACGTACTGTTTTTTTCGCCGTACACATTTCAATCTTTTTCCTCACTTGTTTGTCCCAGCAATATTTTGATGCTTATAGGACACTAGAGTTTGAGAAACGCTCACATCACTGACTCCTATCCTGAGCCATGTCCCTCAACGTCTCTAACCAACATCAGTCCTCGTCCCTTGGGCCCCAACCAAGGAGACGGGAAGCCCTAACCGAATCCCATCCTGTAGCTAGCTTCATACCTCTACCCCCAGTCATGTCCTGACCGTCGCGTCTCTCCTTCCAGCCTCGTCCAGCACGTGCAAATAGAGCATAGAAAAGTAAACGATAGACAGGCATTCGAAAAACATGACTGAGTCATCGGAGGCGGTGTGGAGCAATCACTTCGTTCAGGGGACGGCTATCCGTGCGCAACACACGACGGCGCATCTCGTCATCATTCATTTGATGTTCCCACCAGATGCAAGCAATGTTTCGGAGACGTCGATTGTCGAGCACAAAAAGACGCCGAGCATCTTCAACACGAAGTGACTAGGTCTCGCAACCGTAACGCAAAACACAACGAACCGCTGCGTTTTATACCCTTCTCTTATGAGAGAGTCGAATGCCACGGTGACGCCGCAGCCGTTTCAGGTTCGCGAAAGCCGCTCCAGCTCTTTTTATTCGTGAACTGATCTCCCCTTCAACGACACATCCAGCTGTTATCCAGCTCCCGAGTCATCTGAAGTTATCGACTAACTCTAGCTGAACACCACAAAGGGTGAGTGCAGGCACAGGTTCCTGCCAATATTGCAAACGTTTTTTGCACTTAGAGGGTGCACCAAACGATCCAAAGCGTGTTGTATTTCCTGTACATTGTCACTTACTGAGGTGGTATCATCGGCATATTTCAAGCCGAAAACTTTGTTCTCTGGGAGGAATACAACCCCACTATTTGAAGGACCAGACAAGGTATTCCGTGGCACATCCTCTGTAGCAAAGTTGAAGAGAAATGAAGACAAGGCAACCTTGTTGTACCCTACTGGGGACGACAAAAGGGGGCGAAAGCTGGCCGTAAGTCCTAACCCGACCTGAGGTGTGACGATCTAATGTGCTGAGGATTGATATATGCTTCTAAAGTACTCGATTTTTCAACAAACCGTTCCGTAGTGCAGTCCCATCGACGGAGTCAAATGCCGCGCGAATGTCCAGGAACACGATGGTCGCTCGGAAGTCTAACACTCCCTACATGACCAACTCTATTTGTTAGGCTTTTCATACCGTCCTTGCATGTCATGGACTGATCACCCTTACTAACCTTTCAACCGTTACCCGCCTCAGCAAACATTGCGCGACGAGGAATCCTGTCCGGGTAAATTCGCAACACGTCCCAGCCATCTTAGTCTTGCCAGCCTAAGTGTTTCATCGGTGATTTGGTTCGTGAACCTGTAACTCTCCGCTGAACTTCAGCATTGCTTATACGTTGTTCCCATCTGATTTGAGCAACGGTACAAAGACATCGTTGTTCAAACACCACCAGTCTTCATATATCCTCCTCCCGCAGTGGACACATTCCTGAACCATACGGAAGCACTGGCCTGAGTGCTGCAGCATACAGTCTACCCTTGATAGATAAGCGGATGTCATGTCGATGTCACAGATGACTCAGATTGGGAATTGCCAAAGGAGCCTTCTGTAAACGCACTTTGTAGCAGGATGAAGATGTGGTTGATTCGACCTTGTAGCGTACTACTCTGTCTATATGGTACACTAAATGAATGTCAACAATATCTAAGACGACACTAGCAAACTAAGATAGGCGGAGGAGCGTGTTTTGATAAAAAGGCCCAAAGGGTATGTACATTAAGAATTAAAATGAAACAAAAGGTGTTACACAAACTCACAGTTGTTCAGTGTTCTTGTGATCAGGAAATGAGCGCCGAAGAGCCAATATCCGCCAATGTCTTCAGTTCAGTTCGGTCTGACGGCCATCCGTTGAACAGAACAGGATGGTATTGAGCGAAGTGCCAAGAGACGCCGTGGAAGCTTCTAAAATGTTTTGTTTCTCACAGTTAGTTCCGACCGATATAATTCCAAGACACTCCAAACCAGAAGATGAGACCGTGCCAGAATAAAAGATTTATTTACAGCCTTTTTGTATCGCGCGGTGATGATGTTCAAAAAGGTGTGTGTGTTTTACATTAAAACGTCGCTACTACAAAGCAGTGTTGCACCAAGGGAAGTTAAAAATCATGGGAAAAATCGGAAATGTACAGGTACCTACAACCTTGACCGGGTCTGAAACCGTCTTGATTCGTGCTAGTGCTGAATCCTCGCTGAAGAATAATCTTGGCGATCAGTTCAAATGCGATACCTATCAAACCAGTTCGTAGTTTTCTCACGAAGGAATCTGCTCTTTTCTG
Organism: Fasciola hepatica; assembly: GCA_948099385.1. Taxonomy (NCBI): domain Eukaryota; kingdom Metazoa; phylum Platyhelminthes; class Trematoda; order Plagiorchiida; family Fasciolidae; genus Fasciola; species Fasciola hepatica. The sequence goes on from CANUEZ040000164.1 coordinate 2,943,879, forward strand.
AAAATGCTGAGTTTTCTTTACTCCGATACCAAAGATCCATACTTTCATTCAAAATAGACAGAGACAAGACATTCGGTCTAGCAGCTTTGTACCTTTCCGAATAACATTTTCCAGACAGGTTCCATTTCTGACTGATGAATGGTATCTATCTGCATTGTTTCCCCTCTAAGTATTTTCTTAAGGTCCACTGTGGAAGTAGACCAACTGTCCTGCTCCTTAAATTGCTCCACCTCATTGAGTGTAGCATCCGGAGGGACGGATCTGGGAGCATCTAACAGAGCAACTGATGTCGAAGATATCCATCGTTAGCTAGGCCGGCTTAAGTTGGCGTGGAGTTCTTAGCAACAAACATGGCCTACTTAATCTGTTTTCAGTGTTCAAACAGCCAATTTGGGCGGTAAATTCGTTAGTAAAGACCACGATACTCGTTGAACGCAAGCTTCGAAGTAGCTGACACTAGTCCTAGTCCAATGTGTCTTCAACCTCATGAGCACTGCAGGCGGTAGGTGCTTACACCAACACGACGAATAAGCGGATCTATCTAACCGAACTGTACACCCAAGACCGTTGACGGGATCCAGCCTAGCAGTTTAAACTAAGCTCCCGTGTTGTAAGCGATCCTGACGCTGATGTGATCGAGGACACGACGTTGGGTCATCTGACACTTGTAGAGTGAACCAAGAAACCGATTTTCTATCTGGGGCGTGAAGTAAAATCACAGAGATGAGGTATTGTATTCGCGTTTAGGTGACACAACTTACGTCGACCTTGACAGTTTCCAGAGTTCTAGCTAGGCCGGTCTGGTACGTAATCTGTGACGTAATCTGCGAACGTTGAAAGCTTAGGGAGTGTTAGATTGATGTCCTACTTTGAACCACCAATAAACTCAGACCTAGCTGCTGGGCCCGTGGCGTTTCGCGTGGATCTCAAAATAACAGAGGGGAAATTGGGATGACTTTTTACAAGAATGATGCTGGATGTTTCTGGACCAGCTGCATTTCGCTACTGCCCACACCACAGGGGCGGTTTTCCTTTAGGAACCCTAATCGGAGGCCTTACCTCAACGTCCTGACCCACGAGACAGTAGGGTGTTATTCCAGCACGAGAACATTACTGAAACTGCCCTGAAGGCACCTCTTACGGTCTGCTACATGAGACCTGATTGCTGTTTCTTTCCTGCTCTGTCTTTGTTGTCATTTCAGCCGTCGACCCACTTTTCCAACCTAATTCTTAGCCCCATGCACCCGACGAAACAAGCACAATGCAGATGGGCAGCATCCTGTGACCTAGGGGCTACCCAACTTCGGCATGTGGTGGCTACGTCCGAACGAAGTCTCAGGTGCTTCATTTCTGCGTCTGTCTGGTGAAAGATTTTGACCGATGAACTGCTTCTTTCTGTGAATTTGCTGGCGTCCTCCTCAAGAACATAGTGGCTGGTTGTACAGAACCAGATGACGCTCATCAACGTTTTCGAATACCGTGGACTTTGTGTGGCCTCTACCCATTGACGTTTCGGGCGCGATTGCGTCTCCAGTATAACGGAGCTACCCCATATAGCTTTTTGGGTCGTTTAGGCACACTAGCTATCACATTACATACAGTCTTCACGACGAGACCGCACCTTGGCGTGGTGTAATGGCTTGCGTGCCTTCATGACCCAAAGAGCTATGCAGGATGACTTCCTTAAGCCGGAGAGGCAATCATGCCTGACAGGTCAATGAGTGAAGGCCAGACGAAATCCAGTCTTAAAGCCAATTGCCGTACAACACCTGGTTCTAACCACTACGCCCCTAGAAGAGACTGCAGCGAACAAACACGGAGAGAAACGGTTTACTGGTCTAAAAACCACTAGATGGACGTAGGAGTGGAGTACCTGAGGTGGTTTCTCTCGACGATGGGATAAGTCATCGCACTTCATTGGGTAGCTTTTGCCTGCCTAAGCTGAGCAGCCCCCAGCCCAAAGGATGCTAGCCTGTCCACGTTCCGCTTGCTACATTGGGTGCATGGGTTGGAAGACTGAATCCGAAAGGCTGATCGATAACAAAGCATCAGCGACGACAAGACATAATGTTTGTATCAATGAGGTCAGACCAGAAGAAGTTCGTTCGCAGAGTCTTCAGTCACTTTCCCGTGCTGGGTTAACGCCCCACTGCTTTGTGAGTCAGGCTTTTGAGATAAAGGCTCCGGTTAGGGTTGCCAAAGAAGATCCCCTTCTGCGATGTGGGCAACCGCGAAGTACGGTTTGCCCTGAAACCTCCAGTGTCTTTTCCGTAAAGGACTTTACTAATTTTCCCTCCTTTAATCTGAGACCGATGCAAAACGCCACGGGTAGTTGCGGCTCTGAAGAAATCAGTAGTTCAGGAGTTGGATTTAAATCGAATGCACTCCTTTAGCCTGATTGTTCACTTCACTTGACTGCTTTTAGCGTCTGCACACCATGTCAGATAGGCCAACAGGCTGCTCTCGCTAGAACTCTTGGCGCTTTCAAAATAGATATATGTTGTGTCTTCGAAACGCGCATAGAAAACCCGACTTCTGCGATCACTCTTCGCACCCCGGGCACAACCTCTCTGTCTCTCGCTTTACTCTTCGTGTCTCCGGTGATCCGGTCTCCAGTGCTTGTGGTCAGGCTGGCGTTGGGATTATTTTGAGCATGAGAGCTGAGTGTGCACTGCTAGACTGGATTCCAGTCAGCAGTCGTTTGTGTGCATTTCGGTTGGATGGTTCTGTGCATGTCAACGGTAACAGACAAGCGTCGATGTTTGTTCGTCATGTCTGTGTATGCGCCCACTGACTGCAGTTTCTTTGAAACCAAGGCCGAATTTTATCAGGATTTTTCTCAGCTGCTTCGAGGCGTGCGTTCAACGGACGTAGTGGTCATTGCTGCCCAAGTTGGCAGCACACCGGAGACCCATTTTCTATCCCGGCCTATCGAACCGATAACATCGAACGCCTCATTCAGCTGTGCTTTGACCACAGATCGTTCCTGGCGAGTACGAACTTCTGCCATAAGAAGCGGGATAAACTGACAGCGTTTTCCTATGTCTTCACAACGTCTTACTCAGATTGGCCATATTGTGATTGGTCATCGCTGGCATGGATCAATTGAAGATTGTCGTTCATTTTGGTCTACGCATGTGGATTTAGATCACGCCGTGATACGTGCTCGCTTCTATTTACGTCTGTTCCGTCGTCGCACCAACGTAAATGCCACCCATCACGCGCCGTTACTTCCAGACGATAATCGGCGATCTGCTTTTTAGGCAGTGCTGTCTACGCGGTTATCGATGCGGCCGGATGTTCACGACCCAGATAAACGCTGGTAACAGATCAAAGTAACCTTGTATGCCGCATCTAATGCCGCACAGGACTGTGGTTCAAGTAGGCTTCACAAACGGTGGATATCTTCGACATTAGTTGCTCTGTTAGATGCTCGCAGAAGGCGCGTTTGGTTTTTGCCAACCTCCGTTATCTATGGCGCCGGTGTGACGTCCGATTGTCTGTTAAGGGGCGAGTGTACAATGCAGTGGTTAGGTTCGTTCTTTTATATGGCTGAGAAGCATGGCCGTTAAGGGTAGAAGATAGACGAAGACTGTCAGTGTTGGAGCATCCATGTCTCCGTAGTATTGCTCGAATATGGTGGGAACACCGTATCAGCAATGCTGAGGGTAGGCGAAAGGTTTTAGGAACCAGAAGTTAGCCTCCGGATCAAATACTGAATCTAAACAGACTAAGGTGACTGAGACATGTGTTATGCATGCCCACCGACAGACTTCCTTGACGTACACTGTTCTTCGAGGCAGGGAGTGGTTGGAAAGTAGGTCGAGGTTGTCAGTCCATGATATGGCAAGAAGGTATGAAAACCTTGACCAGTGGTCTTGACGAATTGGTGACTGTTAGACTTCGGGGTTAGGGTCCACGTGATCCGACTGTCAAATGGGCAGGTGTCGCGACCAATGCCAGGTGTCTTCACGCACTTTCTTTTTCTGCTTGTTACTGATATTTTTGTCAGCTTACGTTTTTCATACTTCTGATCGTCTTGATTTCAGATTGTGATTCCTGCTGAGTGGAGACGAGCCAAACAGCGGTACCTAGTGCATAGTTAATGGTTGCCTCAAATAAGCAAAAATAAACCTATCTCTAAATTTATGCCGTATATATTCATCGATTCGTGTGGAAAATATCAAACATCCCCTTCGGGAATCTGGAATACAGAATGCTGACTGTTATTTCAGTGGATCGATTTGGTCAGTACTCAAATTCGTCTTCGTTCGAATAGACGAGTGGGACAGTTATCGTTTCTCTTTGTTTCTGTGATGGGCGAAAGGGTGCAGGTCAGCAAATAGGTTTTCGTTCGTCGAGCTCTCTTCCGTGCGAGGTTTTTGTTACACTTCAATGTAGCCCCGATCTATCACTAATCGGTATTTGGTTCGATGTGTCTGTGTTTGTGTTTGTGTGTGTGGGGGGGGGGGATGAGTATGTTCGTGTGCATATTCCTCTCTTTCTCACTTTGTGAATGTTAGTGTGTATGACAAGTTTTGCAGCGAAGACTGTTCTACTTGTGCTACATATTAAATTGTTTCAGAAATATTTTACCATGGCCATCGGGAAGCGACGAGTGTGAAATGGGCAACAGGATGGCAAAGTCGTGAGATAAATTGGATCGATTTTTAGTCGCGTTTGCCGATAAAACGTTTCTCATCTGTCCATACTGCGCTCCGGAACGATGTATGTTCTGTTCTTGCCTTTATTGCATTTGGGTTGAACATCAGTTTTTCTCGGAATTGATCGATCCATCTGCTACCGAGACTCATCGTTCCACCATTGTTTCTGTTCTCATTCGATGCACTAGTTTCGTTCAATGGTTCAAGTAGTCCCCTCGATTGAGAGTTGAGTTATCTCATAATTTCTGGAAATCGCGATCGGTTTTCGCACTGTACTCGCAAGGAGTAACTGAAAGATTCGGCACATTCGTGTGCTTGTGCGAATTCCAAGCATGGATGACGGAAAACAAGAAAGTTTTACGATGAAAATACTTGTTACCAATGAAGTTCAAATTGAACGCCGTTTCAGTTTTTTTTTTCTATTCAGAAACGTCACAATAACGCAGTCTAAGTACTTTTTCACAATTAAACAGCCAATATAAGTCTTCGTGGAATCGTTACAAATTTGCCTTCTCTCAAGATCTATTCATGGGCATTATATGTATGCTCTACCTATTCGTCAGAAATGCGGATAATTACCATATCAACTCTTTTGACAACGGGCGTAAACTAATCGTGACTGGCGAAAACTACTCTTCCCTTAAGAACAGATTGGCTATCTGGACCGACACAGTTAGTGAATCACAGAGTTACAATAATTTTTTTTTATAATTGTTATTCGGTGCTTGCCCATGAGTACAGTATCTGCCACCAATGAGAATTTGAGGGTGGCGAGCTGATGTACGCTTATATCACTCGACCACCATCGGTCAGTTTGGATGAACTTTGTGCATGCCACTCCCGTGCAGTGCTCAGTGGGGTGGGTGGCGGTTGAAAGATGAGAAGGAGTGGTTGGCCCGTAACATGAAGGAAAGGCATCCAGTTCGTGATCAGTTACCTTAGCCATTTGGGACGTTTTAGGCTTCCCTGGTGGTGTCTGAGACTCACCCACTCAGTGTTTGACGACAGCGGTAGATATTATGGTATACCGCGATCAGTAACGTTCTTGTATTCACGCTCTCTCTCTCTCTCTCTCTCTCTCTCTCTCTCTCTCTCTTTATCTACTTGTAGTTCTCTCCGTGGTGTTTTCATACCCTTGCACTTTTTATTTCCGCTTCCACTATCCACTAGGCTATCACACGGCTGCTTTTCGTCGAGGTGTTATGAAGTACATCAATGGAAACATTTGTTGGAGAGAAACACAAATCCTCAATAAGAAGCCTTCTTTAGAGAGTTATATTTCCAGGTCTGAATTAGGAAATATAGACAGTGTTGACCATCGTTTAATGTCTTCAGTAAATTAAGTCAAGACTACCCTATATTCTCATTTCTCTTCAGCTTTCTTGCACAGAATGCACTGCGGCAAAGCATTGCGCTACGTGGTGGGGTTTAACGCATTCGGTGGGAGACCGTTTTCAATGCTATCACGTTATTGATTGGTAACGCACGAACTGCGAATTACGTCCTGGTTTGCTTGATGAATGAAATATGCTTCACCCGGGTGAAAACTTCTATAAGATTGGCAGATGTTTTTATATACAATCACCCTCTGTGGTGATCAGCTTGGGATAGTTGGCTGCATTAAGTACCTCGAAAGTGTCGTTTCAAATGGTGGTGTCCTAGATACAATCACTTCGCAGGTAATGCGCGACATATGTGGCATCGTCACAATATCCGAATTTTGAATATTGGTGTTCACGGTGCCACGATGTGTGGTGCTTTGCTCTACTGTTTCCAGTTGTGGCCAATCCGCTTGGTGGTTTCTTCGTGTTGGAATCGATATCGTTGGAACATTACTGACATTTAGTGGCAACACTGAGTAATCATCAATTAGAATGTGGACAGCCAAATTTTTGCTTGTAATATTACACTACATTGTCTTCACGGGCCCTGATATTTTGCTATCAGATGTCTTTCCTTTCGTACACAATGTCACTCCGTTGGCACGAATGAAAGTAGCAACGTGGCTATCAAGCTGCGACTTGACATAAGGAAGCTGAGAAACTAAGATTATCACTGGCCGTACAGGATTGTCTTCTCGTAATTGGGTGACTCGCAGATACACGAACTCAAAGTCCCAAGGCAGAGAACACAGGCCCGCTTTACTACGTGCACTGTAGGACAGATAATCAAACTGTAACAACAATATACCTCAAATTATGGGTAAGCCGACCACAGGATCAAAACAGTCAACAAAGGCTTCAAGACGCCCAGGCAATCATAGACAGGAAACGCTCGAGGCGGTAATGCAGGAGCTAGTCTAGTGGTTTACGTGGAAGGCCCTTATTCATGGGGAACATTTCGACCAATCAGCGGTCAGAAGAAAAGTGTTCCGAGGGAACACACACAAGCGTGGAGAAGAGCAAATAAAATAGCATGGCTATGAGGAAATGCATGATCGTAGCGAGATGACCAAGTTCAGTTGTTCACACAGAAAAGGCAGGCAGAGGGATGAAGATAATTACGTCCAACCACTTGGGGTTTTGTGAAGTTACCCAGGCAATAACGGAACGGTCGTGGATGCCAGTGGGCCATTTCAATACCGGAGAGAAAGGAAAGGTTGTGTAAGTGATGAACTGAACAACTAGACAAATGACAATTAAGGTCAGTCGACACCTGTCATAGAAAGAAGGCTAAAATTGTGTGAAGCAAAGGGATTGAACAAATAAATTGTCGCGCGGGCTTGGAACTGAGGGGCTGGTGGTGAAAGTGCATGGAAAGCAAGTGAATTGGTCGGTGAATAGAAGACAAAATAATGATAGAAAGCATGGGATCTGAACTAAACCAGTTTAACGAAGTTTCTCGATATAGTGAGCTGAAGTTACAAGTCCAATTTCAATAAATCTTTACACTGGCCTCTGTGTTTTCCAACCCTCGGTTATGATTTGAAGACCGAAGATTGTCATTGGTTGGAGGCACTAAGTAATATGTCTTGAAACGAAAGGTAGTGACGCGGTGGTGGTTGGTCAACATGAGTTTGTCACCTCTGAGATACAAGATACAAATACTACCAACGAAGGTTTCAGTGATGACAACAACCCACTATCTCGCGGCCTGCTACACCAGACCTACTAGGACCTCATGCGGTTCTCTACGCCAAGGCTCAGGGTTGTGGCTGCCGGCTTCACTTGATATTTCTATTGTTCCTTCAGACCATGAGGCGTGAGCCTCCTTTTGAACTCATAATTTGAAAAAATTCTGTATGCGGCACTTCGTAACAGTTTTCCCACTTGAGTATGCTTAAGTTAGATCTTCAGATGTTTTAAACCATGAAATTTTACGAACATTTCTGCCAATTCGATCCCACATTATCCTTTCCGACCAGTAATGAAACTTACGCGTCCGCCAACGATCGATCAGTACACTGTAGTACGCAGGGACCAGTGTTCTTCCTCGAAGGTTGCTTGTGTTCGGTCTGCAAAACACAGCGAAGAAACCTCCATGAGCCCAAGGCTCAGTAAGTGTATCAACAGGATCGTACGCGTACATTCATGGAACACCAGCATAACTGCTAACAATCTGCTCTACAGCACACGTAAAAATTAGGGTCATTTGTGACAACGATCAAAGCCATCCACGTGATTCATTGCTTGTTCTGTAACTGTATACGTGACAACTAAGTTGAGTTATTACAGTGGGTATCTTTTTCTAGCATTTCATTTCTTTCGATGCTGTTTGCATTATCCCTAAGCCACCTCTCTTCCTCTGTTTTCCTCTCTTAGCATTCCCTCCCCCCAGTTGTTTGTTTTCTGTTCAATAAAAGAATAAGGATAAAAGGAAACATTTAAGTATTTAGTTCATCGTTGCTGTTTGACAATTTGAAAGACCAAATTACAAACTCACCGGATTTTGAGTTTCCAAAGAAGCCTCACTTTAAAAATCGAAAAGCGCGATTGTCTGTTGGCTGTTCTATTACACTTATCCGGTTTTCATCGAGGCTGATAATCTTTAAAACTTGAATCGATTAAACAGTTGTCAAATGGGCCAAACCGAATTCATAACAAAATGTGTTCGGGTATTCGCTTTGTGGACACCGGTTGATGCACGGAAAAGTCCTGTTGTAAGCTGTCAAACGACAAGGTCGCTGTGGTGTGGATTCCATGTGCTAATTTAATTTGGACCCCTGTACGGTATGCTTCAGTAGCGATATGTTCGAAACCGGTGCACTTTCGCAGCTCACAACCAGGAAGGGGTCCCAGACCTTACAATAACTCGACCAAAACAAACCTCTTAGTCCGGACGGTACTCCGCCCCGTCTTCCTGAAAATGTGTGCCCCAGAGTCAGCACCTTTTTTACGTTATCCTTTCTCTCCAATCTGGTATGTTTCTCTCCCCATGGGAAGAAGTAATTTCTGTTGTTCCAAAACACGGCGACTCCGACCCGAACAACTGCCTGTCCTATCTCTCCAACTTCTGTAATTTCGAAAGTTTCCGACCAGTTGCAACCATTTCTCGAACGTGAAGGACTGCTAGACGATCATCAATACGACTTTCGACCTCGTCGTTCCACGGCTGATCTACTAGCGATTTTCTAGTACTCCTGGTCAGCGGCACTCGATAACCACGGGAAACACATCTGATCTCACTAGACATCGAGGGCTTTTGATCGTGTCTGACACAAAGGTTTACTGTCTAAATCGCCCACTTTCGCGTTTCTTCCAGTCCTTGTCGTGCGGACGACGAATTTTCTCAGCAAACGGATCATCTCCGTTCGTGTCGATAGGGCGCAATCACAGCCTTTTCCCGTGAATACTGATGTTCCCCAAGGTTATGTTATTTCACCCAAACTCTTTCTGCTTTTCATTAATGAACTCTTATCCATCACTTCCAACCCCATCCACGCTTTTGCCGACGATGCCACCCTTCACTGCTCCCTTTCGTATCCCACCTTCCACTATGCCACTGCCAACATCGACCGTGACCGTTGTGCTCTTGTAACATCGCTCACTTTGAACCTTCAATAGATCTCTTCTTTGTGCCCTCGAAGTCGTGTTCCCTTCAATGCTTTTAAAACATCTCTTGATTTCTATCAGGCACCATCCCTTTCATCCCTACTTAACTTATGATGCGGTTTCCCTTCGTTTCTCCAATTCGGTGCCTTCCCTGGGTCTTTCGATCGTCTCCCCTATATATTGGTATTCATACACATGTTCGGTTGCTTCTCGTGCTGCTCGCAGGATTGCTTTTCTGTTCCGCGCCAGACGTTTCTTCAAACCAACGCACTTCTGCTTACTGTACGAAGCTCAAATTCGTCTCACTTGGATACTGCTGTCACACGTGAGGGGCGCTTCGTCTTCTTTATCTCTTATTGGCCGGGTCCAACGCAAAGCCATTCGTCTGGTAGATGACCCAGTTTTAACTACTAATTTGCAGTCGCTTGCCCATAGCCGGGTAGTTTCTTCATTTTCTGTATTCTACGGCTATTATATCGGGTTTCGTTCCTCCGGGCTTGCCTTGGTTGTTCCTGTTCCCATAACTTCTCAACGCGAATCGCGAGCGCAGGCAGCTGATCACTCTTATCAAGTTTCTGTCGCTCGATCTCGGACCTCAACCTTTCACTCTTCTTTTCCCTCTGGATGGTCCAGCACCGCCGAGTCACACGCACCGCCGACCAACAATAATGCTTTTCTTAGACCTGAAAGGCGCCTTCGATTCAGTTGATCGAACATCGCTTTTCAGTACTCTTCATCGAAAAGGTATGCCACAGAAGTTCGTGAACCTAATGAGATCATTGTATTCTCATACTTCTGGCCGCGTAAGGGTTTACGGCGAACTATCCGGTCGGTTCGAAACAACCAGTGGTGTTCGACAAGAATGTCCTTTGTCTCCATTCCTTTTTAACTTCGTCATGGACGAAATAATGGAGAGTGCTTTGCAAAATCTTCAGAATGTAGGCGTCGAACTAGGAGATAGTGAAAAGCTATGTGACCTAGATTACGCAGACGACGTTGTCTGCTTGTTCGAATCCACGGAACATGCTCAGCGTGCACTAGATAATCTCGCAAGAGCTGTAGCTCCATTCGGCATGCGCTTTGCACCTTCAAAGTGCAAGGTGATGTTACAAGACTGGACGTCAACGATTCCGAGCTTGATGCTCGATGGGGAGGTGCTGTCAGTTGTCGATCACTTCACCTACCTCGGTAGCTGCGTGACGACGGATGGGAGCACAGTAGTAGAGGTGAGTACGCGGATATCCAAAGCTCGAGCGGCGTACGCTGGACTGAAGCACTTGTGGCGCCGATCCGATATTTCACTGAAGTTGAAAGGTCGTGTATACTGTGCTGCAGTGCGTTCAGTTTTGTTGTATACTTGCGAAACTTGGAGTCTGTGTGCTGAAGATATTCGTCGTCTTGAGGTTTTCGACCATCGATGTTTACGTAGTATCGCTAGGATTGGGTGGAATAGCCGAGTAAGCAACGATGAGGTAAGAAAGCGAGTATTGGGTACTAATTCAGAGAACGATCTGTCACAGCGTATCCAACTTAGTAGACTTCGGTGGTTGGGACACGTGTTACGTATGGCAAGCACACGTCTACCATACCGTGTCCTATTCTCCGCCCCTCCCAGGGAGTGGAAGAGACCACGTGGAGGTCAACAGATGACGTGGCAACGAGGAATGAGAAAATGTACAGCAGACTTAGGAAAAGTAGGTGCTTCACGTCTTCGTGGTTGGGGTCCAAAAGATCCGTCTACCAGTTGGCTGGAGACGCTGAAGGATATGGCTGCGAACCGCGAACAGTGGAGATCGTGTTGTCACTTTCTATCGAATCAGAATAATTGGTCGGTGTACGTTTGTACAGTTATACTGTGTATTCCGTTTGTTGGCTACTAGGGCATTCTTTTCTTTTCCCGCCCATATAGGTCCACTCCCTGTCCATCTTGTATATTCATACTTTTTAATTTAACGTGCAACATGGTGAGAAAGGCAGTGGTCAGTGGGCTTGCCCTACTGTTTAACGCTGTACGATGATGATGATGATGATGGTCCAGCTATCGAACACCATTTGCCTGTCTGTCTTTCTACCCATCTGCAGCCTTTTTCTTTTCAAAAGCGGAATCAACAAACTGGTTTTGACGTGAGTGTTCCCTACAAACTCTGCTTACAGTATGTTCTCGAACTTAACACCAATTCATTTTGTGTGTAACAAAAAAGCTCGTACTTCTTTTTTTTATTTCTCCCTTACTCTTTTCGCTTCTTAGTTTCTCTGTGATGCGGTTCTCTTGCCTCACACATTAAGTAGGGCATTGCAGTTATGAACAAACCAATCGATGCAAGTCCTCGTTTGTCGTTCTGTGTGTGTGTGTGTGTGTGTGTGTTTGTATATATATATATATGTATATATATATATATATATATATATATATATATATATATATATATATATATATATATCTGTCAACTAATTCGTATGCGTACTTCCGTTTTCCTCTTTAAACTGCGCACAAGTAAGCTTTGCGCTAACAAAAGTGTACAAACGGGTCACAGTTTATTCCGTATAATGTGTGCTCATTTTCCTGGACGTGAGAAGCACGCTTATCGCACATCTTCGTTGGAGAGAATAAAACAAGTGCATACACACACAAACACGGATAGTTTCGAGCGCATTGGATTGATTTTACCTGTTTCAGTGCCAGTGTATTCGCTTCACAAGTACAACTGTTATTCTGTTGGATGGTTAAAGCCTGGAACTCAGGTCGGCATAATAAAAGAATTTATTCAAGTTTATGGGCATCTCGTTCACCATTGAGCTACCTGGACTTGCTTTACGTCAACGCTTCAGGATACAGCGCTCATTCGTTTCGTGATTAGGCTTATATTGCACTTCATCTACGCAGTAATTGACACCAATGATGAATATTTCAACCGAGGAAGACGATTGCGTAAGCCCATATTGTTGCCAGTGACCCATGGGGTCGTGCTAATTGGTTAGCTTTGGTTTGAAGGAATTTTGAGAGAAACCATCAACATACAACTGAAATTCTAAGAAAATACCGTACAGATGGTAAATCAGGCGTGTTAAGGGTCATCGATGCAACGGTGCATATGGAGCTGCTCACAATTGAGACGAAAACCTACACGTTAGCTGAATATTCTCAGGCGCTGCCATTCTTACTTCCTCTGCTGATGTACAAACTGTTTTCTCCATTCCGACCACAGCCATCAGTACGATGCGATACGAGATGTTGCTTGCAATGCGAATCACGTCTCCTGATCAGCGAGGTTAACCTAATTGTAATAAGCGAATTCATTGATGTGTCATCACCTCTATCATCCCATACGTACGCATTAGTTCCATAACGGGAGCAAGTGCTGTATTCACAGGGGTCTACTGTACTGTCTGGAAAATCCGGGATGCATGACCGTGAGACTTAGAGTGAAAAGCTGCATAGGGCCTCAATAGTTGGTCATTGGTTGCAATCCTAGATCCAGTGATCGAAGGACTGCACTGGAATCATTGTCTTTATTGGTAATCCTGTCAACTCACTCAATCTTTCCTTATCCTTTTAAATGTTGAGACGGTGATTTTGTTGCACAACTTTTAGGGTTATCAATGTGAGTTACCATGTCATCGACGTGACATACGTTTGTTGACTAACGATCGAGCGTATACTGCAGAAGTTAGGTTCATCCTTTTTATACCATCCAAAAACGTGATCCTGAGACTAAAAGAACCGAAGAGTATTGCTGTTTGAGCACCAACTTATTCGCATTATTGCTCGAATGTGGTTGGAACATATCATCAGTTGTTAGGTTAGATATACCATGTAATGGCTCTGATGGCCTACCGTTATCACTTTTGAGACAAAGTGCTGTTGTTCTGATCGTTGTACGTCTCTTTTAAATCTTGGTTCTCGTATTCTGTTCCCGACTACTGGAGACCCGTCACTATTGTTCGGATACCTAAGTCGCTTAATTCTAGTGTCTTAGTTAAACACTTTCATCCCATTGCTCTAATCTCATCTGAACTCAAACCTACAGAGCGTGACATTCCTAAACGTTAAACTCTCCCAATGACTCCTTACAGTTTGCCCATAAACCAAACAGGTTCATTGTGGAAGCTATCGCTTCCTTAGTCCATCATACGACCAAATCTTCGGATAGATCAGCGAATTCTGACTGGTGTTTTTCTGAACTACTCATCCGGTCTGTTTCTATTTCGCGATCTCTCCGCCGTAAGCCGAAGGCTTTTGGCTGTTCCACACCCTTATTGGCATGGTTGTCTGGTCATTTTACTAACAGAACTCAGTGCACACGACTAGGTTTTAAAACATCCAAGCCTTTGATGAATAATTCAGAAGTGCTTCAGGGACTGTACTTCCCCCTGTCAGGCTTTTGGAAATCTCCCTGAAAACACGTCCTCGGCGAGGCTACAGTTCGCATTCTTCCAACCCATGGACAGGGTGTTTTGTTAACACGTATCCCGCACATCAATGCAGTCATCACACGTGTCCATGAACGAATCAGTCCATCACACGTCACTGTTTACATCGACCACTGACAGACAGCCTACTGCCCACCCTTCACAGCCACCCGCCAACTAACCAAACGTTGAAACACTGTGATCCGACTTAACCAATCACATCTGCGCACCACGCTGGGAAACCATTAACAATGCCACATGTGTTCATGTGTTCCTTGCTTCATGTTATATAAAGTGTTGGTTTTCGGTTACACCCGGATACAGTTTCTGCACTTATTCGTGGTTACTTTTCCGTTAAGATTGGACGATCGAGGAATCACTGACCGGAGATTATCCAGGGGTTTACGCACCGACACAGCACCCTTATTTATTTTCCGCCTACAATAGTGACCTTACATGCAGTTCTCCGGCACACTTATTCAGATATGTCGATGTGGCTCTTTGTCAGGCTGTTTCTGTAACCCAGAATTTCAGTACTTTTTCCAGTAATCTGTCGATTCGGTTTAACTTTAAATTTGTCCAAATGTTTTGACTACATACTTACTCTTTCTGGATCGGTTTATCCTTGTGATCCATCTGTCATTACCACAGAACTGCTGGCTAGAGAAAGTCGTGTCAAATGTTGAGTAACCATTGTCGATGCGAATTTGAAGTGGTCATCTCATTTCAAACTGTGGAAAGAAACCATACGGGCTATTTTTCCAAATCCGAAAGCTTAGGTATTTTAACGTTGAACAGAGCGCTGTTTCCCTTTCCGTTCATCGATGTGTTTTTCCTCTTCTACTTAACTGTTCCTCTGTTACTTTTCCTGGTTTGCTGAAGAAAAATTTCAAAATTCTTCGCCGAGGTCTATCTATTATCAGTCGGATATCCTTCATACCCTGAGCTGAACTATCTGCTAAGTTGTGCGAATTACACCTGGCCGCATGTAAAATGTTCGCTCATAAGATCGTTGCAGACAGCTTTCACCCTTTATGCAATAATCTATCGAAGTATAATTCTCTTGCTCCTACACGTTCGTCTTTTTGATCGATACCCTCTCGTACTATCATCTACGAAAACTCTACTGATCCTTATCAGGCCCGAATCTTCACAGACGGGGCGTGAATATCGACTGAGTTTTTTAGCAATTTCGATATGTAATTTTTTCTTTTTTTCGTTTCTTCGATCCGATGAGTTGCCAACTACAAATCTTCTTAAACTGGCATGTGAACGTTTGTCTACGCATATGGCTGACCGAATACAAACGCAAACAATCGCCCTTCGCCCTTGTCTTTCCATCCATATACAACCATTCTCTTTCCAAAAAGAGATCAGTAAACTGGTTTTGACGTAAAGTACCCTACCCCGCCAAAAAAGAAACGTTCCTTGCAGTATCTTTAACCATTTTGTTTACCCTTCTTTCCGTTATTTACTTTGTGTTGAACGTAAAAAAGATATTTACACTGTATTGAACTCACGCCTTTTCATTTTCTACTTAGTGACTTCTCTCTCGCCTGTCAAACCCAACATCACATGGCTGTGTTTGTTTTCATCTCCGTTGCAGTTCATCGGATCCGGCGCATTTGGTACGGTCTATCATGGCCTATGGGGTGAACGAGATGTGGCCTTGAAAGTGCTAAATCTACCCACATCACAGGTTTGTTACATGTGTGTGTATGTGCGTATATCCATGTACGTTGTTTTTTGCACATGCTTTACGCTGTAACTTTACCAGGTTTCAATATGATTCGTAAAATTCTTTCCGATTGAAGTGCTTACAGCTCTTTCTAGCAAGTTTGTCATTTAATTCCTAATTTTTGCCGCGTCCACATTCACCCACCGATTCACACACAGTTCATTCAGCCAGTGACCTCGCACTTTTGTGCTCTGGTTTCGGTTGCTACCTCGAAGCGTCGTCGCGTCGAGGGCGAAAAGATAGAAGCTTGAACCGGAAAAGAGCCGAAAACGAACTATGACGGAAGTCACGAAGAAAAAAGCTCGAAGCTACTATGCCACTCACGGCGTCCCCAAGCCATATCACTTAATGTCCCCAACCATCTGATGAGCGGGTCTCGTGGACTCTAACCCGGTAGTCTAACAGCCACCAATTCGTCAAGTCCACTGGTCAAGGTTTTCATACCTTCTTGCCATATCATGGACTGACAACCTCGACCTACCTTCCAACCACTCCCTGCCTCGAAAAACAGTGTACGTCAAGGAAGTCTATCGGTGGGCATGCATAACACATGTCTCAGTCACCTTAGTCTGTTTAGATTCGATGCTTACTCCAGTGAATGATCTCTGGTTCCCAAAACTCTGCGTCTAACCTCAGCATTGCTGATACGGTGTTCCCACCATATTCGAGCAATACTACGGAGACATGGATGCTCCAACACTGACAGTCTTCGTCTATCTTCTACCCTTAACGGCCATGCTTCTCAGCCATATAAAAGAACGAACCTAACCACTGCATTGTACACTCGCCCCTTAACAGACAATCGGATGTCAAACCGACGCCACCAATTGCTAAGGTTGGCGGAAGCCAAACTTACTTTTTTGTATACCCGATGACACTTTGTCTGATATCTGTCCACCTGGGGAGATGCAGCTGTCCAGGTAACAAAACTTATCTTCTGCAGATAGAGCTTCCCCTGCCAACACGAGGTGCGGTGTAGAGCCGACCCAATCCTGCAGCAGTATTTTATACTTTGAAGGCACAAAACGCATTCCAAACATCACTACGCTGTTGTTTAGGCTATCTAAGATAGTTTACAACTTACTTGGATCTTCACTCAGAAGAACAATGTCGTCCGCGAATTCCACATCAGACAGTTTATTGTCTGAGCAAAGATCGATGCCGTTGTTCTCGCAAGAGGATAGGGCTATCTCAAGAACCATTTTAGTTACGAAAATTAAAGAAGAAGAGTAATAGAAGGTTATGCTATATATATATATATATATATATATATATATATATATATATATATATATATATATATATATATATATATAGCTCTGATTCGCGTTCTCTCGCCGTCGATCGATGTCCTTCAATTGCCTTTGATCCCTTTCTGAAGTGTTGTGCAATTCATGTAAGACATTAGACAACACTGATACTGTTGGGTCGGCGTTATGCTCAGTGAACCCGTTTGCAGATCTTGGTGCACTCTGCAATCGCGATCCGTTGTCGATTACATACATATTCACTGCCGTTGGTTCCCTCATGTGACCTGGTCGAGGATGCCGTCAGTTATGTGTTTGTGTTAACCGCTTATGATGACAAACCTTGCACGTCTAAGATCAAATGAGCTTCGATTAGTTTTTACTACATTGTCTTAATTTTTTAAATGCATGCTTGCGCATGAGCGCAGTGGAAGGGGTATACATCCCATAGCCACGAAGGCCCGCCGCATCATTATGGGACAACCGGCAACCGGATTCTGAGACTTGGAGTGGAGAACCATATTAGGTTCCAATAGGTCAGGTGCGGTAACAATCCTGACGACAGTGGCTTACTGTCTATCACCGAAGTAACCGGTGACGGCAGGAATTCGAACCAGCAGCAGTCAGTATAATGAATACCAGTCCACTGTTTGGCCTTGACACCATCGGTTGTTTATGTCCCCTCTATTCGGATGTTCCTAACACTTCGGTTAACTGAACTAACTAGACGTTTTTTTACCTACGTTTCTATTCCTAATGTGTATAATTCTACAGTGAACGCCCACCGATGGAGCAGTCAGATGATAAAATAAAAAGCACTCAGCTTCCTTTTTTATTTATTGTACAACAACGGGCAGCAATTCAGGAAAGGGGTCGTGGCCAGTGAAGGGCTATTGAGCAGGAAAGTAACCGGTGGTGGCGGGAATCGAACCTGGGTCGTTGTTATCCAAAGTCCACGATGGTAACTGTTTAATTAACCTGGCCAGTGGTCTTGGCCATGTACGACATGTTGACTCTTCTGCGTTCGGTCTGAGAGATCTACCTACTCTATATGATTAACTACATTGTGCGGTATGACTAGACGTTCTAACCGGTGTCACGTCTCCACCTTTTCTTAATCGTGTTACTTCTACATTTGATAGTCTCTAAGTGACTGCGACCTCCTTCCTGAAATGTTGCACTATGTACAACAAACAAAAAAGAAGTAAAACTTTATTACTATTTTTATCAGTATCCCTACCCCAGCGCTTTTCATACCTCTGATTGCTTTGGGCTAAGAGATAACAGCCAGAGCCCCTAGACCCAATGCACACCTAATGCTTGTTGATACTCAACTGATCTAAAGTTCATCAATTGGAGACTGAGTCTCCATGGTGATGGCCAGTTATACTTTCACTCGGCTGCGGAATTAACTTAAACGATAGACGACCGAAGTGGTCTGCCACTGAACTCCTGTTTATTCTGATAAACACGACATCGAGACACAACGGAAAACTGTACTCTCAACTGAACACACGTCGGTCAGTGTCCTGCCCAAGTGGAGTTGACTCTAACGAGATTAATTCGTCAATAAACAATGAACCATGATGAATATCGCGGCTACTCGATGCATAGTGGTAGGATCAGCGAGAGTTTGATATACGTGCTGTTGTTGCTGGTGAGGATATTTTTGCAAAAGAAACTCACAAGTGATTGCGTTTAATGAATAAGCTTGAACTTTGATTTAGGCTTTGTTTATCTGAAAACAGTGGTACTATAGCTGATCTGGAAAGAATACAAACGACTTTAGAAAACACGAAATCAGTTTATAACACGTACTTTGTAGGCACAAACAAAGTACGTCAGACTGAAACGCTTCAAGCACCAAGTTGTTGATTCATTGGAACTGAAGAGTCGTGTTTACTGTATTTCACTTCCGTCCACTGGTTGTGTGGATTCAGCTCCGCTCATAGAAGAAACCAATCGAGCTCAGCAGATGGCATGAAAACGGCGGGGATATGTGTGCTTCGTTCCCCTCATCGAATTCCAAAGGATCTTGATACCGGTCGAATCGTAAACTGTAACGATCTTGTTTTCAGTTAAAATTGTCAGACAGTTTGAGAACACACATGAATAAGTATACGGCTATACTGTATATTCCGTATTATGACCAGTGTCTTTTCTCTATGATCCTCTCTAACAGATTAATTCAAAACATCATGTAAAATTCCTTTTTTTGTGACAATTGGTTGTAGTTGAATGGTATACTTTACTTTTTTACTTTTACGTGACTATCTCCTACGAAAGGATAAATCGGATCCATGAATATCATGGACCATTGCTGATCGCGCGCGGCGGAGGCGAGCTCGGTACAGATCGTGATCCAGTCTTTTTCCATCATCGTACTTCATGAACCAACCAGAAGCTCTACGTCTTTTTCTATTGTACTGGTCCACGTTTTGAGCTGTCCACCAAAGCGAAAACGCCAACCAGGGCAAGGAGCGGGGTAGAGTGTTCGTCTGGTTATCTATGCCTCGGGTCGCCGAAGGGTATGGCCGAACCACTGTAGTCGTCAACGTTGGAGGAGGACGACGAGAACATGGAAATCAGAGCGTCGTCTCCTTACCTCTTCGTTGGACACCCTGTCGGGCCAGTTGACTTTGAGGATTTTCCGCATGCAACAGTGCTCGAAAACCTCCAACCTTGTGGTATCCTCAGGTGGTAGTGGCCAGGTTTCGCAGTCATAGATGAGTAAGGGGCGGGTGGCGGCACGGTAAACACAAACTTTGGTTCTTAAGCTGATTTCAGTGCTAGTCCACTGCGTTCGCCTTTGCTAAAAGAAGACTCTCTTTGCGTTGTCGATCATTTATTACCTGACCGTTCGGAAGCAGAGTTGAGCCTAGGTATTTAGATGGAGGGACGTATCCAACTGGTCGGTCATTGATAGACAGTTGTTTAATTGTCGGGCCTAGATGGGCTGTGAAAGCTTTTGTTTTAGTTGAACTCACTTCCACCCCGATGGACCTCGCGAAACAATTGGTTCGGTCGAGGATTGGTTGTAGCTTAGCGGGGGAGTCTCCTAGCTCGACAGTATCAGGTCCGAGATGTATATTTCTTGGCTAAGTTGAACGCCAGGTTGGTCGTGTAATGCGTGACGCATTGTCCAATCAATGGCGTAGGTAAACAGCGCCAGTGAGAGGGGACAGTCCTATCTAATTTCGGTAGTGAGTGCAAACTCACAGGGTTCTTCGCCGTGCATATGAATCACAGCACCAGTTGTCGAGTAGTACCCCTCAACAGTCTTAAAAACGTATCGGGCATCCCATCGGGTTAGATTATGGTCCAAGGAGACTCGCGGTTAACTTAATCGAAGGCGGCCGAGAAGTCGACGAAGCAAGCTACCGTCGGCTGCTGGAACTTATGGTGGTGCTCCAGTATTTGGTGCAGTATAGAGATTTGATCCACACAGCCTCTGCCACGGTGGAAACCCCCTTGGTTCGGTCGAGTGCGTCGGTCTCTTGCCTGGGAGAAACGGTTTAGTGACAATCCACCAAAAAATCTCGGTGACATCGATCAAGCTAATCCCTCGGTAGTTCTCACATGCCGATTCATCACCTTTGTTCAGAATGGGCAACAGAATGGACATTCCCCAGTCGGTTGAAAATGCTTCATCTCGCCAAAACAGCGAAAAAGTATACACAACCTGTAAATCAATGACGATGAACAGGCTTTATGTACTTCTTGAGGGATGCTATCTTCCCCAACAGCCTTTCTGTCCTTCAGTTCGTTAATCATTTCTGCGATTTCCGCGGTACTGTGTGGGTCACAGTTGCTTTCGTTCTGAACTGAAGGGATTGATATTGGTTAGTCCGTCTGGTGGTTCGTAGGCCGGTCGAGCAGTTGACTGAGGTGTTCGACCCATCGGTCTATTTTCTTACTCTGTTCGGGTATTGGGTTTCCTGCCGCATCACGAAGAAGCGAATCTTGCTTGCAGAACCCATTCGAGGCGTTGCAAATGAGGCAGAACAGTTTAACAAAGTCACCGTTTTCTGACGCGGTCTCCATGTTTTCGGCTATTTCTATCCAGTAACTTTCGCGATCAGCCTTGGTGAAGCGTGTGGCCTCTCGTTGCAGTCTACGGCGTTCGTCACTACCTGCGAGCCGGGCTTCATGTGCTTTGGTTGACAACTGCAGCGTGCTCTCGGAGATCCAATCTTTTGCCCATCTTTTTGTTCTCCCGAGTTCCGTCCATGTAGCTTCCTTGATTGTCGTCTTTATTAGGGTCCACTGCCGTTCAACGGAAATTTCGTCTTGTTCGTTCGTTACGGCGGTAATTCGATTTGTGATTGCTCATGGCAACGCTTTTCTAGGGCAGCAACGTTTATCCGGGAGGGTGCAGAGACCTTAGCACCTGTGGACAGGTGAATTTTGAAACACGCGCGTAGGAGGAAATGGTCGATGCCGTTTGCATTGTCCGTTTTTGCACCTCGGTACGCTCGGCAATCCTCCACAGACAAAGCCCAATGGGATCTCACCAGGATGTGGCCGAGTTGTTGTGTAGTGGGACCGTCATTGGAGTGCCATGTGAGTAGATGGTTCTTGGGGTGTTGAAATCGAGTGCTGCAGACAACCATTCTTTGACGTCGGCTAAACTAATCAGTCGGCCACCGTTCTCGCAGCGCTGACCAAGACCGAATTTCCCGAGAATATAGCTAGTGGATTTGTCGGCCGTATCTGTGCGAGCGTTCCAATCTCCTGCGACGAAAAGTACGTCGTGCCTGGAAACCCGGTTGATTACCTCCCGCAAGTTATAGTAGAATTCGTCTTTGGTTTTATCGTCAGCCGAATCGGTTAAAGCATAGATCGCAATCACCGTCATATCGTGCGGGGAGCTTTTAATGCGTACCAAGGTCATTCTGGACGAGACTGGTTCCCAAGAGATCATTGCATCTTCAGCTGCTTTGTTCAGAGCAAACGTGACACAGTAGAGACCGGAGTTGTCTTTCGGGCCACTGTGATAGAACCGATAAGATGTATCTGCTCCCGGGACCTTTATTCGTCTGCTACTTGAGTCGGGTAGACGGACTTCCGAGAGGCAAGCAATATCTACATCATAGTCATTTAGAATCCGCATTGTGATGCACTGGCTACCGACGTCCAGAAACGTCCTTACATTCCAACAGGCTATGCATGTTCTTTTCCTGCAGCGAATAATCCCGGCTTGTTGTCTTATCACCTCGACCGCTGGGACACCGGAGACACCGTAGCATGATGAGCGCATGAGGTTCTTTAAGTAATGATAGAGTCGCGGGAGTAGAGTATGAAGCGGCGTCTCCAGCGCCGTCCGACCTTCTTGTTCAAGGTTGCACCTCTAGCCCTTGCGCCTCCAAGTGCAGACTTCAAGGCAGCAGTGTTTCCAGAGGAGCCGGTGACCTGTTGTACGATTCATTCGCCTCATCTCGAATGCCGGATCAGGTAGTTGGACGTTTTATCCTTTTGTAGTCGTTGGATCGGCAGATCTCGTCCGCCCATTCAGTACTATCTGTCTCCACATGCCGAACACTGTCTCGCCGAGGTTTTTTGGACCTCGGTAACCCTTAACCTGGCTTGACCCGCCTGTCGAGTGGTTTGCCGTGGTGTGGCCGTTGATGCATGCTTCAGCTTCGTGGAGCCACAGATGAGAGCTGGGTGAATGGTGGAGATCAAGGAAATGGAAAATGCCCCAAGGGACACGACAGCCAACCAACTCAGAGGTGCTACTCCTCTCAGACACCCTTGTTGAGTGGTATGGAATTGTACAACGTTCCAGGCACATGATCTGAACCCTACCACCTCTGGTCACTGCTAGCGGGCAACAATTCCCATGCACTCTGTTCATCATCAGGCCTAACCTACCGAAACCTTATAGTTTTCCATTTTGAGTCCTCAAAGCTATGCTTCATGGGTTCATTTAGCCTATAATTCTGCGTAATCGTAATTTGAAACTGCTAGCTCTCAGTGAAACTATGCTAAACATTACTTAGCCTTGTCTTTTGCGCCCAGGAACTTCTGACAATCTGTGCGCTCACGATAGAAATAACTCCTGTTCTTTATTGCAAGAATTTATTGCTTCGTTTCCATTGTTATCAACACTGTTTCGTATGGATTTCTGTATGTTTTATGTAGACAATTGCGAAAAGTAAACGAAATAATAGTTTTCACATTATTTGTCCCATTTCTGTACCGGCCAGTTAGATGAAGTATGCTTCAATACTCGTTGAGGCATGCTTCGCTTTCTCTCTTTATGATGCTAGCGCCACTTGTTTAATAGTCTACTTTGCGTTCAATCATATTATCCATATGGTTGCCTTGTCTTCTCCTGGAATCAACAGGTCGACAAAGAAGCCTCTCATCTGTGTCGACTATCGCATGACAATGTGATTCAATTCTTCGGTGTTTGTGAACTCACTGATCAAAATTCTCCCGCCCTTGTGATGGAATTCGCTTTCGGTGGTCCTTTAAATGCGGTTCTCCGGCATCATCCGGTGCTATCGCCGTGCACTTTGCTCGCCTGGTCCATTCAAGTTGCCACAGGAATGGCCTATTTGCACACGGACGCTAAACTGGTGCATCGTGATTTGAAATCAGCTAACAGTGAGTCCTTCTGTGCCTGTGCTTGTACGGCCATTGTGGGTTAATGTCCACAGTGTTGGGTTGGTTTCCGAGTAAGGCACTACACCTCTGTACCAGGTTATCGGTGAATATATATATATATATATATATATATATATATATATATATATATATATATATATGTATATATATATATATATATATATATATATATATATATATATATATATATATATATATATATAGTGGCCATCCGCCTCTTCGCACCTGCTCGATGCGCACAGAAAAGTTCATCCCAACCTTCCACTTACCCTGACCGCAGTTCGGCCACTCCCACCCGTATGATTCAAATGCGGACCATGTGACTGTCATGACTTAGTCGTGCAAACCAACGCATCGATGTAGTTCTACCCTCCCGCACATAACTCCTTTGTCTAATCCGAATGACCGTTGACACTTTCAATCCATCCATTTCAAAAATGGTATGCACAGGCTAGAGAATGAATCCTTGAAAACAATTGTTTGCCTACGAAAACGTGTTCTGAAATCAATAGATTAGTTTCCCTTTTTTCTGCCTCATCTTTTTGACTGCAACGCCAACGTTTTCGTCGTCGGACACCAACCATCCCCAGTTCCACGTTTGTTCTTCCCACTCATACTTTCCAACAACCAATCTGTCGCTACCTCTCGTGCCACACACTGGCTTTTCCAGTGGGGAGTTCCAGCTGACACGGCTAGAATTCCAACTACCTTATGAAATACCGTATGCAAACCGCCTACTGTTAACAAGACAGTAGTATCACAACGAGGCTGCGTCTTGTTGTGTAATGGCCGACCTCCACAGCCCAAAGATCTACGTAGGATGGCTTCTTTAGGACGAAGTTGTAATTAATTCCGAGTATAAATGCACTAAAAATCGATCTACCTCATTTTATTTTGTTTCGTTCCTTTCCTTCTCCGTTCTGATTGTTGCTAACAATCTGACAATTTGGGTTTTGTTTTTCCAGTTCTCATTCGTGAACCGATCACGCGTCCTTATCGCGAAGAGGAACTACGTCATTGTACACTGGTTATCACCGATTTCGGCATGGCTTGTCGTTCCAGTGATCTCGTTCCCCAACAATCCAAATTAGGTACCGTTGCATACGCTGCGCCCGAAGTGTGTCGTCAAGTAAGTGTGCTGGTTATTATGCTTCCATACCTGAGTAGTTTTCATAATAGTGGGGAACTTTGATGCAGTGGCGTAATGAATCTTTGTGGTTGTGGGCTTGCCCGCTTCTGTTGCACTCATGCCATCAGGGTTCTTTAGAGTGCATACATGCAGGAAGGAATCCATGTACAATAGTCTTCCCCACATTAAGAAACACTATTTGGGATCTCTCAAATTGTTTCTTGCTGAGATATATTGCATTCAAGGAGCGTGTTAGTCAAAGGGTGAGAAGTATATTGTACATCAAAAGTGTTTCTTGCTGGTACGATGTTGCAATGTGGGTAGTTTTAATCTGGTGGGGGTAGAGATTACTGTACTTCGAAATTTGATTGCAATGTTGCTTTTGTTCCTGTTTGATTTAACGCCAATCTACTCGGCCCATTTTGCAGGTTACCGAGATGCTCTTCCTCGCCAGGGTTGAATGATCTCAGTCGGCCTCTATCTTGTTTAGCTTGATTGTTTGGTGGTTTGCCGCAGGTTATACCAGCTGTTTTGCAAAGTGTCTTCGAACCGCAGACGAGTAAAGCTTCAGGGGCAAACCAAAACTTCCTTATCTGGACCTAACAGTCCTCTAGTGAGTTATGCTACTCACAACTGTCGCTGCAAAAGCCTATGTGGTTAACCACATCTTGGTCAGTGGTTGTTTTAGTCCGTAAAGATATACCCAATGCGTACGTTATCTGTCACTGTCGTCATCCTACATCGCTTCACCAGTCACTAAGCTCGTGCCCAAGTACATTGGAAAGGATGCGCGTAGATATCATTCTTCCACCAGAAATGGAGGTTATCCGCAGGGTTATTTATTTCAAAAAGTACAAAGCTACTGGACCAAATTGTGTGTCTGCATTCTTTTTCAAGGATGGTAACGAAGCTTTGGTATTGTGATGAAAAAAACTCACCTGGATAATCTGAGATAGTGAGAAGATCCCGGTGAATGGCGTGAATTGATGGTTGTGCCGATTTTCAAGAAACGCGACAAGTCCTCTTTTGAAAACCACAGGGGAATTAGTTTGGTGAGTATCGCACCTAAACTCCTCACCGGGATTGTTCTTTGTCGATTATCCGACACCAGTGAAAGGAGCACGCGTAGGAACCAAGCCGGTTTCAGACCCGGCAGGGGTCGTATTGACCACACCTTAACCCTCACAAATTTTAGGGCGCAGACACACCTTTCGTAGATCCATAATGTCCGTCTTTCTTGATCTGAGAACGGCTTTCCATCCAGTCGGTCGCATAGTTCTATGGCTCCACCTCATTGAAGCATACACCAATCAATAGGCGAACAGCCAAAGCCAGGTTCGTGCTTACAGCGATCTTTGAGCCGAGTTCACCTCAAGAAGCGGTGTGCGTTAGGATTGCCTTCTATCACCCTTCCCCCTCAGTTTTATGATTGAAATGGTTCTTGAGATAGCTCTATCCTCGTGTGACTATAGCTGCATCGATCTTTGCTCGGACAATAAACTGTACTACTTAGAATACGCGGACGATATTGTTCTTCTGAGTGAAGATCCATGTAAGTTGGAAGTTTTTCTAGATAGTGTAAACAACAGTATAGTAATGCTCAGGACGCTTTTGCACCTTCAAAGGGCAAAATGCTGTCACAGGACTGTGCTGACCCTACACCATACCTAGTCCTTGCATAAAAACCATAGCCGAAGTAGATAGATCTTGTTAACTGGACCGTTACATCCTACCTGGCGGTCGGATATCGGATGAAGTATCAGCTTGTGTCCAGAAGACGCACTTAATTTTTGCGAGGTGAAGTTCGTGAAAGTTTGTATAAAACAGTGTTCTTGTATAGTAACCGAATAATTACTTTTGTCGTCATGAGATTCAAATATCTGGGGCGTTTTCAGTTTGGACCCCACATTATAGTGTTAACCAACAAGCTTTTTCACTGTTTTTGATGATCAGTTTTTAAGCCCCGACCTGCACCAAAATTGAACTCAAGACTACAGGTATTGTTGAAATTACCGGGATATCACGGTTTTTCGAAGTAATCAATGTTCGACCTACAAGGTTGAACCCTGTCAACAGTTTCTAAGTTGAATGGGGGAATTGCGGTACTCTCTTCCTTAAACATAAAAATTAAATCTTATTCGAATCTCGACTTTAAGCAGGAAATTGTGAATGGTAAATCCTCGGGTTTCCCAGTGGTGTTATGACATATAGATGCGTCTACATCTATAAGATGTACAGCTTCGTGTCAGGTATGGCGTGTGCCTTTATTCTGTAGTAAGAAAGTTTAACCTTGAATAACCTCTGGTCTGATGGACTGGGAACTTTTTTGTGTGCACGACGAATTTTGTCTTTTTAGTTGTATTTTTGCCAACGCAACACCAGTGAGTTTGATTGTGATGTGTTGTAGCTTATATAAACTGACGTGATATGTCTTGCAAACTCGAAATCATTGGAAAGAATTGCTCCGGAAATTGTCTCTACTAGTGACGGTTTTAAGATTCCCTATTAAACTCACAGTGCTCAAAAAACAAGAGTTCCCACTCCATCAGGTCAGAGGTTATTCTAGAAAAACCTTGTTACTACAGAAGGATGGACCACGTCATATCTGACACGAGGCTGCACACCATATGGGTGTGGACGAATCTATACATTCGTTGTGAAATTTTACAGTAGGAAATCCACTGAAAACTTCGAGGATATACCATCCACAGTTTCCTGCTAAAAATCACGATGTGGATAAGATTGGCAATCCATCCTTTGCGTTTTTCGAAAAACGGTATCCCAATTCCCCTACTTAAGTCAGAACATGTTACCAGGGTTCAACCTTGTATGTTGAATATTGATTATTTTGAGAAACTCTTACGTTCAGGGAATTTCGACAATATCTGTACGTACGTATTTTGGCTCCCATTTAGGCCATTTGCCCGAATGTCATCCAGTCTAGGCCATCATTCTGCCTAAAAGCTTTTTTTATTACATATGTGCGCATGAGTACAATGGAGAGAGTATACCCCATAGTCTCAAAAGCTCACTGCACTAATAAGGATAGCGGATAACGCAACTCTGAAATTTGGAGTGGAGAACCACATAAGGTCAGGGGTGGTAATGAGCCAGGGGACATTGGACCACTGCTTACTACGAAAGTGACCGGGGGTTGCAGGATTAGAACCCGTGGCCTCTGAGGTGGTAAACAAACACTAAACCACTCGACCACCACCGGTGTTACTGTAGTCTGTTAGTGCCTCCTTTTTCGTTCACTTGTTTTTTTTCCACAGGCTATTTACGAAGTAGTCATGTCTCTTCCTTTGCTTGTGACTCTTCTGGTTGGCTGGCCAGATTGACTCTATAGTTGCACAACCTTCCGTTTTGTCCCACTAGTCTTGACCAAACTATTCATTGTTTTAATTTCACATGTTACAAGAAAACTTCGCCTTCGTTTTCATCTGGTGTTGTTCGTGCAAGTGGAACGTTGTCAATGGTTCTCACTGCTTATATACCCAAACAATCTGGTTTTGTTCCTGTCACATGTTACAAACTAGTGTAGTCAGTAAATTTGTAATTTACATTCGCCTCACTCGTTTTTATTTTCTCATTCAGGCCGGTTTCTCATTCAAATCGGACGTGTGGTCCTACGGCGTGGTCTTGTGGGAGTTATTGACCCTCGAGCTACCGTTTCGTACCATGGAACAACCACGGCTGATGTACATAATTGCCATGTACAACTACACACTTCATATCCCCTCAGATGTGCCGGAGATGTTCGCTCAATTGTTACGAGGTTGGTCTCTCTCGTTGTCTGATTTCTCATTTCCTACGTGTTTGTTCGTAAGTGTAATGGACGGAGATGTGCCCTACAGCCTCAGAAGCCCACCGCACTATTAATGATAGGAGGCAATCAGGCTCCGAGACTTGAAGTGGAGAACCACATGAGGACCCAATAGGTCAGATGTGAAAGCGAGCCGGCTGAAAGTGTATTACTGCCTAACACGAAAGTGACCGATGGCGGTGGGATTCGAGCCTCCAACCTCTGAGATGTTAAACAAATACTCCACCACCGCCCATGGTCGGTACAGATACCCGATATCTATGTAGTCGAAGATAATCGTTCAGAAGTCAAAGGTAAAGCCAAAGACCGCTCTCCGTCCTCTAAACAGTGCGAATCGGGACCAAGGAGGCCTTCTAAATGCGCCTCGATCGTTAACAGCCGACCTAATCTGTCACATATCCTGTGAAAATCACGATGTCTGTCAAACTGCTTTTGCATAAGTGGTTATGCAGCTTTCGGTAGAAATCATCTTAGATTGCATCTCGGTTTCAGTGGGTAGTTGCATACGTCGAGGTGATAGAGAAATTGGGTTTACTGGGACAGTGACTGCGCAGTTTGTATGAACCTCTGAATTTCATGTCGCATAACGGACTATCCGCATATACCCAGTCTAACAGCGCGGCTTCAACGCTCCCACTCGGGGCCACATTAACGCCAACGAAATCAGAAGCCGCAGCCTGAGGTTTCCTGAAAAGGGCGTAGATGAATTTTCCCGAGCGGGATTGAAGGGGGTGTCAATCAAATGCTGGAACTGGAGTCTTCAATGCCAGTCTCTTGGATGCAACAAACATCGATGGTAAGGGACTCAGAGCGTACGAGCTAAACCCACGTGTTTTCTTATACGCATCAGGGTTCGCACGTTAAGCTTAGTCAGTTTGAATAAGCATCAAGTACGAAGAAGGGCATCGGCCGATGGTAGCGGGTTTGATGAAACTTGGAAGCTAGTCAGAGAAGGGAAGAGAAGAGTACATAACCAAGATTTCCACCAGAGGCACCACAGGTTATGAGGTCGACCGAAGTTGGCATAGTGCAAAAAAGGAAGAGAATGTGGGAAAGAAGCGGAGATTGGAAAACAGATTATTGTTCACGGCTGGAGAGGCCATGCATGCGCGTGACAAAAAAATCAATAATCGAATTAGTTATTTCTTCCATGGTTGTGTTGTGGGCTGTTTTACTTCTCCGTCGCCGGGTTTGTAGTAAGATTTTTTATTCTAGGATTCACCGCCAGGCTTTGCGCAGCCGAACACTTCACGCAAGGCAGCAGCGTTATCCCAAACGAATTGTTGGTAAGTTGCACGGTTCACTGGCCTCTGGTAAACTTTGTCGTGTAAATGGAACAGGATAAGGGGCTATGACCTCATTTAGTTGTGGATCCCATTCGCCACGTTGCAGCGCTGTGTATGGAGTTACACGGCGCTCTAGAGTGAAGCACGCTGGTCAAGTGGGGAATCGCACTTTATCCTCGAGTGGTACCACTGACCGCCCGCGACCGCTTACTCACTGAACCGAGGCTTACTTTATTCGGTTTCATCTGCGAAATCGATGGCCGCTATCCTGTCTGGTAGCATGCAGCTATGCCCTTCCGGGCCATTTTTTTTGTATAAATCTATCGCGTTTATACAATGCAGAACACTAGCCTCCAAAGTTCAGTGCGGAAAAGTGCATCAACTACTACGATACTATGAACGAATTCTCAGTCATTCGAATCTGGGCTGTTATGGAGACATTGCGTGAACTCTTAAACCACTCGTGTTTTCGCTATTGTAAAGATATATATCAGTTGAGTGGTTACATGCATGGCTGTAAGATATCGAAAACTATGTGGTCCGTGACGTGGAAAATTACCGTGCAGCAAGATTGTCTTCCTAATCGGATTCATCGTCTGATAGACCAGACAAAGTTTGATTTCTGGGCCCGAAAAATTCTGCTTTGTTTTTCCGAAAATGTTGGCCGCGATTTTACACAATCCGTATCAACCGGCGTCATAAGTTTCATGACCTGGAAGTCATTAGAATTGGTTTCTATGGTCTTTCTTATCGCCAGTCAATTTTTTTAAAGCCTTCTGAGTCTCATGAAAGAGCGTCTGATGTAAATCGATAGCCAAAATTAGTTGTGATGCAGTTGGAATTCCTTCGCGATCTCAACACGTGACCACCTTAGTTGGGCTCATGAAGCCGGCGTTAGATCTGCCAAAAGGTAACGTAGCTTACTTTTCCTCGCGATTCTTTGCAATGACGTATGAGAATTAGGTTGTTTTTAGTGTTCCATGTACTTTTCTTTTTAACACAATACAGTTAACATAATTAGTCAAACTGGGTGTATTGGTTTTTTCGCCACCGCCTTTTCTTTTGACATCGTTCTGAACGAGTAATGTGGAATGGCGCGTGTCTGTTAACAGATGGTTTCCGAGCGATGTCTGTAACGTAAAAATTCCCACGAAGGGATCGCAAAATGCTGCTTCTTTCTTTCCTTTCTGAAGTAGTCCGCGTATATTTTTTCCGTAACGACCACGCTTTCAAAACCGACTAACAGGACAGATCTGACCACGGCAATGTTCATTGAGCCCTTTATAGACAATCGAGTGTCACGCTGGAGCCGCCGATGATTCAAAATGGCCAAAGCGTTTCGTATATGCGCCGAAACTTCATCCTTTATCTGACCAGTCGACCGTGCAGTTTTCTGATATTGCCTCTCATTGAAGGATTTGCCAGAGAACTTATCTTCTGTTTCAGTCCTCGCATCCAATTATGTCTAGTGGCGCAGTGAACCTTAGATGAGGTGGGACATGGCTCCTCCATCACACGTGCACATAAGCAGAATAATGAAGATCACTTGAAGATGGACGAAGTGGCAACACTGTAAAGCAGTGGCTACTTAGATTACGTCCTTTACACCCCTTATATTGGGCGCTTTGGTCAGTTATACTTCTCTGTAGCCCGGTCTGTGATCTGTGGATGAATGGAAATCTATTTCGTTTGGAGATCTGCCTCTAACCAAGTAACGCTTACCAGTTACACCACACAACCCGGCGATTACCAACTACCAGCGCTTCTGTGACACTACGGTGACGAATGACACGTAGCAGTAGTGATTACGGGTACCTGTTTTTTTGTTTTTCTTGTGGTGTGCCTGTCGTGTTTCTTCCCCGATCATGTTTTCCTTACAGTTTCAACAATAGCTTTGTATCGTTTCATACAGTTGTCAAGATTTCAATCGAATGCCTTGTTTATAATGGGTTTCGTCACATGGTTGAGCATCTATCGTTTCACACACCATCGGAGATCTAAAAAGAACAGATCATGATAACCGTCCATAGTTGTCATTTCTGTCTGTTCTCGCCTGCTCTCTCTGACCCAACTCCCAACCCCCCTTACGCACGCACACTCACGGGTACTATTGTTTCCCCCGCAGACTGCTGGTCGCCTGAACCGGATAATCGGCCTAGTTTCGAGGACATTATCGGACGATTAGAACTGGCCGGTTATTGTAATTTCACAAGTATGGATGCAGACGAATTGTCTCATATTCAGGCTGGTTGGCGTAACTCTATTCAGGCACATCATCAGGCTGAACAAGAGGTATGTGTTCGATTATTTGATTCCTTGGGATGTTTAATCGCTCTGTGTGTTTACCACATACCGTTTTCTAAATATTCGATCATGGAAACATTTCACGATTTATTCTCTTACTCCTTTGAATAATGAATGAGCACATAAATAATATTTTTGTTTAATTTACGACAAAGTAAATTCTCCTGGAGGGAGGTGCCTAGCACGGCTAACCGAAGGCTGCTAAATACGGAAGTGACCGATGATACCCAACTTTGGAATCCTGGATATCAAGGTCTAAAGTCCATAATAATCACTTTTTGACCATTGTCTCTCTCTCTCTCTCATACACACGCGTGTTTTGTTGAGCTGATCTGGACTGTCACAGTTTTAGTCAAAGATTTGTCAGGAGCTGATCTCTTGAAATCCTTTTTCAGTTTTTAAAAACCTTACTCTATGATTTACAATTTGCCGGTTCAGTTCATTGAAGTCTTGATTACTGCCGCAAGGATCCGCAAGTTGATTGTGAAGTAAATGAAAGCACGAAAGATACAAATTGCAACTAAATGAGGGTGTAAATGAAAATCGTGTTGTTGAACTGAGAGTTCGAATCCAAGTATGCCACCGACTATATCGACTAATGTCTCGAACCATCAGATGTGCGGATCCTGTGAACAGCAACCCGGAAGCCTCGTATGACCGGCGCGTGTGGGGTATACCCCATAGCCTCAAAGGTTCACGACACTACTAGGAATGACCAGTGTTTAGGGTTCATATATTTCGGCCACGGAAGGAACACGAGTTGTACCATACTTGGTTGGTTACACAGTTCAGGTTTTTTAAGAATAATGTTGTACCTCTTCAGTGTAAATAGTATTGTATTATATTTGGATGGTTGGACAAACTGTCCCCGGAAGCGTACAACCGATTTCGCGGTTGTTGGCGCTCATCGGGCATGCTTACGCGAGACTCTTCTTCCCCCAATACTACGAACAGAAATCCAAAGTTTGGACCATCTGTCCCCGTTCCTTGACTAACCGACGAAATAACTTTGCATAAATCACCTTGCGATGGACACTTCGTCTATTTGCGCTTCTAATCATTCAAATGAGAAAGTGTAGTACAATTTTTCAGGAAAGGCATTGCGGCCTTTCGGAGGCTGCGGAAAAGAAAAGTCCCGTTCGACCGCCGCTAGTCGACATTCGTGTTTCCATCTTTTTTAGGAGTCATGAAAAGCCGTCTTTGTGGATTTTGGATGTTCCCGTGACCGGTTTTCAAGCCATCATCGCATCTGTATGAAGTCGGCTATCCACCGTATCTCGTAGTAGCACTACGCTTTCATAGCCTTTCACTGTGCGACTGGGCATAGGAGCCGGAGCATGTTCTGATATCCTTTTGAAAAGGCGTTTCGTATTTCCGTTTTTGAATTGATAGAGAGTAAAAGATCCAGTCAGTTCAATTCTTCTGTTCTGGGTTTACTGGATAGTCAGTTACTCCGTTTTTCGAGACTACCCCAGCCTGTTCCGGTGTACAGAGGAGTAGTCAGGGGTTTATTTGTACAGTACTAATGCGACAGTTTTTCTGATTGGTACTGGGCGTTGATGCAGATTTCTATTTCATGCTTGCTTATGACTACACGTCGAGGGGAAAACCCCATAGCCTCAAATTTCGACCGCCATATTACGGATAACGAACAATATAACCCAGATAATGGTAGTGGTTAGCCAAAGAAGGATTCAATAGGCCAGGCGTGACATCAGACTGAGAATCAACGAAGTTTTGTGTTGTCGTATCATCTGTCGCTTCTGTCCGATCAGTTTGAGCTTAAAATAAGCTGAATTGCTCTCTGCGGTTAGCCAGTCAAGGAACGCGGTTCGTAAAACAATTGTTGACAGAACGACTTACCATTGAGGCAAAGAGCGGTTATTCGAGAGTATGCAGATTTGAGTTATGAAAAGTACTCCGGATAATAGTTATAAGTAATTCACCATCACAACGAGACTGCGTGGTATGGTGACTTTCATGTCTGTGCGGCCCAGATAGCTACGTAGGACGGCTTTCTTAAGTCCAAAGTGCAGTTATGCCTGATAGGTCGATGAACAGAGGCCGAACGAAGTTCAGTCTCTGAAACAGTTGATGGCCAATATCTGGTTCTAACCACTACGCCCCTAAAGACGACACTCCAGCGGGCAAACACGGAGAGAAACAATTCACTAGTCAGAAAAACCACTAAATGAATGTAAGAGTGGAGTGCCTGGGGTTTCTCTCGGTGGGAGAAGTCATCGCAATTCATTAGGCAGCTGTCGCACGCCAAAGCTGGGCAGCGCCCCGTCCACGTTCCGCTTGTTCCATTGGGGCATGGGGCCAAAGACTGAATCCGAAAAGGGGATTGGTAACAAGGCGTCAGGGACGACAAGACAATGTTTGTAGCAATGAGGTCTCACGTGACAGACCAGAAGAAGTTTCTTCTCGGATGCTTCGGTCACATTCGTGCGCTGGGTTAAAGCTCCACCGTCTCACGGATCAGACTTTCGAGTCAAAGCCTTCAGTTAGCATTCGCAATAATAAACACCCCGTGAGCGGTATGGGCGGCTGCGAAGTATAATTCGCCCAGAAATCTTCAGCGTTCCGCTTGTGAAGAGTCCTACTAATTTCCTCTCCTTTCATCTAAGAGCGATGTGAATTTCCGCCAGTTATTGTGGCTCTAAAGACAGCTTTAGTTCAAGAGTAGGACATGAATCAGACACTTTTGAAGCCATCATGTTCGCTTCACTTGGCTGCCTTCAGTGTTCGCTTACTATCTTAGATATGAAAGCTGGCTGTCTTCGCTAGAACTCTTGAAACTTGAAAGATGGATGTACGCTGTGTATCCGAAACACGCACACAAAACCCCACTTCTGTGACCACCGTTTGCACCACGGATGCAGCCTCAGTCCCTTGCTTCACTATTTGCGTGTCGGGTGATTCGGTTAGGGTGTTCAACGGTGATTTACGCAATGAGTTTCCTCAGGGTTACGAGACTTGGCCTGTTCAGTCGGCTGATGTAGATCGGCTTTCTGTGGTAAATACAATTGCCGGAGAAGTATTACGCGAGTTTAATGGCAACATCGAATAATTAATCCCACAGTTCGTGTACGCGTTTTAGATACCGGGAGTGCTGCGTTCTTAATCGGTGCACGATTATCACTGCACCGGCTTCGTCAGTTAGAATACGTGCTAGAAGTAGCTCTAATCGGGTCATTTCTTCGTGATTTCTGCTGATTTCTTTCTTTTCTGTTTGTTCGCTCCCTATGCCCCTATTCCTTTCGCTGTCAGCCATAGATGACGCTGTGAGATGGCAGCCAAAACCGGGGCATTTCAGCTTGAGGTTAATGACTGAAGAACTGAATTAGACCCGGTCGTTAGTTCTGTTCAGGTCTCCAAGATGGTAAAATTATTTCATATATCTGTCGTACTTTTTTCCCAAAAATTACCTTGTTCTTTTGCATGTTGCAGGGGATTAGGTTTTTCGGGATTAGTGAAGGAATTGTCTAGTGCGATCGACGTGTATTTACCTTCGTTGAAGCATAATTAGGCGAAATGAAGTCTTGTAGCCAAGCTGCACACGAGTAGAAAGTTTCGATTCGTTAATGGTGCACTTTTCTGGAACTTACAAGAAGCCTGATAGCTCCTGGTGATTTCAGGCTCTCCCTTTGTATGCCACGGGTTTTAAATTCAGCAACACGGATGAGTAATGATGCGACCGGGGGTGATCAGAAGAAAATTTGTACACTTTTGCAGTTTTATTCATGAATTGGAGGGCTTATTTGATAGTCAGTCGATCTCAACTGTCATAGCATCATCGGTGGAGATCTCACCGTCAACAACAAACAATCTGTCACTCGTTTGGGGGTGCCAAATGGGATTGTTTGCTCAGGTCAACAACTAAACCAGTGATTGGTTGCTCTCCTAGCGCACACTCCTGATTGATCCGTCAATTATGTGCAAGCGCACGCTCTCGGCCTTTTTCTCTCCCATCGATGTCTGACATCTTTTCCTACTTCTTCCCTTTCTCTCTACTCCTCGCGTTGATCATCAGATCGATTTCTTATCTCATTCTTCACTCACTTAGTAGTTTTTAGTTGGGTCGTTTTCGCCAGTTTCCCCAGGTTCTTTTATCATCAATAATAAAAACGGGTGATGAAGCTCACATCAGTTCTTTGTTTTGCAGCCTTTCATGTCCTAGGTTCACTCTTCAGATTCTTTCTCAGAACCGGCAAACCACGAAACACCCCTTCCTTTGAACCGGTTTTTATTCCTACGATGTGTTTTCAAACCATGGGTTTCGTTCCTGTCTTGACTTACCGGTTTAGTGCAGTAAGATATGTTCCCACTGCCCTACGCGTTCTAGATCACTTTTCGCCGTAACACCCCCGGTTTGTGTACACTCTTGTGTTTTCTTCCGTCACTCGCCCTTCTGTCTCTCAGTCGGCTGCGGCCACTCTGTCATCTAGTATGACGCGTAGTCAATTGGCTGTGATGGAGGAAGATCTGGTTGTTCAAATGGAGCGACTTCGTCACGAACGGGAATCATTAGACCGTGAACGTCGTCATTTGGCGGAACGTGCTCATCAAATTGACCTCATGGAAGAAAGCTACCATCGCATGGTTGGCACCATGGGAGTAAGTCGTGTGTGTGTGTGTGTGTGTGTGTGTTTCTGTTTCTGTTTCTGTTTCTGTGTATGTCTCTGTGCTTGTGTGTGCGTGTGTTTGAGGCCTCTAACGCTGGCTGATTGTCTGCTTAAACTAGGGTTTTATCAAAAGTGGACTACCGGATACTGTCGGAGGCAGATGAAAGCAGCTTTCTTCGTTCTTGGATTCTAATTAGTCACTCCAGCCCTTTTCCTCGCAAAAATACATGACGACCAGTAGTAGAATTATTTTGTTCCTAATGCGGAAGGAGACTCATCTTTTTTTACGAAGGATCTGTGGCCGTCGTTCATTTTATGCGATTTTCCTTTGGGTTTGAAACTCACGCAATGCGTTGATAAATTAAAAACAAGTTATCGGGTTAGAAGCTCCAATAGTTTCAACAGTTGGAAAAGTGATTCTCATGATCTCAATGGCGATTTTTTCCTGGTGGTTCCCCCGCAGGTTCGTGATGGGTCACCAGATTTTCAAGGAGCTTTTCGTTCTTATCGGGAACCAGTTTTATTACTGGTCTCCATACTTTGCGATGGAAAAAGAGCCAAAGCCAAGTAAACGGATAAAGGAATGTGGAAATAAACGCTTTTATTTTCAAGTGATCGATTAACCAGATATGTATTGACACTCTTTTGTATCTTCGACTTTGACTGTTATTAACTGGCGCACTTCCAGTTGGTTGGTCAGTCAATCAGTCAGTTATCGATTACACCTGCTAGGTCATCCGAGATTTGGGAACATAGAGTACCGGGCGTGAACGGAATAGATCACAGAAAAAAAGTGTCACAGCGATGCGATGAGAATGATCAGTCACATGAAATCCTTCAGGATCTCGAGTCGGAAACAGTTTGATTTTACGACGAAGCAAGTGCAGCAGTGATACTAAACAATGAATCTTTAATTACATGTTCAAAGGGAGCTATAGGGTTCCAGTGGCTGTAACCGTTTTTATTCTCTCCTGTCGATCGAAGTCCAACCTATATTCAAAACCGAATATCACAACGGAAGCATTCAGAAACCCGCTTACTAGATTTTAGCCTAGCAAACAGGACCATAATTCGTCCACTGGACAATAAACGAATTTTCGATCGGGTTCCGGGAATGTCGAGTTACAACGATCTCTACTGATAAAATTGGGAACCACTGATAACAGCTGATGGCTCCTCATAACCAGTGATCTTTTATTTTATACATTTATCGCACATTGCACGATTTCTATGTAAGGGGTTGTAACCATTAAGAGACTGTCGGATGGGAAAGTGACTGAAGACGACAGCACTCTAACTTGGGATCGCCAGAATCCGTACTTTACTTGAAAATTTGCCATATTCCGCGCCTGCTCTGCTACTTCGACCCCTGATGACTGTGTTGGATATGCTTGTTTTACCACAACAATGACGTTTCCTGATTGACCAGCAAGAGACTTTTGTTTGTCACACTATAAATCGAGCAATCTGATTGGCGTAAGAGGCTTTCGAAACCACCGAAGAATTAGCAATGATTGAGACTTCCTTGTTGCACGCTGTGACAATATAGTGATTGCTTTTCCCGAAGAACTGACTTTTGACAATGATAATCGATCTTGTTCTACGCCTGCTATAAAATTGTGGCCGCTGTCGATAGTCGTACACGGTTCTCGTTGGCCTTGTCATGTTGTGGCCAAATTTTCTGTCCTGTATTGTCACAAGCTCAACTACCCCGTTTGCCTCGTACTTCTCATTGGTTCGAACTATAAAGCGACACACGTCAGTTACAACAACCCCTTAGCCATGCATTGAGTGCGGTGATTCTGTTCGCCTTCTTTCAGTGGTACTCTCAATCCGAAATCTGACGAAAAAAACGAATATGAACGACGAAAGCAAAAATTTCAACCAGTAGTATCAAGCTGCTAGTGATTTTAACTATTGATGTTGTTTGTAGCTCAGGTCGATAGTTTGCATCGGTTGGTGATCGCTGGGCTTGGCGTTTAGGTCTCGAATACTTCATCACCAGTAGAGATGACATCGTCAGTAAGCAGTTCAAGTTCATATGAGAAGTTTGTAAATGCAAGAGCGCCACCGATCATGACACTTAATCATATACTGAATAATCCCATTTCATTGTATGTAGAAAAGAGGAATAACGAACAGGCTCGTTTTCGGTAACATCATCACCGTAGCTAATACAGTTACATTTATCGGTTAAAAACGCATAAGCTATGAACAACGTCTGTGTGGTAAAATGTGATTGGATAGTCGTCAAAATTGGTGTTGCGTAGTTAGGAAAGATGGGAGGGGAATGTTGTTGTTCCGTGGTAGGGAAAAGAACTTGTAAAACAATGAACATGGGTTTTTACGGATTATCCATGACCGGTTTCAACGAAAGGGTCAGCGCTTGGGTCACCATGGGTTCCAAGGTCGGTTTAGGATCGCGCCCAGGGCAGTTTGAATGCTTTAACGAGACATTTTTGAGAACAGAGTGATGAACTGAGTAATCTGATCGCTACAGCCTCTGCCCCGCTCGGTGTTTGTTTTCAAGTGACTTCCGGCGCGTTCGTAGGGACTTTGTGGACTTTTTTGAAAGCGTTATCGTTTACGTAATGTCCAGTGTCCGCAATTGCACTGATAATGGATTTTCTGTTTCCCGTTGTCAGCCAGGCTGGTTTGTGCTCTTTAATCATTTGTGGTAGTTGCTGTGTCATTCTACTTATATAGCTTGCCGAATATAAGTAAAAACGAATAGGTTAGCATGAATAACGTGAGAACAGGTAACCTGTCTTTTAGGTTCGTTGAGGTTGCTGGTCGACTGATGAAGCGGGCATGTAGTGTGGCAGCGGGAAAGGTGCGAGCGATTGCTTTTTCTAAGCGTTTTATTAGTAACTCACTTTTGTCATCTCTTTTGAAAGGGAGTTGAATGTATAACTCTTCCTTCCTAACGTTCACTGACGCCTGTCTCGTTGCTCTTTCTGCTGTGGTCTGAATGAAGCGTTCGGGGTATCCGTTATGCAGAGGCGTTAACTTCAAGATGTCTAATTCTTCACTCACCGTCTCACCCGAGCAAATCATTCGCACACGGGTTGCAAGGGTTCGAATTAGGCTTCCTTTTTTCCAACCATGGAACAACAACATTCTCCTTCTATCTTTCCTAACTACGCGACAGCAATTTTGACGACTACCGAATCGCATTTTAACACAGACATTGTTCATGAGTTATGCGTTTCTAACCTATAAATGTAACTGTATTAGCCGTGATGATGATGCTACCGAAGACGAGCTTGTTCGCTATTCCTGTTTTCTATATGTAACTTGATCATACCTTTCAATGTACGTAGCCATTGCATGACTGAACCCTAGGAGCCTATCGCACCATGCATGGCCAAGTTCACTGGTTGGGCATTTTATACTCTAATTCGATGCCATGGACTGGCTACCTCTGCTCATCTTCCAACCACTACTCGCCTCAATGAAACTTGCACTCCGAGGAACCCTGTCTGAGAATGCGCGCAACACATACCTAAACCACCTCAGCCTGGTAGACTTTATTGTTTAATTCACCGATTTGTTTTGTGAGTCCCACCTCAGCATTGCTGGTGCGATGTTCCTACCAAATTCGAGCGGTACTACGAAGACACCGGTGTTCGAATATCGACAATCTTTGTGTGTCTTTTACCCGCGATGATCATGTATTCTGGATCGTAAAAAAAAATACGGCGTACGGCCAACCTTTGGTAGGTGAACGGATGTCATTTCGACGCCACAGATGACAGATTGTCGAAAGCCAAATGAATCTTCTGTGTACGCAAAGACACTATCCGATATCCTGCCCCTCGGTGAACTGCCATTGCCCAGATAACAAAGCTTATCTACTTGGTTTATTGCCTCTCTAAATACCATCGAGTTTGGTGTTCTGAACTGGAGAAACAGTGACTCAGTCACATCGCGTATCTCAGTGCACGTGATCCGACGGTCTCGGTCTTTTCCTTTCTTTATACTTCATTAAGCTGCTCGGACAGTTGTGACAAGATGCATAACAAAAGAAGACGCTCGTGTTTATGATCAGTTCCACTGCAGTCGCATGTTTTCCATGTTGGCCGTTAGGCAACGTCACCGGTGCTCGTGATGTGCTCTCGATTTTATTGCGACAGACGTACATTATGACTGATATGAGTATATTTGGTTTGTCTATAAAACGATTCATTTTGCTGTATTAGCGCTCCAATATTCATTGAAAACCATGGAAGTCTTTTTCGGCTGTTTTATCTGTTTTGTCACATTAATCATCAGCTTCAACGCATATACACCGAATCTTAACTGAGATTTGAACCACAGGTGAATGATTCCAAGTGAAACACTTTATCTCGAGACTACATGCATGGGCTCTGAACGGTTTGTTTCATATCGACACACCACATGATATGGGGCCACTTCGTGTTGGTACTATTGTTTCAACTAAATCCTATTCTTATATCATTTTTCTCATAAGGATGATGATTATTATTGATATATTTATCTAATGAGCCCAATAAAAAAGCCTCATGATCACCAAACCTGCTGCAATAACAGAGATAATCGACAACTGTGACACTGTGGTTTGCGATCAGTTATTTGTTACAATAATTCGCATGACAGCAGAGTACTGTGTGATCGCTAATGAACGATTTCAACTTTGGATTTCACATGATGGTATACTTTTTTACTACGGTACCGATCTACCGGTGTGCTATTGTCACTCCTGTGACTTCGTTGGTTAGTGGCTGTACCACTTTCGTCTCCGTCCACTGTCCCGTGTCGCTTTGCTCGTAAATACTGAGTTCGACTGGGAAAAGCAGCGCTAGGGCCAAGCTATGACGTGGCACTGATCGGTCAGAATTTCGACGTTGAGGCTTACATCCGCCGATCCCTCGCGGATACCCTCCTGGGGACCTCTAGATCCACAGCACATTCGATTGGGAACATTGCCGGCTATGACTCTAAGTTGTAGTTAGTGGCAGTTGTGTTGCGAAAGTATGTCCTTATTCCAAAGAAGCTTCTTTTTTGTAGTCTTTGGGTTTACTGTTCGTTTCATCTTTTACATGGCACCACTGTACTCTGCTCTGAGTTATCAGTGGATAAACATATTTAGTGAACCGATTTTGTAACAATCATGGAGATCGACTTGTGTACAGAGCTAGTTCACGTATCAACACCACATACCGCATCCGTTTATCTTTTCCATCCCGTCAGAAACAGTTTATGCTGTTAGCCGTGCTCGCGGCTAATCAGTTGAAAAAGATGCCCTGTCAACCGTATCCGAAACCGCCACCTCCACGTAAACGACCGTTTATGCTCGGCTTGTTTCGACGTTGGGGCAGTACGGGCGAAGCGAACACACAGAAGTCAAATACCAGCGTAAGCAGCAACAACACGTCTGTGTCTGGCCCTAGTACGAAAGATTTTCGAAAAGCATCTGTTGGTTCTCAACGGCAAACTGGAAACGCATCCTCACCGGCGTTAACTTTGTCATCCGAATCGCTAGTCAGTCAGTCAACTGTCGCTGGTCGCCGTGGTTGTAGTCGTGGTGGAATCCCGTTGATTTCACCGCCGGTCAATATGAAGCATGTTGTTCATATAGATCATGATTGGCTTGCCGGTGGCACCCTGAATGAAACATCTTCGATCAGTATGTTTCCTGGTGAGTGTGTCTGATGTTTTTTTGCGGTCCCGATGGACTGTATATTATCTTTTATAACCTATTTCTTCCTTTTTATGACATGAAAATGTTACAGTATTCCGGGAAGGGGGTCGCGATCAATTAGAAACCACCAACTTCGGAGAGTGGTCAACGGCGCCCGCAGCGGGATTCAAACCCGAGACCGAAGTGTCTAAAGTTCACCATGATGACCGTCTGACCGCCGCCAAGAAGCGATCAGTTTACGATACTAAAAAAGTGCGAATACCCTAACCGGTGATCGTGGTCGTAGTCGGCTTCTGGGTTTTGGCCGACGAGACCCATCTACCAGCAAGTTGGAGACACTATGTGACCTGCACAGTTTTAGGGTTAATTTCGTACTTGCATGAGAGCTGTCCCCGGGACGGGAAATAAACTTTCTTACCTGTAATTATCGCTCCC
This sequence comes from Fasciola hepatica, assembly GCA_948099385.1. NCBI lineage: Eukaryota > Metazoa > Platyhelminthes > Trematoda > Plagiorchiida > Fasciolidae > Fasciola > Fasciola hepatica. The sequence continues at coordinate 2,986,835 of CANUEZ040000164.1, forward strand.
TAGGCTCCGTACACCTTTACTTCGAGCTGAGTGATACCGCTAGGTTACCACCCAAACCAGGACAGTGCCCTGAAAATGCAACGTACCAAAAAGATGGAAATGCGATATCGTAAACAAATGAGAGGGTAGATTTGCCTTGCTCCACTCGACCTGTTTTGTTTTCTGTCGCTGTTTAGGTGGGAAATAATGGAGCAGTTGACAGATACTTTTCAAATATATGGTTTAGGGCCCATTTGTCGAACCAGTAGTTCAGTTCAGTTCAGTTAATACAACCATTTACCATCCACTGGGTGCGATGGATTTGGTTGCTGTCTCTCAGTGGTCCATCAGTTGTAAATTATGAAGAAAAAAACAACAGTATGGAAAGAGTAAGAACCAAAAATAGTGTTAAGTCGACGAATAAAGTTCGTGAATACGAGAGCGCCAGTTTAATTTTATTTTAAATTTATGCGGCTAGCTCCTGCGAGAAGATGAGCTAGTTTCATGCATGTCCCGAATGGCACCTACCCATGAGCGGCGATCGGACGCGAGGCCTGAGCCCAGGGAAATCCAGTCCTGCTTCCAGTTACGAACGCCGTAGACAGACTGGAGTCCTAATCCCTCAACGTCCGATTTAACGATAATGACCCTGTTTCCAACTATCCCCCAAGGCGACGGCGCCGTGCTGGACATGGGACAGAAGCCAGGCGTTGTTTTGAGATCTCTGTCTGGACGTCGAAGGGCATGTCCAAACCACTGCAGTCGTTGGCGTTGAAGGAACACTGACAGCTTTTCGATGTCGAAGCACCGTTGTCTTATTATCAGTATCATCATAGACATGAATGAGCAGACACTTTTAGCTCCTTGATGTCCTCGACGCGTAGTGGTCACGTCGCGCAACCGCAGGTCAGTGCTGGACGGATAGCTACCCGGAAGACGCGAACTTTGGTCCGGAGGCTGATTTCGTTTCGCTCCCAGAGTACATTTGCGAAGCTGGCACTTTTAGTGTGTAACTTGACTTCATCTTGGGCTTGACTGTTCGGGAGAATTGAGGGGTTTAGATATTTGAACGCCGGGACTTGCTCAGCTGGTTAGCCGTTCAAGTATATCGGGAAAATGGACTGTGTGGTGCATGTCAAAAGGGTCTTGGTCTTAGACGTATTGATCTCTAGTCCCATGGATTTTGCAAAAGATTCTATGCGATTGAGAACCGGTTGTAAAACAGTTGGGCTATCTCCAAGGATGACGATATCTTCTGCGAATTCTAGATCGGCGAGGAAGTCATCGGTGCCCAGCTAGATATCAGGGTAGTTGGTGAGCTCCTGACGTACTATCAAATTGATGGTGTAGTTGAACGGCACTGGTGACAAGGGACAGCGTTGTCTAACTCCGGAGTTGACGGAGAAGTCACTAGATTCCTCTTCATATATGCGTAGTACGACCTCATGAGACTGAGAAGCTTCTGGGGCATTCCATTCGTTTGTAGTATAGTCCATAACGATCCTCTGTTAGCTGAGTCAAAGGCAGCCCGAAAATTAATAAAACATGCTGCAGTCGGTTGCTGAAACTTCTACCGATGTTTTAGTACCCGGCGCGACCCCTATCCATATCCATGACGTGCCTTCGCTTACATTCCGTTAGTTTCGGCGTCTGACAAGACTGTGCTTGACTCGTGGGATCACGGTTCGAAAAAGGATATGCTTGAATTTTTCTGCCGGGTAGAGCTTTCATACATTGTGTTGTGTTGTATTGTGCTCCTGTGTATGTTTCCACGGCGCAAAACGATAGTGTCCTCTATCTACCGTAAAACACGCACTGTATCCAAGACAGTCTCTGTACTCCATGCCGGTATATGCCAGTAGTTCGAAATTAATAGACGTATCTCGTTATATTAAAGGAAATCAAACTGTTCAGGATCAGCCTCGTTGCATAATTTCCACCAAACAACACGGATATGTGTGTCCGTGAAGCTAGCCTGTAAGTTGTATAGCGTACACTACTCCGAACAAAAATGAAACGGCAGCTGTACAATGTACCCCTATTTTGCTAGTAAAATTACTTACTGTTGCGCTGTAAGTGAACTGCATAAAACTTGAGATTTCGGATGCATCGGTAATTTCCCACTGTTATTTAGTTCTCGCCAGGTTTTTTACTCTCGCTTTTTCTTCACGGATTTTATGCCTTTCCAGCCATGACGGGTCATTTCCCAGACAGTCAGCCGGACATTCTCAACACGTCGCGTCGTCCACCTCACGCGGTACGTTTCCCGATCCTCTCACCCGATTGTTTTCAGCCTCATCACACGACCGCATGTAGTTGTACTTCGGGCCGTTCACCGAACGCTTCTTCAGCTGTTCTCGCCAATAATAAATCACCAGCCGAGGAGAGGAAATCCACATTGGATCGTCCAGTTCGTTTATGGGATACCACGAGTGCACCGACCACTGACAAGAGCGTCAGACAAGATGGTAGTTTGCCTCGTATGATGCGTAAAACAGGAGCCCAGTCTACCATTGGATTCACAGGTGAGTGTTTTCTAATTGATTGGTCCCAAATCCAATGTAAATGTTTGAAAAACCTATCACCTGCAGTACCACTTGAACTGAACCTTGTGTGATGTTCAGTTGATACAGATGGTTCTGACGCATGGCTGTTGCCCACGATTTAGCACGGTCCGCGCTCCACCAACTGGGCTACGAGGTTACCACACCGATGGGATTGGACATTTTAAAAGTAGATCGCACTGATTTACCTGTCCAAATTATATTGGCACATAACATACACCAGTGTATAACATCCTTGGTTCTCGAGTTGCTGTCAAACCACGTAACACAGCGAGAGATCGTCACCATGGTAGCGCAAACTGTCTCGGCCTGAAAACAATATTCAGTCCCCTTGAACTCTCGATAAAGGATGTACCAGAGGAATTCACTTCCCTCTTTCAGGCGTGCTGTGTTCAAAACCGAAGTCAAGTTTTTTGCTTATGGGAGCTTACTTGTGTTATAATCTACAAGACGTGTCAGTTGAAGGTTCGTTCATAAACTCAAGCATCAGAATAACGCTAACAAGTGAAAACCTAATTTGCATCAAATGTGCGTTTTCGCCATTGTAGTGTTTTCCACGGTGTGCATGCCTGTATGTTCTTTTCAACACCTGCTCTGTCCATGTGACCGAAACGAATTTTGATTTGCTCTGGAATCCATAATTTCTGTTGATCACGCATCTCTTCATGAGTAGTATACATGCAGCACTCCAATATAATGGGAAGATTTTTGTTCGCCAGCCGTTCTGCGCTTGCCCACTAGTCCTAGGAAAAAGACTAGCATGCTCCTGAACAATCTTGGCTTATTATTGAACAACATCATAATGCTAGGTTAGCGCTGCCAAACATTCCACAGACATAATTTGTTCAATTGGTTTTGTGAGCCGTCTCTGTTGTGGTTGCCTTAATCACCAGCCAAACACTGCCTGGCACGGTTTCCTCCCGCGATAGCTCAGTTGGTACAGCATCTGCCCGGTAAGCGAAATGTCGCCGGTTCGTGGCGGTGGGATTTTTTGGGTCACAAATGCAAGTGGATTTTCCGTTACGTAAATAGAATACACCAATAATGAAACACCGGTAAGCTGTAAGATTTGCTACGCGATCTGAATCATAATGACAATGTTCGGGATGCGGCTTTAAAATATTGCTACAGGACTGGGTTGGTTCCTAGATGGGGGGACGACTTACCGGATCAGATAAATTTAGTTTACATCTCATCTGATGGTCAGATATCAGCAAGTGTTGTCGTGAATAGGGGGAACACTTAATACTTACTTACTTACTTGTTTCAGTCTGTGATATCGACTTGACATCCGTTTTTCGTCTACCAGTGGCCGAGTGTCCGCTGCAATTGTTGGGTAAATTCTTTTATACAGATCAGAAATTAGCCTTTGCAGTTAGAAGATACACCAAGATTATCGGTATTAGAACACCGATTTCTTCGTAATCTCTCCCAACTCTGATGAGGAAAAGTGATCATCAGTGCTGCCTTCAAGCATTCCGGTTACATGCAGCTTCCGAGTCCACCAGATTGTTGGATACATTGTGCTGTGGCTAGGTGCCGTAATCGTTGCCGTAGTTCCATTCGATATCTTTCTTCGTCTTTATGATTTTCGCGTATAACTGACTTCCCTGCTCATTCGCTCTTCATGTCTTTATCCGTTCTCCTCTTGATTGGGCGATACTGCGATGTTAATGGTTAAATAAACTGAAATGAACCTAACTCCGCCCTCGTGTTTTGGGACAGTGTAACTGGTTATCCGCTTATTTTGATCCATTGTGTTCAAAAGGTCACCACGACGTCCCACTGCCAATCGTTTCTGTCATCTTAAAGTTGTGTGCAAACTGGTACATGATGAATTAGAGGGAAGTAATATTCACACTGCATGTTATGATCAAAAAACTTTAGTGTTAGACTGTGATCCACAGTCCCTCAGTTCGTTACCATACCTGAATCAATCGGGCTTTAAGTAACTCGCCACCAGTGCAAGTGTAGTTTTTAAAGTTTGTGGCCCTCGTTTATAGTACAGTGGCCCAGTGCGGTTATGATATGTGTCTGTGCCGCTGCCCTCATGTAGAAACTTGAAGTATGTGATACTGAACTCGTGGATCCCGTGATTTCCTCTTCATCAGACTCTATCTTGAAGTCCAGTGTGTTTAATGAATCCCTTTGTTGTCCGACTCGGACAGAGCAAAGCTGTACGCTACCATGCACGTTTCTAGGTCACGGATAGGGCAGCGGCCGCTCCGACAGTCAGCCGTGAACAAAGTGGCCTCACCAAATAAGAGGTCGTGGACGATTGGCGGCAGTGCTCGAGGACATGGTAGGATTTTTGCTTGGCTAATATTCTCTACTATAAAATGCCATATAAATCTGCTGACAGTACTGTGACATGGCGAGTGTGGCCCACCACTAAAGACAACAGCTCGTTGTCGTGTTCCGCTCACTCGACAAGGTTCACGTACAATTGTCTATCGGCTCATCTGAACTAACGCTGCTGCCTTGCAGGACGCACTTGGTTGCGTGAAGGCTAGTGATGCATCCCCGAAGAAAAAGGCCTACTCTGGACTGAACGACGGAATAGTGCAGCAGGCCACAACGCAAACACGCACGGAAGACATCACTCCCACTAAGATTGACTATTATATTCTATTGTATTTCCCATCCCCCCATTTTTGTAACTGTTGTTGTTGCGTTGGCATCACGCTCGATTTCAAGCCGGTGTAAAAATATACAAACAGCAGTAAGTCCCTGTGTCGTTGGTCGTCTTTTCGACGGGGACAATTCAGCGGACATCAGTTGAAGTCAGGAGTTAGTTACTACTACCGTTATCAGTAGCCAAAATGGAAATTTAAACATCCGCATTCTTTTTCATTTTCCTCATCCCACTTCTAGTAATCAGGAACTGTAGTTCACATTCACCAGTTCCCCACTGGGATTTGATCCAGATGTGCTGAGTTGTGGGTCTGAATCGTTAACGGTTGTATTATCCGAGCTCGCTCCCACTTACTAGCTTCACGTCAAATCTACAGGATACTCCACCCATTCACCAGTGACTTTAGCCGGTAACGACTGGTGCTCACACACATCTATGGACTCCCATGAAGGTTTCGCTGATAACCCGCAGTATTTGACTACATGATCAGTTTGAGTGACAGTGTTGGTGTGAGGAAATATGTTGTCGGACAGCTCAGAATGCTTAACATGTAAAACCCTAATGGGATGCTAAGTTCGAATGTTCGTCGCAAGTCGGTTGATATAAGATGCAGCTGATGGTTCCCAACAAGCTCATTTGAAATCACTGAATGTTTCCGTGGCACTATATAATCGTGATATGTTTCCACTGAGAATTTGAACAGCCGATTCATCTAGGCACCAGGTCTATTCGGTTATGATAAGCTTTTACTCTTTCAGGTGTTCACCTGTCCCTTCTCATTTAAGCTACATCGACTTCGATTTTACTTGAACCACAATATTTAACTTTGACACGCACTCTTCGTTCCACGTCTTTTGAGCCATGCTGCCCGTTTTTCCCAACCGACTACTCTCATTATTGTGACCGCAAATTTGGTTCCCGTCCCGGCGGTCGCTCGGTCTTCACTTCTCTTAAATTATGCTCGCAACACAATCCCTTTTCAACATCATATATATATATATATATATATATATATATATATATATATATATATATATATATAGTTAAAGACTGGAACTAAATCGAGCTCTACTTTTGGTATTGTGGATCAATTTTGGGTTGTTTTTGTACCTACTGATTTTTTCTTGTTTGATTCAATCTACAGATTCAACAGACATCCTCACTCTTACCAGTTCTCTGTCAGTTGGTTCGAGTAACTTTTTTCTTCACAAACCACAGTCGGCCAGTTCCCCGACAGATTCCATCGCCACCACTGATTCTCGACACCCTGATCATCCACGTCGTTTCAACTCGGTGACCACTAATTCCAATGATCTCAGTGACAATTGTCATGGTCATCCCGGTTCTTGTCACTGTTCTTCGCCCAGCGATTTACCTCTGGATGGTTCTAATTCCACAAACTCAAGCCCGTTGGATGGACGCAAATGTTTTATCTCCAGGTTTGTTACCTTTTCGATTTTCCCTATTGAACTGACAATATGGCTCAAATTCTTCGTCCTTTTTATCTCCCCACTTTTTTATTACCTGCTTGCATATGCGTGCAATGCAAGAGTAAAGCTTCTAAGGGCCCACTACGCCATTAAGGACAGCTGGTAAACTGACCGTGAAACTTGGGGTGGAGAACCGCATAGGGTCCCGATTGGCCTGGTGACAGTGAGTTGTTGTCTACCGCTAGTGATCGGTGGCGACGGGACCCCAACGTCTGACCTACGAGTCTGTAGGTAAATGCTCTGAACCACCGGACACCTGTACTGTTGTGGTGGACTGTACATACTACTTATTCGATAAGTAATGCAACGATAATGGACGTGATTATGTCACACAGACTGAACGGAACAAGATGAAGAAAGGCATACAAATCTCATGTTCGCATCCTCCGATCCGATTACGACTGTCTTCAAGTCACGACTGGATCACTGATGTGCATACAGGCATTGTTGTTTCACTTGATTGGTTTTGATGACTTCCGAACGATTGGTTCTCACTGAACAACCTATTTACCAGACACGTCTTCTGGATTATAACAGTTTCCGTCAGCTCGTTGAAACGAATTCAGTGACTTTCTTCTCCGCAATCAACTATCTGTGTTATCGCAATATTCACTATTTACACTAACAAATGATGACAAGAAACCGTCGAATCTGCTAAACCACAATTCATAACCAAGCCTGCTCATGTGAACTGAACCGGTAGACGCCGACTAGTACATAGGGAAATCCTGCTGTAGGCAGTCAAATTACAAGCCAGTTCACTGTGGCGGACGCCATACGCTGCTGTAATTTTGGCGGGTATACTGTGTGATCCGTAGGCGAAAAGTCAGAAGCCCTTTGGCGTGACCTCGTGGCTCTGCTGGTGGAGCAATTTCGGTACTAAAATGTGGGTGGCAACCATGCGTCGGTTCGAATCCCACTGGGGTCAACGACTTTTAGCATTTGAATCATGCCAAAAATTTGTCAAATTTTGCCAAACCACAGTTCACGAATTCGGAGTTGGTATGTGTATCTGGTTATTTTTCCAGCAGAACTCGGTGCACACTTAAAAAGCATCCAAACGTTCGGCAAATAATTTAGGATTGCTTTAGGGAGCTCCTTTTTTCTCGTGTTTTTCTCACCTACATTGGTGACCCCTTAAGCGGTTCTCCGGCAATTTTATTTATTATGCCGATGATATGGCTCTCTCTCAAGCTATTTCTAATACTCAGGACTTCAATTATTTTTCCAGTAATCTGTTCAAGACCTATGTTTTCTTTGTTCGATCCGGTTTAACTCCGAATTTGTCCAAATACTTCGAATGCATATTTACCCTCTCTCGATTGCCTTATCCTTGTAACCTACCTATCATTCCCACACAATTGCTAACTACAGCAGGTTCCATCAAGTGCTTTGGAATCACCGTTGACGGAAATTTTAGATGGTCATCTCACGTTTCAAACTGTGAAAAGAAACTATGCAGGCTGTCTTGCCGAATACGATAGCTGAGGCATTTTAACGTTAAACAGAATATTATTCCCTTTTTCGTTCATTAAAGTTTCACTCGGTTCTCCTCCACTCCTCCAATCTTATTTTTGCTGGTCTGCTGAAGAAAGATTTCATGGTTATTCGCTGAGAAGTTTCGATTATTAGTAGGGTTTCTTTCGCACCATGGCGCAAAATTGCTGGTCGATTGTATGAACTACACCTGTGCTATGTCAAAGTTTGAAAGATCCTTCTGGACTCCACCCACCTTTTGTGCAGTGATCCAACCAAATGTAATTATCTCGCTTCTACACATTCTGCGTTTCGATCAGTACCTTATCACATTAAAATTTACAGAAACTCTGCGATTTCTTATCCGAAAACTCACAATCCGGGCACGAGTCTAACCTGTATTTCTTAGCAACTTCTGGCATGTAATAGTTTTTTTTATTTCCTCATTTCAGTGAGGCACCAAGTATAGGTTTTTTTGAACTGACAGTCTGGTCAAATGAAAATACGGAATAAAAGTCGTTAACCCCAGAGAGATTCCAACTCACTCGTGAACACTGCCCACGCCTTAGTACCGCCTGTGGTCTACCAGCTGAGCTGCGAGGTCATACCAGGGGGCGGTGGATATTGGCCGGTTCATCGGGAATCTCGGCTCCTTCAACGTGCGTACACTCATGCAAATCGGTCAGCAGGCGTGCCTGGCGCTCACAATAGACTATCTGAAGATTGATGTCTGCTGTGTAAGTGAAACGCGTATCCAGGATTCGAGCAATGTAATTCAACTAACTGCTCGTGGTATCTCATCGAGGTATTTCCTGCGCACTTCAGGAGGCGAAAAAGCTAGAGCTGCGAGTGAACGTGGTGTAGGAATAATCTTGATTGAAAAGGCGCAGGACTGGATCCTGAATAATAGTCATTTATGTGCTGTGAGACTCCAGGGGTCAGTTGCCGTTCGAAAGGATAGTTGTGTCAAGTACAGTTTGTTTGTGATCTCGGCATACGCCCCAAGAGACTGCAGTTCTGAGATGCAGAAGGATGAGTTCTGTGTTGAACTCACGGTTCTGGTTCGCATGAGCAAAAGCTCTGACATTGTAGTGCTAACAGGTGATTTTAATGCACATGTTGGCAAACTTAGTGCATCAGAGGCTTGTTTAGGTGGGCGTTGTCCCTTACCCACTCAGCGCACATATAACGGGGACAGGGTTCTTCAGTTTTGTGCCGGCAATCGGTTATTCCTATCTGGTACGAATTTCCGACACAGCTGGCGTCGCACAGCGATACGGCGCTCTAACTCTACAGGTACTCTAAGCCAGATCAGTCGTGTCGCACGAAGCTACCGGAGGCGCAGTTCTGTTCAGAAATGTAGATCCTACCGGTCCACGTACGTAGAGTTGGATCGTGCATTAGTTTTGATGCGATTATCTCTCCAGCTCCATAGTTCTTGACACAAACCGCAAACCTGGTTAGAGGTACAACGTTTTTCGGATGCAGAAGTTCGCACCAGTTATGAACAAACATTATCACATAAGCTGGGAACTACGACGAATAGTAATGTAGATGAGCACTGGGCCCATATCAAACAGGCGATGCACACAGCAGCAGGTTTCGCCTATAGTCCCAGATCCGATGTCCATCAAAGACACTGGATTTCCTAAGAGTCGGTCAGTCTAATGGAGCAAAAGCATCCGCTCTTGAACTGAAAGGAGATAAATAAGATATGAATATATCGTCAAAGGCAAGTTACAACACAACCCTAAGAAGGATTGCGATAATTCGTTGGTGAAAGTAGCCTGTGTTGGATACGTTTTTGTTTTACCACATCAATGCCTTTTCCTGATTGGTCAGAAAGTGACTTTTGTTTATCACGTTGTAAATCGAGCAATCTGATTGGCGAAAGAGGCTTTATAAACCACTGAACAATTAACAATAATCGAGATTTCTTCCTTGTTGCGCTCTGTATCAATATACTGGTTACATTTCCCGAAGAACTGGCTTTTGACATGATGGCAGCGGAAACTGATGTGAAAATGTCGATATCGGAGGCACGAACGCACAATCGCCTGCAGATCCACCCACCGGCGCACTTGGTGATGGAAGACACGGGTCGATTGGTTGACAACTGGAGGCTGTGGCGAACGCAGTATGAAGATTTCCGGACTTCGTCGTAGACGGAGTACGAATCAAAGGCCATGAAGCTTGCGTTATTTCGTCACGCCATTGGACCGGCGGCGCTTCGCATCATCACTGGCTTTTCATATGATTCCGATGAGTATAGTGGAGACTGGATGACGGTGATGCTTAAGCTCGAGCGACATTTTCTTGGTGTGTGCAACGAAACATATGAGCGTCTTGTTTTTAACCAACGAACACACAAGCCAGACGAATCATTTGACTCTTTGGTGTCGGTAAGAGCACTGGCACGATCATGTAATTTTTGCACCTGCCTAGAAGAGAGCCTCGTGCGGAATCGGATAGTGATCAAAATACGCTACCCTGCGGTGAATAAAAGGTTGTTGAAGATCCCAAAATTATCACTCCAGCAGTGCGTCGACATCTGTCGAGGTTAGGAAGCAGCCGAACAGCGCATGGAGGCGATGAATGCATCAGAATCACGTGGTCTGTACAAAATAACATCGGAGACACGCATGGTACCAAACACGAAATGTCAGTTTTGTGGCAGATTACATTTAGTTGGGAGAGACAATTGTCCGGCCCGGGGAAAAATGTGTGATAGCTGCAAGAAGCGCAACCATTTCGCATCAAAATGTTTCCTCAAGACAGCACTGGACAGAAAACAAAGCCATCACAACGCGGATCGAGTGAATGGGGTGCAAGTACCAGCAGAGCGAAAAGGCGTCTTTGCCAAGATGGTTGTGAACGGAGAAGAGGTGGATTTCCAGTTGGACACTGGAGCATCGGTGAACATCATGCCTGTGAATGCTCTGTCTAATATTACATCGACACCGACACAGAAGATACTCGTGATGTGGAACGGTGACAAAGTTCAGCCAAGGGGCGAGGCGATGCTGAAAGTCATCAATCCCAAGGATGGACAGCCATCACCCATAAACTTTGTTGTGGTCGACCAAGGCCATGTTCCCATCCTCAGATGCGAACCTATCGAAAATCTTGGTTTGGTTTCATTCCACTATGATTCTTTCATTTACCATGTACGTGATAATGTCGAATATTATTTGGAAAAATATGCCTCTATTTTCGATGAGAAATTGGGAAAGCTTCCTGGATTGGCGGCGTTAAACGTATATGAATCCGCAGAACCTGTGACATTACTAACAAAGCGTATCCCATATGCAGTTAGAGAACGATTTGAGCGCGAGTTGGACATTCTCATATCGAAAGATGTCCTGGTTAAAGTTGAAGAACCGGCAGATTGGGTGAGTCAAATCGTGATTGTGACGAAAGCATTTGGGGAACTTCGCATTAGCATTAATTCCAAACCACTGAACAAAGCACTCGGGCGAGAGCACTTTTCGTTACCTGTTTTGACGATATTCTTCCTGAGTTATCAAACGCGCGTTGCTTTACGAAAGTTGATCTGGCTTCAGCGTTTTGGAATGTAGAGTTGGATGAAGCCTCGAGTTATTTGACCACATTTGGCACACCGTATGGCCGGTTCCGTTGGGAGCGATTACCCTTCGGCCTGAAGGTATCCAGCGAAATATTCCAGAAGAGGATCCTCCAAGCAGTGGACGACTTACCCGCAGTGCTGTGCGTAGCAGATGGTATTCTAATTTTCGGCAGAAATATCGAGGAACACAACAGAAGGTTCGATTCTTTTCTTCGACGATGTATCCGTGATGGAACCAAACTAAAACGGGACAAGTTGACACTTTGTCCAATAGACTTCAAGTTCCACGGCCACGTTATCCCAAGTTCGGGGATGAAACCGGATCCGGAAAAGCGAGCGCGATTGTAGGCATCCTGGCGCCAAGGGATATGAAAGGTGTCTCACGTTTTAACGGGATGATCAATTATCTGAGTAGATTCTTACCAGAGTTAGCAGAATTGATGAGACCGATCCGCCGATTAACACATAAGGGAGAAACGTGAATTTGGTCAGATGAACAGCAATTAGCGTTTGATCGCACCAAGCAGCTTATCGTGAAGGCCCCAGTCCTAGCATATTATGGTCACACCTTACCTCTATGCATACAATGTGATAGCAGCCAACGTGGTTTAGGAGCCGTTCTGTTACAGAATGGACGCCCGCTTGATTATCGTAGTAGGACGCTAACAAGTTGTGAACAAAAATATGCGCAAATTGAAAAAAGAACTGCTGTCAATCGTGTACGCTCTAGAGAAGTTCAGTGATTACACCTTCGGGTGACTTACGCACATATATTCAGATCACAAGCTATTGATCACGATGGTGGGTAAGTCGCTACATCGAGCTCCAAGAAGACTTCAGTCGATGTTAATATGTCTCCAAAAGTATAACTACGAACTTCATTATCAGCAAGAAAAGCAGATGTTTTTAGCTGATACACTCTCACGGGCCACACTACCGAATACGGAAAGCGAACGTAGAAATGAAACGGTGAACATTTCATTGGCGGTTACGTAAGCTGAATTATCCCAAATCCAGAACTCCACGATGGCAGATCCTTGTCTACAATCTCTGAAGGAAGTTATCACTCAAGGTTGGCTGGAAGAAAAAAGAACCCTATTGGCAGAAGAGTTACTTTATTTCAAATTTCGTGATGCGCTAACAACAGAAGATAAACTGATTTTTCGGGGTGAGCGTTTGGTGGTCGCCCAAGCTTTTCGAAAGGACGCTCTACGTCGGTTACACTGTTCACACGCAGGTATCAATGAATGTATCATCCGGGCCACAGAATCATACTACTGGCCTGGTATCGCAGAACAGATTAAACAGATGGTGGCAAATTTCGAACCATGCAGACAATTTGATCAGCGACAAACGAGAGAACCGATGGAAATGCGTCCAATACCTGACCGGCCTTGGCGAATTGTGACGTTGGATATCTTTAACCATGGGAAGGACATTTACTTAGTGACCGTTGATTACTACAGTGATTTCTTCGAAGTCGACCTTCTGAAAACAGAAACCACTGCAGAAATTATCACAAAACCGCGGACCAATTTTGCACGACATGGGATCCCGATTCGAGTGATTTCCGACGGTGGTCCTCAGTTTCGCAGCACGAAATTTCAGCATTTCACGGAACTGTGGCAGTCCAGCCATCACATCACCAGTCCCAACCACAGTCAGTCCAACGGTAAAGCAGAGAGCGCTGTGAAACAGGCGCTTTTCAGTGCTCTTCACCGTAAAGGTATGCCGCGGAAGTTGGTGAATCTACTGAGGTCATTGTACTCTGATACTTCTGGCGGCGTAAGTGTTTGCGATGAACTGTCCGGTCGGTTCGGAACGACCAGCAGTTTTCTACAAGGGTGTCTCACTTCTCCATTCTTGTTAAACCTCGTCATGCACGAGATAATGGAAAATGCCTTGTGGGTATGGAACTGGCAAATGGTGAAAAGCCATGTGGCCCAGTTTATGCGGACTACCTTTTCTGCTTGTTCGAATCCACGGAACATGCGCATTGTTCACTAGATATACTCTCACAAGCTGTAACTCAATACGGCATGCGCTTTGCACCTTAAAAGTGTGAAGTGATGTTGCAAGACTGGCCGTCAACGATTCCGAGCTTGATGCTCGATGGGGAGGCACTAACTACTGTCGACGATTTCACTTACCTTTACAGCAGTGTGACGATGGATTGAAGCACTGTAGTAGACCTGGGCACGCGTATATGCAAGATTTGAGTGGCGTAAGCTGGACTGAAGCACTTGTGGCGACGACCTGATATTTCACTGGAGTTGAAAGGTCGTGTGTACTATGTTGCTTTGCGGTGCGGTGCGGTGTTCCCAGTTCTGTTGTATGGGTGCAAGACGTGGATTTTGCGTGCGAGAGATGTTCGTCGCTTTGAGGTTTTCAACCACCGATGTTTGCTTAGTATCGCTAAGATTGTATGGAATGACCAGATGAGCCGCGCTAAAATCAGAAATCGAGTATTGGGTACCAGTTCGAAGAATATTCTGTCACAGCTCATCCAACTTAGTAGACTTCGTTGGTTGGGGCATGTGTTGTGTATGGCAAACGTCTACCGTACTTTGCCTTGTTTTCCATTCCTCCTTAGGAGTGGAAGAAGCCACATGGAAGTCAACAGTAATCTCAGTGTTTCAGAATTGTTTCTGAGCAATGAGCCACTTACTATTTTCGCTGAGTTGTTTATATACTTCACCACGGTAATTGTTATTTTGTTAGTTGTAAGCGACAGACGAATGGTCCCTCTTTCAGATTACTTGAAAAGTAATTCTTAGTGTGCAAATGTTCATTTCGAACTCAATCGAAGGACCGGCGGGGGTCATAATGTCACGATTGTTTACTTCAGACCTGACAGACCTTGGTTCGAATTCCGCTGCCATCGGCCACTTTCCTATTCAAAAGCCTTCCATTGTCTTCGGCCCCGTGCTGTAAATATTTTACTTGTTCGATAGAGAGAGAAAAAGAGTGCAGTTTTTATCTAGACAATTGCACCTCACCATTTTGTTGAATATCGAATAAAAGTCGTCGCGCGTACAGAAGACCCGTTTGGATTTTGCCAACACGAACCACCTGTGGCGTCGGTTTTACATCCGATTATCCACAAAAGGTCGGGTGTATACTGTGGCAATTAGGTCCGTTATCCTTTACTCCTTAGAAAGACATCTGTTAAGAATTCACGGTACACGAAGTCTATCAGTGTAAGTGTATCTATGTCTTCGCTTTATTTCTCGAATACGATATAGACACCATATAGGAAGTGCCGTGTTCTGAGAATCCGGGATCATTTGTTGGAACTACCGCCTAATGCAAATTGTTTATGGCGGTTGAGACTTGTGTTACGCCCGTCCAAAGATGGACTCTCTTTCTACATTGTTAGAGGTTAAATAATTTGTTGAGGTCGTTAGTCCATAACACGAAGAGAAGAGACGAGAGCACTAACCAGAGGGCTTGGTCGCGTAGGACTTGTTAGGCTTACGGACTGGAGCCTATGGTTCCCGCCCACTGGATATTTGGTGATATTAGATGACTTGGCGTGGTTACTGGTTTAGTTGCATCAGAACTCTTTGTTGTTCCTCTTATTGTTATCATTGAACTCCAATTTAGCTGCAGTGAGGTCCTGTCTTCTATCAGGTTGGTGCAATAGTGCCATTGAAAACAGTTGTTCTGGAGCGCTGACAGATATGGCCCGGAGCCGGAAGCAGTGGCGTCAGTGCTGTGTGAAGTAATATATGCTGACTCCCCGTCCTTCCCATTCCGTGTATGAAAAAAGACACACAAAATTAAAATACCGTGTGTGGTAGAACTTGCAACAATAAAATCTCTAGAAAACGTAACGTCACGTTTTTCTGAATTCAGTCCATGGGGATATTTCACGAAACAAAGTCTTTCCAACTTTTTTGTCCTTTTAACCTTCGTGCATTGTTTTCCTGCTATATTATGATTATATATATATATATATATATATATATATATATATATATATATATATATATATATATCACTTATAGCTCTCTTTCCCCTATGCTTGTTCTCTTTCGTTTTGTTCTTTATTGAGCAATCCGGAAGGGAGGTAACTAAAACCAGAGCCGAGAAGGGTAACGGTCACGACGGAAAGAACTGAACTGAGATATAAAGAATGTTATGTAGTAAAGTATTGTGACACTTACTTTGATTCATTTTGTCCCTCCCATTACTCCTGCATCTCACTCACTCTCTTTTTTCCACAGACCCGAATCCCGCGAGCCTGCGGTGAACAATTCACCCAGAGTTGGGAATGACCTAAATCTCCCTAGTTCGCAGTGTAGCTGCTCACGCTGTCCTCATTGTACATGGACTCATGCGTCGGAACCCATTCAGTTGACTAGCCAACCGTTGGTCGCGTCGTGCAATGCCCACTCTCAGTCCAGACTCGATCTTTTCCATCTACTATGCTCGGCATATCCCCTGGAAAATTTGCCGCGAACCGATTGTCCTCAATCGACCTCTGATGGTGATCGAAACCCAGTTGACATGTCTCCTTGTGGATCAAGTGTGGAACAGGCATTGTGGTCTGCATTTCAATTGGCTGCCTCTTTGTCCTGTATGACCGGCAGTAGTGTCAATGGATTTGGCGGTAGCAGCAGCGATGGTTCCCGATTGGACGGAATCACGCGATTAGACGATATCATGCACCATGCCTCTGTGGGACATAAACGTCCCCGATCCAACGAGTCTGGTGCATCCGAACCTGTAACCAGGATCGGTTCCTCTTCCGCCACAGCAAACGGTCGTGGCTCTTCTAGTGTTGCCCGCAGTAGATTCGGACGAAGTAAACACTTCAAACGTTGGAAAGGACGGCCGAAAGACTCAGTTGAGCATACCGGCCAAACAGCCGGCGGCTGTAAGACGGGCATTCCATTGATTGATTCACGTCGACGATTTCAAAGCGCAGATCGCTGGGGTTCGTTTCAACCGGGTGTGGCGATGCCCAGTGTGTGTTGTACTTGTCGTGGGATGGCTACGCTGCCAGAATTGATTGGGGAGTGCATAGCGCGACAAGCTGAGTTCGGCGTGAGTGCTTCCTCACATCGTATCGATAATTTTTCTGTTTTTTCCACGTGCCATCAGCGGTTGAAAAAAGCGTAAGAGGTTTGAGTTGCCACTTCTTTATTACACACGAAGTGAACTATAGTAAAACGTTCACGCTCATGAATTATAGTAAAATGTTCAGATGAAAAGCAGTGTGGAAATCGTACTTTCGAAAAAGGGAAAGTTCGTGGGTGGAACAACAGAGTTCGAGAGCATTCCATAATTCAGCGTCCGATGAACGAAAGGAGATTCAAAAGTTAGTGTTCGATATCTGGGGACAAAATCCTGGTACGGTTGATTGGTTGCCTGTGTCCGGGGGGTTAATGCGAATGGACCATCCGAGGTAAGGTCGGAGGGACAAAAACGAAAATTATCGCGGTAGAATGAGCACAATGGAGTAGTCACTTGGCGGCGGACA
Source organism: Fasciola hepatica (assembly GCA_948099385.1). Taxonomy (NCBI): domain Eukaryota; kingdom Metazoa; phylum Platyhelminthes; class Trematoda; order Plagiorchiida; family Fasciolidae; genus Fasciola; species Fasciola hepatica. The sequence goes on from CANUEZ040000164.1 coordinate 3,004,053, forward strand.
AGCGGCTGCAGAATATATCATTGATCAAACGGGTAGCTTTACATTGAACTCGATCGAGGGGAGATAACAGAGCAGACGAAACGCGCTTATCTTCGCGTGACTGAAGTATGCACATGTGGGACGAATTTGAAATTTGTATCGTCAGAAAAGGTGAATGGGTTTGAAGATACGTCTAGTGTAAAACGGAAGACCAGTCCTGCGGGCAATGTGAAAAGCATGAAAATATATGACTGAATACCAGGATGGGGAAGAGACTATTGGAGAACTAATTAGAAAGACTGAGTTTATAGAACGTAGGACAAACGAATCAGAACTAGTGTACGGACAGAATTAATAGAGGGCAGGGAGATTCATTGTAATGCATTAGAAATGCGGGTTGAGAAGTCGCTCTACGGAACCCCAGGTGAAGATTTATCCAATATTAGAACTGAGCGATGCAACAAGTGTACAACAATAGTGATCGATGTAATTAATATCATCATGTGAGATTGAATAAGAAAGGTTGCAGTGTAAAGTGATTTCATAAACGAGAGCATAAATGGGGTTGTAAGTGTTGGTAAAAAATCCTCTATGAGCAGCAGAACTTTGGAGAAATCTTGTATTCTCGCAATTGTACTCTATCGATGCAAACGAAATTAATCTGGTTATTGAGAAAATGGGAGTTTTATTCTTGAATTCCTATCAAGAATTGTCGTTAGGACATATTTAGGAGGTCAATTTTTAACGTCATATCTCAGCATCCACCTCAGCGGGCTTGTGAGTTAACTGATTCTAGCAAGGTTTTCGTAGTTTGTTGTCAGTTCGTTGCCGTAGAATTACTGAAACTTTTTTGATTTATGAACTAAAATTCATTTCTGTAATTACGGTAGGATCATAAAAATACCCTCTGAAGTGCTTAGAGAACGCCTCCCGGTTTTTCGGATATTATCACGTTGAACTGATCCAAATGGCAAAACTTGTCTTGCTAAATTTTTTTCCCTTTCGGCATTTGTATGCGCAGGATCCGCATTCACCCTTTCTCGGTATGCTAGCCGGCAGTGGTCGACGTCCGACTGCTTCCGCAAATCATTTGGGTCGTGTTGCTACCCGAACGCGTACTGATCCCACCGCCTTAGATAAAGCAGCGGATTTGTCGAACTGTAATCGTCCTGACCTCACGGAAACCCAAACAGGTGATGCAACACCGCCCCACTACCATCCCCATACGTTCTCGGCCGCCACTGATCATGGTTGGGGTCGTGCCAGTTTCGATGTATTGCCACGTCATTTCCCAGCCAGTAGTGGTCCAAATAAATCAATGACCAGTCTACCTTCTACTCGATACGATCGTTCACCAATTTCCATAGCACCACATGCCTCTGTCGACAGTCGACGATCCAATAGATCTATTTTGTTGGGTGGCGCCGCTGAGGATTCCGATTCTGAAGAACCGGTCTCCACTTACGTGCCATCCCCCGGTCGTCCTCGACTCCAGTCTGCCGAACAGACCTCGTCTCGAAGTCGACCGGTGGATTTTTCTTCACAACCTGCTTTAACGTTCACATCGTATAATCCGGTGGCCGTGTCTCGAGATGCCTATCTCAAGGTTAGCGAACGTTTACCGCTTTTGTTTTTCACTTTTACGGTTTCTGCGTTGTTCAGTATCTGAATCTGTGCTATTTTGTGCAGTTTTCTGAAAACTGATTGGTCAACCGGTAGAAAGCTTCAACCACCAGATTAGCCCATTATAGTAACCTAGGGCCAGGAGGATATAAATGTTCAGACATTAACTAATTTTTCTCTAAATTCCATACTCAACGACCGAAATCCTGGGCTGTGCCATAAAACCGATTTCACTGTGATCTCTCTGTTCAAACTCAGTTAGCTCAATACTCTGAACGGAGTAATGTATTTGTCCAATGGTTGGTATCTGTAGCTGCCTATCGAGCGAAATTCGTCTCGTAATACTCAACGCAACACTTTGATGATGCAGTTATGTCACACACAATTCATAGAAGTGTATAACGTCACATAAGCTTCATTCAAAAGCCCGTAATTTATATTGGCCGTATTACTTCGAACCGAGACTGATTCCATAAACTTGATTCTAGGATGCAGACACTTTCCACGGTCCTTTTGGATCGGAAATCGACTCTCAGATCGGTCGGTCAAACATTTCGCAGGCGCAGTCCTCCCTTATGTACCGGAGCAAGCTTTTTCAACCATTGTATGCGAACAGCTGAAGCAGAGTTCATAGGATTAGTGGCCCCACCCTTTGTTCGGACAGTAAACAGTCTGACTTTATATCCGCTTCAGAGTTAGGACCCAATTAAATCACGAACTTTTCTAGATGCTCTAAACAACCATCTAGCGTCGTTTAGGAAACGTTTTGCGTGTTGGCCATTGGTAAGTTTTTTCTACCCTTCCATTGTGGCATGGATGAACCGCCTTCCGGCCTTCATTGGAGGGCGGTACCCACCGAAATGTTCTATCGGGGGACGTGCGCTTGGTTTATAGATTGGCCTCTGCTTTTTGGACACTTCATGCTTCTTCTCATCATTGCTGGTACGGTGTTCCCATATTGAAAAAATATTGTCGAGGCACCGATATCCTGAATTTGTTTTTCAGCCGTTATAAGTGGGTTTCTGAGCTGAACCGGATTAGTATAGCTAGGTTCCTAATGGACCTGATAACGTGGCTTTAACCGCGGTATATATCTTCACTGTTCAGTTCGCTGCCGAGTCAGATTTTTCTGGGGAACTTTGTTTCATTCTCAGTCCACGTCACAGGGTGAAAACTGACACCACATCTCCCACTCCCCAACATATGATCAATGTGGTTGCGGAACTTGATCGTTTCACGTGCTCATCAGTGGACGTCATCGATCACCCAGTAAGTGTTATTGAGGCGTTCCATCCAACCAAGGTTCGAACTAGGCAATCAGACTTGGTAACTACCACGTATCGATCAGAATGACAACGGCAGTCACCGGTTTTGATTGTCCCGTATTAGCTGGAAAAAAAACGAGGAGATACCTAATATCTACTACACTCTCCTCACTTCCGGACACGTTGAGGATCAGCTGATCGGAATAGTCTGTAAGCACATTCGCACCCGTTTCAGACCCTGAGATGGGTCTAGATCACATCTGTAAGTGTTGCTCTTTTTCGACCTACCTAAACTCTTTCTGAGTAGTGCATCGCTGTCGATGATGGCTTTTCGCCGTTCAGAAAAGTGGTGATGGAAGAGCACTGTCTCATTTAGTGTTGGCGCTAAGTAAACTGATGGGAACCAGCTCGGAAGCTTAGTTGTAAGGTGTGTGTACGTGTGATGTGTGACTCAAAATCGTTCATTCTGATATCGAGTCTTAATTGGGGCTCGGTAGATACTGCTCTGTAGCTAAGACTAAGGCTGTACTGTCCGTCCAAAAAATTCGGGATCGCCTCAGTTCGGTCGATTTCCAGTCTACACTACTAATACTACTGCTCTCTCTCTCTCTCTCTCTCTCTCTCTCTCTCTCTCTCTCTCTTCGTCTTCCTCTCCCCCCTCTCTCCTCTCTCTCTGCACGCACAATGGTGTCTACTGTGTTTTTGGCTTCTGAGAGTTGTATCAGTTGTATAGACTTCAGTTCGACCATGTATCAGGATTTTGACCTAATTGAGGTGATTTCAATTTTCTTTGGACTGATTGTACAGTGCTTCTGTGGTTTTCAATGGGGGGGGGGTTGAATGTTCATAAGTTATGATGATTCATTTCTTAGAATGTCATCAACCTCACCCATTAAGAATCACTGAAATCGAATCTCTTCACTCCTGTGTACTGAAATCCACGTGTTCTGTGAAACTGTTTGAGCCAAACAGTTTTCGAAATGGTCCTCAGTCTAGCTGAATGTGACCCATACTTTTTCGATGTTGTTATGCTATAATAAGGCAAGCCGACTTGTTGTGGTAACACTAACGTTCTCATAGAGCACGCGTTGAATCACACTAATGGGCAAACAGGCTCGTTTTTGGTGATTCATATTTATGCGCAAAGTTTCTTGTGAGGGAGTAACGTAGGAGAAATCTACGTTCGTGAATCCTTCATTCTGGAGTTATCTGAAGATCGGATTGGTGTTCCCAAACTTCTGCGGTTGAATATGAAATGATTTGTTGTACAATATCAACTATCAACACGTATTTGAAAGCCTATGCAGCATTCACGGTACGTCTGTTTTGTCCTGCCTGTTAGGAGAATGATCTGCTTTATTGCATTCCCACCGAATCCCAACCGGGTCTCAGATGAAACGAGCGAGGTAGGGGTTGCAAGAATTAGAGTTCACACACCATTTTTTTCAAATTGGTTCATGAGCGCAATTGGAATGCCATATCTCATCCTCTTTAAGTCTACTGAGCCATCGGGTATAATCGGTAACCATGACCCCGCGGAAAACCACATAGGGTCCTGATAAGCCGTTCGTCGTGACGATCCTGCAGACAGTAGACTGCTGTCTATCACCTAGTGCAGTCCAGGTTTCCCTCAAAATCGGGTGTGAGTATTCGTCTAGGATCTTTTGTGGGATTGAGGTGAACCGATCGGGGGAACCGGTCGCATGACCAGGGTGTTTTTCCAAATGTTTTTGGGCATAAAATGCAACTTCTTGCCACTGCTTGCTGGCAAACTTTAGCCCTGTACAGGGAGCGGAAAGTTTTTTAACTGACCGAATGTACCCGAGTGCGTTGTAATAGTGACGTCACAATTAGACGACAAAATTTGTTTTTCTATACTCTGACTGCGGGAAGCTTGGCGTTGACAACATCTGACAACCTGTTCCCAATTGCTGCTAACTGTGAATGGCGCATGAAGACAGACAGACAGAGAGAGAGAGAGAGCTACACTGCCTTTCGTTCTATTATAATCTTCCCAGACCAGTCTGTATCATTCCGCTAACCGCTTCTGGTGATGCTCTGTGGTGGCTTTGTTTGATCTTCCTTTGCAGCGGTGTCCTGTCTGCAATTTTTTTCCTGTTTCATGACACTCGCGAAATGGCTCTGGCTCAGTAGAAAACTGTAGCCCGGTGATTGTTCTTTCTCGCCCGGCTATGATCAAACGGTCATTATCGTGGAGTTAAGACTTCGACTGTCCTTGATCGAATTTCGCCATCGCCGGCCATTTCACCACTTGGATTGATCTGGACCTCCTTCCATTAATACCTAGGGAGTAATTGACTACTAATGATATTGTAATGTAGTTTATAAATAAACTCATCGAGTTGGATAACAATTGGTAGGGGATTTATCAGTAAGATTTTTAGGACTTTGTGAAAACCCAGCTTTAAAACGACCACAGAATTATTCAAGTATCTTGTGAGAGAATACTGGGTTTTATCTCCCACCACGGCATTACCTGTAGCTCAGTGTAAAACATGTAACTCAAGAATGGGAAAGCAGATAAATATTGTGACCATGGCTACACACCTTAGTATAATAATTCTGGTTTTACACCTGAACTATTCGAATTTCGATTTGCGCTTCTGAAGATACTTTTAGCAGCCAACTGTTGGAGGAAAATGATGGCTGTAAAAACCTTTGACTTTTTGTTAGGAGATAGCCCACGACACTGGTAATGACCAGGTGTTCTTCCATAAGTGTAGTGTTTGTTCCGAAATAAATATATCGTGGGTTTGTGAAATAATTCAACATACAGCTCAACTCACCAGTGAAACAAGCAGTGCACATCCACCGAGTCCTTAATTTAACTTGAACCTGAGGTGTACGATTGTGAATAGCACACGCTACCGCCTGGCCGTCCGGGCTGGCTCTGTACGATTTGCTCAACAACAACGCCACATCGTCGATACTGCATAAGGAATTGTTTCAGGAACAATTAAATCTGCTACTGATGAAACCAACGGTAAGTTTCCGGCAAATTCCAGGAGCCGTGCTAGTAGTTCGTCAACTAATAGGCTCGTTCTTTGTACAGTGTGTTCAATGGAAGTGTATCCACTCCTGGAGCGTCAGGAAACCAGTTCGTTCACACCTGTGACAAAAGGGCTGATGTGAATGTGGATTGGCTTGTAACGTGCCACTGAGTTAACTGTTTGATGTCCTGTACCCTATCAATGTTTCTAAGTGGGATCCTACACTCGGATAACAAAGTAGCGTTTGATTCGGCCCACTATCCCTGTTGTTCTCATTCTCCAGGCTACAAAAGATGGTTACTTGAATCGCACAACTACAATAACCGACACACTGGGCGCTTCAGACGAAATTCCACCGGACTACATCCCGGATGAACAAAAAGCAGACACATTTTCCGCCTCATTCCGTTCCTACTATAACCCGGGGTTTTATGTGCCTTCCGGTGATGCGGTTGAGGGGGTTGCTGTGCCCTCTCCTGCCACACTAAACCCGACGGAGGTTGAAGAGTTCCTCCGACAATCTGCTCGTCTACCTGTCTGTCCCACAGCGTGTCACTCGGGCGTGGGTGAGACTGGCACATCAAATCTGAACAGAGCGGACGATGATGGGGAAGAGGCAGAATCGGACATTTGTGCCTATCATCAGTGTCTTTCACATCTGTTACTTGAGGAGGAGGGTGACGGTGTCACCCTTGTCCCTATGGATCAGTGGGGTCCACGCGCAGCTGACGAAGTTGAAGCGGATGAAGATGCCGGTGATGATGAAGTCATTGTGGTGGTTCCCCCGGCTGTTCCTCCACGTTCGGCAAATCGGATTCAAGTGAGCAAACTTAAGCACCATTATTTTCCACTTATTCTTTCATGAATCTTACAACAGCACGACGGAGTTCGAATCCTCGTGTGTGATCAACACTACTTGTTGTATACTGTCCGACTGCTCTCCATACCTTCCATCAAACAGCCTACCTACAAGATAGCGGAAAGAATTCAGGAGGCCATGTCCATTGGAAGCCATTGAACAAGTTCCTATGGTTCATTCGCTAGTCGGTTAAAATCCGAGGTCTCCACCAGTTTCTTACGGGTGATTCGTGATTCTCTCATTAGAAAAAGTATCCGGTGGAGTTAGTTATAGGTCATGAGAATTGATGGAAAAAACTGTCGACACAGAACAAAGCGGAAATTCTTTCAGTCTGTCCTGTCTAAGGATTTGCATCACGGTCTGAAAATAGTAAATTCCTTGGTTCTACTTTTCACTGAATCGAACAGTTTTCCCCCATGGGTAGCTAATAATGGAATGCTATAGAAATGTATCTCTATATTATTCCGAATAGCGAAAAGCGTGGTGTAAATGAGACATAGTGTGATGAGAACAAATTGCAATGTATTGTTTCTTGCGTTGACTACAGTTGCAGGAAGCATCTCAACTCTCCTTCATGACTTTTCTTTTCATTCAGTGGTTCTTTTGAACCATCTGATGGTTCACTGAGTGTCTCAAACGATACACGAGCCGTCGGAGAGGTAGTTATTCACAGACGCTAACGTCATACCCTGATTGTTACAAAATCTAAAGTAATTTCTCGTTGTGCTGGAGCAGTGTTATCGTAGCCCCTGTGTTCGTGAATAGACTTGTGATGTTTGTTCTAAAGTATCGAAATTGTTTGCCGTTGTAATCTCTCATGGATATTCAAATCGCGTTAGTGTCGTCTTTTCATTAACAGCTCAAATCCCCAAACAAAAGTCGCTTTCAGCAGCAAAATCTTCCGGATTCCATCTGTACCGTGGGTAGCTCTCCTCGGCGTATTGTGCAACGTTCTCCCGCTATGCGGGAAACCAAGCGACCGGAGTTTATGGTTTTAATGCGAAATAATTCAGGACCTGAAACACCGTCCACAACCACCGCCACCTCTCGGTCTCAATTCGCCGAGTTTTCCGATGCATATCACGGGCAACGAGCACGAACGAACGGCAACAGTTCGACTTCTGAGGGTCATTCTAACAACGGAACCGGACGTACGGCTAGTCCTTGTGGACCATTTGTCTCTATGGATTCCGCGTTTCTGTAATCTACACTACTTTCCAGGGTAGGCAGTGGAGGAGATGAGTAGTTTTCGCATCCCATCGGAAACTATCTGTTTATTAAACTTGGTTCAAAGTTGCAATTTCTCCACACAATAGCCTTCATCAGAATCATCGACGTCGTAAACGCGGTTGTCAGTCGTTGCAACACTCCCTCATTTCTGTTATTTAACTTCATTCTCATCTCGTTACATTCAGTCGCGTGCTGTGATGTGTGATTGTCCGGTGTATGCGTTCTCTCTTCTTCAACCTCAGTTAGACTCATTTTGCGCTTTCTGATACGTCCATTAATAATCTCCAATCCACCGTTGTGTTCATTCCTTGCGGCTTATTCTGGCCGCCAAACACCGTTTGCACACACTTTCCTGTTAAACATGAAATTCGACAGGATAGCCTGGTTCCTCTCGGCTGCCCCTCACAAACCGTATTCGAGTGCATTTAACGACAGATTGAACTAACTCCGAATGGCAGTCAGTGTTTTGATCATTCGTTGTCTGACCAACAAAAACGTGGTACTTTTCATCTTCGCCCCGTCCATTTCTTTTTCCGTGATTATTCTGCTCGCTTGTACATTCACTCATTTGTCCTTCATTGTTGTTCGGTCTTTCGGACACGCGTATTTTCCTTTTGCCTCCTAGAAATAACGCACACAAACCCTCATCCTTCGGATGATGCGCGTGTGCACACAACCCGGTCATGTGCTTTCGCTGTTCGCCTCTTTGTTTCATTCATACGTTCATTCTGTATCGTTTCTTCGATCTCTCACGACGGTTTGTGTTGTCTTCTCAACGTTTTCTCTCTCTTTTCTCACGAGCGTTTATGCGACCATTTTTTTATGAGACATCCAAATAGCACCATGCCAATATAGGTATTTTTCCTGACTTCTGCTTCGAGTGTTATGGTCCTTCTCGGTAGCTGTAGTAAGAAAAATTTTCTGCCTTCGCACCATCTCGTTTCATTATATGAAAACAGGCACTTTATGTAGGATAATAGTTGACCACGGTCAAAATCATGGTACGAAGCGTGTTGGTCCAGAACGCTTCCCATAACTGGGTCTTCTGATTGGCTCTTTTGGTTGCGTCCTTGACTGGCTGATTTCGTCCCGGCCGGTTAATACAGCTGTTGGCAGTTCATTGGTTGATTTCTTTGCGTTCAGTTAAAACGACTCGGCCGCCGATTGGTTGATCCCGTTCCGTTCAGTTACGACAACACTTAGCTGCTGATTGGTTGGTTCCGCTCGGTTTAGATGAGAGCGGCTAATTGAGTGATATCTTCCCGTTTCGTCACGATCTGATTGGACCATCGATTCGCTTCGCTGACCTGAGATTTGCCATCGATTTTGGGCAGACAATGACGTGCTTTCTGCGAACGTAATCAGACCGTCTACCGATGCTTCAGCCAATAACCTCACACTGAGCCCTGAGAGGGGCAAGAAAGTCGACGAAATTCTCGTGAAGATGCCAGTTGATTTGCCTTGTGGATGTGACAGTGATTGCTCCTTCAACCTAGCAGCGTTGTGGCAGACCATTTCGTAGCTCATCCACGACTTTTTCAGAGTCGTTTCTTCATGCCACTTATGAGAAAAATAGACTTTAAAAAGGCTAAAATTAGGATTGAAAAGGAAGTTGAAACATGACCAGTGAAGGCCAGAACGGCTTTCGGTAACCTAGTTTCATGCCATTTGACATCCGGTACCAGGGTGCGTCGTTTTGTTCGCCGCTTATTGCTGAGAACCCAGCGGCTTTCTCCGTTGACAGCCGTCATCTCTGAAACTGCCCACAATCCCAGGGTGTATAATAGTGTCTGGGGCATGAAACACGGATCCAATAGTTCCGTCGCCCGTCACGGAGGTACAACCCCTGTGTCTTCAACGGCGCAGCTGGGAGTATTTGAGGCCTCGGCAACAACGAGGTCTGTGCAGTGTTCCTCGGTGGTGTACCCATTCCAGGTTTGAATTTCTCCACATGCTACTGAGAACGATAGCAGTAGGTAAATTTCGACATCCGATGAAAAAAAGATTGGATTGTCCATCTGCGAATGACGAAGAACGATACGGATGTTTGCCAATTACAGTTTCAAGAGTGCTTAATTTTCTCGCTGAGTGATCACATAAGTCTATTTATCTAATCTTACGATATCGTTACTAGTGTGTCAGCCAATAAAGGCTCGCCTGTTGTGAATAAACCGGCCAGGTTGGCGAAATTTATGGTGTCTTGCACGGAACACCCGAGCAAAATTGCTCGATGGTATGTCACCTGTTAGATAGAAGTTTATCGCTAACCTGTTCGCGGTTCCGTCTTGTATGATCACACTGGTCTCCCGAATTTCAGAAACTACTGAATCTGATTCCGTTGCACCAACCATTACCAGTTCATTGATTGCCGTCCTGTTGAATCCAGACACTGCCGCGGTTGTCTTATAATTCCCTGGTGTGTCGTAAATCATTGTTTCATTTTCTTAAAGTTTTATTGTTGCTAAAGCATGCATTATATTTCAGTGCTTCCGGATAACGTCAATGACTATATACCACGCAATTCGAGGGCTGTGCAATTTATTCAATAAATCTTTTGCGTTATTAGTCATAGAGTACCACAAGACGGTCTTGGTCTTCATTGGACTGGAATCGAGACTCTACGCGTCACTCCATTGTTTGGTCAAGACTGGAAACAGTACTCGTTGGACAATCTAATTCCGTGCGCGGTAACAACAGAAACAGACAAACTAGTTCTTTCAATCCTGCTCGGTATGGCTGCGATTGAGAACGGCTTGTTTTCGTTGTCACACTGATGTATTTCCAATCAGCAATTTCATAGCGATCGAAAACCGACCTCGCTGTATTTCGCTACTGATGCTAACTGGTGCACACATGCAAGCGCACTCAATCGCCAATTCAGTTTTCACTGAAGACCTGTCCGCTGTGTGTTATTTGTGACCGTCAAACTTTTAAAAAGCAGGTGAATTTGTAGCGACCTGGAGATGATTAAGTTCGGATGTGTAATGTCACGAACCAAGATTATTCTCTATTAACATGACTAATTAGTACTTGGCTCTAGGCAGTTCGTATGTCGTTTGATGTCACAGGTTTGTTGGTTGTTAATCTGCTTGCTGCGAAGACAACTAGTTTCCGCCAATGGAAAAAACTGATGACTGCGCTGCTTACGGATGGTTGAACCTTGGATCCCCCAGTTAGCATCGTGTCTTCTGTCGCTCTAGCATGTGAACGTAATCGTATTGGTTTCAATTTCTATCCGTCCTTCACCTATTCCGCTTACTTTTACCATCTTTTGGTGAGTTGCCCGTTTCCTAGTCCATTCTCGGGACCTGGTACCTAGTAATCTAGAGTACTAAATTGTTGAACCCGTCGAATGTTCTGGTTCTTTTGTAGGTCCTTGAGTATTGGAAAACTATTTTATTAAAGTCGATCGGTCGTAACTGAGTTTTGTTAACAGATTTTTTCATTTTTCAGCGCATTGGTATATACGGTTATTTGAGTCGTTTCACCACATTATTCAGTTTGCAAAACGGATGACCAAAGGTGTTTTAACGCTGAGGTGAATGTACTTGCTGTCGCGTTTCCACCGTTCGGAGAATGTAACCCTACGGCTTCCTTTGCGCTGCTAGAGTGAACTTTTGTCCTGTACAGTGTGACCACGGAAAGTAGCAAATTCCACCATCTGGTCACAAGTCATACAGGCCTCAGTGAGGGTCAAGCCTCTTGCCTAGTAGCCTGCGTTGCAGGGCGATGTTATTGATTCCTGCAATCAGTCGATGATACAGTTTTTCATCCACACAGTCACAATAGTTGCACCATGAGACTTGTTTGCTCCTTAGCATAATGAGTTTTTCCGCACAGTCTATTCTAACACAAGACCAGCGAATTGAATTTTGCACATTCAGTTGCCCGAAAATTAGCTAGCAGAACGTGGTTCAGCAGGGGCTTTTTTTAATTCCTTTAATAACAGTTATGCGGATGCATTTGGGAATGCTACTTCCCTCAGCAACGAATACAAATCACGACAACCTGCAGTGAGGAACAAGGCTGACTTCTCTTGTTTCACTCATTTGCAAACACCGCATCAAAATTCAAACCGTTCATACCATTCTTCAATCTGGGACGGGTCCCTTCGCGAATTCAGTTGCTCGAATGACAACGTTTCCATGCCGTGACGCCAATTGTGATGACCGAAATGGAATCAGAAGACACTCAAGCTGGCACCGAAATGTTTTGGTGCATTAGCATCCAAAATGTGGCACTTTTATATGCATGAACTGCGTAACGAGACGCACGTGTACAATCTGTAAATTAATTCTGATAGTCGATTTGAGTCCAGTTCGGTCGAATACCCGTTTTCACTACTGGAGCGATTGTCAGTAGCCAAGATTCAATCAATCGTCGTGGACTAGGGGGATCATGCCCGTGAACGAAGAAGCAATGACACTTGCTTACTTCTTTGACTGTCACGGATGTCTTCTAACTGGATAAACAAGTGTGCTGAGATGTCTGTACCGTTGCGGTGGCTTGTAGTGCTTCATGCATTTGTATTCTAACTCAAATCAATCAGTTGGGAACTGCATTGAATACGGCAGCCATCTGATGCGTCAAACGTAAACTCAATCATTCAACCGCAATTAATTGATTTCCTTTTTCGTGGACTACTGTATCAAAATCTGCCATTGTCATCCACATCCACTAATCTGTTATTTTACTTGGTATCTCTTCGTTGATTCCATTGTACCACTCTATGGAACGTATGAGTTTTCAATGAAACAGATACCTTGGTGAGTATGAATGAAGCGGGACGAGAGTGGTAAATTACATCATCTCGTTTTGCATCGCACCAGACTAGTAAACCAGGACTGTAGCAATTTCCTGGAAGTACTATGATGTTGTTCTATGTGCATCATTTTTCCAACTGACCTTGTTCTTATCTCTACTATTTTTGACGGTAAACCAATTCTTCCGGGGTATCCATTATGAGTAAGTGGTGTATTACTGAAAAGCCAACCGAAGTATTTCAACATGAAAGTCCCAGTGCATTGATGTTTTTCTCTTAACTAAAAAACGACACATAGCCACGTCACTGAAACACCACACGAATAAAATGATGTGATGTATCATATCCAGTTAATCGCAACCGTGAATTGCTGAATAATTGTCTGAAAAATACCCATTGCATCATATAGAAGTCCAAATCGGCGAAACAATTGTTTTTCAGCAATTCATTCTCAAGCCAGTTACAGATTACATAGTAGACATTAGACAAAAGATCATGAACATAGACATGGAATAAACACCAATCATGGGCAGGGGTTTGTCAGTCAAGTTATCCTTATCATGTGATTGGTTTATCTAGCTGACGCCTTCTAGGTAACCGGATGGTAGCTTCATGCGGCCTTGTTCAATCTTGGGCCAGGATAGTTGGAGTGCCCGGACCAAACACTTTTGGGCGCACAGGTCAGGGGTCAACTTCCTTATTCCGATTGCGTCGGATATCGCTAGAGTGCGCAACTGAACACCTTTGCATTTGTTTGGGGGGACACGATAAAGAACTCTGAAAGCGGCTTCCGGATTCACCTGATGTCCAGTATCGACCAAATGCGCTAAGATTGTGCTATTTATCCATCCAGTTTGTCCTTGACTCAACCAGCCCAAGATTGAACAAGGCCGCATGAATCTACCGTCCAGTTACCTAGAAGGCGTCAGCTAGATAAACCAATCACATGATAAGGATAACTTGACTGACAAACCCCTGCCCATGATTGGTGTTTATTCCATGTCTATGTTCATGATCTTTTGTCTAATGTCTACTATGTAATCTGTAACTGGCTTGAGAATGAATTGCTGAATAATTGTTAAATCCGTTAAGTCCATTTGTTACAACCATTCTTCAACCTTCACCTTCCTTTGAAGACCAGTGGTATTAGCAAAAACCTCATTCCTTTGGTTGCTAACTTATTTCGTCGGCATGACATGCCAACTACTTTTCGGGACGTATCTCAAAAATTAGATATGGTGGCAAGTCGTCCAGGTTCCTGAATAAAAACTTTTGCGCTCACCAAGCTTCTGTGCTTTCGACCTTTTCCCTACACTTATATAAGCAACCTCTGGTGTAGCTCCTCCGGAACTGTAGTGTAGCATGATAACGTCTCAAATAATTGCCATACTGTCTCAACCGAAGGGGAATTCATAACTTATCTGATGGTTTTCAAAATGTTGCGAGCCATTCTGAACGGAGTGATGTTACCCTCAACCGTTCCAAGCGTTCTGAATGTATCACTAACCGACCTCACTCAGTTTTTCCGAGTGACGAGTATACTCCGCACACCATTCAGTCACACAGAATTCAATCTTCTGAGTTTCTCGGAGTGACGGCAAGCGTTAATATTCTCATGTTGCCAACTGTGTACGCCAATTGTGCTAAGTTATCTCTCAAGTTTGATTGCTCAGGAAATTTTGCATGACAGCTATCAACACGCTATCTGTCAAGACCCCGATGGTACTGTAATTATTTGGACACGAAATTGTCACTTGTTGTCGTCCTGGATACCAAGTTTCCTGCCCTTTCTTCTATAATCTTAATTTAGGTGTCTATGGAAGGTGCTATATCTGGCCAGTTGTGTAGCACGGCAAACAATCTCGTTCCCTACTGAGTGTTCTGATGCTTCAACCGCGTATTCTCCGTTGATTCTACGTTACATCTACATTCACTTTCATCTTTGTTCCTCAATGCATTTAACAAAACATACCCTGTTTCTTCCCGGTAATGTTTCCCATGTTATCAATACAGGATTCGAGGTATTCATGTAGTCAGTCGTGTATCGCCTAAACCGTATTTTTTTAACGGAGCGTAGTGTGATTTGCACGTTAATATCTGCATAAAACTTCTGGCTTCATGTGGAGTTACACACGACTTACTTGAATTAACAGAGGCTTAACCTGAAGTCAAATGAGTGTAGTTATGTTTCACTTGGCATGATGCCGTGCTTTCACTCCTCTACCCTAAGATGGACAGTAAGCAATTCTCAAACCACCAATCCATTAAGCAATAGTGGATAACCCAAAATTCCTCCAATATTAGTGAGTCATATCCCACTTTTCGCAACGGTCCTCTCCTCACCGCAATCCATTCATCCAACGACCCTGCTCGCATGAGTGATGCAGTGGAGTCAATCGATATTGAAGTGACAATAGCTTAAGGTTGATTTGATAAACTGTGATATGGCTTTGCGGAATTATCACATTGTGTTGAGAAACTGTCAGTTGAGGGCCGAACACAGTGATTGTTTCCCGGGGCCGAATGGCGCAACTCATTGTTCGTCTGGTCCCATCTCTCCCAAGAGGATGATTTACCATTGTTTCCGCGTGCATTAGAATGCAAATACATAATTATACCTCACAAGTTAGAACAATCAATACATTAATTCATCGTTCATAAATCTCACCGGCAACAATAAATACACCAACCCGGACCTGAAATTTGTTACCCCACCCACAAATAACTTGTGAACTGAACAAGCCGAACCATAAACAACGAATCAAAATGGGGTGGCCCTAAAAAGATACCTTTAAATCGTTCCCTAGACCTTGAGAGGAGCATTTTGTTCTTCTCTGACCGTCAATGTCCCTACCACTCACTTAAGGTGTTCGAAAACTCCACCATCTAGAGTCATACATAACTGAACCCTTCGAATCCGATCACCCTGTACCGCTTCTAGCGTAGACTTTGGAATCGCCTGATACACGGAAACAATCTTGGTCTTCAACTCCTCTATGGGCCCGGGCTTCGGGTTGCAAACCAACCGCTTCACATAAACCCAGAAAGAGGAACTCATAAGAGTAAAACTAGAGACTGTGGTGGCCAAGCTATTTGTCCTTTCAGGTCGATCTACTGTATTTGGTGGGTCTTATCAAGCCAAGTCTTGACGACAGATGTGCTATGCGGTGGTGCTCTATACTGCTGGAACAGTACCCTCGACCAAGTTGGAAGCAGCAGGCTTTCTAGGTAGGGACCCAGCGTCTCCCGGAACATTTGCAAATAGTGACTAGAATTCAGCTTGTTACCGAGGAACACTGAATCAATTATCCGGGAGTGGTGGAGTGCACACCATACATTCAACTTCCGAGCACGTTTTTGATGGTCTTTATGATAGACAAAAGTATTCTTCCTATGCCAACCGGTCCCTTGTTGAAGGCCTCTCACACTGTACAAGTAGAATGTAGATTCGTCGGAGAGTATGTTATCCTTGGACAGTGATGACTGCCAGAGGTATCGACTTTTGAACCAAGAGTGAAATTTCCAGTGCCTCTGTTCGTCACGGAGAAATAGAGGGTGAATCGGACACGATGAATAGATTTTTAACCCACCCGTTCGAAGACATTTGCAGCAGATGTGTGAGGAACTCCCAGTTCTCTGGAGGCCTCTCTGAGAGATTGGCAATGTCGCACAGACAGTAAATTTTCTTATCTGACAGATTGTTCGCTTAGGGTGACTGATTTTGGACGGCCGGGTTGTTCCGCAGGTATTACCCTTCCAGTTTCCGCTAGCCTGTGCACAGCATTATGGCACAATTTGTGAGATGGCTTCGGTCGATCCGGGGGGGCACAGATGAAAATCTTCGCAAGCTTTTCTCACGCTGAGGCCGCCACCTCCAAGCGTCACTAGTTCGGATACCTCCGTAGCAGACCAAGTCTCTACAACAACAAAATGGGACGGTAGGACAATCATCTCTATCCATACAGTGCACTACATAAGTAACGCGGGAGAAAGCGCGTCGCGCAAATGTTGTAAACATACCACATGAGGCGCGTAAGCATGTAAGTGACTAGGAAAAGCCACGAACAACGTGCTCAGCTCCGTCCGGTATCGAAATGTAATCCACCTGTTGTTGAAACAACAAATGGCCACGGAGCAGACAGGACTTGGTTGAAAGCTGGGTGACTAAGTGAGCGTATCTGTGTACGTGCACACCTGTCTCTTGCGGAAGTCTCTGTCGCCGATCTCTGTTATGCTGCTGTGCTCATTGCGCCTCCATCTATTCAATTTTGATTTTTTTAGCTATTTGGGTTACTATAAACCCAAGGTAGAACATTTTCAAAGGCGCAACCCTTTCTGTCTCAATTTTGGAATGACTCGATCGTCGTATTGCGTGGCTGTAGTATACCATGCAAGTTGTTCATCTCGAAGATATCATTTTCAACCCTCTTGCAAACTCGCTTATTGCTCTTTACTGTGAATACAATCTGATTATTTGGTTTCATCCAAGCACGGCCCTATAGCTGACCCATATTCTCAGCTGACCATTACTGGGCGCTTCCTACAGTAAGACCTTTGCGATATGGAGGCCAAGCTTCATGATCCCGAACACAATGACTATCCATCAGCATTTGACTGCTCTTGCCAACATGTCCCGACCATGTAGTCTGCCATAACTAAACTTGGGTTAGGTTGTGTGTTTCCTATCCGGCCATCCAGCAGTTTATCAGTCCCGCAGCATACATCACAGAGCAGTGCGTTCGTGCTCAGTTACTGATGCAACCACCCACTTCTGTCTGTTCCCTTCAACTTTTCCACCCAGGGTCGGCCATCGTCCGTTCGGGTGATGTAGTGCTACTAGTTTCGGAGGCCTTGCCACGTGGCCGGTGGCCGATAGGAGTCATCGAAAGCATCTCAGTTTCGGACGATGGTTTGGTGCGAACGGCAACAGTGCGAACTAATGAAGGATTAGTGCTCCGTGACATTAGAAAGATTTGTCTTATTGAGGGCGAACCGGACAGTGGTGATGTAAGTTCAGAGGCCAAATCTCCTCAAGTGGGAGGCGGGTCTTCGGATCTGCCGAACCGGGAGAGACCACTGAGAGTTGATCCACTTGTCCGACCGGGAGCTGCTATTGACAGTGATACGTTTTAGGTATTGGGGAACCGTAGGGCGAGCCGATGCATGAGGCCGACCACACCTAGCAGTGCACAGGAAAATCCAGGTCGGATTTTGGTGGCCGATGTAAAGGAGTTCAGGAAACCCTGTTCCATGCATTAGCATTCATATTACAAACGACATTTATCATTCGTATGAACAACCTTTGCTGGAATTTCGATTGTTTGTTTTATTTCTCTAAATCTTTGTCACAAATCGGACTCCTACAGTTGCCTCGAGCGAGAGTCACTCAGCTTGAATTTCGTTGTGACTGTATTTGGTAATCTCATCTTCTGTATCTAACCTTTTGCCGTAACCCAGCTGCAGTTGTTGATTTGTTGTCCAATTTGGAGCGAAAGAGCCCAGAAGGAACACTATTGACATTTGATTATTGTGAAATTAATTGATTTGTTGTATATAGTACCGTAGCTATTTGGAATCGACTTTGTTTTGAATTGTGTCGAAATTGGTTGCTACGCGTCGCTCGAACCTTCCGGTGGCTGGACTTTACAAAGGGACTGTCACTGTATTTTGCCCGTTTCGCGAAACTTAAATTTCTTCACTCCGTGAATAATTCTGTACTCACTGATAGTGCACTGATGAATGCTTTTTGACCCATTCGAGAACTACACATCCCATTAGTAATGTATGAACCTTATCGAGATCAGATTTGTAGCCCAAATGGTCCGTGGCTATGGCGCAATTTTGCATCTTGTGACAAGGTCAGAAATGGGTAAACGGCACTGTGCTGACTGGATCCTGAATAATGTCAATGCCCCCCACCCTTGATATAACCACTTGCTCAGACGAGGTTACTTTCCCCATCAGGTAACGTGATTCCCCTTCTGTGGCCAATGTCTCATTCCTCAGTCTGGACGAAAAGGTCCTTCAAAATGCGCTGGCTAAGGATGCACCAAAATGTGCAGTCCAGGGTCAGGCTGTAGAGATAGCTGAGAGAAGGGCCTTTGTCCGCACCCTTAAGGACGAGCTGACCAGCCTAAGGAGTTTGGTTATCAAATCCCTCCCGGTGTCCCAGGCAGCCGATCACGCGTGTAGAATGTCTGTGCAGCAAATTCTTGATGCCGCCAAGATTTTACAAGACACCGAGAATTGCTCCAAGCGTGTCATCCTTTGGGGTCGCTTTCTCAACACGGATCACCCTGATGTCACCTACGCCAAGGTGCTTAACCGCCTTAAGCTCCCTTTTCCACTTAAAGGTCGGTCCTCCTGGTTGGTAACCAAACGCACCAGCCGGGTACACGGTATTCTCATTGAAATGGGCCCCACAGATTCACCAAACGAATTGTTTCCTCGGCCGAAAAGCTCAAGGAGGAAATTAAAGGGCTCGAGGGAGTATCCGTTGATAAGCCACTTCATCTAAGGCTCCTTAGTGAGAAGGCTAAGCCAGAAATTCCACAAAAAGCCGATCATAAGCTCAGAGTGCTGCCAGTCGTCCAGGTAACTCGCCTTGAGGATCGAGCTGCATGCCCACCACCCGTCGCTTCCCTACTCACTCCATCTCCCGTCGCGGAGAGTACTCCCAGCGGTAAGCCTAGTGCCAATAAACATCAGACGCCTGCGAAAGGTATCCCAGACACCAACATAGCTAATAAGACTATATCAGCGGACAAGACTCACTCATCCTTGAGCCCAGACATAAACCTGCAACCAGTTTCTGCTGAAAGCTGCAGTGAGAAGGTTATAGCACCAGGAAATGTATCTGGAGCCGTCGTGCAAAACAAGCTCACCAAAACGAAAACTCAGAACAGGACATCACGCAGTGCGCAGAAAGGCAAACCGCAATAAGCAGCCCACCCTTTTCGGAGACCGAAGGATGTAGACCGTCCACCTGGATTGATACCCCCCAGGTTACTAGACATCAAAACCTACCGGTCCCCCCAGTAGTCTGCTCACCCTCTAGCCCCCCAATATCTTCAGCCCCCGACTCTCCCAGGACCTCCTTTCCATCCTCAAATCCCCCTCTTTCCCCCTCCTCATACCCAAAACAAGCTGCATCGGGCGACTCTGCAACAACTGCTGAGCATGTGCTCAAGTGTTTTTACAGCAATTGCCTGAGTGTGTTGAATAAGATCCCGGAGCTTCGGCAGCTCGCAGTGGATAAGGAGCCTCAGATCATAGCCCTCACAGAAACCTGGCTCATCCCTGACATACTTGATGCCGAAATATCCATTCCGGGATACTTCACAGTAAGGCAGGACTCCAGTAGAGGTCGTGCCGGCGGGGTCATCATATACTACGATAATTCGATCCCTCCTCCCACCTCACTGACAACCCCAACCTTTTCATGTATTGATTGTTTGTGGGCTGTGTTTACACTCTCTAGGACAGACACCCTACTGCTTGGTGTAGTCTATCGTCCTCCCGCATGCAATTCAGCTGGTAGCCTAGGTCTCATAGACTTATTAGGCTCCCTGAAAAGCTATACAGACTTCACCCATCTGTTAGTCACTGGTGACTTCAACTCACCCAGTACAGACTGGCAAAGAGCTGATGCCTCTGATATCATCTTTGGTAAACCCCTCCTAGATCTCGTACTCAAGAACTCATGGGCGCAGAAAGTAAGAGATCCGACCAGATATCGCACAGGACACGCCCCGTCCCCACTGGACCTGGTCATCACCAATGATCGGTTCCTAATAGATGTGATGCATTACTTGCCGCCCCTCGGCAAAAGTGATCACATTCTCATTGGATTCGATTATATCGTGAAATGGCCTCCTCTTCCGTCAGAAACTAAAATTTTGAGATCCTTTAAAAGGACCAACTTTGACCAAGTCTGTGCATTTCTTCGCTCCCAGCTAAATTTAACTAACCCAGGTAACTCTGTGGATGAAATGGCAGAGAATCTCAGAGAGTTAATCTCCTTAGCTGATAGGCTATTTGTCCCCAGAATCTGTCATCCACAGACCGCTAAGCGGCCCCTCCCTCGCGCCATTAGGCGCATTCTAGACGAAAGCGCGCGCCCCTTTGCTAGATATAAAGCCACAGGCCTTGCCCGTGATGCAGAAGATTTCAGGATTATACGGAACATATGCAAAGACAAGATTAGGTCCTATCAGAATGCACTCCAATGATCTGTGCTTGATCGAGCGCGGACCATTAAGGCATTTTTCTTT
Source organism: Fasciola hepatica (assembly GCA_948099385.1). Classification (NCBI taxonomy): domain Eukaryota; kingdom Metazoa; phylum Platyhelminthes; class Trematoda; order Plagiorchiida; family Fasciolidae; genus Fasciola; species Fasciola hepatica. The sequence continues at coordinate 3,025,055 of CANUEZ040000164.1, forward strand.
CAACACATGTGCCGTCTAAGGAGCACAGCTCCGACACCGCTGGTTCCCATAGATAGTGCTGGATCTCCAATCACTTCCCTTAGCCAAGTAGCCGAGGCATTCAGCTCCTACTTTCGTACAATTTTTAGCTCCATACCCATATCCTCCCACCCTAACATGAACCCGATATCCCTGGTTACTACCCTTAACCGCGTCACTATTCCCATTGGTGAAATCGCTCAAGGTTTCCGACGGCTCAATCAGTATTACTCCATTGGTCTGGACATAATCCACCCCCGTATTCTCAAGGAAGCCGCGGGCACATTAGATGCTCCTTATGCCTCGCTTTTTCAGCGATGTGTTGACGATGGAGTTTTCCCCAGTAGCTGGAAAAAAAGCAGTGATCGCACCCATCTATAAGAAGGGTAGTAAACATCTTGCTTCTAGTTACAGAACCATAATTCTCACTAACATCACCACCAAGAGGTTTGAGAGAATTCTCAAGAGTGGGGTTCTTTCACATCTGCGTAGAAATGAGGTCATCTCCCCGTCCCAACATGGGTTTCTTCCTAGCGGATCATGCATCACCAATATGCTTACTGTCATGGATAGTCTAACGAAAGCCTATGATGATGACCAGCTCTCACACGCTGTATTCATCGATTTTGCCAAGGCCTTCGATAAGGTCCCCCTGCCCCTCTTTTTTATAAACTTCGGACATACGAGATCACAGGCTCCATGTTTGCCACCCTACGCAGCTCCCTTACCGACCGCACCTTCGTGGTTAAAGCCGGGAAGTCTCAACCCTCCACAGTAACAACTGGGGTCTCCCAGGGGTCGGTCTTAGGTCCTCTTCTTTTCTTGATCTACATGAACGATCTTCCGACAACCCTTTCTGCGAACAATGCCATGTACGCAGACGATATAACCCTATGGATTTGAAGCTTTGATGACCTGCAGTTTGCAGTTGATGAAACAAAGCGCTGGTCCGACGACTGGAATCTCCCAGTTATTGATGACAAATGCGTGAGCATGTATCTGGGCGGAGAGACTGGTCACACGTTTTCCAATAACAGAGCAAGCACACTGCCAAGGGTTGACCGACACAAGGTGCCCGGCTTCTGGCTAGATTGTAACTTGTCCTTCTCTAATCATCACCAACTTGCGAGCAAGTCTGCCTTTCGAGTCCTAAACATGATTCGAAGGCCCTTCCCGCGCATATCTAGGGGTGATTTCCCCATAATTTTTGGGCACGTATATCCGATCTCTGCTGGAGTACGGTAGTCAGATTGTGCACTCTGGTTTTTTTAGTGACCGTGAGATCCTAGAAACAGTCCAGAGGGCTTCCATCAAAGCAGTAAGGGGTCAATCCCACCTACCTTATGCCGTCCCCCCCTTACTCCTCAGCCTCCATATCCTTGAAATAAGACGGGTAAGAGGTGATCTGTTTTTGATGTTTCACCCTCTTTAATCAGGTTAAAGCGATTGCTTCTTCTCCGTCTTTCCAGCCTCTTCTCACCGTGGTCACAGCAGAAAGGTTTTCAAACCGAGGCCACGCGCTTCCCTAGGGATAAAAGTCTTTAGCTACAAGGTTATTACCCTGTGGAATGCAATTCCGAAAGATATTGTTCTCTCACAGAACAAAATAATCTTCACGAAGAGGCTAGATATCTACCTGGGTATTTCCGAATAATTCCCTGTAAAAAAGCTTAATAGATGTCTTTTATTGCATATACGTCCATGAACGTTGCAACAATATTTCGCTTAGGGTGATGTCCACAGTGAGACGCTGCATGATGTTATATGAAATTTGTTTTCGCTGCCAACCCCGCCTCCCCAAACATTGCGCTTAGTTTTACTCCAGTTTCAGCTCCGTGAGATCGACAGTAGATCAAAGATTTCCTCGAGAACAAGGACAATAGGGCACAAAACCTAGAGCCCGTGCAGTAACTCAAGAAGAAAACTAGACTCAGCTTGGTCGCGGACACTGCTCTGTCGATCTAACTGCGGGCTATCTTAAACAGCTGACCAAAAAGGTTCCATGAAGTATTCCTAATTGTTGTGCAGTCTTGCTGTGCGTCGTTCACAGAACAACCATAAAAACTTTCCTTATCAGCCTCTGACAGTGGTAGATGATGTACGGCGGCTTTTCTCCCGGCTCGATCACCTTGGCACCCATAGTTTTCATACTCTGACAAACTTGCAGAATTGCAATGAGCATCCGTCAAAGGTGGTAGACTTTACTCTGGAAAGGATGAACGACGGTTAAACTGGGACAGTCTGCCTGACGAGTGGCCTGTAAACTCATTCCTAATGACGTGTGCAGCTACAGTGCACTTTGCTCGTTTGTTAATCATTTTATCCGAAATCATACTGCTAGCGTGCTAGCCACTTGACCGTTGCCCATGCATACTACGCGCATACTTTTGCAATATACGTCAGCCTTTCTCTACCCATCTATGGTGTTCTATTTCTAATGAGTTTTGGGAAACACCGCACCGTTGATCGTGGTAGCGTAGTGCGGAGTACCACTGTGACAAACGGGTTATCCACGAGTAATACGAAGAATTATCCAACGCGCATAGTAAGAAAACAGCTTGGTACTGTCTACACGAACTTGCACGTGGTTTGTTATGTACACCATTTCCAATAACTCGCTGATCTAGCCCCTTCTGCGCGCCTTTACTCTTTGGCTTCTGAGCCTGTCGTTTTTCGGAAAATGCCCGTCGTCCCAATCCTGATAACCCCAACTTAAGCATATCGGCATTCTTCCAATCAACAGCATCCTCAGTAATATATGAACTTGCATTGGCTTTGTTCCTGTATTCCCACTCAACAGAGGTCAGATTTGGTCGCGTTGATATCCACCCTTTGCCCCTTCAAATGCGAATTTTGTGGATTTCTGTATATCGCCGACTACGTCTGTGGTTTGGATAGTCCCTCGGTGCAGCTCTCCTTTATTGTACCGACGTTCCAATGTGACCAACAATGAGAACGCTTTCGAAACATATATCGCCGCGCAATACTGCAGGGATGAGCCGATCATCCCCATCTTTCACTCGTTTGGCTGCTTGTTTTGTGCATAGGGCGACCGCTGGCGCTACTTTCAACACTTCCTCGGCACAAGCTAGCGTGCGGTATCTGTACTGAGGCCCAGTGGGAACACACGCGGTTAGCACTCTACGGTCTTTTCTCGTTGACCCTCTCGACAAAAGCGATCGTAGAAGCTGAGGGAGTGTCCCCTCCCGTAATACAAAACCCTTCAGACCGGCACAATCTTGCTTTCTGATCAAACGTGCCCTGGAATTACCTCAACCAGATCTAATTGCATCCAACAAACCCTCTTAAAAGCTTCCGCGATGCCATTCGGCATTAGTTTCGTTACCACTTCGACCGATCCAGCAGGCCACTTTCAGGCTGAAACGAACACATTGACCGGTAGATAGTGCTACCGATACAGCACACGATAACGAAGACCAACAATTTCGTTTGTTTGAACAATTACCGTATTTGGTGGCGCCACTTTCTCCGCCTGTGTACATCATCTGCACGCCGTTGCGCCCCTCCAATATGCACGTTGTCCCGCTCCGGCGTTTTGAGTTCTGCTCCTTTGCGCGCTGCCGAATATATTCGTTAGCGTGTCACAAATCGAGGACCAGGGGCTATAGACTCTATACGGGAGCAGGTCCCGACTTAACTTAGGAGAATCCTTAACTGGTGAGCTCAAACAACGAGTTCATTCCACCAAGGACACTCGTAAGTCCTTGAGTCATATTTATTCACTTACACATATACTTTTCCCGACATACAAACGGTATATCCCGATTTCTTCTACCGTATTCCCTTCATATTTTCCTCATATCGATACCGTAAGCGTTTCACGGTTGCTGAATTGATCCCTTTATATAGTTTTACATTTGATGCACCATTTCAATTATGGCTAGTAACGACCGCAAATCTGATCCAGCACCGTCCGTTTTGACAGTCTCCCTAGCCGACCCTGAGTCTTTATTGCTTACTCGCACCACTGGTTTCATACGTCGGAGGCAGAGTTTGAACCAGATAAACTCACGAACGAGCGTACCCGTTACTTGTGGATTATCGGTCGCCTTCCCCGTGACGTTGCTGCCCAGATAGGCGACCTATCATTCAGTAACAATTCTCACACAGCCGTGGAAGATGCGGTAATCTCATGTCTTTTCCACCAGAATAGTCCAGACTGGAATGGCTGGTCCAAGTGACAGGGTCAGATAGCAAGAAGCCTCCTGCACTATTGAGAGAAATGCAGCAGCTGGCAGGGCAACTTTTAGAGAAAAAAGACGATTCACTACCCATGAGCATGAATCTAGAAACGATCGCCACAGCCCAAACAACAGATTCTGAGATCGAGCAACTCGTAAACATCAAACATGGGCATCTAGTTCCAGTGACCCTTCCGACCTCGGAGGTAGCCGTCATTTGCGATGTTTCACATGGTAGACTCCGACCACTAGTTCTTGCCAGTTTTTGCCGAAAAGTTTCAGCAGTCCCCACAACTTATCGAACCCTGATGTGACCACCTCAGTAAAACTAGTAACCGAGCGATACGTCTGACCATGCGTCCAACTCTACGTACGTTTTTGGGTCTGCCCCTGTTTTCGATGCCAGCGCGGTAAAATACATCGTCACACTAAATCTGCGTTATGCATATTCCCCGAGCCGGATGCAAGCTTTCATCAAATGCATCTGGATCTTGATGGGCCCGTTCTGCCATCCAACGGTTGCGTCTACATCCACACTTGCGTAGATCGTTCCACTCGTTTGCCACAGGCCATACCTATTCCTCGTCCTACCTCAGAGGAAGCTGCAATAGCATTTCTAACTGGTTGGGTGAGTCAATTCGGTTGTCCTGCTATCGTGACCATTGAATGCGGTTCTCATTTTGACGGCGCCTACCACAAGCTACTGAAAGCTTTTAGTTGCGGTCTAAAATCCCGCTCGAAAGCAGCTATCCGAGTGTCCTCGGAGTGTGTTTCTACGGTGCGAGTGGCGATCTGGGGGCTGCTAGAATTTGTTACGTCAGTAATTCGTGGATGGCACTGTTAGTTTTGACGCTTTCGTGAGCTTAGAAAAACTGGAAACTTCGAGCACTGCTTGCCTATACTGCGTGGTAGTCGCTAGGTACACACATCAAGGACGCTGTCCTCTAGGAGTTGCCCTGCCAGCTGCTGCATTTCTCTCAATAGTGCAGGAGGCTTCTTGCTACCTGACCCTGTCACTTGGACCAGCCATTCCAGTCTGGACTATTCTGGTGGAAAAGACATGAGATTACCGCATCTTTCACGGCTGTGTGAGAATTGTTACTGAATGATAGGTCGCCTATCTGGGCAGCAACGTCACGGGGAAGGCGACCGATAATCCACAAGTAACGGGTACGCTCGTTCGTGAGTTTATCTGGTTCAAACTCTGCCTCCGACGTATGAAACCAGTGGTGCGAGTAAGCAATAAAGACTCAGGGTCGGCTAGGGAGACTGTCAAAACGGACGGTGCTGGATCAGATTTGCGGTCGTTACTAGCCATAATTGAAATGGTGCATCAAATGTAAAACTATATAAAGGGATCAATTCAGCAACCGTGAAACGCTTACGGTATCGATATGAGGAAAATATGAAGGGAATACGGTAGAAGAAATCGGGATATACCGTTTGTATGTCGGGAAAAGTATATGTGTAAGTGAATAAATATGACTCAAGGACTTACGAGTGTCCTTGGTGGAATGAACTCGTTGTTTGAGCTCACCAGTTAAGGATTCTCCTAAGTTAAGTCGGGACCTGCTCCCGTATAGAGTCTATAGCCCCTGGTCCTCGATTTGTGACACGCTAACGAATATATTCGGCAGCGCGCAAAGGAGCAGAACTCAAAACGCCGGAGCGGGACAACGTGCATATTGGAGGGGCGCAACGGCGTGCAGATGATGTACACAGGCGGAGAAAGTGGCGCCACCAAATACGGTAATTGTTCAAACAAACGAAATTGTTGGTCTTCGTTATCGTGTGCTGTATCGGTAGCACTATCTACCGGTCAATGTGTTCGTTTCAGCCTGAAAGTGGCCTGCTGGATCGGTCGAAGTGGTAACGAAACTAATGCCGAATGGCATCGCGGAAGCTTTTAAGAGGGTTTGTTGGATGCAATTAGATCTGGTTGAGGTAATTCCAGGGCACGTTTGATCAGAAAGCAAGATTGTGCCGGTCTGAAGGGTTTTGTATTACGGGAGGGGACACTCCCTCAGCTTCTACGATCGCTTTTGTCGAGAGGGTCAACGAGAAAAGACCGTAGAGTGCTAACCGCGTGTGTTCCCACTGGGCCTCAGTACAGATACCGCACGCTAGCTTGTGCCGAGGAAGTGTTGAAAGTAGCGCCAGCGGTCGCCCTATGCACAAAACAAGCAGCCAAACGAGTGAAAGATGGGGATGATCGGCTCATCCCTGCAGTATTGCGCGGCGATATATGTTTCGAAAGCGTTCTCATTGTTGGTCACATTGGAACGTCGGTACAATAAAGGAGAGCTGCACCGAGGGACTATCCAAACCACAGACGTAGTCGGCGATATACAGAAATCCACAAAATTCGCATTTGAAGGGGCAAAGGGTGGATATCAACGCGACCAAATCTGACCTCTGTTGAGTGGGAATACAGGAACAAAGCCAATGCAAGTTCATATATTACTGAGGATGCTGTTGATTGGAAGAATGCCGATATGCTTAAGTTGGGGTTATCAGGATTGGGACGACGGGCATTTTCCGAAAAACGACAGGCTCAGAAGCCAAAGAGTAAAGGCGCGCAGAAGGGGCTAGATCAGCGAGTTATTGGAAATGGTGTACATAACAAACCACGTGCAAGTTCGTGTAGACAGTACCAAGCTGTTTTCTTACTATGCGCGTTGGATAATTCTTCGTATTACTCGTGGATAACCCGTTTGTCACAGTGGTACTCCGCACTACGCTACCACGATCAACGGTGCGGTGTTTCCCAAAACTCATTAGAAATAGAACACCATAGATGGGTAGAGAAAGGCTGACGTATATTGCAAAAGTATGCGCGTAGTATGCATGGGCAACGGTCAAGTGGCTAGCACGCTAGCAGTATGATTTCGGATAAAATGATTAACAAACGAGCAAAGTGCACTGTAGCTGCACACGTCATTAGGAATGAGTTTACAGGCCACTCGTCAGGCAGACTGTCCCAGTTTAACCGTCGTTCATCCTTTCCAGAGTAAAGTCTACCACCTTTGACGGATGCTCATTGCAATTCTGCAAGTTTGTCAGAGTATGAAAACTATGGGTGCCAAGGTGATCGAGCCGGGAGAAAAGCCGCCGTACATCATCTACCACTGTCAGAGGCTGATAAGGAAAGTTTTTATGGTTGTTCTGTGAACGACGCACAGCAAGACTGCACAACAATTAGGAATACTTCATGGAACCTTTTTGGTCAGCTGTTTAAGATAGCCCGCAGTTAGATCGACAGAGCAGTGTCCGCGACCAAGCAAACTTCCATTGCCTTTCACGCCTTGTCCGACCTTTTCTCAAAATACAATACTGCGCCATAGCCACGGACCATTTGAGCTTTAGTTCTGATGTCGATAAGGTTCATACATTACTAATGGGATATGTGTATTTCTCGAATGGGTCAAGGAGCATTCGTCGGTGCACTATCAGTGAGTACAGAATTATTCACGGAGTGAAGAAATTTGAGTTTCGCGAAACGGGCAAAACACAGTGACAGTCCCTTGATAGCAGTATTGAGAAGTGTTAGAATTCTTTAAAAAGACTGAAATGTGTGTGTCAGATACAGCTCGAGGTGGGTCAATAATATACTGGCCAGGCTGTTGGACGTCTTATTGTTATCCAGATAATTCAAGTGTTGGTGTCTGTAGATACACTTGGTGAGCCTCGGCTCATGGGTTTTTTCTGCCTTTTGTGCTTTTGCAGGTTGAACACGTGCAACCCTCAGGCGGAAGAACACCGGTCCTTGCACGGTTCAACGAAAAGGCAAAGGTCAGAACTTTATAAATAAAACAGCGGAGGACACGGATAAAGAATGCTGCAAAGGGTAAGAACGAGCAAGCACGGATGATAAAATACGATCGGAAAGTTAACAGATGAATAATATGCGGGAATCATATGCGGCAAAAGATGAAAAGGCGCAGTCTTATCGGGACTCGGGAATGCTGATGAGAATCGGCGTAATGGAATTGCAGGTGTGAAGTATGAGAAAACACGGATCAAAATATATGAGACTTACTACTGATTGGTGATGGAAGCGTCGGAGAGGGAAACCGAGTCATTGCCGGTAAAATATATGATGAATATGGTGGCATATGCTGTGAGTGAATATTTTACACTGCCCCCGGAGGATTGGTTGGAGCTTTTCCTGTCTCGATCGAAGGGGTTAGTATTGATAAGGAAAATAGCACAAACAGACAATGGCCGACCCTGGGTGGAAAAGATGAAGGGGACAGACAGACTTGTGCCCTGACCTCCAAATTTACCGGGAGCAGACTTCAGTCCATCCCAGGTTCACTTAACTTCCCACCATTGCCCCCTGGTGTGCAAGCATTTGTCTCTCTCTAACCTCCCCTCTCCTTTTTCCTACCCCCCTTTTTCTTCCGTATTTCTAAATTTTTCTTGAGTTTGGCTGTCAGCTTTGTCGCTGGTAAAAAGTTTGATCATGCGTTTGGCATGCTTTGGGCGTCTCCGAAATAAGCTATTATCATTGGTTGAGTGAAGCTGAGGAGACATGGAACTGTGGTGATTTTTGTGGGAAGTCCCACCACCGGCCTTTACACCGAGTCAGGTCTTGTCAACCATTCTAAGCTCGAAGCACCGAGTAAAATGCTTTACTAATGCCGGATACCTCTTCGGAGTCTCAAAGCAACGAGCAGCCCGAAACTATTCGGAGCCCAAATGAGAAACACGATAGTTCTGCCAATTCTACGGCGCCATTATTGATTAAAAATCTAAGTACATAACGGTGGCACTTTTGTGTTGAGCCTCAGCTACTATCCAGCCGAAAAGATAGCCGGGATAGGACAAAGCTCCGTACGAAGAGAACGGTCGACCAAAAACAGTAGACTGGGAGAACCTGTCCCGTAACGCAAAACAAATAAAATAACTTTTTAACGGTAAATCAGGCCCAATTAACCTTGTTGTGGTCGTGGCAGCCGAAAAGCAATGCAAACGATTTGAAAAACACGATGGGTCAACTTATGCCAAAGAGTAGAACCGGAAAGTAATAAAACAAAACCATCTTCAGTCGATGCGACACAGTATCGTCCCAACAGTCCGCTGTTTAAGTCCAGTAAGAAGCTTCGACTATGGATAGAAATTCTGGGTGCTCGAAGCTTAGATTATTCAACAACCACAAGCTGTGTCATCATGAATACGGTTGAAGAAAGCCGTCCAAAATCGGTCCAAAATTGTATGAGGGTAAGCTTATGTGGACTGCCTACATCAACATGCATATTGCAGTCACCGAGGGGTCCTATTCAATATTCGAGGGAATAGCTGCCTAGGAAGACAGCGCTGTCAATCAAGAAAGGGAGGTCTGTGACTCGAATAAAAAGTCAGTCTTTAGCAGCTGGGGTCACCAAAGACAGGATTACTTTGCTACGGGATGTTAGATGCGAGTGAATCTTCAAGTTCAAAGGGAGATGAGATGAGGTGTGGATGATCCTACTGTAAAATCGATTCTTGATTTGGCTGTTGTGCATAGCAAAAGACAATAAGATCATGTAGCGGGTGCAGGGGCTTTCTGCAGGATGGCTTGTCTCTCCGCTGGGGCTCGGTTATGAGCTGAGGCACGAGAGTCTGAGTCTGTGCCGGCTGTAACACTGATAGAATCCGGTAACTGGATAGAAGCTTTCAAATTACTGAAAGGAATATTTGACCCCAGTGAAGGAGCAGGCCACTATTGATGGAAGGTGTAACGCTGTATTCCAAGAAAGTGGCCTTAAGTTCCCGGAGGAGAAAGTAAGGGCTCGAATGATAGTAAGCTCTCTCTCCATCAGAGTGAGGGAATACTGGAATAGACCACTAAAAGCAGCGGCGGAAGTGGCTACTGTGAAAGACTTCGAGGAAAGGCCTTGTGGAAAATGCCACATAGTGTTTACCGACAGAGTGTACTGAGTGGACCCAGTTTCTTTTAGTCCCTTCCACTTACCTCATTCTCCTCTTCGAAAGCACCACCTTTTCACATATGATCTTTCAGCCTAAAGTAACTTCTTGTAAAGCATGGCCCCCACGGATGGGTGGCCAACAGCTGCAAGCAGCCGGCAACGAGGACCTTGTACGCCCTTCGGGCTGGTGCACAGTGGCCGGAGGTCCTTCAACTCAGTTTTCGATTCTGTTCCAGGACTTGACGGCGGGATGCCTAAATGTCTGGATTATTGCAGTGATGGACTCATTGGATCCGTCGGTATTTCGAAATTTACGAGAGAAAGTCTTTCTAAATACTTGGCTACAATCAGAGAAGATTCAGTGTAGAAATCCAAACTCCTTTCTCTTCAACAACATTATCAATCACAGCCGGTAGACACACAGCCCATGGTCAGTAAACCTGTTGCTAAGGAAAATTCCGTGAGCGGCAGCTGGTAATAGACAACGGATTTAGGAGAAAAAAAAGTGAAAGGACTAGTCACCCTTCTAACCGAAACGGCAGTTTAAAGTCCCGGTCAGACGTTGCCAAGATGAATAATCCGCACTCCCAGTCTATCTACCCCATTCCAGCAAGACGTAGCCATTTCAGACGAATCCCAAAACCAACACAAGATTAATTCGTAGTTTCTACTGTACTAGGTTAAACTTCACAAAAATTACAAACAAATGCAAACCTGAAATATGCGGCCAAGTAGATTCAACAGTGAAATCCGAAGGTTCAAACTCCTATGGCTCTAGCACCAAGGCCAGAAACGGTTCGAGGCCAAACTCAAATGTTTCACACGAATAAACAAACGTACAAAAGTTTTGGTGTGTGGACGAGCGTTTCTAAAAAGTGTAAAATATAGTCTTATTAGCAAAGCACGTGGGACATCTGGAGAGATTTTTGATATTTGTCCTTCACACCGCCGGCCGTAATCCTTTCGCAGAAATAGTTGTCTGAGGTTCAATATGGGATCATGATTCTCACCCCACCTCCTTTTAACTTATTGCCTGTGCACGCGATTACTAATTTCCCGTGTTGGCTTTGCGTAAAACGGGTTTTTGTTATGGCCATCATTTGCACAATCCATAAGGAATCACTTCCGAATCCAGCTACAAATCTTGATATTGGCATTTTCAGCAGAAGACCGACGCACTAAGTTAGAGGTTCAGCCAGAGCAAAGGCTTTCAAGAGAAAAACTTCTTGCTGCACGAGCTGAGTCTGCGTATCTCAAGTAGTAAACTGTTGCAGCAACTGAACAAACTAAGTCAGTTTGCAATCTTGCACACAGAAGTTGAAGGTAAATGCAACTTTCAGGTGGCAGTGAGATATCGCGTAGAATTGAAAGGTCAGTAAGCTGTGGAATCATATAAATTACCACCGAGTCTTCTGAAAGAGATGAGAAACGGTTTTTGAATATGAACCGGCTTCGGAACTGAGTGTAGGACGGACAGATTTAAAACACGTGAACACGGAGCTTGACCAAATACTGACACTCAACAGAGTATCTTCGTTTTTGTGTACAAGATGTGTGAATAAGTGTTCTTCACCTAAGACGGGAATAGTTTCACAGCGTGTTTTCGACTAACAAGTCTCACTTGAACTGTTCAAGTGAAACCTTAATGCTTTTTTTCTTTTCACCACAGTGCACATTGCATAAAAAATGGGATTCGGCACATTTTGCAACTGTTCAAGAAAAATGGGTCGAGTTGAATAGTTGTGGGGTACGAAATGGGACAAAGCACAGAATTACTCGGAGCGGGGCAGCCAACAGAGTACTTTGTCCTTTGTATGGAGTTTTGGGCTCAAATTATCGGCATTTTCATTGCTGTTCTCCGCTGGGAGTGAATGAACTCTCTGATATTTCGAACAAGCTGTTTGTTTCATACTTTCCCTGTAATTTCACACAGCTGTAGGATCTCCTCAATATGCGAAGCTCAGTTTGACAGTGGTGAATTTATCTTTGAGCATTGTTACTACCCTAAAACCCAATAACATCGTAGTCATTTTGAGGCCAGTCATGGATACTGACTTCGGTTCAGTAACCGTCGCTTTGACAAAGGGTAATTCGTTTTGCCGTCGGCCTTGCAGCTCCACCGAGGTATTGTTCACCGCCACTAAGTCGGCCAATTCCAGACTGCTTTGCGTGACCTACCGGTGTTCAGCCTTCAATTGGGCTTCCCTGAAAGGTCCATTTTTAAATAAATCAATCGCCCTTGCACCATTTTTCCATTTCATGACAGCTGGTTTGACGGTGGTTGCTTGAGTAGAGCAACTTTGTGTCGCCCATTGTGAAGTTTTGTCCTCGATTTCACAATTGAAAGCACCGACCGGTCTTCGTTTGAGTGAATTTCATCTTCCTGAGATAGACCATTGGATTCAGTGTCAAAAATTTGGTTGTGTCCTACACGGGCAGTTTGCTCTGCAACCGCCGAGCAATTTAGTGATGCCAATTGTTGAACTTCGTTCGTTATGGGCCCGAGAAGTGTCCAGCCAAGTATCGCTAGTGTAGCGAATGGTTCCTTTCGGTAGCCTATTCTCTGTTCAAGCACTCAATGAGCCTCTAGTACAGTGCACCCAATTGGCATATCAACTTGGGTGCTAGACACTTCTTCGAACACTATATCCTCGAGAAGAGGCCATCTCTTGGCGGTTCATCCAATAGAGTCGACTGGCCTCCTTGGTAAGCTGCCTGTTGCAATGGCCCCCGGAATGTCTGCGGTCACTTTATCGGGTAAAGATATCATTTGCAAGGTCAGCCTCACCAAACTGTTACCATGACTCCCTGCAATCCTGCACATAGTGAGTGAAGTGGGCTCGCCGACTGGTTCACAGCGTTCCATAAGCTAGCGCGTGACCAGCGAAGTATCCAACCAAGTGTCCAAAATTTCCATGACCCACCTCAATCCTTTGGTTGTTACGATGCCGACAAATACGACGCCCAATCTCGCCAGGTGAAATCATCACTTCCGGCTGGGCAGATAATTTTTAGTTCATCCGGCTGATAAGTTCATTATTTTGAGGGCCATGTGGTAAGGGGCGATCATCACCCACGCATCATTTCTGGTCACATTCCACTCTGAAGTACATCTGGAAGCTGAATGATAATTGTTCAAGCACATATACTATGAGCCCACCCTTCTCACTGTGGACCACAGATTAGACACGCTGGTTCCAAAGAAGCACGAACAATCTGGTAACAGATGCATTGAGCTACATAGCTTGCATCCAGTTGACCTCTCGGGCCCTCGACTTATCGTGTGCATTTTGGCCAAAGACCGGATTCGGTTACGGTCGTTTTCTAAAATTTTAACCAACGTTGATTTCGTTTGCACCAGCTTGTCACCCTGGCTTACCACTTGTTCAAATCGGCTGCAGGCAAAGCTGGAATAATGGCCTATGAACTCCGCCAAGACATCGAAAGTGGATTCTTGCCCGGGCATATTTATTTTCCCGGCTTCTTCTGGCCATGTGCTGAAATAAATCAATGGGCATACATCGGACATTGCATTTCCTTGTGTGCAAATTAATCGAATCAGACTGGTATTCTAAAAGCTTCAGAGCTATACTGAAAGTGCGCATTTTTATCACCAAGCTTGATAGTAATTCAGCGTTGCCCTCAGCTTTCCCTGCCCCCAACGAAACACCATCAATCAAGCTTCCGGCCACTTCGAATTATTGTTTGAACAAATCAATATGGGTCCTGCGTGCTCTGATATACCCAATGGCTGAATCAAGCATTGCATGTAATTCGATGGCATTTTTGGCCAGCCCACGACATTAACGCCATAAATACAAAACATCTGCCCAGTATCTGCAACTTTGCGCTCAAAAAAAATTCCAATTTATCCTTGAATATGTAGTGCTCCTCGGGATACCCGTCACAAGGGGCTAGCTCCACTTTTGGCAGGTAGAATGCTCAAATCCCGGTGGTTTTAGGCAGTCTCAAGGGTCAATGGTCCTCCAAAAACATCGCCCTTTCGATGCTGACATCCTACTAACACTCCGATGCCAAATCCTTGCTTTAGAAGCTTTGTTTCCTTTCTAGTTACCCGCAGCTGGTTCTCTAATTCCATCCCTCTAATTCTGTGTACTAATATCTTCAAACTCATCACGGCTAGAAATATAATAACTTGCATAGGCAGAACAAGTAGACCAAGGTTTATCCAGAGAATCAGTAACACCTAAACCATCACCAGAGAATCGTCCAGTAATTCACTTTTTCTAAGAAGGCCTTTGTTTCGTCTTCCGCGCACTTCCGATGAGCGCTTTGTCCAGGTTCCACCTGAGGCAGTAACGAAGTTCCCGCGAATCGAACAGAAAGTAGCCATTTCAAACAAATCTCAAAACCAACACAAGATTAATTCGTAGTTTCTACTGTACTAGGTTAAACTTCACAAAAATTACAAACAAATGCAAACCTGAAATATGCGGCCAAGTAGATTCAACAGTGAAATCCGAAGGTTCAAACTCCTATGGCTCTAGCACCAAGGCCAGAAACGGTTCGAGGCCAAACTCAAATGTTTCACACGAATAAACAAACGTACAAAAGTTTTGGTGTGTGGACGAGCGTTTCTAAAAAGTGTAAAATATAGTCTTATTAGCAAAGCACGTGGGACATCTGGAAAGAATTTTCATGATTGTACTTCTCCTGCACCTTATTTGGTCTTCATTTTTACTTGAAGATTTACTCGCACCTAACATCCCGTAGCAAAGTAATCCTGTCTTTGGTGACCCCAGCTGCTAAAGACTGACTCTTTATTCGAGTCACAGACCTCCCTTTCTTGATTGACAGCGCTGTCTTCCTAGGCAGCTATTCCCTCGAATATTGAATAGGACCCCTCGGTGACTGCAATATGCATGTTGATGTAGGCAGTCCACATAAGCTTACCCTCATACAATTTTTGACTGATTTTGGACGGCTTTCTTCAACTGTATTCTTGGTGACACCGTTTTTGGTAGACAAGCGTTCTTCTAGAAATGGTGTCATTACACCAACATTTCGTCCGAATAAGTATCTGGTCACCATGCCTATATACTAGTTGAGTTTAATGTGCCGGAGACCCATTAGATGCTCGAGCGGAGTATCGGCAACCTGAGGGAACCATTCAATACGCAAACGACACCTGACTGACCACTTCTTGCACGAAAAATGAACGAAGTCCAACAGTCGTCACCAGTTAACTGCTTGGTGGTAATGAGAGAGGTGTCTACATTCAGCTCAACCAGCTTTCCCATATGACACTCATCGGCCCATCTCAGGAAGATGTTTACTCAAAGGAAGATCAACCAATGCTCTCAAGGGTGAATTTAAAGACGCAACATCTTGACAAATGACACGAAGTTGCTATATCCAATCGACCACCGCCAAATCGCCTACCAAATTTGAGAATCGGTCCGAAAGTATTTGTCATATCTCAAAAAGATACCCTCTTCAAAAACTCAATTGAAACTTGAGATCAGCAGCCCGTGCAACGCAATATGTATATGACCGACCGAGTGGCAACGTGCAGTACCTGGATAGAACTGGTTGGCCAGCGGCGCAGCATACCACCTTTCGTCAAGGCAATAATTACCGAGCTGCAGTCGGTGCTCATAAATGGGCTCAAAAAGGCCGTATTATTATTATATCTTCAAGTAACCTCAATGTTCAAGGGAGACTTTGCCGTATTCGGGGTGAAATTTGCACATCTTGCGTCACATCACAGGAATTGGATGGAACGGAGGGCATTTTCGAAACTCCTTGGAGCTCTGTCTATTCGTAGGGGATGTAATAATGAAAATGCTGATAATTCGAGGTCGGGACTATGTAGAAAGAGACGTAGTGTTTGCGGGCCGCCCTGCGCTGACTGATTAGGCGGTTTATTCCATCCTAACCCAAATCAAATACGGTACTTCTGAAGACCCTGTCTGATTTCTGCGCTTTAACATTCAGGCCAGTCTGTAAGGTCTGTTGAGGGGATTCAAGGCCGGAAGCTCCTTCCTTCTCATAAGTTCATCAGTCCGAAGACTAATAGCTATAGAGGGGGCGAGTGACTTTGCAACAATATGGAGAACTCTCAGATATTTTCATGGAACTTCTACAGTGTTCCATGTTTATTTTGCAGCCTTGGTAAACAAAAGCAACATGCCTGAGGGTGGTTGGCCTCGACAGTGGTGATTGCTAACGGGCAACTTTGTAGCTTATTGTGGAGTACGTCATTAGCAAGCTGAGTGTCATGCTGCAAGGACTAACCATCTTAGTTGAGAGGGTGAAGCTTGGGCTCGGGTTTTATCCAGTTAATGGTGTGTAGGGACTATTGAGGTGAGCCATTTATCGGGTCCATTCGTCCCGCTGTGAATCTGCAAGATACCTTTTTATGGTCCGTGAGTTTCTACTTTGGATACATCGCTCAAGCTCGTGCAGCCAAACTTTCTATCTCGGGACCTCTACACTCTGGTTGTGTCCATAAAGGTGTGTTTATATGACGGATAAGCCGATTTTAAATTGTACAGATGAACTTGTAGTTAGTTCACTATATATTATTTAAGTGATGACCACCGTGAAACCACAACTTATGGTGCAAGCCGTCAGCGCAAGGCGAAAGTAACTGTGAACACTGACATTAGCTTGAATGTAAGTAAGGTGGGAATATTGACCCAATCCCAAATGTTAGACATCATTTTTCGGGGGAAGATTTTGGCCAAAAATGTAAAAGATATATGCTTGATATACCTATACATTATCTGTATGCTTCGTAGATTTGACTAAACTCGACATTTCTTCCAACAGAGCTTCCTGAAAAGACGTTTTTGCACGCATATTTGTTCGTGTGAGACTTTTGAATTCGGTGTTGAACCAATCCCGACTATCGCGCATGGGCCGCGTAAACCCGAACCCTTGGGTTTACTGGCAGGTATGTTTGGCCACATACTTGAGGCTTGCATATACGTGAGTCCATTGTGATTTCCAATCTAGCACCGTAGAAAAGACGAATCAATATTGTTCTGGTTTTGAGAATAACATGAATTGGCTACGCCTTGATTTAACTGCTGTTCTTGTGTATTACAGAACTATGGTGACACTTTCGCTCGGATTAACCCCTTGCACGGCGTGGCTCGCGTTTGTAACGCTTTGAATGCACGTTTGAGGTTGGTTTATGAGTGTAAGCTTGCAATTCACCACCCTAGTACAGCAGAATTACTGGATAAATCCAGCTCTGAATTTTGGTAAGCACACTTGGCTTAGACTTATTCTAGTTTCGAACAAAAATTACTCCACCCGCGAGCTTTTGCTCCCGCGTGGATTCTCTATAGGAGCAACGAACTTTGAAGAAATGACTAAGGCCTCAGAGTGTTTTACAGTGGACGCGGTTGGACAGCGGTAAAAGAGAGATTCATGTAGAAACTCGAACCTGAAAAAGCCTGGAAGTCTCTAGTGGCCAGCACGGTGGGCTGGAACCGGATGGTTGCTGTAACGACCAATCGTGGAAGATCCCCCGAAAGACACCGCAGTTCCAGGTTTCCCTAAAACCATTCACTCGTTTACACTATAAGCTTGTTCTTATGCACTGTATTTTTTATGAACCAGCTTTTGCTTGTTCGCTTCGATGGCGCTACTCTGTCGTATCCTCATTCTAGGCTTGAGTGACGCACGTGCTCGGTTCTCGCAAGCCGCTATTCGGTTCTCATTCACTGAGTCCTTTTGGCCACACAACTGAGGTTTGCGTCTGTTTCATGTCATTGTTCATTCAATAATCTAGCGTCGTAGAATTTCACGGATAATGACGTTCTGATTTCTGGATCGGTTGTGAATTCGGCTGCTTTTTGATCAAAGGCGGCTTACAATACTCGCGTGATCAACTTGGAACGAGAAAATACACAACATGCCAAGAAAAGCGTCCGAGCAATTGGAATCGTGGCAGGAAGTAATACGGCAAGTCACTAGGGCGGTGTTGGGTACTTTTGATTTTTTAGGTAATGCTAGATCACTTAGCCCTGTCAGTGCCAGCCCATGTGTTACTGAGGCCAATGCTGATTGCGAGAACGTCGATCTATTTAAGCTGAGTTTATTAGACTTAGAACAACAACTGTTATTGGCTAGGCAACAGGCCCGGGAAGCAGAAAAGAAGTGTAGACAGAACGAGCGTGAGCGAAGACTAATGACTACTACCTTTTTGGCAGATCAGGACAAATTAAAATAGAAAACCCCGCGCTGGCCATCGAACAAAATAATCAACGTCACAAACCATCCATCTGCCAGGAATAGAACCTACGGTTTTCGACGGACGATCTGAACACTACTGCAAGTTCATCAGGCAGTTCAAAACTCTCGTCGAAAACAAGATAACCGACCCCGGGCAAATGCTCCTCTACCTGACTTCTGTCAAGGTCGAGAAGGAGAAGCTACCAATGGGCGCGCCATGATCAACCCGGAACAAAGCTATATACGGGCAAGAAGATTTTGAGGGACCTGCTTGACCAGTAATTCAAGGTGGCCCGTAATCTAATAGAGGGCGTGATGGTAGAGGCCAAAATAACCAAGGGTGACGTCCTCACAACAGCCGACCCAGTGATCTAAAAGCATAATGGTTTAATAGCCCTCCATCATTTGGTTTGTCGGCCCGCCCAATTTACGACGTCGTTAGCGGTGGGCACGGTGGGCGAAACACAAGCAATGACAGCCGGCCGGTTGAGGTTACAGCCCATCTCCCTGGACACTGTCGAGCAAATCGAACCAACGGAGGCATTTACACTAGCTGATCTCCCCGTGAGAGCACCTAGGTCGGTGAACACGATTTTAACTAGGTGGCCTCACCTGCAGGATGCAACTGTCGTAGACCAGGATGACGACGAAGCGGACCTCCTCATCGGCCGCGACTTGCCAGAGGCACGTTGGGTACTTGACTAGAGGGTAGGCAACCGTCAGGCACCTTATGCCGTGCGCATAGCACTGGGATGGATATTGTGTGGCTCAGTAGGGAGGCATGGTTCCGTTATTTACGTATCGGCCGAAACGGACGGCATGAAATATAAATTGCAGCGGCTGTATGAAGAGGAGTTTCGGGAGATTTAAGAGGAAAGACTATCACTGTCTCAATAGGACCACTTCTCCCTGCACACGGTGCAGCAAAGAACTAGAGGCCTTAAAATAATCGAGTTCCCCCCCCCATGGCGCACCCTTGCTGATCCTTGAAGTGACAACAGAAAATATGCCCTACAAAGGACGCTTCAGCTGAAAGAACGCTTCGTTCGAGACCGAAATGTGTGGCAACGATAAGGAAACGTAATGAAGCGAATTGAAGCGAACAAACATGGAGGTTTGGCCCTCCGCTTGGTGGTAGATAGCTCCAGCAGAAAGCTCTACGTGGAGGACTATCTTCGGTCATTTGATGATGTAGACTCGGCCCTAGCGCAGTTCAGAGACTTAGTAAAATCGCTGGAATGGGGCGGATTCCATCTAACGAAACGGGTGTCGAAAGCTTCAAAAGTGCTCGAGGTCATTCGGCACCACCAGAGGGCCGGGAGGGTTCAAGATATGGACGGCTCCGCACTCCCTACCGGACGCACGCTTAGAATACAATGGAATGCGAAAACGGACAACTTTGTTTTCGAGCTAAACGTTCCCGAGCCGCCAGTAACTCGTCGTGGTATGCTACCTCCTGTCTCTAGTTTGTCCGATCCGTTCAGTTCTGTCTCTTTCTGCCTGGTACCCGGAAAGATCATGCTGCCGTAAGAGAGTCGATTGGGACCAACCACTGGACCGAGAAGACCGATTGCAATGGGAGGAAGTTCTGAGCATACTAAAGAAACAAGGAGACATACTGATTCCGTGATGATTGCCGGCTGGTCATATGACAGGGACGGGAGAACCACATGCTTTCTCTGAAGCATCCAAAGTAGGTTACGGAGCTGTGGTATACGGACGACGTTGCACTTGAGATGGGCGACATACTACGAGGATCCTGTTTTCCATAGCCCTCGTTGCCCCACTGAAGTCGCTTTCGATCCCGCGCACCGAACTCAGCTCAGCCGTGTTAGCAGTCAGGGCGGCACAAGCGGTACAGAGGTGTCTCGACTTCTACATTTGGTCGGCTAGTTTTTCGACGGCCTCAAAGATAGTGCTGTACTACAATAACAGCTAAACGGCTCACGATCACCCATGACGAGACGGAGATGAACCAGTGGAAGAATTTCAGGCCTGGCGATAACCCAGCCAGTCTGTGCTCCTGAGGAGCAAACAACCTCCGGCAACTCGACACGTGAAAGGGGGGACCAAAATTCCTGCAGAAGCCTAAACTGGACTGGCCCAAGTACGAAATGAAACCCTCTCCGGGGTTGGAACTGCAGATGGAAGGCTTTGTAATGACGGCCATATTCGTCGAAGCGACATTCATTTTGTCACGAATCGTCAGGTTTTACTCTTGGATGAAGACGCTCCGTTATTCAGTTTGGTTGGCCAAATTTAAGAGACATTCGCTAGTTATGAAAGGGATCCGCCTATCCAGCCGCGTACGAGTGGGTCCGATAAGCCCCGATGAACTATGAGCCGCAGAACACGATGTATTCAAGATGATACAACGGTAGGCTTTCACTTGAGAACTCGAGAGGGCTGGAGAAGTGGGACCAGTCGACAAAGGATTATCACCTCTGAGGGCGACCTCAAACATTTAAACCTCAAACTCGGCAATGGACTGCTACGGGTAGACGGTAGGCTGACCAACTCCCACCTGAGCTTTTACTTGAAATACCCCATATTGCTGCCGGCTGGACAACCTGTGATAGAGCTTATGATCCAACACGTCCAAGCCGTGGAGGGACATACCGAGGAAAGCCACGTTACGAGCGTCATCCGAAAGTGTCTTTGGTTCTTGAGAGGAAGAACGACTGTGAAGTGCGTAATACGACGTTGTGTACTTTTGGGGAAAACTCAATGCCGCAGCAGGCAAACAACACACGGCCCCGCTGCCAGAAAGTAGTGACTGCGGGCTGGTGGTCGTTCAGCGAGACCAGGTCGGCCTATTTCGGGCCCTTGTGGATCAGGTGTGGAAGGAGGTCTTGAAAACGATACGGGTGTATCTCGACGTGCGTGAAGGCACGCGCGGTACACTTTGAAGTTACGCATTCGATGACAACCGACTTCTTCCTCCTGGTTTTGCAGCTCTCTATCAGCCGAAGAGGAGTACCGGCAGATATATACCGCACAATGGGCCGAACTTCATGGGCGCTCACCGGGAACGGCAGCGTTGGCACAAAAACCTGAACGGGGACGAGCTGCAGAATCAAACCGTGGCCTATGGTATACGACGGCGATTCAATCCTCCGCAGACCAGTTATCGCGGCGGCGTATGGGAAATCCTGATCCCGTCCTCCAATCACTGAGCAACAGCCGCCCCACGACGAAACGTTAAGCACTGTCATGACTGAGGTTGAAGCAATTCTGAACAACCGCCCGCTGGTTCCAGTAAACAAGGCGACCCCGCCCATCTGGTGATCACCCCGAACGAGTTATTGGCGTTAAGGTCAAATGAGGGTTTCCAAGGGCCGACGAACCCTCGTGGAAGCTACCTCCATGGAAGGAAGCGGGCAAACTATCTTCCCAAGATTTTTGGAGGAAATGCCTGCTGGAGTACCTACCGGCTCTGCAAGCTCGACAGGAATGGCTAATCAAAGCAAGGCCATTCAGGGTTGCGGAATTAGTGATGGCTGCGTACAAACACGTGCATTTCAGCACCTGACCTTTGGGTGTGGTTACGGAAGCCATCGAAAGCTCTGAAGAAATGATAAGAACTGTGAAGGTGAAGACGGCCAACGGAACGCTAATCCGCGATGTACGCAGCATCAGTCTCCTCAAGAGTGAAGACGGAGAACCCGATAACACAGAAACCCAGTAGACTATTCCTCATTCGTCTTTGAAATGGTTAAATAGCCTCGCATATGTGGGGGCTTTTACGACATGCTGACGTATTGAACTATCATAAGTCCTGACACAAAAGCTTACATAATACACGTTTATACTTCATGACCTCCATCGAAGCAAGAGGCAGGGCTGTTTGTTCCTCTTTAATCACTGACATTATGGACAATTTCTGCCGTAGGTGGTAGTTGTTACTATTTGCCCATGTACCAGAGTGCGACCACACCCATGACACCCGCAAGCACACACTCAAACAAGCACACGCTGTCGAGGCAAGACGGTTCTCTCGAGGACAGCATGTATGTTTCCTTCGCGCCCGCCATCGATCAGCCGTTCTCATGGACGATGCAGAGTAACATCGTATCGGTGTGGCCTCCGTATCAAGTGCGATCGTGAGTAAACTGGTAACGACAAGGTATTACGTGCACACCCTGACAACAGGGTCTGGGTAGGTAGGAAGAATCAGTACCCTTTTTCCAAACTTTTGATTCTTATGAGATTCGGGAGGATTTTGGTGGGCGGTGAAACGACCGGTCGTGGTAACCCCCTCCCCCCCCAAAAAAAAGAACACTGCAGTTCTATATTTCCTTAACATCACTCACTCATTTACACTATCGGCTTGTTTCACGCACCGTAAGTTTTTGTGAACCAAAGTTTGCTTTTTCGCATCCAGCGAGCTGTTCTGTCATACCTTTGTTCTGGACCTGCGTGACGCACGTACTCCTTTCTCGCAAGCCGTATTTTGGTTCTCGTTCACTGGGTCCCTTCGGTCGCATTTTTGAGCTTCTTAGCCTTTTTCGCGTCACTGTTCATTTGATAATCCAGTATTGTGGAATCTCGCGGATAGTGGAGTTCTGATTTCAGGATTTGTTGCAAATTCGGCTGCGTACTGTTCAGAGTTGTCTTACACTCGGTCCACTAATTGATCACTTTGTTCGTTGCGGTTGTCTAGTCCTTTCGTGAACCTGTTTAGTTTTTAGACCACCATGAGACCTCCTGTTCTTCTTTCTAAAGAAGCCTCTGTTTGTAGCACAAATGTCCATATTCTGCAGACCGTCGCGTGAATTGTCGCTGTAGCCGCTGGTGAGCTCTGATATCCCTCACTGAACATGTTCTCCAAGCTTGGATACGGTTTTCTGGATGAGGTCTTCCAAAGCCTTTTACAAAATCAAGATGACTCGAGGTTTCCCAGAAATGACTACCACGGTTAGCTGGAGCAGGGATGAACGTGCTTTCTCCATTAATTTCTGACATTGGCGACTTGACTTGATGTCAGCGCTTGCCGTCACTGCTAGGTTACTAGCTTCTATGACCTTAGCCAATGCCCCCCAACTGTCCAGTGGGCCCAATAATCGGATGGCCCGTGGCCCTTCCTCTTTGATGAGTTGCTGACATTTACTCAAGTTGAGGGTAAGGTCTCAGGCCAAAGATCACTGGTTCATGTTGTCTGGATCGCGCTGAACAGCAGCACGCTCTGTTGCTCCTACCCCTTTGAAGTTGTCCGCAAAAAAGAAGCACTGGTTTTACTCAATCTGCCAGGTCGACAATATACATCAACCACAACAAGGGTCCTTGAACTGACCATTGGGGGAAGCCAATGTGCAATCTTCATTGTTCATCAAGCAGAATCCTACCCTGACCCGGAAAACCTCATCCCTTAGGCTTTGTACAATCAACTTCTGTTTTTTAACGCAAGCAGAAACGATTCCACCTTTGCTTCGAGTGGTCTGTGGGTAAATGAATCAAGGGCTATTTGGAAATCCAGATAACACACTTTCACCCGTTTTCCTCGATCCGCTCGACCGATCACCTCATCCAAGAAAGTAATCAGACCGAAGAGAAAAAAGCCTCTGTGCCAAAACCCATTTCGATTGGTAGTTGCTAGCCGGTTCTTCTCTATGTGACTCACCACCTTATTTTGTAATATTCTCTCGGGAGTTTTATGCACCGCTGAAGTCCGCTTGCGTCCGCTTGCGTCCAACCGCTTTCGCATGACCCGTCGAATGATCGCACCCACCTATACATCAATATATATATATATACATATATATATATACCTTGGGTATGCTCCACTCACTTGTCCCCCTTCCTAACTAGATTGTGCCATTTTACAACACAATTTGCATATATATAAATAAAACCGCTCCGTCCTTTAGCCATGGGTGCTCGCTCTCACTTAATTCCTGGCTCAGGCTAGAACTCAGCCGTCCCATCCTGCTTTTTTGCGCCTTTCTCGTACACTGAAGCCTTGCCACACGGATTACCATTCCTTAGTAACTAGGCTTCGCTTCTCTACGCATATGCTCATAGTAAGTTGAGACCCCATTCCAACCGGAATCCGTATGCCCCTGCCGAATACCAGCACGTTTGCCCCCACATGAAAAATCCTCATTTTTACACTCAGTGTTTTTCCACTTTTTTACTGTTTGCCGTCCTCGACCACAGCTGGTGAACTGACCAGACTGTTATCTTCCTATTTTCTCATTCTTCTTCCAGACCATACCATCTACTATTGTTTTATTCCTGGTTCCCTAACGGACACCCTCTCCTCATCCACCGCCTACCTGATATCGCCCCAAATCTCTATCACCCAACTACCCTAGAAAGCTACCAGTCTCCGTCTAGGGATCCTTAATAGACCGGTCCACTAGCCAAACGATAACTAACTGTTCGGATAACAAAATTTTCATTTTCTTGCTTCCATAAAAATGATAATCATAACCCACAGCTGGAACACTCTCCAGACTGCCGCACTCCTGATCTCTTCCAGATTGCATTGGTTACTTGGGTAGCCATCGGCCGAATCGACGTTTATTCCGGATTACCGTAGGGACTGGACGATTTGATCAATGGTTTAAACCTATACTCTCGCCCGCTGACGTTACATGGGGCACCGTACACGGATTACCAAAACCTCATGAAAGTCTCACCGGATCGCAGAGGTGATTCTTGACACCAACCATCAACACATCCGCTCAACGTCTATTACCAAATAATCCAACCCAACAGTTCAATTCTTCCCGTGTTGCAGTACGAAACCAATGGCCGGAACCCAGCATTCGCAGCTGTCAACTTCGTCAAACCAGACCTTTCTTACCTGCTTCCCTCATCATCCTACCTGCCACCACCTGCAACCAAGGTCTTTATGAAACAGAATACCAGCCATCTGCAGCCAACCATAATTTGGTTAACAATTTTCTATCAAATACAAAAAAAATTTTTTTACACTCTTCCAACTCCTGCCTAGCCGAACCATTGACGTTTTGTCTCCACTAATCCGTTTCATTGACGGCTTTTCTTCTCTTTAAAAGTCCGTTATATGTCCATACACCATTCATGCTCTTCAAAAGTTCACTGAAGTCCCTGCGAAGCTTTTCGCCTTCATTTGAATTTCCATATGACACTGTAATCACCTGCACAAAAGGTCCGTTTTATTATCACCTTTGACTCACTTGTCTTTATTTCACATGCTTCCTCCACAATTAGTTACCCAATGCTGGATCAGTGTCCAATATTCCGCTGGTATCTCTGACTGCACTTTGAAAGCCCCACGCTTGCTTTACTTCTAACAATGTTCTTTGGCATTTCTTCCGTCCGGTTACTCGTTAGCGACCGTCCATTTGTCGCTTATATCAGCAATCCCACGACTGTTCAGCTATCCACACCGCCCTCCAGTGATTTCGAAACCGATTCGGGATTCCCGCCTCAACCATAACAACTTTTGTTCACTCAAACACTACATGACTTTACTGGTGTATTTCGGTTGCTGTGTGATTTATAAATTTAGAATCTGTGAATACCTCACATTGACATGTACTGCTGTATACTCTGATCTTGCATTGTGCATGCGTATTGACCACGGTCAAGAAATATACTATACTATAATTGGTCTGCAACGCATGCTCCTTTATCCCCCTTTATAATGGGAGGTGACGAATGATACAAACAAGCATCTAGATCTTACACTCCCGTCTTGCTTTCGTTGCCTCAGCTCCACATCAGGTTCCATGGCATATACTTTCTTCAATATCTTAGCTGTTTTAGACTGAAAAAATCGGTCTCATTTCTCTGACTTGATGTAGCTCATGAACTGAACTGAAGATCCAGTTATGACGTCAGCACTTCTGCCCCACCCTATCCCTCAACTTAGTTACTTCCGTAAATTCGAGCGAAAATTATTTTTCTCTTCAACCGGTTGATTACACCAAGTCGAATCTTAAACCCCTCAACCAACATTATAGCCCTCACTCAACCGTTTCCCTTCTCAGCATTACTTTCCATAGTCTCATTTCTTCTTAAGGACTCACTGCATCGATGGGCCCATGCTTCATTTTTGTTCCCCTTTCCGTTAACCTTTGGTCCTCATCTGGGGCATACCAAGACTGCGTTTTTATATCTCGCTTCTCTTTCCGGTGATCCTCAATGCTAGTCAACCACCACGGGCACCATGCTGAGTGTCGCCCTGGCTGGTGCACATGGATAATAATGTTACATGGCCGTATGTCGATTTCTATTTCCGTTGGCTCTACCCTCCAAGTTCTCACGACCTGACTTATTGATCCTGGATTATGTACCCTTGGCGTGGTTGTTCTGCCCTCTGTACGATCGTCAATGATCACTCACTCCAACCCCAACGGTGCTCGGCGAGGTCGGGTCCCCCGCCTTGGCCCGCGCACATCGGGGGCGCGGGCCGTCTGCAACGATGTATAAGCTCAATTAGCTTGGTGGATCACACCTCCGGTGTTCACTTCACGGGGCGTTTTTCAGGTTGTGCCTAGCGCACGGTCAACCCTATCCACTGCCACCGGTTGCATATTGCATGGGCTAACTCTCCCCGCCCTATCGCGTCCATTCTCGTCGGTTGCGGACTGCATGCTCTCACCATCCCTGTTCCTCTAATATTCCCTCATCTATCGTTTTTATCAGCACCCCCGTGATTTCCCTTTCATGTTCTTCTACCCTTGTGTGCACAACTACCTATTCTGTCCCTGCTTACATCCTTTTTTACCACGGCACCCCTCACTGCATGATGCCACTCTTGCCCAATTCACGTTACTCTACCACAGCCAGCAATATTTACTTTTTCCGCTCATGTCAAACTTGCCGGCTTCTAACCTCCATCCACTTGGTATCTTCATAAACTTATAAAAATGATTGTTCACATGCCTCACTGGTTACCACCTTGTCGTATTCTTTTTGTCCTTCTAACTTATACCTCCCACCACTACGGAGCAGACCCACCCGTAAGCATGACCAATCACCACACACGAATACGTTTTTCCAACTTTGCATTTTTCACAGCCGCATTTACTATCTTTTCACCACCACCATATTGCCCCAGCTTGACCCCGCAATTCTTCTGTGGATCTTCCTCCTGTGCACTGCCCCGCCTAGCGACTTCTGGCTCAATCCATTTGAGTGATCGCCTGCAGGCACGTAGCCCTGCAGTTCCACACTCCCAACTTCAAGGCGCAAACATTTCTCATGCCTTTTGTCCCATCACAGGTTTACCTGTTTGTGTACCTCTTTCTTTTCTTCTCGGTCTTCATCAAGTCTCACCTGCAGTGAAACGGTCCGATTCGTCATTTCTTACCTGTCGCTTCTCGGTTAGTACTCCCGTCCCTTTCCTATATTCTCGTCACAGGCATTTTCAGCGTGCCTCTTAGGCTGCGCTGCCTTGCCACTTTCCACCTAGTGCGAAGTTATCTTCAAGTCATTATTTTAAAGTACAGTTTCAAACCATATAATTTGCCATTACCTGATCTCTGACCCTCCATTTCCCCATTTCTGTCCTACGTTAATCGCTGGTACAACCGGCACATCGTTGCCCCATACCTCGTCTTACCATCAAGTTACCGTTCTTCACCGATATTTCACAATACGCCGACCAATCAGTATTTCCATTCCCTCTGCATTCCCCAGCAACCTTTTTGCTGCATATTATACGTCCGTTTATTACCACTTCATTCATTTTTACCGTCACCGCATGCAAAACCAGCATCAACCGGATCGTAAGATTCACTCTTACCTGTTTTCTTCGATCACTCTCTTTGTATCCCCTCTTTTGTCAACTTCCCACAGCCACCACCTCTGTGCTTCCAAAATCGTTTCTATCTCCTTGCTGATCCCATGTTCATCTGTCATAGATAAGTGCCCCAAAATTTATCCCCGGTAATTCTGTACCATTTGCTTCCACCTTACCCGCTTCTTCCAAGCACTGCCTCCTCGGTGTTTCATCACTTTATTGCTCACACCTACACCCATCGGTG
This sequence comes from Fasciola hepatica, assembly GCA_948099385.1. NCBI lineage: Eukaryota > Metazoa > Platyhelminthes > Trematoda > Plagiorchiida > Fasciolidae > Fasciola > Fasciola hepatica. Next base: position 3,053,375 of record CANUEZ040000164.1, read on the forward strand.
TAGGTGTCCCTCAGTGCACCGTCCTCGTTCACATCAACGACCTTCCCGATGTAGTTCCGGTCAGCATAGAGATGTACCCAAATAACTTCACAGTCTGGGGCACAGAGGCAAATGCTGTGCAGTCAGCCATTGGCTTGGCCTAGAGTTGGTCAGCTGACTGCAGTCCCCCAACAAGTAGTGGCAAATGCGTAAACATTTCATTTGGCAATGCCTCGGCTCATCTCTTCAAGATGAGTGGAAACACATGGATCCAGGTAGTGGATCAGCACAAGGTCCTTGGTTTCTGGCTGTGTAGTAATCCCGCGTTTCGATCCCACCAAGAGGAAGCCATTAAAACTTTCTTTTGGGCTCTAAATCTTCCTAAACGAACCTTCCCGATAATCTCCAAAGAGAAATTCCATCTTGAGTATGGAACCCATATTTGACCTCCTTTTGAATACGGCGGCCAGACAGTACACACTGGCCCCGTCAGAGATCCAAAAATGTTCGGAGTGGATCAAAAAGAAAGCGACCAAAATGGTACACAGCCCAAGATTTACCCCTAATCGGTTCGTCCAGCATCACTCAATCTCTAGCCACCTGAGATACGCCCTGCTGATGAAATCCACTTCTTGGTGTTTGACCTATTCTAAACGGACCTAGTGGATCAGCTCTTCGCTCGTCCGGCCTTGGAGAGCCTACGATGATACACGAGGAAACTCTTTAAACCCTTCCCATATACCCTCGTTAGACAACATTTCTTCTCATCTCGGATAATATCTTTATGAAAAGGCTTTCCACAGGAGACAGTGGAAGCTTTATCAGAAGAGGCACTTAGGGTCAGACTAGACAAGTGGTTAGGACCGAAGTCAAGTACAGATCTTTCCCCGACCACCCTAGCGTAGATTATTCTCTCCCATATTCTCAAGCCTCGTCTCCAGTCCTACATTGTTTTGCATGTAAGCAGTTATAAATGGATCCATTTTCCTCCCTTTTGCGATTGCGTATGCAAAGTATTCTTCTGTGTTAGTTTTAAAACAAAAAAATATTTGTGATGTGATGATTTGTCCATTTTCATACTGTCGGACTCGTTTCACATGGGAAACGTTTTACTTTACACTAATGTCGCTTTCGCAAAAATGGTTGCCCCCTTTTTGTCAAGTTTTGCCATTTCAACTCGATGGCACCTGAGAAACGAAGATACGTAAAAGGGCCGGGAATATTTGGGCTCAAGTCTCGCACCCCTGTACTACTTTAAGACTATAAGACAAAACCAAGACATCAGAAACTTTTATCGTTCAGATAGACCTTAAAATCGGTTGGATAAAGGTCCGTGATCGGTGGATACTGATCAGTCGTTAGCTTCTGCCGGGGCTGGGGCATATGCTTCTCTGAACCAGCAGGAAATACGAGCATCAGTTGCTGCAAATTGCAGAATGGTTTTTTCAGACTATAAACACAGGCATCGAGAGTATCCATGACCTGAAAATAACTAGAAAGCGGGGAGTAGTAGTAAGAATAGCAATAACCCTAAGAAAAGCATCCTTGACTGGAACATTCAAGAACCCAACGCGAATCATTTGCCCATTGACCAACGATCTGGATGAAAAATTCCGGAGCGTCTGTAGGACTGAAGCCGAATTTGGTCCGATAGTATCGAGCAAGCTGTCCGGCTTCCCAACATCGAATTCCATGGTTTCACTAGACAACCTTGTCCATTTTGACTTCCAAATCAAGTGGCTGCCATTGCAGGGCGGCCGTTTCTCTCAGTCTGCCTAACTGACCCTTCCGTGCTGACAATTTCCAGGCTCCGATTGTGTGCAGGACTGGAACTATCATCGTCGGTAGAACTCCGCCCGTCACTTTCTCCAGGTGCGGAGTTTTCTACGAAGTGTGGGGTTTCAACATGGTTCCGGTGACAGTCTGCCTCCAAATTATTCAAGTTCCGTTGAACCCAGCCCACAATCCGACCTTAATTTTGAAAATGACTATGTTGGTGAATCCTGTTTGACTTTACCAAGGGACCACCGCGTAGCCCCTGGGGATGAGCCACGCCGTAAAGACCACTCTGTCGGGACATTGATCCGAAGACCAGACCAAAACAACAGAGAATTCCACTGAGGTCGGTGGCCCACCACTAGCGGGAAGGGGCTTGCTTGAGAAAATTAAGACCTAATAAGACCTCGTTTTTGCCGACCGGAGTTCAGCTCAGAATAATGAAGGTATTTCAGATTTCCACCTTTTATTTTGCCCAACTTGTGCTTAATCACCCGGCCACCGATCATGGCAACTTTGCCGCTGTCTGTCCTCCAGCCTCTAGTGTATTGGTAACCTTATCTGTGGGTCTTAACCGGACCATCTTCTGCACCTCTTCCAACCTCCACACTGGGATGATGCGACGGAAAGTCGTTTCCTGCGAAGAAAGGCATCCAAACTCAGCGGCCTGCAATAGGTCTCAGTGCTATTTGAGCGGATTGATTTCAGATATTGACAGAGATGTTCATGAAGCACATTCACTCGGATGAAGATGGAGTCAGCATCACCGACATAGATCGGTGGAGGAATACATTCCTGCTCCCTTTGTCATCCTGGTGCCTAGACCCGACTCCCTACCTCATGTCCAGTTTGACCACACAACTCACAAGGTCTCCGCTTATTCGGTTTGAATTCATCCACAGTGATGGTGAATGGGGGATTGTGTGTGACCGTTCTGAGAGTGACCAGGTCCACATCAGCACCATACAAACAATGCCGAGCTTTCACTCCATTGTTTGACAAATTGCACGAACTTCGACTAGGATCCGTTAGTACATGCTCACCGCAACTGGGATCTCTTGCTTCACTAAGAAACACGATGATACTTTCCAACCCGGATTCAGTGGTAGATGCGGCACCACGAAGCCATAGCTAGCCAAGCCATGAGGGGACCACTTTGAGTCATGCACTTGGAGCCAAATGCTAGGCCGCATCTTTGCTCAATGGTAAGTGTGTACCACTTTCCATCAAGTAATGGTGCAACCTTCTCATCGTCATATGTTTCTCATGTGATTCTTTGAAGCCAATTCCCGCCCTCGGGTCCTAATCACGTGAACATCAACCAAGTCTGTTATCAGAGGTCCGCATTGGCCTGGACACAGTGGTGCATTTTCAGGGAACCAGCATAGTACTAAGCCACCTCAAAACTCCGGCAACCCTCACCCACTCCACACAGCTGAGACTTACCTGTCAATGTCTGCATTTTCCTGCTCTCCTATAAACTACTACGGATCCAAGAGCCATTCCGGAGTCTTTTGTCTTGACCCAACAACTGCGGGAGCCTCCGGCACAATCTGGCTTGTTTTCTTCCACCGAAACTGTGCGGTCACTGGACTGAAGAAGCGGGAGAGTTCACCCCGAACGACCATCAAACAAAGCCATGGAACCTGAAAACCTACTCAAACAGGCGGGCGAGAATGGCTGGCGGAAACTTGCATCAACTCGCCCGTGATAACAACATACTGACTGGACTAAGTACCAGCCAAACCTGAAATACTGTGAGGGAGTGCATGAAATAGCAATATTAATAGTAACAACAATAATAATTGTATATTTCTTGACCGTGGTCAATACACATGCACAAGAGAAGATCAGAGAATACAGCTGTACACATCAATGTGAGATATTCATAATTTCTAAATCTATGAATAACGCAGCAACCGAAATGCAACAGTAAAGTCATATAGTGTTTGAGTGAACTAAAGTGGTAATGGTTGAGGCTGGAATTGTAAATCGGTTTCGAATTCGGGAAAGACGGTGTGGACAGCTGGACAAATGTGGGATCGCAGACATAAGCGATAGTTGGACGGTCACCAACGAGCAACCGGGAGGGAGAGAAACCAAAGAACATGACTGAAAGTAAAGTACGCATAGAGCTATCAACGCGTAGTCAGAGATGCCAGCGAAATAAAAAACACTAATCCAGCTTTAGGTAACTAATTGTGGGGGAAGCATGTAAAATAAAGCGTGTTTGTGAAGTCCCTGGGCAGCGGCGAGATGTGGATAATCTTACGGGGTCCACATTTTACATCATTTTGTCTAGTCACAGCTCTCGGCTAGTCAAAGTTCTTTAGTTGATCATTCGCCGATTCAAGCTGATGACTATATAGCGGCATTGGAAAGGTGTTTGTCGAGCGCACTAACCCACTGCTAACAAGGTCCGTTTCTCAGATCTGCCCCATAGAGACGGTGGCTCCATGCATTAGAAGACATAGAGAATATGGAAGACACATCGGCATTGGATTGTGAACACTGTGTTGAAGGAGAGGTTCTGAAGCTTGACTGAAGCTGAAGGCGCGGGACTCACTCGCACCTAGGCTCAAACATTACAGTAACCACTGTTGGGTTCCTCTGCCTCCTTTTCGCTAGTGGTTTGTTGTGAACTCGCGGTCCCCGTGTGGTCGAGGTTGAGCGGAGAATTCACCTTGTCCGTTGCTTTGGGGAGGCAGTATTTGTTAAGACAGATCATGGCAACTCGTCGAGTTTTGGGTTTTTGTTACAAGCTCATACCGATTCCGATTCTCAAGGACTTGCGATGATGCATGATGATGGGCTCGATCAGTATGTTTCGAGTAGGAAATTGCATTCCCAATCCACCGCTCATTTTCTTGGTGCAAAGCGTTTAAGATATGGCAAAATCCGCCACCTTTAGTCAGCCTATGGGAATACTGGGACCTAATATTCTCATCCACCAGAAACATTATTCTCAGATCATTTTCCCAGTTTTTCTCTCACTGTGAATGCTGCAGCACGGAAATGTTTTGGGTCCCCTTTCTGGTCGGCGGTAAGCTTCAGCAAGATTCCACGGTAGAAACTGGTATGGTCGAGTCTTTAATTCTAGTTATTCAACAACACCAGACTAGTGTGTTTGTGAGGGGCACCGCTGAACGTATATCTCTTATTTGTACCCATGTATCACTTCTTTCAAAAATATAAATGGCCTTTCCTTTAGCTGCACCTTACCTGCAACCAAGACCAGTCCACTTGTAGTTGGACTGAAGACCAAGAATGACGTTGGCCTTTACATATCACTCTCATCACTGGGACGCGTTTCGTTGTCTTGATCATTTTTGCCTAGTTCCGAGGCTTTCAGTTGCGCTTGGATGGCTTTCGTGAAGCTGGATAAAGACAGAAATCTTGTGTTTTCATGCCCCGTGTATTGGTCTACGGACTTCGGAAACCTGTGAACAATTCGTGGCACGTTGACTGCTAAGGGGACTTTTGAACCCATTGCCCCATCCAAGCGGGCAAAGTCCATGGTTATTTAGTTTAAATCCGACAAGCATTCTCCAGGAATATTTGGGTGATCATGGAACAAGCATAAATATGAGGTTTGTCAGCTTACTTGGACACCTTGGAATCGGAGTATATACCGTCTCTGTTCCAAGGCTGCAGTCACTTCTCTTACATTCAGAGATCAAGGATAGGTTCTCATTACGTCCAATTAATAAAAACGTTTCAGAGAACAGAAGTAAAATTCATTTAGAAGAAAGTAATGATTCAGGCACCCGCGTTCTCGCCTTGTGTAGCAGTTATTCCTGGCCTTGATAAACCAACGCTGTGCCTTTGAGTGTCAGACATTGGTTCTTCTGCAAATTTCGGGAAGGGACGAACAGCATATGAGGTTCTTTTAGAGGCATCAACTTCTGTTGACTTATTCTTGACGGTCTCCGCAGGCCAGGGTTTTTTCAAACAGCTTTCTGTGGCTCACTTCGGAACCAACAGCGGGCTTAGACCGCTTCGTTCACAAAAGGGGCCAAGTTTCGTTGAACTCAATCACATATAGATAATCTAGAAAATTGAATGAAGAAAAGTGAAATTTATTTGAGCATATAAAAAATTGTAACAACCGCGTGGTAGGGTCTACCAGAAAGCAACATACTTTTAATAGTCGCGATTTGCATGGGTGAACTACGTGTCCCATAGTACTCCATTTATGGAAAGTACGCGCGGACGATTTAATGGCAGAGAGTAAAAACTACCCAAAACGTCAAAAATATAAACCAACGATAAATTGCCAGTTTTTCGTAGCCTTTTTAAACAAGGGTCATTCTGACTGATTGACAGCGGCGGTCAAACGGTCATCGCAGTAGGCTTCGGATCCTTCTGTCCCGAGTGCGAATAGGCCCGCCGTCATTGGTAACCGCGGTGACCAGCCTCGAAAAGGACTAAAACTTCTTCACGAAATATTGTTTCATTATTATACAATCAATAGAAAGTAATTAAAAATAAAAGGGAAAGCTTAGTAAAAATACACGCAGAAAATGTGATAAATATGTACGGCGCAGCCGGGAATTAGATGTCGAATCTACCAATATTGACTTTTATTTCGGAACAAAACTTAGCTCACTTCGTGAATTCTTTCGCTAAATTGTTCCTCCGCCTGTTGGGTCTCTTGATGGACTATTTGAATTTTTCCAAGTACAACCTCGGGAGACAAATAGAGGAATGGTCCGAAGCCGACGCTGAGCTGGAAATCGATGTAGTCTGGGACCCTTGGCCTACGCAAATGCAACAAGCCGAACCGCACTGCAGTCCTTTGTGGTAACACATTTGATTCCACGGCTGCGTTTTCTCACACAACAGTGATACTGGTCACTTGGAATGCCAGGCGAGTAGTAGCTGGAAGTATGCGTCTCTTCACGACTCTTTCTCCCGGAGTGGGAGTTTAAAACATTTGATAAGAACCGCAAAGGGCATTCAATATGATGTCGACAAGCACCTTTCCCCCAAGCTTTAGTCCTTGACTGGCTTAGAAAGATGAAAAATATCGCAAGCACACTAACCTGCGAAGCTTAAAATTGACTCTTTCTGTTTGGCTTTGCTACATTTCCCCTGTTATGCTGAGTATTTGTGCACTACGTGATTTCGCACATACGAACTATTACGCCACGTTCTGCGCGTTTGAGGGGTTCCGGATTTTCGGGAGTTTTATGCAGGGTCTGGCCTATTCACGCCATTCCATATTGCATTTAGCTTTGTGCAGAAAAAGTGGATCACAGCCGGTTCTCAAATGGGACCTTGACAATAATTCCACTTCCCAACAGGTTGAGGACCACAAGGAAAGCTTGGACATTTGGTGTTTGACCAGAAACCGCCTGGAAGATGATAAAAGATCATTTTTCTGCCTAATTTATTGGAAAAAATACTCGCGGATTAGTGAAGAGTTGGTCTTCCCCGGATATTCCCATCAGCGCGTCACACGATAGGCCCAGCACCACTACTAACAGCTTTTCGAACCAGTCAACTTTGTTGCTGCTAAGAGAGTCGAATTTAAATGCCCTGTTAGACTTGCATACTAACCATTGGGCGACCTCATTTTTTAGCTGCAGACACAAGCAGTGAAGTGCGAGTATCACCCCTAACGGTAAGATTGACTGGACCATTGCTTGGTTGCGGGAATCAACCTGCAGTACTTGCAACAGAAGCCTCTACCTGTACCTAATCAGACATTTCATCACCTCGGCCACATTCGTTGGCGACATTAGAGCGCAAAAAGCTGTAACTGTCTTTTCAGAGTTCGCATTGTTTAGTTCTGATAAGCCTCAAATTGACTGACGAACTCTAAACTTGCCACTTTTGGACAAACCGACTGGTTAGCTTCGCAATTAGACCCCTACGGCGGCCGACTCACTGGAAACCTACTCCCACAAGTTTGAATTAGAACAGATATAATCCACACAGTCAGTTGCTTTTCCGTTTTATTTGCCCTTGTCGAAGAATTGCACGCTTCGCCTACGGTACCTTGTGCCGCAATAGAAGTGCTTGCAGAAGTAGACCAGCGCAACAACCGAAGATCCCTCCATCATCCGACACTTTTGCACTTGACTTCCGTTTTCCACTCTTGCTTTAGCTGTCTTGTTAGGGAAAGTCTCACTTGTAAATTGGGTATTGTCTACTCCACAGCACAGTAAGTGCACTTTTACTATTGAAACTGGGAGTGCAAAATCCATAATCTAGCGAAAAGGCCTAGGTTGGTCCTATCCCACTGCCAAGGTTAAGTCTGCCAAAGTGATTAGTTTCAGTGACCTGCCTTACCGTGCTGGTTTTGTTCCAAGTTTTTCTCAACTAACCGGTTGTCTGTTCGATGCTCTGTTTGCTAGATTCTTCTTTTGGAACCAAGCCCATGCGAAAGTCCCTTCGTGACTTATCATCTCACCTATAATCCGGTTGTGTTCTCCGACCACTTTCTAGGTAACATCATTCAACTTTTATTACTGGTGCATCTCCTACTGATGTAAGTGCCATTTTCGGACAATGCGTAGTTTGCCAGGATCACTGTCTCCCGGGGGAAAGGGGGGGGGGGTTGCTGGCGGTCGATATACAAAGTACAAAAGCGCAGGAAGCTCCAATAGCACAAAGGCTCAGTAATCGCATCAACAGGATCCTGCTCTTAGAACAGTCGAGCATGACCGATGCTGCTAATAGCCCGCTCATTACAAACGCGAGCTGCCAGTCGTTTACACTTTCAGGACGCTCAATAAGACTAAACGAAGATATTCAAAAGCACAAAGATCAACCTTGGAAATTTACTGAGCCGTCTGGTTTTTACGTAAATATTCATCTGATCGAAAGCTCACCATAATAGCTCGCCACAACACACCACATTTTATAGTGCAATAACCAGCCTGTGTGGAACATCAAGTTAATTTTGATTTTATCTAAGATGACACCAGCAAGCTAGAATGGCCGGAGGAACTCGTTCGGGTGGAAATACGATATGGTGTTCACAGCGGAAACGGAAATGAAACGAGTGGTAAAAAACAAACTAACAGTTGTCCACCGTCCTTGTATTTGGGATGTGAGCCCCAAAGAACCAATGTCCGTCAGTACGCCCGGTTCAGTCTAGTCTGACAACTGTTCGTCGAGTTATTCTGAGACATGATGAGACAAGTGGCGAGCGACGCCGTTGAAGCTTCCAGAATGGGTTGATGTTTAATGTTAATATTGGTTGATGTAACTTCAGGCTACTCCGAATCAGAAAGCCAGACCAGGCCAGAGTAATGCGTTTATTGGGAGCTTTTTGATGGTCTCGCAGGATACTGCACTGAAACGTTTTCATTCTGGCTTCACCTTTACTTATCGACGAAAGCTGCTTCAACTGATGACCCATCACCTAAAGAAAGCTGGGTTGTCTCATTTTATTCAGATGCCATTTTTGTTTTAGTTTATCGAACTGGGTATATAAGGCAGTGGTATGTATGAGCCTTGCCCAACTATCACCCCTTCGACTGCGAAAGCTGTTTTTGCCGCTGTGCCGTTACTACCGACTTGGTGGTTGACTAGTCAGAAGTCTTTTTTCTTTTTGTTCGTGGCACCTGTGCGCCCTTGAGAAGCTTTGAAGATTGTGACATTTTCCAACGGAGAGCTGACATCTTTTAAATGCGTGAAACTCTGAGTCCCCAGCAATAAGTGAGGTTCCATCCGGTTGCGCTGCCAAAATCGTTTCCATAAAACAGTGTAAAATTTCGCTGTGAGCGAAGTCGTCGTCCGCAGTTGACTGCAGCTGATTTGGTAACTTTACCGTGTTTTGCAGATAAACCTCCGGGTTACAGAAATATCTTCTTTCTCAAGTTTTCATGGTGGGATCTGTGGGGACAGTATGAAATATTGTATCAGTTTCTGTAATACGATCACCTTTTTCACTTGCTCATAGATCAAGTTTATTTTAGGAGTGAGCTTCTGACTCACGTTCATGAGTCACGACTTAGGGACATGATGGAAAGTTTCCAAAACTTCCGGGACCCTTTCTTCTATGCTCGGAGGAAGTTTGGCAGATCGTTCCAAAAGTGAGGGGTTAGTGAGGAGCAATTTTATTCTGTGAGAGATGTTTCGAGGAGTCGCACATTTGCATTGTTCATTCTGTGGGCTGCGATTTCTTTAATAAATAAGGTAAACGATGTTATCTTGGCTGATGCGAAATATCAGCTCAATTGTGGGGACTATGTGCGTTTCACTTGGTGCTGGATGACGAAAGTAGTTTAGACAGGTAAACTTTTACGACATTCTTCCAAATTAAAGTGGTGCTATTTATAGGGAAAACGAAAACCTGATACCCAACTCTGCCGACGAGAAGACCATCACAAATGACAGAAGCCTGGCCCAGTATAAAGCACTTGGGGGTGATACCTGAATTCCCTTATAGTTATTTTGTCTCCTTCATTTTCCAGCCTGGTGACTTGTTCCTAGGTGGAAAACGCCGGACGTACCAACAAATGAGTAGTCTTATATCAGCAGCCGCAAAAAAACCACTCGACAGGCTCAAGGGAGCCACTGATGGTCGGTGACGGCCAGGCGGCACTTGGAACGAACATGGATGATGCACGAGACTGAGTGGGCTTTTTGGAGTGTTAAATGAGCCTTCAATCTGGGAACATTTTCAGCTAATCACGTAGAAAATGAAAATACTCATTCTTAACCAGGCATATCCTCGAGGTCCTTATTTGTGGATATTGTTTCTAAAGCTCGCTGACGGTTTAGATGTGCAAAGGCGTTAAATGTTACGTAAACATATGCTAGATTCATTCAAGAAAAAGTCGGAGACGAGGAACTATGCAGGATTCAGCGGTATATAAGGCGTTCATGCACATTCAGCTGCGGAAGAGCAAATTGATTAAGACGTAGTTGAGTCAGTCACTCAAAGAGAAGGCAATTTTACTAGTAATTGTAGCATATTATGTGCTCGAAGGTAATCGTGGGCGCGAACCTTGTTTTTACGTGATGCCCTCAAAGACAACGGCTGCTGCCGCTCACTTATATCCTTACTACAGCCCGTCCAATAGCGCACAATACGACTCGGTTTTCATCGGGTCAACGGGTCTATGCGGGTGGCAGTCCGTCGGATAATGTTTTGCCTGCAATGATGCGTGCGACCATAGAGGAAGAAACACCCAAATTATTTCCGGATGAGAGGCTCTTATTAGGTGAGGCAGCATTGCTGCTGCAACAACTACCATAGACCGCCTGGAGTTCACGCGTTTTTTGCTGCCGAATGATAGACAGTGAATCTCTGGGACTAGTTTTTCAATTGCAGAAGGCAGAAAAACTAAGAATGTCCGGCTGATTTCGTCTGTCATAGCCGATTCAAAAGTCAAGACCCTTCTCATAGGCTTGGTCACCGGGTATGTCTACATTCAAGAGCTGTAAAGTTTGAGTAACTGTGAGGAATTTATCCAACGCACTTCTAAACCGATGGCTGGAAGTAGAACTGCATATTTCTAACGGTAATTTATTCCATAAGTTAGAGTAAACTGTGATGAAGAAGTCTGAACGTAAGCTAGTGTTGGTAACAGGGGTTGAAAGGGTAAGAATTCTAGAACCTAGTGGATAGCTAGAAACAGACGCAAAATGCAATGGATTATGAGTATGTGTCCGGCTGCGAAGGATGTTATACAAAAAGATAAGGTTCGTTTTCGTACGGCGAAGCCACAAAGGGTCTAGTTTAAAAAATAAGCAGCGTTCTTTATAAGTGAGGGGCGAGCTCCATCAAATCAGTCGCTTAGTAGAACTACGTTGAACAGATTCGATACCAATTCTGTCTGATTTCCGCGTACCAGAGAAGATCGGTGGGCAGTATTGTAATAAAGGCCTGGCAGGAGATTTATAAAGAGGATTAATGCGGTCTCGAAGTCTGAAGGAGCGAAATATTAGCCCCAGGCATTTTATGGCCTTAGCTACTTGGAGGACCCAATATTCCGAGAAATTAAATGTGCAGGAATAGTTTAAGCCAAGGTCTCGAACGATTTGCTTGCTGGCCATGGTTGAACCACAAACGGCTAGGGATCCTGGAGGTAGCTTGCATTTATATGTAGGAACCTCGCATTTGTCAGCCGAAAAATTCATCTTCCAAGTTTTGCACCATCTATGGAGTGCAGATATGTCTTTAGAGATGTTTAAGATAGCCGAGGCGGTGCATTCAGGCTTGAATGAGTAGACAATTTTAATGTCATCAGCAGAAAGAAATGAGGTGCTATGGCTCACTGAGAAAAATATGTTGTTTATACACATGAGGAACAACAGAGGGCCAAGGACTCCACCCCGTATAACACAGCTTGTAACTAGTTTAGGCCTGGAACGGTGTCCGTTTATTTAGGCAAACTGAGAGCAGTTAGACAGGTAAGAATTGATCAAAGATAGTAAAGGGTCAGTAATGCCAAATGATTGGATTTTGGCCAGAAGATGTGGGTGTGGCAAACAGTCAAACGCCTTTGACATATACAAGTAAAGTACTATGAGGGCCACTCCATTGTCTACCATTTCAGTGGTGAGATTAAAAAATCGAGTTGGCAGGTTGCGCAAGATCTTGACCGAAGGAAACCGTGTTGTCGAGGGTTAATAACATCCAAATGAAAGAGGTGCTTGACGATGTGTTCTTTTACGATTTTTTCCATTAGTCGAGAGAGGACAGGTGTATGGTTAATGAGACTGTAGTTTGTTACCTCATGCAGTGGACCTTTCTTGTGGTGCGGGATTATGGCTAAGCATTTCCAGTTTGTGGGCACCAGATCAGAGTTCTCTGATAGGGTAACTATATTCATTAGTAGGCAAGGTAAGCCAGGTCCACATTTAACTATTGCAGTAAGCGGTAAGCCATCAGGTCCTGAGTAAGATGATGGCTTGAAAGCGGTCAATAATTGAAAGATAACTGAGGCTTCAAATTCAACTGTGAACAGGGTTGAATCAGTAACTGATGGAAGAGGCGGAGGGTCAGCATTAATAATAAGGGCCATAGTTGAGACGAAGAATGAGTTGAATGCCTCTGCAATAGAAAGGGGAGTAGAGGCGGATACACTGTCCGTTGAAACAGTGTGCGGGATATCTCCATGAGTATTAGAGGTTCTGGTTCTGTACGATAATGACAGTCGAAGGGATCTATTTTGGTGTCGCAGAGCCCTTATTTCCTGGTTACTCAATGTAGTTTCTTCGAGCTTTTGGATATCAGGAGAGAGGCGAAAAAGTTGAACAAGAATTGCAAATTCGAGTGTAGTTTCATGAATCTTTTGGAGCTTGGCATACTTTGTTTGAAGAGAGGTGATAAAGGATTTCCTATCATTCGTTCGCTGGAGGAGGTAGGTAATCCTATCAAGACATTTGGAGAACTGTGCATAGAAAATGTCAGTGGTTTGTTGTGGATCACTAGAGAGAGAAACCTCACTTTAATCAGCTTGTCGAATGGTCGTAAGGAGGACCTTCCAGTCAGGGAGAGGATAAAGTTTAATGCGTGTGACTTCAGAGTAGGCTGTGGGTGAGTGGGAATGCGGCAGTTAACCAGATTGTGATTGCTACCGGGCAAACTTGGGGAGATTGAGTTAAATATTTGAGGGACGGTATGGGTAAAAATGGGAACTAAAGTGCTGTTTTTCTCGTAGGAGTGCGGACATGCTGTACCCACCCTCCTACAGTAATACTTGTTTCTGCTACCTTTTTACCTTCGTCATATATTCCCACTTATCATGCCATCACGGTCCCCAACCAGTACCCGGAAAACCCATATCGCTAAAGCTGGCAAATCCAAACACACCCAACCCCTCCCAAAAACCAGGCCGTGCTCTGTCACCCTCGCTAACGTCGACGGTGACGCTTCTAATAGTCCAAATGGCATTAAGCAGAGTTTCGTCGAACTTAGCGACAAGGTCGAGCTGATTGGTGAAATCCTTTCAAAGGTTTCACCCCTGGCTACTCCCCTTGACCCTGTAGCCAAAGAACTTGGTTTCGGTGGGAAACCTCCTCGACTCCGTGTCTGCTGAAATACACCACCGCATTGCCAACTCCAAGAACGCAGTGGTTTTTAATGTTCCAGACCGCTAACCACTTTTCTTTGGCGAAACCTAACATACTGATTTCGTGCAATATGGATCACTATAGATGCTATTGCAGGAGGCTACGTAAAACTTCCCGGCGACATAGTTGCTCCCCGCTATTCCATTTTATGGAAGGCCCAGCAGCTACAGAGTTCATTAGCAACAAGTCGACAGTTGCTACCCTTTCGCCTTATAAGGACATCAAGATATTCTCTGATAAAACCCCCCTTCAACGGGAAATACTTCGCTCCCTGAGAAGCAACTCCGCTTTGCCCATGCAGGCTGACCCCACTGTAACCGACATGAAGGTTACCCAATGCCCCTCTGTCAAGAAGTCAAAGGCAAGCCCAGCGCCTCACCCTGCCTGCCTGCAAACTGTCGACTTAGATATTTCTAACTCCCCAACCCCGGTTCCGCCTCCAAGCAAACGCCCTTTATTACCATCCCCCCAGTAGCCTCTACTACCAGTAGCTCTCGTTCCCCGACCACAGGCCCCAAGCGGCACTCCACTTCAGTATTAAAGCCGCGCTCCCCCGTCACAGTCTCAGAGCCAAGACAAGACCCTGGTACAACCATCAGCCCCCACCGTACTACTTCCAATCCGTCCTCCGAGCCATTGACAAGTGTTGTCACCCGCCGCTCTCGCTCTAACGACTCTGCCAACTACCCACCAGCTGCTAGCTCAGCCGCGACACTTCGTTTCTATCCTCATAGGTGCTGCTTCAATCCCCCCCCATAAGCCTACCTGGTACTCCTACCAGGTCCGCACTTGCTCAGCTAATCACACCACCCACTATCCCCCACTCTCAGTCGGCTTCTGCTTATAGCGTACTCTCGGATCCTTCAGGTGATAACCAACTAGGCCACCATCCGGATTCGTCTAACGCCATTGTCCTTTTGTGTAGGAGTGACCTCCAGGGCCTTGCCAGTGCCACTCACCCTTCCATTGCCTCGCACCCCCTTCCACTGTCTTTCCCTTTTTCTGATCGAATGGGTCACACCAGTCCACCATCTCCGTTGCTACCCTATATCCCTCCCTGCCCCCCAGACACCAGCACTCCATACTATATCCCCAACATGCCTCCGCCGTTTCCCCCTACTCACCTTCACCAACCCTCATCTAACCCTGAAGTACCACGTACATACCCTAGCAGATACTCTAGGTTCGTAACTTATTCCCACCTCCTGGCTCCACCTCCCCACTTACCGGCTCCCCCGCCCCTCATGAGCCTCCAAACCTTTCCAAATTTCGCCACTCCCTTCCCGCCCCCCCCCACCCCACACTACGTCCAAGTTACTCTCCCACATGCCTTCACCCCCATACCGACCTACCGGCCTTATACTGATTCTGCCCACCAGGTAGGTTACCTGCAGTCAAGATCTAGTTTTTTTCCTAACCGGTGCCCTCCGCACCCGTGGCCATATGGCTAGTCGCCCTATAGACCATATCAATAAACTTTCACAGACTCATACCACCGATCGCCCCCCACTCGATGTCATGTCAGTTAGCAACTTACACCACGCACTCCCCCCTGTCCACCCCGTTTCGACAAATATTCCTAACCTCTCACTTTGCCGTATCGTGCCCCCTCCCCCTGCACCGTGTGACGCCCCTCCGGCCCACATCAGCGGTGTGCTGCACACCCACCTTATTGATCACCCACAGCGAATGGCTGCGCCTAATGCTAACGCTTCTCCGACTTTCCGTCCCCCACCCAACACTGCCTGCCCTCCTCCTCTACTGACGCTCTATCCCCACTGGGACCCAACTCCTATCGCCACAGCGATCCCAATAGTCTTGCACCTGGCATCCATACTTTGCGCACACCGACACTGAACTCATTCCTACTAGTTCTTATTGACGCTCGCTCAATAATCAGAAAAATATCGCACCCGCGATCTCTGGTATTTACGTCAAACGCTGAAATTATACTAGTAACTGAATCCTGGCTGTCAGATGATGCTTCGCTTGACCTTGTTCGCATAGCTGGGTATCAGTGCTTCTCGAACACCCGCCAGTTCAGGCGTGGAGAGGACTGTCTAGCCTTTGTCAAATGCACTATCCACGCTAGTGTTATCGACCACCCCTCTCTTCTCCTTATTGAGGATTCGTTATGGCTGTCCATTCACGCCTTTGGCCAGAACCTCCTCCTTGGCTGCGTCTACGTCCCCCCGGTTCTGGAGCCTGAAAAATTGACTCTGCCGTGGGTGTCTTTATCGCTGCGCTTGACCACCCTGCCATTGCAAAAATTATTGCGGGTGACTTTAAATTTCCTTCAATTTGCTAATCCTCCCATACTAGCCCTCCCGCCCTCTCCACCTTCCTTTCTTATGTCCATCTTGGTGGATGGACCCAACATGTCTCATGCCCTACTAGGGGGAGCAACATCTTGGACCAAGTATTTTCCTTTGATATTCCTGATATGCTTACCCAGACTACTGATCACTTCCCGGGTAGTGAACACCGTATTGTCAGGTGCAGGTTCAGCTGCTTCAACTGTTCCCATCCGATGCAATCCTCTCCCCCTGTTCTGACTTCCTACCGTTCTTGTAACTGGCCCCTAGTGCCAATGATAATCCGCTCCCTTAACTGGGACACATTTTTTCTTTCATCCAATCCCCTCACTGTTATGAACTCTCTCTACTCCAACCTCCTACACTGCCTAAATACCGCCAACCCATTTGCCGATCCACGCCCCAAATCCAGCAGCTCACGCCTGTCACTTTTAGAGCGTAAGCTGACTAAGCTGCAACTTACCTTCGCTAGATCACACGACTTTACAATTCCTCTGCGCATAAACCAGCTACAACTGAGGCTGCGTTGCATGGTCGATTCGCATCTGGGAAGGCAAGAGGCCATCGCCCTAGCACACCCAAACAAAACTGGCTACCTGTCCAACCTGCTCAGTAAAAGGTCCAGTCAATCCAATCATACCTCGCCCAAGTTCCTCATCTGTGGCTCATCAACCGCTAATACTCCAGCATCTATTTCTGAGGCCTTCAATGAGCATTTTTCTTCCCCCCTTATAAGCTGTCCTGGTATTCCCCCTCCTACAATCCACTCCTGCATCTCTGCCTCTCTTTCATCGGTTCCCTTTACCCATTTATAAATTGAAAAATAAGTTTCCTCTATTAAACCTTCCGCGAAACCGGGACCAGATAATCTCCCACCAGTCCTCCTCCGTTTCGGTGGTCCTGACCTCCCTTTATTGTTACTTAATATGTATACCACCTCCATGCTTCACAGTTTCGTCCCACCTCAATGGAAGTCCTCTGTTATAGTTCCGCGCTTCAAAAGGGGCGTATTACACGACCCAGATAACTATCGGTCCAATAATCACACCCCAGTAGTCTGCAAAATTATGGAGAGAATTATCAGAAAACACATTGTCCAGTATCTCTTATCTAATAACCTGCTGAACCGTGGTCAGCATGGTTTCTTGAACCCCCGTTCCTGCTCTTCCTGCCAGCTTGACTTTCTCAATGTCCTATCGCCTGCTGTCGACGCCGGCAACTCTGTAATTGTCCTGTACCTTGACATGTCTAAGGCTTTTGACCGTGTTCCCCATATTCATCTTTTGGCCAAAATCTGATTTCTTGGTATTACTGACCCTCTCCTCTCCTGGATATCCTCTTATCTCTCTCACAGATTACAAGCCGTGCTCGTGCACGGCCACCTATCTTCCGTCAAACCAATTACTAGCGGCGTCATCCAAGGCAGTGTCCTAGGCCCATTACTATTCCTTATTTATATCAATGACATTTTCTCTTCTATTCGACACGGCACTCCTCTCCTCTTTGCCGACTATATAAATATAGTGTACTCTTTCCTCCCTTGTGACCTATCCCTGACTCTGTGCAACGTATCGCATGACTTACTCGTTCTCCAAATCTGGTGCGTCTCGTGGTTTATGAAATTCTCTGCGGAGAAAAGCTTACTCCTACCATACAAGTGCACCGTACCACCCGGCCAAATTTGTCTGGACGGCCTGCCCATCCCCATACACTCCATGGTTACCGATCTTGGAGTACGCTAATCCTGTTCCTTTAACTTCTCGAAACAGGCATCGTTCCAAATCGCTAAGGCTAAGCGAACCCTAGGCCTGATCAATCGGTGTTTCTCAATACCGGCCAGTCGCCTCTCCATGTATCTCTCACACGTGAGACCGCTCCTAGAATACTGTCCCATTACCTCCAGGCTCTGGCCACGTTCCTCCATTGTATCTCTTGAGATCGTTCAGCGTACTTTCACTAAAAGGCTGTTGGGCGTATCCCTAGCTCTAACATGCCGCCAGCGCTGTGAGCTCCTACAAATTAAACCTCTATGGATTCGTCGCTTGAGACTCAACCTGATTTTCCTCTTTAGGCTAATCCACAACCTGGCCTACACCTCTTATCCCATCTCATTTGCTGCGCCCTGCTCCTATCCGATCTGACACCGTGCCTCCTCTCTCACTGTCCCTCATTCTAATCTCTGTCTGAAGTCCCGATTCTTCCTGTCAGCCTATTCCAAAATCTGGAATAAGCTGCCCCTTAGCGTACGCAGTGCCTCCTCAATGTTCGCCTTTAGGCGCGCACTTTTGTCATACTTAACAGTCCCCAATGTTATATTGCTCACCAATGAGCTCGTCTCCGCCGACCTGGCCTTTGAAAGGGGCCTCACACTGCAACTCTACTACCTCTGCGCCACAGGCCACTAGGTACACTCCATGCACGACACCTCCCCAACCTCTAGTGCCGCGAGCTAAGGCCATTGTCTTCACTGATCCATAACGAACCTATCTTCTGCCTCCATGAGATAACCCTATTGCTCACATACGTCCATTTCTTATCCATCATATTCACTTTTTCCTCCTCAGTATCCGTTGATTCTCATCTGGGGCACACTCAGACTGCGCTTCTCTATCCCGTTTCCCCTTCCAGTGAGCCTCAGTGACAGCCAACCACTTTTGTCACTGTACTTACCATCTCCCCGGGCAGGTGTGCCTGGATAATATTGCTACACGGTCGTCTACCACACGCTGTTTCCGTTGGCTCTCCTTTCCATGGTCTCACGTCTTGGTTAATTGTTCCTGGTTCACGCACCCCCATCGCGGTCGTTTTGTCCCCTGTACAATTATCCATGAACACTCTTGCCACTCCCAACAGTGCACGGCGCGGTCAGATCCACCGCTATGGCCGGCGCACATCGGGCGTGCAGGCCGTCTGCGACGATGTGCGAGCGCAACTAGACTGGTGGATCACACCTCCTGTGTTCACTTCACGAAGTGTTTTTCAGTTTGGGTGCCCAGCGCACGGCCAGTCCCACCCACTAGCACCGGTTGTGGATGGCACGCACTAAATTTTCTCGGACTACCAAATCCAACGCTGTCGGTTGAAAATTGCATGCTCCCCATCCTTTTTCCGCCACAGCTTGTTCACCTATAGCTCTAACCATCTGTTTCCACTTCCCATTTTTGTCGCCCTGCCACCGTTTGCATACCTACCCGTTTTGTCCCTCCTCCTATCGCCTCTCTCTACATCAACTTTCACTGCACTGAGTCACTATCGTCCTTACCACTCTTCTCTGTCGGCGCTCGCCAATACCTCTTTTTCCGCCTGCCATCATTGCTGGCTTCTATCCTCTATGCGCTTGGTGTTACCCTCTGCTCAGAACGCCCATTGATAGCTTTCTCAAACCTGTGGCCCTCATAGTACTTTACTTGTATATGTCAAAGGCGTTTGACTGTTTGCCACACCCACATCTTCTGGCCAAAATCCAATCATTTGGCATTACTGACCCTTTACTATCTTTGATCAATTCTTACCTGTCTAACTGCTCTCAGTTTGCCTAAATAAACGGACACCGTTCCAGGCCTAAACTAGTTACAAGCTGTGTTATACGGGGTGGAGTCCTTGGCCCTCTGTTGTTCCTCATGTGTATAAACAACATATTTTTCTCAGTGAGCCATAGCACCTCATTTCTTTCTGCTGATGACATTAAAATTGTCTACTCATTCAAGCCTGAATGCACCGCCTCGGCTATCTTAAACATCTCTAAAGACATATCTGCACTCCATAGATGGTGCAAAACTTGGAAGATGAATTTTTCGGCTGACAAATGCGAGGTTCCTACATATAAATGCAAGCTACCTCCAGGATCCCTAGCCGTTTGTGGTTCAACCATGGCCAGCAAGCAAATCGTTCGAGACCTTGGCTTAAACTATTCCTGCACATTTAATTTCTCGGAATATTGGGTCCTCCAAGTAGCTAAGGCCATAAAATGCCTGGGGCTAATATTTCGCTCCTTCAGACTTCGAGACCGCATTAATCCTCTTTATAAATCTCCTGCCAGGCCTTTATTACAATACTGCCCACCGATCTTCTCTGGTACGCGGAAATCAGACAGAATTGGTATCGAATCTGTTCAACGTAGTTCTACTAAGCGACTGATTTGATGGAGCTCGCCCCTCACTTATAAAGAACGCTGCTTATTTTTTAAACTAGACCCTTTGTGGCTTCGCCGTACGAAAACGAACCTTATCTTTTTGTATAACATCCTTCGCAGCCGGACACATACTCATAATCCATTGCATTTTGCGTCTGTTTCTAGCTATCCACTAGGTTCTAGAATTCTTACCCTTTCAACCCCTGTTACCAACACTAGCTTACGTTCAGACTTCTTCATCACAGTTTACTCTAACTTATGGAATAAATTACCGTTAGAAATATGCAGTTCTACTTCCAGCCATCGGTTTAGAAGTGCGTTGGATAAATTCCTCACAGTTACTCAAACTTTACAGCTCTTGAATGTAGACATACCCGGTGACCAAGCCTATGAGAAGGGTCTTGACTTTTGAATCGGCTATGACAGACGAAATCAGCCGGACATTCTTAGTTTTTCTGCCTTCTGCAATTGAAAAACTAGTCCCAGAGATTCACTGTCTATCATTCGGCAGCAAAAAACGCGTGAACTCCAGGCGGTCTATGGTAGTTGTTGCAGCAGCAATGCTGCCTCACCTAATAAGAGCCTCTCATCCGGAAATAATTTGGGTGTTTCTTCCTCTATGGTCGCACGCATCATTGCAGGCAAAGCATTATCCGACGGACTGCCACCCGCATAGACCCGTTGACCCGATGAAAACCGAGTCGTATTGTGCGCTATTGGACGGGCTGTAGTAAGGATATAAGTGAGCGGCAGCAGCCGTTGTCTTTGAGGGCATCACGTAAAAACAAGGTTCGCGCCCACGATTACCTTCGAGCACATAATATGCTACAATTACTAGTAAAATTGCCTTCTCTTTGAGTGACTGACTCAACTACGTCTTAATCAATTTGCTCTTCCGCAGCTGAATGTGCATGAACGCCTTATATACCGCTGAATCCTGCATAGTTCCTCGTCTCCGACTTTTTCTTGAATGAATCTAGCATATGTTTACGTAACATTTAACGCCTTTGCACATCTAAACCGTCAGCGAGCTTTAGAAACAATATCCACAAATAAGGACCTCAAGGATATGCCTGGTTAAGAATGAGTATTTTCATTTTCTACGTGATTAGCTGAAAACGTTCCCAGATTGAAGGCTCATTTAACACTCCAAAAAGCCCACTCAGTCTCGTGCATCATCCATGTTCGTTCCAAGTGCCGCCTGGCTGTCACCGACCATCAGTGGCTCCCTTGAGCCTGTCGAGTGGTTTTTTTGCGGCTGCTGATATAAGACTACTCATTTGTTGGTACGTCCGGCGTTTTCCACCTAGGAACAAGTCACCAGGCTGGAAAATGAAGGAGACAAAATAACTATAAGGGAATTCAGGTATCACCCCCAAGTGCTTTATACTGGGCCAGGCTTCTGTCATTTGTGATGGTCTTCTCGTCGGCAGAGTTGGGTATCAGGTTTTTGTTTTCCCTATAAATAGCACCACTTTAATTTGGAAGAATGTCGTAAAAGTTTACCTGTCTAAACTACTTTCGTCATCCAGCACCAAGTGAAACGCACATAGTCCCCACAATTGAGCTGATATTTCGCATCAGCCAAGATAACATCGTTTACCTTATTTATTAAAGAAATCGCAGCCCACAGAATGAACAATGCAAATGTGCGACTCCTCGAAACATCTCTCACAGAATAAAATTGCTCCTCACTAACCCCTCACTTTTGGAACGATCTGCCAAACTTCCTCCGAGCATAGAAGAAAGGGTCCCGGAAGTTTTGGAAACTTTCCATCATGTCCCTAAGTCGTGACTCATGAACGTGAGTCAGAAGCTCACTCCTAAAATAAACTTGATCTATGAGCAAGTGAAAAAGGTGATCGTATTACAGAACCTGATACAATATTTCATACTGTCCCCACAGATCCCACCATGAAAACTTGAGAAAGAAGATATTTCTGTAACCCGGAGGTTTATCTGCAAAACACGGTAAAGTTACCAAATCAGCTGCAGTCAACTGCGGACGACGACTTCGCTCACAGCGAAATTTTACACTGTTTTATGGAAACGATTTTGGCAGCGCAACCGGATGGAACCTCACTTATTGCTGGGGACTCAGAGTTTCACGCATTTAAAAGATGTCAGCTCTCCGTTGGAAAATGTCACAATCTTCAAAGCTTCTCAAGGGCGCACAGGTGCCACGAACAAAAAGAAAAAAGACTTCTGACTAGTCAACCACCAAGTCGGTAGTAACGGCACAGCGGCAAAAACAGCTTTCGCAGTCGAAGGGGTGATAGTTGGGCAAGGCTCATACATACCACTGCCTTATATACCCAGTTCGATAAACTAAAACAAAAATGGCATCTGAATAAAATGAGACAACCCAGCTTTCTTTAGGTGATGGGTCATCAGTTGAAGCAGCTTTCGTCGATAAGTAAAGGTGAAGCCAGAATGAAAACGTTTCAGTGCAGTATCCTGCGAGACCATCAAAAAGCTCCCAATAAACGCATTACTCTGGCCTGGTCTGGCTTTCTGATTCGGAGTAGCCTGAAGTTACATCAACCAATATTAACATTAAACATCAACCCATTCTGGAAGCTTCAACGGCGTCGCTCGCCACTTGTCTCATCATGTCTCAGAATAACTCGACGAACAGTTGTCAGACTAGACTGAACCGGGCGTACTGACGGACATTGGTTCTTTGGGGCTCACATCCCAAATACAAGGACGGTGGACAACTGTTAGTTTGTTTTTTACCACTCGTTTCATTTCCGTTTCCGCTGTGAACACCATATCGTATTTCCACCCGAACGAGTTCCTCCGGCCATTCTAGCTTGCTGGTGTCATCTTAGATAAAATCAAAATTAACTTGATGTTCCACACAGGCTGGTTATTGCACTATAAAATGTGGTGTGTTGTGGCGAGCTATTATGGTGAGCTTTCGATCAGATGAATATTTACGTAAAAACCAGACGGCTCAGTAAATTTCCAAGGTTGATCTTTGTGCTTTTGAATATCTTCGTTTAGTCTTATTGAGCGTCCTGAAAGTGTAAACGACTGGCAGCTCGCGTTTGTAATGAGCGGGCTATTAGCAGCATCGGTCATGCTCGACTGTTCTAAGAGCAGGATCCTGTTGATGCGATTACTGAGCCTTTGTGCTATTGGAGCTTCCTGCGCTTTTGTACTTTGTATATCGACCGCCAGCAACCCCCCCCCCCTTTCCCCCGGGAGACAGTGATCCTGGCAAACTACGCATTGTCCGAAAATGGCACTTACATCAGTAGGAGATGCACCAGTAATAAAAGTTGAATGATGTTACCTAGAAAGTGGTCGGAGAACACAACCGGATTATAGGTGAGATGATAAGTCACGAAGGGACTTTCGCATGGGCTTGGTTCCAAAAGAAGAATCTAGCAAACAGAGCATCGAACAGACAACCGGTTAGTTGAGAAAAACTTGGAACAAAACCAGCACGGTAAGGCAGGTCACTGAAACTAATCACTTTGGCAGACTTAACCTTGGCAGTGGGATAGGACCAACCTAGGCCTTTTCGCTAGATTATGGATTTTGCACTCCCAGTTTCAATAGTAAAAGTGCACTTACTGTGCTGTGGAGTAGACAATACCCAATTTACAAGTGAGACTTTCCCTAACAAGACAGCTAAAGCAAGAGTGGAAAACGGAAGTCAAGTGCAAAAGTGTCGGATGATGGAGGGATCTTCGGTTGTTGCGCTGGTCTACTTCTGCAAGCACTTCTATTGCGGCACAAGGTACCGTAGGCGAAGCGTGCAATTCTTCGACAAGGGCAAATAAAACGGAAAAGCAACTGACTGTGTGGATTATATCTGTTCTAATTCAAACTTGTGGGAGTAGGTTTCCAGTGAGTCGGCCGCCGTAGGGGTCTAATTGCGAAGCTAACCAGTCGGTTTGTCCAAAAGTGGCAAGTTTAGAGTTCGTCAGTCAATTTGAGGCGTATCAGAACTAAACAATGCGAACTCTGAAAAGACAGTTACAGCTTTTTGCGCTCTAATGTCGCCAACGAATGTGGCCGAGGTGATGAAATGTCTGATTAGGTACAGGTAGAGGCTTCTGTTGCAAGTACTGCAGGTTGATTCCCGCAACCAAGCAATGGTCCAGTCAATCTTACCGTTAGGGGTGATACTCGCACTTCACTGCTTGTGTCTGCAGCTAAAAAATGAGGTCGCCCAATGGTTAGTATGCAAGTCTAACAGGGCATTTAAATTCGACTCTCTTAGCAGCAACAAAGTTGACTGGTTCGAAAAGCTGTTAGTAGTGGTGCTGGGCCTATCGTGTGACGCGCTGATGGGAATATCCGGGGAAGACCAACTCTTCACTAATCCGCGAGTATTTTTTCCAAT
The DNA here is from genome assembly GCA_948099385.1 of Fasciola hepatica. Taxonomy (NCBI): domain Eukaryota; kingdom Metazoa; phylum Platyhelminthes; class Trematoda; order Plagiorchiida; family Fasciolidae; genus Fasciola; species Fasciola hepatica. Next base: position 3,077,976 of record CANUEZ040000164.1, read on the forward strand.
AAATTAGGCAGAAAAATGATCTTTTATCATCTTCCAGGCGGTTCCTGGTCAAACACCAAATGTCAAAGCTTTCCTTGTGGTCCTCAACCTGTTGGGAAGTGGAATTATTGTCAAGGTCCCATTTGAGAACCGGCTGTGATCCACTTTTTCTGCACAAAGCTAAATGCAATATGGAATGGCGTGAATAGGCCAGACCCTGCATAAAACTCCCGAAAATCCGGAACCCCTCAAACGCGCAGAACGTGGCGTAATAGTTCGTATGTGCGAAATCACGTAATGCACAAATACTCAGCATAACAGGGGAAATGTAGCAAAGCCAAACAGAAAGAGTCAATTTTAAGCTTCGCAGGTTAGTGTGCTTGCGATATTTTTCATCTTTCTAAGCCAGTCAAGGACTAAAGCTTGGGGGAAAGGTGCTTGTCGACATCATATTGAATGCCCTTTGCGGTTCTTATCAAATGTTTTAAACTCCCACTCCGGGAGAAAGAGTCGTGAAGAGACGCATACTTCCAGCTACTACTCGCCTGGCATTCCAAGTGACCAGTATCACTGTTGTGTGAGAAAACGCAGCCGTGAAATCAAATGTTTTACCACAAAGGACTGCAGTGCGGTTCGGCTTGTTGCATTTGCGTAGGCCAAGGGCCCCGGACTACATCGATTTCCGGCTCAGCGTCGGCTTCGGACCATTCCTCTATTTGTCTCCCGAGGTTGTACTTGGAAAAATTCAAATAGTCCATCAAGAGACCCAACAGGCGGAGGAACAATTTAGCGAAAGAATTCACGAAGTGAGCTAAGTTTTGTTCCGAAATAAAAGTCAATATTGGTAGATTCGACATCTAATTCCCGGCTGCGCCGTACATATTTATCACATTTTCTGCGTGTATTTTTACTAAGCTTTCCCTTTTATTTTTAATTACTTTCTATTGATTGTATAATAATGAAACAATATTTCGTGAAGAAGTTTTAGTCCTTTTCGAGGCTGGTCACCGCGGTTACCAATGACGGCGGGCCTATTCGCACTCGGGACAGAAGGATCCGAAGCCTACTGCGATGACCGTTTGACCGCCGCTGTCAATCAGTCAGAATGACCCTTGTTTAAAAAGGCTACGAAAAACTGGCAATTTATCGTTGGTTTATATTTTTGACGTTTTGGGTAGTTTTTACTCTCTGCCATTAAATCGTCCGCGCGTACTTTCCATAAATGGAGTACTATGGGACACGTAGTTCACCCATGCAAATCGCGACTATTAAAAGTATGTTGCTTTCTGGTAGACCCTACCACGCGGTTGTTACAATTTTTTATATGCTCAAATAAATTTCACTTTTCTTCATTCAATTTTCTAGATTATCTATATGTGATTGAGTTCAACGAAACTTGGCCCCTTTTGTGAACGAAGCGGTCTAAGCCCGCTGTTGGTTCCGAAGTGAGCCACAGAAAGCTGTTTGAAAAAACCCTGGCCTGCGGAGACCGTCAAGAATAAGTCAACAGAAGTTGATGCCTCTAAAAGAACCTCATATGCTGTTCGTCCCTTCCCGAAATTTGCAGAAGAACCAATGTCTGACACTCAAAGGCACAGCGTTGGTTTATCAAGGCCAGGAATAACTGCTACACAAGGCGAGAACGCGGGTGCCTGAATCATTACTTTCTTCTAAATGAATTTTACTTCTGTTCTCTGAAACGTTTTTATTAATTGGACGTAATGAGAACCTATCCTTGATCTCTGAATGTAAGAGAAGTGACTGCAGCCTTGGAACAGAGACGGTATATACTCCGATTCCAAGGTGTCCAAGTAAGCTGACAAACCTCATATTTATGCTTGTTCCATGATCACCCAAATATTCCTGGAGAATGCTTGTCGGATTTAAACTAAATAACCATGGACTTTGCCCGCTTGGATGGGGCAATGGGTTCAAAAGTCCCCTTAGCAGTCAACGTGCCACGAATTGTTCACAGGTTTCCGAAGTCCGTAGACCAATACACGGGGCATGAAAACACAAGATTTCTGTCTTTATCCAGCTTCACGAAAGCCATCCAAGCGCAACTGAAAGCCTCGGAACTAGGCAAAAATGATCAAGACAACGAAACGCGTCCCAGTGATGAGAGTGATATGTAAAGGCCAACGTCATTCTTGGTCTTCAGTCCAACTACAAGTGGACTGGTCTTGGTTGCAGGTAAGGTGCAGCTAAAGGAAAGGCCATTTATATTTTTGAAAGAAGTGATACATGGGTACAAATAAGAGATATACGTTCAGCGGTGCCCCTCACAAACACACTAGTCTGGTGTTGTTGAATAACTAGAATTAAAGACTCGACCATACCAGTTTCTACCGTGGAATCTTGCTGAAGCTTACCGCCGACCAGAAAGGGGACCCAAAACATTTCCGTGCTGCAGCATTCACAGTGAGAGAAAAACTGGGAAAATGATCTGAGAATAATGTTTCTGGTGGATGAGAATATTAGGTCCCAGTATTCCCATAGGCTGACTAAAGGTGGCGGATTTTGCCATATCTTAAACGCTTTGCACCAAGAAAATGAGCGGTGGATTGGGAATGCAATTTCCTACTCGAAACATACTGATCGAGCCCATCATCATGCATCATCGCAAGTCCTTGAGAATCGGAATCGGTATGAGCTTGTAACAAAAACCCAAAACTCGACGAGTTGCCATGATCTGTCTTAACAAATACTGCCTCCCCAAAGCAACGGACAAGGTGAATTCTCCGCTCAACCTCGACCACACGGGGACCGCGAGTTCACAACAAACCACTAGCGAAAAGGAGGCAGAGGAACCCAACAGTGGTTACTGTAATGTTTGAGCCTAGGTGCGAGTGAGTCCCGCGCCTTCAGCTTCAGTCAAGCTTCAGAACCTCTCCTTCAACACAGTGTTCACAATCCAATGCCGATGTGTCTTCCATATTCTCTATGTCTTCTAATGCATGGAGCCACCGTCTCTATGGGGCAGATCTGAGAAACGGACCTTGTTAGCAGTGGGTTAGTGCGCTCGACAAACACCTTTCCAATGCCGCTATATAGTCATCAGCTTGAATCGGCGAATGATCAACTAAAGAACTTTGACTAGCCGAGAGCTGTGACTAGACAAAATGATGTAAAATGTGGACCCCGTAAGATTATCCACATCTCGCCGCTGCCCAGGGACTTCACAAACACGCTTTATTTTACATGCTTCCCCCACAATTAGTTACCTAAAGCTGGATTAGTGTTTTTTATTTCGCTGGCATCTCTGACTACGCGTTGATAGCCCTATGCGTACTTTACTTTCAGTCGTGTTCTTTGGTTTCTCTCCCTCCCGGTTGCTCGTTGGTGACCGTCCAACTATCGCTTATGTCTGCGATCCCACATTTGTCCAGCTGTCCACACCGTCTTTCCCGAATTCGAAACCGATTTACAATTCCAGCCTCAACCATTACCACTTTAGTTCACTCAAACACTATATGACTTTACTGTTGCATTTCGGTTGCTGCGTTATTCATAAATTTAGAAATTATGAATATCTCACATTGATGTGTACAGCTGTATTCTCTGATCTTCTCTTGTGCATGTGTATTGACCACGGTCAAGAAATATACAATTATTATTGTTGTTACTATTAATATTGCTATTTCATGCACTCCCTCACAGTATTTCAGGTTTGGCTGGTACTTAGTCCAGTCAGTATGTTGTTATCACGGGTGAGTTGATGCAAGTTTCCGCCAGCCATTCTCGCCCGCCTGTTTGAGTAGGTTTTCAGGTTCCATGGCTTTGTTTGATGGTCGTTCGGGGTGAACTCTCCCGCTTCTTCAGTCCAGTGACCGCACAGTTTCGGTGGAAGAAAACAAGCCAGATTGTGCCGGAGGCTCCCGCAGTTGTTGGGTCAAGACAAAAGACTCCGGAATGGCTCTTGGATCCGTAGTAGTTTATAGGAGAGCAGGAAAATGCAGACATTGACAGGTAAGTCTCAGCTGTGTGGAGTGGGTGAGGGTTGCCGGAGTTTTGAGGTGGCTTAGTACTATGCTGGTTCCCTGAAAATGCACCACTGTGTCCAGGCCAATGCGGACCTCTGATAACAGACTTGGTTGATGTTCACGTGATTAGGACCCGAGGGCGGGAATTGGCTTCAAAGAATCACATGAGAAACATATGACGATGAGAAGGTTGCACCATTACTTGATGGAAAGTGGTACACACTTACCATTGAGCAAAGATGCGGCCTAGCATTTGGCTCCAAGTGCATGACTCAAAGTGGCCCCCTCATGGCTTGGCTAGCTATGGCTTCGTGGTGCCGCATCTACCACTGAATCCGGGTTGGAAAGTATCATCGTGTTTCTTAGTGAAGCAAGAGATCCCAGTTGCGGTGAGCATGTACTAACGGATCCTAGTCGAAGTTCGTGCAATTTGTCAAACAATGGAGTGAAAGCTCGGCATTGTTTGTATGGTGCTGATGTGGACCTGGTCACTCTCAGAACGGTCACACACAATCCCCCATTCACCATCACTGTGGATGAATTCAAACCGAATAAGCGGAGACCTTGTGAGTTGTGTGGTCAAACTGGACATGAGGTAGGGAGTCGGGTCTAGGCACCAGGATGACAAAGGGAGCAGGAATGTATTCCTCCACCGATCTATGTCGGTGATGCTGACTCCATCTTCATCCGAGTGAATGTGCTTCATGAACATCTCTGTCAATATCTGAAATCAATCCGCTCAAATAGCACTGAGACCTATTGCAGGCCGCTGAGTTTGGATGCCTTTCTTCGCAGGAAACGACTTTCCGTCGCATCATCCCAGTGTGGAGGTTGGAAGAGGTGCAGAAGATGGTCCGGTTAAGACCCACAGATAAGGTTACCAATACACTAGAGGCTGGAGGACAGACAGCGGCAAAGTTGCCATGATCGGTGGCCGGGTGATTAAGCACAAGTTGGGCAAAATAAAAGGTGGAAATCTGAAATACCTTCATTATTCTGAGCTGAACTCCGGTCGGCAAAAACGAGGTCTTATTAGGTCTTAATTTTCTCAAGCAAGCCCCTTCCCGCTAGTGGTGGGCCACCGACCTCAGTGGAATTCTCTGTTGTTTTGGTCTGGTCTTCGGATCAATGTCCCGACAGAGTGGTCTTTACGGCGTGGCTCATCCCCAGGGGCTACGCGGTGGTCCCTTGGTAAAGTCAAACAGGATTCACCAACATAGTCATTTTCAAAATTAAGGTCGGATTGTGGGCTGGGTTCAACGGAACTTGAATAATTTGGAGGCAGACTGTCACCGGAACCATGTTGAAACCCCACACTTCGTAGAAAACTCCGCACCTGGAGAAAGTGACGGGCGGAGTTCTACCGACGATGATAGTTCCAGTCCTGCACACAATCGGAGCCTGGAAATTGTCAGCACGGAAGGGTCAGTTAGGCAGACTGAGAGAAACGGCCGCCCTGCAATGGCAGCCACTTGATTTGGAAGTCAAAATGGACAAGGTTGTCTAGTGAAACCATGGAATTCGATGTTGGGAAGCCGGACAGCTTGCTCGATACTATCGGACCAAATTCGGCTTCAGTCCTACAGACGCTCCGGAATTTTTCATCCAGATCGTTGGTCAATGGGCAAATGATTCGCGTTGGGTTCTTGAATGTTCCAGTCAAGGATGCTTTTCTTAGGGTTATTGCTATTCTTACTACTACTCCCCGCTTTCTAGTTATTTTCAGGTCATGGATACTCTCGATGCCTGTGTTTATAGTCTGAAAAAACCATTCTGCAATTTGCAGCAACTGATGCTCGTATTTCCTGCTGGTTCAGAGAAGCATATGCCCCAGCCCCGGCAGAAGCTAACGACTGATCAGTATCCACCGATCACGGACCTTTATCCAACCGATTTTAAGGTCTATCTGAACGATAAAAGTTTCTGATGTCTTGGTTTTGTCTTATAGTCTTAAAGTAGTACAGGGGTGCGAGACTTGAGCCCAAATATTCCCGGCCCTTTTACGTATCTTCGTTTCTCAGGTGCCATCGAGTTGAAATGGCAAAACTTGACAAAAAGGGGGCAACCATTTTTGCGAAAGCGACATTAGTGTAAAGTTAAACGTTTCCCATGTGAAACGAGTCCGACAGTATGAAAATGGACAAATCATCACATCACAAATATTTTTTTGTTTTAAAACTAACACAGAAGAATACTTTGCATACGCAATCGCAAAAGGGAGGAAAATGGATCCATTTATAACTGCTTACATGCAAAACAATGTAGGACTGGAGACGAGGCTTGAGAATATGGGAGAAAATAATCTACGCTAGGGTGGTCGGGGAAAGATCTGTACTTGACTTCGGTCCTAACCACTTGTCTAGTCTGACCCTAAGTGCCTCTTCTGATAAAGCTTCCACTGTCTCCTGTGGAAAGCCTTTTCATAAAGATATTATCCGAGATGAGAAGAAATGTTGTCTAACGAGGGTATGTGGGAAGGGTTTAAAGAGTTTCCTCGTGTATCATCGTAGGCTCTCCAAGGTCGGACGAGCGAAGAGCTGATCCACTAGGTTCGTTTAGAATAGGTCAAACACCAAGAAGTGGATTTCATCAGCAGGGCGTATCTCAGGTGGCTAGAGATTGAGTGATGCTGGACGAACCGATTAGGGGTAAATCTTGGGCTGTGTACCATTTTGGTCGCTTTCTTTTTGATCCACTCCGAACATTTTTGGATCTCTGACGGGGCCAGTGTGTACTGTCTGGCCGCCGTATTCAAAAGGAGGTCAAATATGGGTTCCATACTCAAGATGGAATTTCTCTTTGGAGATTATCGGGAAGGTTCGTTTAGGAAGATTTAGAGCCCAAAAGAAAGTTTTAATGGCTTCCTCTTGGTGGGATCGAAACGCGGGATTACTACACAGCCAGAAACCAAGGACCTTGTGCTGATCCACTACCTGGATCCATGTGTTTCCACTCATCTTGAAGAGATGAGCCGGAGCATTGCCAAATGAAATGTTTACGCATTTGCCACTACTTGTTGGGGGACTGCAGTCAGCTGACCAACTCTAGGCCAAGCCAATGGCTGACTGCACAGCATTTGCCTCTGTGCCCCAGACTGTGAAGTTATTTGGGTACATCTCTATGCTGACCGGAACTACATCGGGGAGGTCGTTGATGTGAACGAGGACGGTGCACTGAGGGACACCTACACCGATGGGTGTAGGTAGGGATTGAGACATACATATACGAATCGGGAAGGTTAGGTTTTTTGAAAAGCTCGCAGTCATGGGCGCTTGGCGACCGGAAAGGCGGTACATCCTGAGCTTGCACAGAAGCGGGACATGCTGCATGCTATCGGAGGCTTTTGCAAAATAGATGATTGTGGCCCGGAACATCTTCCCATTATCGTGGACCTGTGTCAGGCTATCCATGACGGTCATCAAGTTCAGTTCAGTTCAGTTCAGTTTGCACAGGTCATGTAATGGCCACGGCCAGTCGAGCGTCCAGTTATGCACCCACCACTGCCGAGTGTATTTCGTCGAATCCCCGCCAAAAAGTGAGAGGGAAACGGAAAACCTCAATGCATGTTGATGACGCCGGGAAGGAAGCCGTGTTGCTTTGGAGACAGTAAGCCATTGTCGCCTAAGTGTGTTAAAACTTCGCGTTTCATGATATTCTCGGAGGCTTTTCCGGGGACCCCGGTGAGGCTCATTGGCCCATAACTTCCCGAAAGGTGTCGATCTTATAAATTGGGGCGACTCTGGCATGCTTCCGTGTGACTGGAAACCTCCCGTCGTCGTCTACGCACTGTTGAAGGAGCGTAAAGTATGATGCTGTAAGAATGAATGCGGATTCTTCAAGAATGCGAGGATGAACTTCATACTGTCCCATCAAGATGAAAAGGTTCAGTTTGTTAGGCCCCTCCTCCACTTCTGTGTGAGATGCTGGGAAGTGCTCTCACGAGGAAACTGGAAGTTTTGGCAGGCTAGATGAATATTTACAAGCAAGCGCTAGTCTTGTGAGGAAAACCGACATGGAATGAGATATGGAAGCCTCTGCTACCTCAGAGGAGGCAATGGCTGCACAGCCATCACAGGGCGACAGCGCGAGCGCTGGGGACCCCGATTTACGATTGCGGCGCAGGTGCTTAAAGAGAAAAGAACCCCTTTTACATTCCCGGTTTAAGATTCTTTTCGGTAGTTTCTTGAAGTGTTCTTTAATACTGGATTTTCAAAGATTTCGGAAGCATCTGAAAGCTTCCGCCCCCACCGGAAAGGATGTGGCCCGGTAATTTGCGGGCAACTGAAAGCGTTTGTCCAAAAGGTGTCTAATTGGAGGTGTCAGATAAGCCATACCCGTTGAAATCTGTCGGATTCTAGGTGCATGTAGAATACCCTGCTTCACTACATATTGCCCTAATAGCCTGCTGCGTTCATCTATATCTATGTCGTCCGTTGTGTCGTTTATTCAGATTCCGACGAAGGAGCTCATCATTAGGAAGCCTGTTCGCTAGAACGGGCGGGCTAGTCTGTACGGTGAGGACGTAGTTAGCCGTTTCACTATGTAGTAGAAAGAGTAAACTGCTTGGTCTCTCTCACTTAGCGGTGATAGAAGAGTGGGTTACCATCAAACCCGGAAGTGATGAGCTTTTACCCGTCATAAACCCGGTGGGACAGGCCACGTGCTGTGTCCGGGATAGCTCAACCAGTAGATCTACTAATGCCCTACCATATTGGTTGCCAGTGTTGAGGCTTTCCCAGCCCTCTTTGGGGAGGTGAAGTTTCCTATGATAGGAAGTGGACGAAAAGGGTGAAATGTTTTGAGGGTTTTCCGAATCTCCTCCATCATGAGTGAATCTTCTTGTGAATTAGAAGGGGAGCTGTTGATGACATCTTGAAGTAAGGCAGCGTAAAGGCAGGGGTGAAACATTAAAAACCAGGGGTTCATTATAGCTTATGGGATATATCGATGTGAGATATCCGAGGGGGAAGGAATTGCTAATGTAGAGAGCTACCCCACCAGCACGTCCCCTTCCCGAGTCATGTCGGAGATGGGAGTAACCTCTCATTCTTACCTTACCATCTTGGTGGTCTGGTGTGTGCCAGGTCTTCTTGGTGGCAGTGATGTGGGGTTTCGTGTCTGTTTCTATTAGTTTCAGCTCCAGCATTTTGTTTGTTGGGCTGAGATATTTCGTATACAGGCATCCTAGGGCGTGCTCACTATAAACTGAGAGAATTTAAATAGGAAGGGATTCGTCGCCCGCGGAGGTTTCTCCATAAAGGGCAGTGTCGAGGTAAGGGCGGTGGGGAAAACGAAGGGGATGTCTGAGGTACCCAGCCCAGCAAGTAAGAGGGGCAATCGCCCTCTTGTGGTCGATGTTGAAAGACCCCTGTGCGAAAGTGGCTACGTGGTGAAAACTGATTACTCTGTGAACCATGTGGAGAGGAGTAGTTTCCATTAGATGGTTTCCGTTTATTATCATATCATCTGCTAACTTGTCAATCGTCCCAGATGACAATTAGTCTACAACTGTACTTGTACAGGTACGTGATGAGCAAACTGCCTTATATTTCTTCCGAAAAAAGAAAATTTTCGCAAAATGCACAAACTGAAATTACCTTTTACCGTGGTGCACGCCATATGGCGGATGCCGTTAGTCCACCCCCGAAATATGACCCGTCTGCCCCTGCGGCCTTCCAGTCCGATCACCCTCCCACTTACTCTAGGCCTTGAGTTACACATCCCCTTTATATTAGTCGCTTGTTTTCTAATGAAACGGTAATCATAACCCTCAGCCGAGACACCCTGCGGATTGCCACATCCCCATTCCCTTTCAGCTCATGCTGGTTATTTGGGCAGCCATCGGTTCACTAGATGTAACTCCTGGGTTACAGCACGGACCTGACGGATCTATTGATCGGATTGGACTATCTTCAACCCTGGGCGGCCATGGCTTTGGCACCTACTCTAGCTGGCCTTTGTTACACGGGACCTCTTACATCGATAGCCACGTTGATCACAATTCTGCTGCTCGGGTTACAGGCCACTATGATACTTTCACCGGACCGAAGTTAAATGTCTTGATGCACTGCCCCAAAGATTACTCCCCAGTTACTCTCTAGATGATCTGGTTCATAATGCTTTCCAGTACTCAAGGACTGGGCTCCAGCTATTGCCTTTCCATTCTCAACCTGTCATCTCCCACTTTATCGACCAAAGCCGTCAAGGCCCAGTTAGCCTGCTACCGCAAACACGTTCCCCACGAACAGTCAGTCATGTTCGGTGAGCTCACCCCCACTCAGGCCTAAATTTGCTACGGGCTGTCAGTAGCTTCCATGATCATCATAAAATAAAATACCAGGCACTCACTGGTGGTTGAAGCATGGCAGTATATTCTTTCAATGTAATCATAAAAACTTTTCTTCTCATGCACAATTAACATCCTTTGCCACCTCGGGTCTTGCTCTCTGAAAATTACAGCAGCAGGCCTTCGCGTTCCAACTCATTTGACCTCATGATCCCCTCGTATTTTACTTCAAAGCATTTGCTCCCTCTTCTACCTCCAGTCGCCTGTCTCTTTAACGATTCCCTTTTGAACTCACCAGCCCAGCTCCCAGCCACCAATATTGCTGCCCGAACAGCACGGTTAATTTCATGTGAATTATTTCTCTTCCTTTTATCTTCAGGTGGAAAGTCTTCCTCCCCACATCGCCATGGAATAAACCAAAAAGAACAATCAAATTAAACTAGGCTGACTCACTGACATTTATTCTACCGGCTCCCCTTTAATTAGGTATTTCAGTCTACTGTCCTCCTGGCCTGGCGATTTTTTCATATGGTGTCGCTGGAGGTAACTTGTCCATGCTCTGATGATATCACTGATTGTAGTCTGAAAACCCTATGCGGGTTCCCTTCGGTGCCATGTCTGGTTAATATTTGGTGAACCTTTCCCTCCACTTTTTGATATGCACCTTACAGATATCCAGTGGGTGCTTTCGCGTTTTTTCTATCCGTACATCTTTAATTTCCTCGATTTCTGCACAATTAATTGCCTGTGCAGTTATCGTATATGCCGCATGTCTCAAGCACTTTATTACCGCTTTTTCAGCAGTTTTACACACTGTCAATTCCCTGCAGTGTCCTGCCCCCTACAGCAAAACTGACTTCTATTGACCGAGCTACCCGTTGCCATTCTGGTTCATTTGAACACGGACCAAATCTTCTGTACTTTTACTAACACTTGCGAATTCCACTTCCAAGCTGCTGTGTAAAGTTTTACTCACTGAACATGCCTCGCGCTTGTGTCTTGATCATGGTCAAGAAATCTACCACGATCATCATTATTATCCGCCGTAGGTTGGGCTCCTTTTTCATATTCTTCTGAAGAATGGAAAGAGGTGACCAACGAATGCATTGCTGTTGGTAAGGTTGAAACCTCGGCTAAAGCAACGACTTTTTCCGAGGAATTTTAGGATGACTTTTCTCCGTTTTTTTGGGTTGAAACTGACTTGGACAGTTGCTTTGGGGCATCTTGACTTTACCCAAGGCTATTTTAATTGGGTGAGCTGATAGCCACTGGGGTTGAGAGGGGGTTTGGAAAAACTGTACAAGCCTTAGTGCCCGCAGTTGCATCTGATTCTCCGGAGTACCCAGTTGTCGATTGTCCTGAGGTCCCAAGTCTATTTTGGCAGACCACCGGAGACACCTGCAATTTGGGGCTCACCTTTTTGGTAGGTGCAACTTGAGGCCCTGCCACATGACGAGCTTGCAATGGGCTGTCAAGAGTTAATCCAAGTACCCAAGTGTGAGACCTTTTAATTACATCTTTTTGAGCAATCGGATTGATTGCCAGTTCCTCCGAAGGGAAGTTCACGAATAAACTCGATATCTGTTTGTGCCTTCTGAAGGTGAGCCAGGAGCATTTAAGAAAGTTCAAAAATGACTGCCTGAGGGTTTTACTTATTTCTAGGGCTAGTTGCGTCTGATTCGCGCCCCTCGGAGCTCTGCCCAATAAAGTTACTCTTTTAGAGCTAGCTGCCAAAGCTTGCAATTTCTTCGCAGCGTCAAAAAATAGTTTTTCAGATTCCGCCATATTTCCGTTAGTAGCTGATATGGGAAAGCGGTTTTAATGAGGAGTTAGAGGCTAACTGTCTCCACTCCAAAAGCTGCTATTCTGGTCCTCAGCCATTCTATTTCCACAGCCTCTGATGAATTCCTCAGAAGCTGCCCGCTCTCCGGTGAGTTCCCGTTCCGGAGCGTGGGTATGGTCTTAACATTTCTGGTGATGTCAGGCATTTTACCAGCGGAGGTGGGCAGACTAGGAAATAAAAAATTCACAATACACCTCATAAACGAGAATAAGTTCCAGACAGCAAGTGTTACATCACTAAAGTCAGCGGATGAGGTTCGTTTACTAAAAGTGTTGCTTTTACGTTAGCACATTTCAGCCGCGGAAAAGATGGTGCAAAACGTGTGCCGCCAGGATGGCCTGTTTTTTCGTGGTATCTGCCAGACCGGAATAGCATTGGATTCTTGAAGCAACACACCGATGCAAGGCCGAAACCCAAATGTTCCAGAATTCGGCGATTACCTTGTTTTCTGAATGTCACGGGTGAGCTGGAACATAATCCACTGGATAAAAGGGCGGCGGGAAAAGAAGAGAAGATTCAAAATACAAAAGCTGACGGTACCTTGCATTTGGTGTTGCTGGTGAGCTGGGAGATAGACCACTGGACAGCTTGAAAGTGTTCAGGATGTTGGTCTTCACCGCATTTTGCCTCTCGTATTGTTTGTGAGCTGGAAGATATATGGCTGGACGAATATTCTGTCTTGGAGATATCATCGGACGTCAAAAGGTGAGACTTTTGGACCACAATCGCCGAGTGCGGCCTTGCCCTATGAAACTTATGATAGAAGGAAGTGATTAGCGAGTATCGCCATGGCTTGAGGTAAAGTGCAAACGGCCACCGTTTTTGACGTCACGAGTTCAGATAAACAACCGAATGATAAACAAAAAGGCAACGTTGGTTTCCGCCACGTTGGTGACACAGCAATTGTCAGGTTAACAGCAGAATCAAAATCTTATCCGCACCGGCCAACAAGGCCTCCTCCAAGCTCTTTCTAGCACTACTTGCTGATTCTACGTTCTGTATCAGGTAACCCATGCAGCAGAGAAATGTGAATCCCTGGTTGTTGTTTTTCTCTTCATCACGAGTCCTCAGCCAGGTCCATAAAGCTAGTTTGCTCTTTTACCTCTACTCGAAGAGAATCTTCTTCTCGTTGCATGCATACTTCACCTCATATCGGTCACGCCGATCCCACATCTTCTTCTGGGAAGGCTGTGAATTGCGACGAGCTTCTGTCACTAGCGGCGATACGAAAGGCAGAGTTCTAAGTGGACCATTGTCTGTAAACTAAATTAAAGACGTATTTCTCGCAATTTGCCACGGTACACCCTCCCCTTTCGCTGAAGATATCGAAATTGTTTGATTCCCGACATCTTGATATTCAGACCTCCTACAAGCCGCACAATACCCACAGCTGTTGGCGAAAGTTGGGCTAGCTTTTGGATAGGATGACTCGTACCACTACTTGAAAGATGGCAATGAATTTCCTGAAATTTTGCAACAGATATAATAATAAGATTGTCACAATATTTATCATTATACATTTGCGCTACGGAAAGAGAATATTTGTGTTTTACTGAGTTTGCCTGCGACCAGGCCGTGACTCGCTGGTTTTCCTTGCTCTTTGTTGATAGAATGAGCTCTTGGGTTTTTCTAAGGTGAACAATAATTTAGCATTCGTGGAAGTAGTTTAAACTGACTTTTAGAGTTTATTTAAACTCTAGTACGTAGCTATCTATCCATATACATAACTCTATCGCATATATGCGTATACGTGTATATATGCGTAGGAGAAGCGTAGTCACTGCACTTTTAAAGCTTACCATCCATAACTTCACCTTTTCTATGTTCTCCTCAAGTCTACGCACTAATAGCGATGACAAAAGTCAAAGGGGACTTGTCTGCTACGTTGTTGACTCACCTGCCCAACCGGAATGTCTATTGGCACTAGCTCTCTTAAAAACCCCGTTTTGGCCTTTAGTGATAGGTGCTCACCTTCACTTAACCCCTCTGCCTCAGGCTAGAACTCTGCCGTCTCATCCTGCCTTTCTTGCGCCATCCTCGAATACAGGAGTCTTGCCAAGCAGATTACCATTCTTCAGTAAATAAGACTCACTGCTCTGCGCATGTGCTTGTGGTTAGTTAAGACCTTATTCCAACTGGAAAACGTTTACTTCTGTATCACATAACCCCGCGGAATACCAGCAGGTTCGCTTCCACATGAAAAAGCCTCGAACAAACACCGGGTATCTTCTTTTCTTTTCATTGTTTGCCGTCCTTGACCACAGCTAGTGAACCGACCAGGCTTCCATCTTCCCATTTTCCCATTCTCCTTCCAGATAATGCTCTCTACTATTTTTTTATTTCTGGTTCCCAAATGGACCCCCTCTCCTCATCCACCACTCACCAAATGAACTATTTGCGCCCCGGCCAAGCCTTCACCTGATATCTCCCTAAATTTCTACCATCATCCAACTACCCTAGAAAACTGCCAGCCTCCGTCCAGGGATTTTCAATAGACCGGCCCACCAGCCGATGTGTTGTCCATTTGGTTTATCACGGACTCCACCCATATCCAGTCGCCCTACTTCGCAACGATAATCATGGGTTTTTGGTGCTTTTTCATATCCGGTATTCTATCTTGGCAAATCTTCTCAGATAATTCTGATTCTTGCATCTCTCTGGTCATCATGTTCAGTCCTTATATAACGATGATCAAAAGTAAATACCTACTTGTCATTTAAATACTCATCTCCTTTGCAAACCGTGTATCTGCGACTATCATGGCTGAGCATCACAAGTCGATTTGTCGCCCAGTTCTCATTTCTATTTTGGTGCATCACATTCCGCCTTTTTCAAAGTAAACGATGTGCGCAACGATTACACGTTTACGTCCGACCACTGCTTTCACCATCACTTAGGCAATCTCCCTACAAGTGAGTCCCTCATCGGGTATTTAACGGACTCAGCCGATATTTGGTGGCCGAAAGTTACAAGGAAAATCTTCGAAAGATTTTGATTGTTCTTTGTCTGCGAATTCATTTATTTTATCTTCTGATTTCAATCCAAAGCCGTGCCATACTCCGCGGAGCGCTATAGCTGGCTCATGTCTCCCTTGGAAACTTCTTTTTCCTCAAGGTGAACAAAACTTCCGTCAATTCTGTTTGATTCTGTCGTTGTAAAGTCCATCCTTTTGTACCATTTCAAAGAGAGTTCACTACCTCCGACCAGCTCCATCCTGAATTGGCCGGGGAAATTGAGGACTCGCCCCACCTGGGTTGGTGTAACGTGGAGTTTGGAATTGAGAGGATGGTTCCTCGATCTCAAACTTGCTCCAAATGTTATTTATTTAGAGTTGGTAACTTTGACTTAGCAGATCAAACGTTTGGGCTGAAAATCAAACTTTTGTTTGTGTGTTTCGATGTCTGTGAATTCATTGGTTAGTTGGCCATATAGAAGTCAGGTCGAACCCCATGTTAGCCACAAGTTCCGGGTGTGTTTCGCTGGTCGGCTGGCGTAATAGGGCGGACAGTTGTGGACAATGCCAGTGAATTTCAGCGTCTGAAGCGCAGAATTTACCCGAATTTAGAGTGTTTCAACTCTGATTTTCGGGAGTTCCAATGGGCGACTTCATCAAGTTTCTGCGTGTATAATTCTCGTAAGGCTGAAGCGGCTCACAAACGTGGCATAGTTTTGGCGAGCAACGTGGAGTATTATTTCATCAAATACTGCTGCGTACATCGCAGATGGAGACATTGTTCCGCTAGAAGGTTATGTTTGTTCACTTCCGAATGGAAACTTATTCGTTGCTTCAGGTACCGAAACTTGGGATGCGAGGCTTTCGTCAAGCTCCGTGCCGTTGATAGTGTGTACATGGTGACGCGGTGGTCAGTGGTCCATAACCATAGTTTCCAGTGCGGTGCGGATAGTTTGTATGTTAGGAATAGAAGCTTGACACGTGATCAAGAATGTCATGTGTTTGAGTTGATGCATACCGTTCACCATATGTCTGAGCTTAGGGATTATACGAAGAAGGAGTTCAATCGTGGTCTTTGTAATGATGATTTTCGGTCCATCAGAAATAGGCTTACCACCTGGGATGGCCGGAACAATGCGACCATGTTAGGTCAGTTATTAAAAGATAGAGGGCAGTACAAGGTTTTATGTGATGGTAATTTTATCAAGTTTATATGTTTTGTGCCTTTCGTGGGCAAGGACTTAGGCAGCAAGCTTTGTGACGTTATGCTTGCAGATGCAACTCACAAGATAAATTGTGGTGGATATGCTTTGTGGCATGTAATGATCTTTGACGAAAAGGTTTAGGGCATAGTGTGTTATATGCCATTCTTCCCAACGAGAGTGACAACAGCTATCGTACAGCTGTGGGTTACCTGGATGAGGCGTTGCCTCAGTCAAGAGGTTGCAAAACAATAGTGGTTGATAGGAGCTTAGCACAGTATAATGGCTTCGCGGTGCAGTACCCTGATGCGCAGACAGTGTTCTGTAGGTTTCATATACTTCAAGACATGAAAGAGAAATGTAATCAGTTGTGTGTCTTGCCAAATATGGGCAGGCTTAGACTGTTCCAGTGGTGGAGTAACATGGTGTGCACTGAAAGTGGCGTAAGTTTTCTAAGGTTTTTTAAGGCTGTACAAGCCAGAAGCCCGGAAGCTGCCAAGTATCTCCTACGTACTTGGATGCCATTTAGGGCAAACTGGGCGAGGCATATGATGCGTCATTACATGTTGTTCAGCAATACCTAGCACCAGTGACGGTGTATCGAAATCTAAGCGGAAATCACCTTTGGGTGCCAGGATTGTGGGTAAAGAAGACATCGTTGTCGTAGGGCATCCGCTGCAATCGGTGCAGTTCCGACGGTTGCGTACCACCATCTCTGCCGAATACCGAACTACCAACAAAAGAAGACGACTGGATCCTCAGGCTTCGCCGATACGGGGGGAAGTCTGCAGTATATACAGGATGGAGGAACCAACAGTTGACCCGGATGAAGACGTACAGTGGGTTCAGTGCCAGTCCTGCGGAAGCTGGACGTATTTTCAGTGCGCCGGTTTTCAACGCGACGAACACTACATCTGCGTGCACTGCCTGGCTCGATGACGGAGGATGATTCACAAGTGAACTCAAAACGGCCCCACCATTGAGCTGTTTCAAGTCAGTTCGTAAGCATATTCTCTTCATGTTTTCAGTTAGTAAGTACAATCGACGAACAGCACCTTTAAAAATTCCCTAGGGGTTTTCTGGGCCTAAAAGCACGAATAAGAAGCCCTCAGGCCTAGTAGCGTCAATGTCGTGCACTAAAAATCTTGGAAGTAAGAAATATGAAGAAAACAATGACCCAGCAACCGATTTACATTTTTATGGCATCGTACCCAATGATACGTTATATATATATGTTCAGTACGTCACTGAATCCATCGAAAGGACACTGTGGTTGTAAAGAGAAGGTATTCATCCAGCTCTCTAATTATGAGAAATGCAGAAAACTGCTTGGGCTGGAAAATTTAGCACGATTTTTAACATTGTCACTGAAGCAATTTTACACTAAATACCGCAGAGATTACCAAGGTAACAGCAAAAAAGAAGGCAGATCAATATGACATTTTCCGATTTCGCGCCTAAACAAATAGAGGCGCCAATTCAGGTGAGGCGACTCCATCAAACCGCTGGCCGGGTTCGCCACCTGACCTTGAGTTCAAGTTTGCCGGGCGCCGCCTTAAAGAGTTAATTAAATACTTTCTCCCGTACAATATCCAGTGCATATACCAGAATCATTCTCCTGAAATTCGGACTCTTCGTCCAATTGTAACGTTCGATCTTCCGTTACAGCATGCCTCAGGGTTATCCGAAACAAGCCATTATTATTATTAATGTTGAATGGATGTTCAAATAACAATATGTTCACTTTCTGGTTTCCGTTGAAACGATAACCCCAACCCACAGCTGGAACACTCTCCAGACTGCCGCACTCCTCATCTCTCTCAAATCGCATTGGTTACTAGGGTAGCCATCGGCTAACTCGACTTTAACCCCGGATAACCATGAGGACTAGACAACTTGATCAATAGTGTAAACCTATACTCTCGCCTGATGACGTTATATGGGGCAAAGTACACGGCTGACCAGTGATCATAATCCCATGACCCGAGTGACAAACTCTCATGAAAGTCTCACCGGATCGTAGAGCTGATTCCTAACACCCCACACCCACTCGAAGACTATTCCCGGTACTCCATTCCAGCAGTTCAATTCATTCCGCGTTGCAGTACGAAACCAATGACCGGAACTCAGCCCTCGCCGCTGCTTTCCCAACCTGATCTGCCCAGTTCGTCAACCTAGCCCCTTTTGGGTGCTACTCTTACCATTCTACTTGCCATCACCTGCAATCGAGGTCTTTATGGAACAGTACACCAGCCATCCGTAGCCAAACAGAATTTGATTAATAAATCCTTTCGCCGCGTATACAGAAAACTTTATCTTGACACTCTTCCAACTTCTACCTGGCCGCATCAGTAGCGTTTGTCTCTATTAGTCTGCTTCTCCGACTGCTCCCCTTTGAAAGCCCATTCTGCGTCCATGCACCATTCATGCTCTTCAAAAGTTCACTGCATTCCTTGTGAAGTTTTTCGCCTTCATGTGAATTTCCATGACACCCAAATCACCTACACAAAAGGTCTGTCTCATTATCACATCGGACTCACTTGCATTTATTTCACAGGCTCCCCCACGAACAGTTACCCAATGCTGGATCAGTGTTCTATATTCCGCTGGTATCTCTGACTGCACTTTGATAGCTCCATGCGTACTTTACTTTTAATCTTGTTTTTTGGTATCTCTCCCGCCCGGTTACTCGTTGGTGACCGTCCAAATACGCAGCTGGTACTTCCTTGCATCTTTTTCTGGACACCGTGACCTGTCACAGCCAGCTTTTGGCACCCATAAGGCATGTCGTGTATTACTCCTGCCTCATCTTACTGCCCATGCTGTGATGTCCAAAGCCTATTGCTTTACTTGTCCTTGAGATCACCGCACCTTTTGACATTCTCCAGTATTTCTTTTATCGGCATTCCCTCGTTTGTCCAGCTGTCCACACCGTCCTCCCAGAATTCAAAACCGGTCTTTTATCCCGGCGATAACCATCATCACTCCAGTTTACTCCTTTCGTTTACTGTGTGTTTCTTCATTTTCAAAATAGTGAATACCTCACAATGTTATGTACTGCTGTATTCCCTGGCCTTGCCTTGTGCATGTGTCAAGAATTACACAATTTTCTGTTCACCTATCTATTTACTCTTGGACACTAAAGTTTTCGTTTTATTATATTGTTTTTTATAAAAATCACTTGAGTTTGGGTAAAAATCTCCATGTCACCTTGGTCACTCACCTTCAAAGTCTGGGAATCAGAACACCTAGTCATGTCGAGAGACAAAGTTGAAAAAAACGTGGAGGAGCAATAGGGTACTTAGGGCGGAGAAATGCCTTATTGGTGGCGAGGCGATATTATGAGGGCACAGTAGCTCGTGTTTTAAATGACAGTCACCAGGTAAGCTAAGGAAAACTAAATGCTCTCTTGTATTCATTTGATCCCAATGCGAAATAGATACGGTTACACCTGGCAACCACGCTGTTGAATCACAGCCCTAAGATTTGAGCAAGTAGTATGGTTTAAGATTTTTAGATAGGGATTTACCCTCCTCTAGAGCTCTAAAGCCGATCATTCACGCAGGTTAGTATGCTTGTAAATTATTGAAATGTTTTCAAGATAGCCAAAGGGTACAGCTTAGAGGATCTGTGTACCGATATATGTGTGAAGGCTCTTTCACAACTCTTATTCGATGATTTCATAACCACCAAGCCAAACACGAGGCGACGTTGTGACATACTGCAAGGTTTAAGCTGCCACTTTCCGCCCATTCTACGTTACCCAATGGTAATATCTTATATACCACGTTTTTGTGAGATGCAGCTTCCGGTTTCCTTCATGAATTTTGTTTAAGAAAGCTTAGGTCTTTCATCAAGAAATCCACAAGACCAGTAGAATAAGCACGAAAGAATCTACGAAGCCGGCAATATGTGTTTCTCAGTGACGGTAATGCTGCTGCCGATGATCGTACAGTTTCCTTCCGTGTCACACGTACTCATACTGTGTCCTGTGTGCTTTTACTCTACTACAGAACCAGATAAAGTTATCATCCCAAAAGAGGCCCCGCAAAAATCGCGAATTTATCGACAACATATCTTTTTGGCTCCTCGAAAAGATGGGCACTTTCCACGTGATCGGGTCATCTGGGGGTAGTTGAAATACCGTTGGACACACTCACTACTCCCGTCCACAAAACAACTTCTGAATGAATATCGCTTTCCAACGACTCCTATGACATTGACGCTCCGATGGCGCATACGGTCACCTGGATTTGCATTTATCAAAATAAATTTTCCAGCCTATGTATTTGTTTCTGAGTGAAACGTTAGAGGGTGTCATCTGGGCACAGAGCGAAGTTATTCTGCTTTTGGTTTCGAAGTGCACAAAAAGCAGTTGAAAGACAGGTTCAATGTTGCCGTCGGCGGTGAGCTAAAGAAACTCATGGTATTTCACTACAACTGAGATGCAGTTAATTCCACCCCGAAGTTTTCAGAAGAACCGGTGTCCACCGTTGGAAGACAGAGCTTTGTTTATGGAAACTATAAATCAAGGCGTTGCAAGACGATGGAGGTACGTGCGTAAGTCATCGTTTCCTCTAAAATTAATCAAGAGCTGTCCTATCTTCTGGAAATGTTTCATTCATTTTGTGTAAACAAAGCCTCTGAAAGCATTCTGAGCCCAAGAAGCGTAAAACCCAACGCCGCTGGGCTGAGGCTAAGCTAACGTTGGGCTAGAATGACTCGCAACGAGTGCCCTCGAAGGTTGTAGAGAGGGTCGTGAAATTTTCCAAGAAACATAATAATGAAGACACCAAAATAATTATCAAAATATTGTGGTGATTGATGATGACACTACTTGTTGTTTAATTATATCTGCATATATACATACATCACGAGTGAGCAGATCACAAGCTTGAGTGTGAGCCTGTATAGTCAGTGTTTTTGATCCTCAATTGCGAGTCGTTCGGGCAGGAGCCATACTGCTTACATCGCGAATACTGAGACTACTCCAGTTCAGTTCTAAATTGTCACTTCTGGCGTCGCGGTCACAGAAACCCCGCCATAGATTCCTGCCTTTTAGAGCCTCTGAAAATTCATAGGACTTTACGTGAAGTGGAAGATTACCTGGAACGTTTCCAAATCCGGCATTTGACGCGGAAAAATGTAGGTTCCGAGAAACAAGTGTGCATTTCCTATCTTTCATCGGAAACGATGGGTATTCTCTTGGTAAAAAATTGGATTTTCCTAATTCATCCATCTCTCGGCCGTGTGAAGTCCTCAGAGATTTGCTTCTCCGACATTTGCTGCCAGCTAATTTCGAAGTTTCGGAAGGAGCAAAATTTTATTCATTGGTCTTTGAGGATCAGCAGCCCATGCGTGATTTTATTTTGCAACTGCAAAATCAGGCCTCGAAATGCTATTTTGGCGACCAGTTACAAGTTCATTTACGCGGTAGATTGATTGCTGGAAATTATTGTGCTGATTTACAAAGACCGTCACTGTTGATTCCGGATTGCACATTCCAGTCTGCTGAACTTTTGTGTGAACTACCCCAAGATGTAAACGCATTTGTTCATGAAAAACCATCCATATTGTTTACTGCGGTCAATGCCCGGAAGCCAACAGCACAAATGCCACGCCGATTCAAATGTCTTTATGAACCAGATGGTAAGAGAAAATCTTTCCCACCTTGACAGGGAAATCAACAAGAGTAGAATAATTGTCAGTCTTGTGGTGCGAAGCGTTCACGTCTGACTCGTCGCTTTTATAAGGTTATACGTCAAAAATGCGGTAGAATTGGCCAAAATCAATCCGTTTGTTGAAGTGCTGAAGTTTGTGTGACTGACAGTTCCAGTACCCAACTTCGCTTGTCTCCTGGTTTTCAGTCTTTATCCTTAGCCGTCACCAGTTCATATCCATCTTGCCATGTTACTCGCACGTATGCTGTTAACCACTCCATTAAACATTCATTCATATTGGATCCCAGTAGCTTAGAGTCAATCGTTTTCAATTCTGTTATTCAGCGTTCCCAACACCCCGTAAATATTAGACCTGCTAACATTTCAGTGAAAGGTTATACTGGTCTTGAGTTGAAAGTATTAGGGATGCGTGAGTTGTCTATTGCCAACTTGAAATTCAATAATTAGCAGTGCCCCTTCCTTGACATTGGCCCAGAGTTTTCAATTATCGGTCCCAGTTGCACGAACAAACTTCAAATTTCTTGCCGTTTTTATTTAGCTGTCATCATTTTGGCCTTCAAAAATTGGTTTCCAAGCGTTCCAGAGTCTCAGGTAGCATCAAGGTGGCCCCCTTTGTTCTCGAGGTATCGAGGCCGCCAGATCTTTTAGACTTCGGACATTACCATTTGGAGTGAGTGAATCAATTAAGAAGACAATCGACCAGTTAGTCGCGAAGGGTTCTGACAGAAATGCGAGCGTTACCATGAGCTGCACCAGTTGAGACCCCACTGAAGAAAGATGGGAGATTGGAGCATTACTGTGAATAAATTCCTGAAGCAGACCAGCTGATCTGCGGCGGAACCGGAGGATATTCTGCGTTAGTTTCATGGTTTACCAGTCATGTCCAAGATGGATCTTAACGAAGCTGAAAAAACCAGCCCCTGAGACGTTTGTCCGACGCGTAGCAACCAGTTCTCAAGAAATTAAAAACAAAGTCAGTTACAAATAGTCAAAGTGCCATATATAACAAATTGGGTGACTTTTAAAGAATCAAACCTCGGTGATGTTCTTTCTAGGATCTTACACTCCAAATCGAGCAAGAAATCAACAGCTGCAGCTACGTTATAGCAAAAAGTTAATAATAATAATTGTATATTTCGGATGCGCCCGAAGCATGCTAGAATGCATGATCAGATGATTATAGTGATGCTGGAATTACAATTCACAAAAGGGTACAACACGTGCATGCAGAGTATCAAAGAAAGTGTTACAGTGAACTAAAACTGTAGTAATGCCCGGCAAATTTGAAGGTCAGGGTCGAATGGTGTCAGGTGAAGATCTGCAGTACATGCATAAGTGGTATATGAAATAATTACCACTAGTGGAAATTCGAACAAATTCAGAGGACGTTTTTGGTGCGCTACAGAATATGAGAGGCATATGGATAGAAATCTCGTCGAAACGTTCGGTGAATTATTCACTTTACGACAGGTTTGTCAAGAAGTATTACCATGGAAATATATCAGTCTGCAAAGATGGTAGTATATAAAGTGGTGGCTGTATACTGGAGGAATCATATATGTGGCAAACAATTGCGTATTTCTTGGGAGGGAGGCTACCAGAGTGCTGGTGGTAGGGAACGGCCGGAGGAAAGCAGGTGAGCGTGCAGCAAATTGTTGACCTTATATAGGGTTGGTATGAAATGTCAAAGCTGAAGTGGAAGACAAATCAATATTGACTGTATGGTTACAGCCATTATACAGGTGTTCAGTTCTGCAGGAGGGATGGTAGAGTAATTCACAGGTAAGTGTACATCAGTAGATGAACGCTGTGTGGAGTGTACCATGCAAAAATTACAGATCAATAAAACTGCCCAGGTATATCGCGGAAAGCGGCAGTGGATCAACGAATATAGAAATAAAATGTATCAGCCGATGCAGATAGTGGTGTGATTTAGAGGCTGGATACGGGGTCAGTTTCGGTAATATAACACGAATGCAACATCTGGAAGATCAGAGGTGCCGATAACGGTGATGGTATAGTAAGTAGACGGTGGATATCACATTTCTAATGACCAATTTGACAGGTGTAACAAATGATGGGAACGGAGCGGCGATGCAGCATGGAAAGTGTATTGAAGACGTTCAATCGTGGAGGAAAAGCAGTGATCTGCAGAGCCCGAACACTCGATGAAACAGCATTCCGGATGCGATCGGATGGACCGATGAAGAGTGCAGGTAGTTACCAATTACTTCGCTGCCCACTGGAGGACTACTGAGAAGTATGTCAGCGCCGGACGTTTTTTGGTGACCGATGAAGCAATGAACAGTGATAATAAAGGTGCCAGTGTTTGAACAGTATTAGCGGGTTCTAACACGGAACGGGCATAATGACATATGGGATTAAAATGAGTTGTATGAATGCAGTGAGATCGAGTAGTCCAGGTTCAAGAAGTCTGATGGTAGGAATCTTGGGGAAAGCGATCGTGAGACGGGCGAAAATGAAGTCGTGTGTAAATCTCGTCTGTTCTGTCCAGCGAGAGAGGTTCTAAGTTATTCCTGGGATGAAGAAGGCGACAATCGTCCATAGGGTGCAGGTTCTGAAAACAAAACAAAGAAGGCTGCAGTCTGGCAATTCTACCAGCTGTGGGTTAGGGGAGAAAGACAGAACACCAAAATCATGCCAGTAACAGAAATGGGCGGTCGCGACTTTGAGGTCTGGTTTTTTGGATTAAACAACATACGGAAAGCAAAGAAGACCAGAACTAGCGACTAATTATTGTGAGGCTTAGTGAGAATTACCAAAAAAGCAAGGAGGCGAGAATAGGCGACACTGGGGGCAGATACTTATATGTAGTTCGACGAATGGTTTATGGAAGAACACATCGATTGTGGCGGTTCATTCATCAGAACGAGGCCTGGAATCTCGTGTGTTGAAATAGGGTCTCAATGAGTAAAATGTTGCAGAGTGGATGAGACTGGTACCTTGAGGATAATTTTATATATGCTACTATGTATTTTCTAGCATTATAAATGCTCTTATATCTGGCGGCAGCTGATGATAAAAAGAACCTAACCGACTATGGTAAAATCTGACAGCATGAAAAAAGAATCACTGGAGTAACGGTGGCCAGTAGGGGGTCGTGGTCAGAAGCGTTGAAAATAGGAAGTGGCTAAACAAACTCGTGGAGTGTGTTGTTGACAGTCATGGAGTATAGGCTGGACTGCTTTTATTTGCTAACTATAATACAGAATGCTCCTTACCATCCGTTGGTAATAACTGTCTACTGAACAAAGTTGTTAAGCTTTTGGTTAGTATCCCAGGACCAGTTCGTAGGCTCGGGTAATAGACATGTAGGGATCATGCATTTGGATGAGTTTTTGGACAGTTAGATGTTTATTTATTTCTTTTTTGAATAATAAAGAGGGCGAAGACATTGACCTAAGTTGAGGTGGGAGTTTGTTCCAGAGGGAAGAATATTTAACAATAAAGAAGTTTGACCGCATCGCAGTCCTGGATACTGGAATCAATGCCATAGAGTCCCTATGTCGTAAAGAATAGTTGGAGGGGTTTTGACCTGGGGGGCTGAATTGCAAGATGTACGTTTTACAATATTGCAAAAGAAAGACAGGTTCATTCGTAGACGGCGCAGCCATATGGGCACTAGGTGCAATATTTCACACCTTTCCATATAATTTAAAGGCTACGAACATCCTAGTGGTTGTTTGGCAAATCTACGTTGTACATTCTCAATTGCAAATCTGTCAATCTGCCGCATGTTAGAAAAGACGACAGTGCAATATTCCAGAAGTGGTCTGACATGAGTTTTAAAAATGCTTAGCTTGCTCTCTGTAAGACCGAAGGTTCTAATAATCAGACCAATTAGCCGTCTAGCTTTAGCAGCCTGCACGGCCGAATGTTCGGAGAAATTAAATGTACAAGAATATTGTTATCCCAAGTCCCTCACCTCCGGACTGTTGGGGATGAACTGATCAATAATTTTAAACGTTCCTGCGGGAACCTGACACTTATACATGAGGATACAACTTTTGACAGCGGAGAATTTCATCAACCATTGGTTGCTCCATGAGTCTAGCGATAGTAAATCGCTCGTTATGCTAGCAATGGTAAAAGCTGAGGCGTCAGGTTCAAAGGAGTACAAATTTTTATGTCGTCTGCAAAAAGGAACGCAGCCCCGTGTGTGATGACGTTAAAAATGTCATTACCATATATGCGAAAAAGTAAGGGACCTAGTACACTGCCCTGAATAACTCCACTAGTAACTGGTCGAGGTGATGATAAACTGCCATCAACGTCCACCACCTGCTTTCGGGATGTTAGATATGATGAAAACCAACTTAGGATCGGATCAACAATTCCGTAGGTTTTCATCTTCGCCATGAGCCTATTGTGGGACACTCGATCGAAAGCTTTAGTCATGTCAAGGAGGATTACGATCACTGATTTACCACTGTTAGTGGCCGTAGTTATTAGGTTAAGGAAGTCACTCATACAGGTGGCACACGATCTTTTTTGAAGAAAACCGTGCTGTCCAGTGTTAATGAGGTTATTGTTCAGTAATTGAGTTGTCAGCTTATTTTTTATCAGTCTTTCCATATTTCGGAAAACTATAAAAGTGCGGTTCACTGGTCGATAGTTGGTTAGGTCCTGGCGTGAACCTTTCTTAGGAATTGGGATAATAACTGATGTTTTCCAATGGGAGGGGAAAACGCTACTGTTCATAGATAAATTAAAAACCTTTGATATCAAGAGTGGGATATCAGTGCCACCTAGACTAAAAGTAGCCGGTGGTACGGCATTTGGCCCGGGGTGGTATGGCCGCCTAATTTTAGTTAGCTGTACTTTTAAGTCGTTTGGGTGAAATGTAACCGCTGAGAACTGTGCAGATGTCAGCGGCTCAACGTGATATAGGCAAGGGGAGTCATCGGTCGTTAGAGAAGAAGCAAAATAGGCACTGAATGCCTCGGAGATCTCTTGGGAGTTCGTTATATAATTGTTGTTATATATAATGGATGAGATAGGAGAACTGCACTGACCGTTTCTCAACTTTATCAGCATAGATAAAGCTTCGGACCTCTTAGGTGACCCAGCGCCCATAATTCCCGTTTTTACTGAGGGACATTTCAATCAATTTCGTAGAATGAGATAAACGGTTCATTTTCAAGAACAACGAAAAGTCTCTCGACCTAAGGAGTTTGCGTTGAAGCATAGAAAGCTTCTGCTTTAATCAACAAAAACTGTTTGGTTTATCTCGCCCAGGCAGACCTTGATTTGGGGTGATTACGTCAAGACATGCATTTAGTGTGGAGTAAAGATGATTCACCACGGTATGCAAGTCATCAGATAAAAAGAAAGTATCCCAGTTCTGCGAGCGAATGAGTGAGGGTAGTTGATTCCAGCTAGCTTGGTGGAACGGTCTTTTAACGGTTGGTTAGATACAGAAGATGAGATTACCAAATACAGTCACAACGAAATTCAAGCTGAGTGACTCTCGCTCGAGGCAACTGTAGGAGTCCGATTTGTGACAAAGATTTAGAGAAATAAAACAAACAATCGAAATTCCAGCAAAGGTTGTTCATACGAATGATAAATGTCGTTTGTAATATGAATGCTAATGCATGGAACAGGGTTTCCTGAACTCCTTTACATCGGCCACCAAAATCCGACCTGGATTTTCCTGTGCACTGCTAGGTGTGGTCGGCCTCATGCATCGGCTCGCCCTACGGTTCCCCAATACCTAAAACGTATCACTGTCAATAGCAGCTCCCGGTCGGACAAGTGGATCAACTCTCAGTGGTCTCTCCCGGTTCGGCAGATCCGAAGACCCGCCTCCCACTTGAGGAGATTTGGCCTCTGAACTCACACCACCAGTGTCCGGTTCGCCTTCAATAAGAAAAACCTTTCTAATGTCACGCAGCACTAATCCTTCATTAGTTCGCACTGTTGCCGTTCATACCAAGCCATCGTCCAAAACTAAGATGCCATCAATGACTCCTATCGGCCACCGGCCACGCGGCAAAGCCTCCGAAACCAGTAGTAATATCACCCGATCTAAAGTTGCGTTCTCGAGTTATCCACTTCTGCAGCTGTTGTAATAGTGGAAGATATTCCCTGATCCATCTCTTCCAAAACATAGATGTCAGGTAGTTTGTCTGCCTCCACTGACGAACCATTCTATCTCGCGAAGAATTCGTCGGAATATCTCGTGAGTTCGCCCTCAGGACAAGTAGGTCATTGGGCGTGAGTACTGGCAGATCACAACAGTCCGAGGTGGCAGGTACCAGCGGTCGTCCGTTTACTGTCCATTCAATTTCCGTAGGAAATATCGACAACATTTTGTCAGTCATTCGCTGTTCGTCACAAACTGAAAGAAATACTCTCCCAACCTAGCGCATCACGATCTCACACATGCAACCATAGTGACTAGCATGCGAGGGATTGAAGTGCCACTGCATACCCTGTTACAACAATCTGTCGGCAATCTTATCGCTGAAAAGTTTTGCATTAGGTTCTTTGATTCTCTTTGAGCCCCAACAAAGCTTGTATCCTTATCAATAAAACTCTCGGGCAGTGCCCCTTTCCTTGACGTGAGAGGCAGTAGTGTCATAATGTATGGATCCGTGCTTAGGGGAAATGAAACTTCAATATGTACCGCAAGCATCTGGAGGCAGATGAAGATGGTCTCACTTCCTCCCCATATTCTGCGACTATGTTTAACCGTAAATTGACCAAAATAATCTTTTCTGATGCATCTGAAGGAAACCATCCTTGTTGGACCCCAATGGTTGGTAGAGCAGCCACCATCTGCTTGCCTACAATTGCCAAGTGCTTCCGACATTTCCAACATCCTCCAACTACGTCCTCGATAGCAGCTCACCACGGTGCTAACCAAAATCTTTGCAAAGCTCTTCGAGTAGCCGAGATGTTCTTGCTTGTCTCCTCGTTGAGTGATACCATCGGATTATCGAGTCCGTAATCAGGTGAGCCTTAAGAAGCATCACCGGATGTTTCACACTCTGAAGCTGATTGGAGTACTTATTCGTCCTCCAGCACAAATAACTCCATTTATTAAAACTGGATCGAGTTTTATTAGTCTTGTTCATAGGAGATTTGTTAGTAAATGGGTTATTGTTCCTGTCTCGTAGCCATTTTAACCCTTCACCATAGACCTCAGCCTGCACAAAAGAATAACATTTTCCTCTGCTTTAGGAATATAGTTTAATACAACGGCCCAGCATTCAATCCTGGATCCGTGCGCTCGCCTCTCATGACTGCAGTATATAGTCTCAAACGGGTTGTCCAAGCTACCCTCTTCAGCACTTGAAACCAGCTTCATTACCTAACCAGAAATTCTCCCGTCCATGCATACGGCAACATTGTGAGAATTGTACTAGAAGGCTGCTTCAGCTCCACATCCGGTGGTGTTGCAGTAACCTAAGAGCTTGTCGGCCATGAGGTTCCATCATTCGTCAAGTCGTTAGGACCTCCGAACCGGCAACTGATATCACTCGGTGACGTTGCACACCTAGATGCCAAGTCTGCGGAGTTAGACTCCCATCTGGCACGACGCCACTGACAGGGTTCGGACCACTGGTGGATTCCAGCCAAAAGATTCGCATCGCACGTGCTAAATTTCGTTTTGGTATTGCTCCTCAAAGAACAAAACTACGTCAAACTCCGTCCAGTAATGAGTCATGTCAAATTCGATCTGAGCTTCTTCCGCAGGAGTCCGAGAGACTCCGACTTCCAGGTTTGCTACGACTAACTCCAATCGAGGACTCGTTATTGCCTTCAGAGGAGCTATCCTTGATTTGGAGAACAGTAGGGCACGATGAGAGGCTTTGACCTTTGAAACCAATATGGAATACGCCACCACTCCATAGCCAACTTCAGAAGCTTCACAAAACACATGAAGCTGTTCACCTTTCTTAAGTGAATCACCCCTAAAAACTCGAAAATGAGCTTTGAAATTGCAAAGTCGTTCCATGCTCCCTAAACACATTCAACGGCCGCGGGGGGTTTCTCTGATTAGGTCGTCCCAACCACTCCTTCAGCGACACGGTGATTGCAATATCACCTTGCCTGGCAGAAGAAAAGGTAAAACCAACCCCACATGGTCGAACACTGATGACACTATAGACAGCAAGCCACACCTTGTTTGAGGTTTTTTCGAGTACTATAAATGAAAACTGAAACATGCCATCTTTTGCTTTCCATTCCAATCCCAACATCTTCCCCGGAGCTGGGATGGGCCAGCTCAAATTTCGGTAAATATCCAGCACCTTACGATTATACGCCCACTTTTGAAGCCGGAATCTGCCTTGTGATAGTATTTCAGTCATCTGGATAGCAAAAAACATTTGCATTCTCCGGCCTGGGCAAGGACACTAGACAGTCGTCTACAAAGAAGCTATCATACTCGACCCTGAAGCTGATATCCCCATACTGTAGTCTCTAATCCTCTGCCGTTCGACGTGAGGCGAAATTTGCACAAAATCGGGAGAAAGTGGCATCAAATGGGCGAACATTCGTCTGATATTCAACAAGATTACCACCTAGGTGACCATTTTCGCACCTGAGGAACCTCAGTGCTTCTTTGTCTCTCGCTGGCACTCAAACCTGCATGAACATTTCTTCAATATCCGCAGCCAACGCGACAGATTCCTTTCGAAAACGAAGCAACACTCCAACTAAGCTTGCTGTCGTGTCCGGTCCCTGTAGCAAGTAATCATTCATACAGCGTCCCTGGAATGCAGCCGCACAGTCAGATACCACCCTCAACTTGCAAGGCCTTTTAGGATTTGTAACTGTGTGATGTGGTTAATGCCACTATGGCTTAAAACCCATTCTTAACTGCATATCGAGCTCTGACTGGGCGCGACCTTTGCGCACATATCCCTCTACCATTGTAGAGTATTTAGCAAAGAGTTCAAGGTCAAGCCCAAGCCTTTCCGTCAAGCCGTTCTGTCTCACTTTCGCCACAAATTAATTATTTGAAAGTCTCATAAGAGGATTCCTCCATGGAAGTGCAACTTCCCAGTGCCCGTTTAACAAGGTCACGTCATTTAAAACCATACCAACGGCTTGTTCGTTATCAAATTATGAGTTTTCGATGCATCCTCATCACAGAAATCGACGTTGTATATTCGATCAATCTGCTCTGCTAAGCGACCTATTCCCATCTCAATATATATACATATATATATATTGGTTTATTCCGGAGACCCCCGAAGCGTGCCGAATGCATAATCATGTTTATACAGGTGATGGAATGGACGGATATAATTCATGGAAATGTGGAAATTTGCATGAAAAACTAGGATACAAAGGCCCAGAACGGGGAATAGAGTGAGATTAGAGTACGATAAGTGTATGCACACCACAGAAAATGTAGTGAGTTTAAATGAGCTCAAGGGCAGATTTAAATGGAAGCCCGAAGAGTTTGAAAGTCGAGGTCAGCGAGACAGTATGACTGGTCCGGACGGAGACATCTGAAGGCCGACTGATATACGTGAGGAAAGCTAGAAATCGGTATAAGAAGCTGCAGTAGCGGGGGAAGATGGAGAAAAAAGTGAGATGCTCTGCGATGGATGGGATATCAATGAGGCATGGTACTCTGCAGTAGATGGTCGGCGGACAGGGCACAAAACCCATCGTAAAACAAGGAGACAGCAAAACAAGACGTAAAGGGTGGGTCGGATGACTAAAGTGATTCAGGAGGGTTGGATACGGTAGATGTGCGGCACAGATGTAGGAGTATTGGATGCTTATCTTGACGGTCGGCGGGACAATAGCAAGAGAAGTGGCCGGTGAGGAACTGCAAGATGCAGAGCAAATGCACATGTACATATATGCGCAAGTATATATATATTATATATGTATGCGTATACATATGAGAGGAGCAGGAGCAATAACACTGGGGTCCCAGAAAGAAATTATCAGACACTGGGAGGAGCTGGTAAGGTTGGATCAAAAGGCTGTAGAAATAATTTCGGAATATCGTGGTGAATTATCCCCATAACAGGTGATCACGGCGGCCCAACAGAGAGAAAAAAGGAATGCGGAAGCGCAGAAGTGATGCCGGCCGTCAAAAATAGTTCATAGAAGAGGGAAGATGAAGGATAGGATCGAAGAAAACAGGTAAAAGTTGGTCTAGTTATTTGATCAACGCAGGTGCTACACGTGGTTACTGACCAGAGGAATCGGGTAGTGACAGATCAAACGATTTGGAACTGTAAGAGAAGATCATGGCGTAACGTTTTCTTTACAATCGGTGGAACATGGAAAGGCAGACCAAACTGAAAGACACACAGAGACTGTCTGTAGCGGGCTATATACGGAACAGGAGATGAAGGCACCTCCTATACCCCGTTGTCGCATAAATCACCGTAAGACCTATGCTCATGTAGCCTTCTCGCAAACTCATGGTCTGCGTACACTTCTGGCTTGTCTCTGCCTGACTGGCCGACTTCCCATTGCCTTCGAGCCTTGGTCCTACATTTTCCCTATCAACCCATCCCGGTCTTTTACAGGTGCTCGGAAAATCGGAATCGCTGGAATTGGCAAATTCGAACTGACTCAACTCCTCCCGTCAACTAAGCTGAGCTCCGTCGCCCTCTTCAATGTCGACGGTGAAGCTTCTGACAGTTCAAATGGCGTCATACAGTCTCATCCTTCTTGAAAGCAAGATTGAGCTGGCTGATGAAATTATTTCGAAGGTTTCTACTCCTGCTGCTCTCCTTGATCCTTAGCCTCTACCTCCCTCAAAAAATTGGTTTCGGTGAGACCCCTCCTCGAATACGTATCGAATGAAATACACCACCGCATCACCATCTGGCAAGGTGCCACTGGGTGTCACGCGTTCCATCCTGTCTATCTGCAGTTTGCCGACCTGGATATGTCTAACTCCCCACCCCGGGTTCCAGTTCAACACAGTCGCTCCTTTTTTCTGCCTATTACAGTAGCCCCTACTTTCTGTAGTTTTAGTCCCTCCTCCCACGACCACCTGCTCCAAACAGCTAGCTACACCGGTACCAAACCTGCCCTCCCGCTTCCCAGCCTCAAAGACCGAAAAGGACCTCGATACTACCAACAGCTCCCGTCGTGCCACATCCCGTCATTCTTGCAAGCCTGTGACACGTGTTTTCAACCCCCGATCTGGCTCTAACTACTCTGCGGCCTACCCATTTGATACTTGCTTGAAAGTGCTTCTTCGTAGTGCTTCTCACAGGTGCCCTTCAAAACCTCCAACAAGCTTACCTGGTACTTTAATTAGGTCTGCTCTTGTTCAATTGATCGCTTCATCCCCAAGCCCCCACTCCCAGTCGACGTTTTCTGAAGGGGTACCTTCGGACCCTGCGGGAAGGAGTCAGTTCGGCCACCTTACAGTCTCATCTAAAGCAATTGTTCCTATAGGCAGGGGTGATCTCCAGAGCCCTACCAGGGCCATGGGCCCTTTCATCGCCCCACCTCCATTTTAACCGTCTCTCCGTCGTTCTAACTAAGTGAAAGGTACTAATCCCCCACCTTTATTCCTACCCTATATCCCTTCTTGCCCCCACAAACCAACCCTCAATATAACAGAATCTTTATGCCCCAGCCGAGCCTCCCTGCCTCCTTCCAACAGTTTCCATCCAATCCCGAAGTGCCACCTACGTAAACCAGCAGATACTCAAGGATGATACCGGTCCCCCTGCTCCACTTATCCACCCTCCCCACTTACCGGCCCTCATACCCTTCATTAGCCTCCAAACCCTTCAAAATCTAGCCACTTCCTTTCTGACCACCCTCCTCCCACACACGCTACCTCCTAGCTACTCACCCGTGTGCCTCAGCCTTCATTCCCGCCTACCAGTCCTACACAGATTTTGCCCGACAAGCAGCTTAGCTGCAGTCGAAAGCATTTTTTTCCTGAATGGAACCCCTGCACTCCTCGTCATATCGCAAGCCACCCTACGAGTCATGCCGATAACCTTTCTCATACCTATGTCACTGATCACTCCTCCAGTGAAGCCGTGTCCCTTTGTACCTTGTGTAACAGCCCGTCGGGGAAAATCCCCCTTTTTCCCTCACGATTCAGTGTTTTTCCCAACATCACTCATTTCCATACACCATTGACTTGTCTTTACGAACTGGTTGTTTTTCTGGACCAGTTGTTGTTTGTTCGCGCCCAGAGCGCTACTTTGGCACATCCTTGTTCAGGACCTGCGTGACGCACGTGCTGTCTGCTCACACGCTGCTATTCGGTTTCTCGTTGTTGAGACTTTGTGATCGTATTATTGAGGTTTGTATATTGTTTATGTCATTGTTTATTTTAATAATCTAGTATCGTAGAATTATCACGGATAATCGTCTTTTGATTTCGGGATCCGTTGCGAATTCGGCTACGCATTGCTCAAACGTTCGTAACACCTTGCACCACGCAATCGCCCCTGACACCGCCCTTCGACCGACATTTTAAATATCTCGCCTTGCCGTATCGTGCTCCCTCCCCCTGTACAGCGTGACCACCCTCTGGCTTACATCACTAATCTCTTGCACACCCGTGGTACTGACGATCTACAGCCATCGGCGGCCCCTCATGTCAATGCTTTGCCCATTTATTGTTTCCCATCTGACAATGCGCACCCTCCTTCTTCTGGTGACTTTCTATCCCCACTGAGGCAAAATTCCCATCGCCACAGTGGTCCACGTAGACTCCTACCTGGCATCAATCCTGTGCGCATCCCAACACCGAATTCTTTCTTACTAGCTTTTATGAATGCCCCGTCAATAATTAGAAAAACACAGCGCCTGCCATCCCCCGCATCTACCTCAAGCTCTGACGTTATACTAGTAACCAAACCCTGGTTCTCAAATAAAATCTCGCCTGACCTTGCTCACATAGCTGGGTATCAATTCTCCTCGAACTCTTTCCGGTCCAGGCTTGGTGGGGATTGCTCAGCCCTTGTCAAATGCACTATCCACGCCGGCATTATTGACCACCGCTCCCTTTTTCTTGTTGAGGACTGACTATGGCTATCTATTCACGCCTCCTGCCAAAACCTCCTCCCCTGCTGCTTCTGCGTTCCTCCAGGCCCACAGCTTACAAAAAGTGACTCTGCCGTGGATGACCTTAAAGCTGCACTTGATTATCCTGCCAGTGGGAAAATGTTTTCGGGTGACTTTAACCCTCCACTCACCTGCCGGTCCTTGTATACTAGCCCTCCTGCCCTCTCCGTGTTTCCTCCCTGTGTCCATCTTTGTGGGTGGACCCTACTTGTCTCCAGCCCTACAAGGGGAGCAACGTCTTGGACCTAGTACTCTCCACTGATATCAAGGATATCACTACGGCGGTTATTGACCACTTCCCGGGTGGTGACCACCGTGTTGTCTCGTGTAAATCCAGTTGCTTCAGCTGTTCCCATCCGAAGCAATCCCCTCCCCCTTTTCCGGCTCCCTACCTTCAAGTAACTGGTCTCTTGTACCATCAATAATCCTTTCCCTCGACTGAGACACCATTTTTCTTCCCCATGTGTCGATCCAAGCTCAAATTCCTGCAGCTCTGCCACCCGTCACTCTTAGAGTGTGAGCTGGCCAAGCTGCAACTTACCTTCTCTAGATTACGCGGCTTCGGAATTCTTCTGCGCATAAACCAGCTGCAACCGACGCTGCATGGTAAAACGGATTCGTTTCTAAGACGACAAGAGGCTATCGCTCCGGCACATCTCGACAAAACCGGCTAACCGTTCAACCTGCTTGGTAATATTCCCCACCACTATATTTTCATTTCACCCAAATTCTTCATCTGCAGCTTATATACCGCTAATACCTCAGCGCCTATTTCTGGGGCCTTCGACTGCCATTCCTCTTCCTCTTTTATCAACTGCCCTGGTATCCCTCTCCCTCCCATCCATTCCGGCACCTCAGCCTCTCTTTCGTCGATCCCCTTCACCCATCTACAGATTGATAAGTTGGTCTCCTCTGAAAAACCTACTCCGAAACCAAGCCTCGATGGTCTCCCACCGGCTCTCCTCTGTTTTGACGGTCCTGAGCTACTTTTTTGTCACTCATTGTATGCACAAACTCCGTGCTTCGCAGTTCCATCCTCCTTGATGGAAAACCTCTATTATAAGCCTAAGCTTCAAAAAGGGTGTACAGCACGCCCAGGAAAACTACTTTCCCACCACAAGCACCCCGGTAACCTGCATAATCGTGGAAAGAATTATCAAAAAGAGCATCTTTCGGTATCTCTTATTTAATAACCTACAGCTCCCTGGTCAGTATGGTTTTCTGAACGCCCGCTCTGGCTCCTCCTGTCAGGCGGACTTCCCCAATGTTCTATGGTCTGCAGTTGAAGCTGGCAGCTCTGCAACTGTTCTGCACTTAGACATGTCTAAGGCATTCGACCGTGTTCCTCATATGCACTTGATAGCCAAAATTTGATCTCTTGGTATACCGGATCCTCTCTCTTCGCTTCCCTCACACCTCTCTCACAGATCACAAGCTGTGTTGGTTGATGGCCACTTACCTTCTGCAAAACCCATTCTAGTGGCGTCATCCAAGGCGGTGCTTCAGGCCCATTACTATTCTTGATTTACATCAATGATATCTCCTATTTTCTACGGTACCCTGTTCCTATTTGCCGACGACATAAGATAGTGCGCTCCCTCCTCTCTTATGACCTACACGTGACCCCGTGTAACATACGGCGTGGCCCATCTTTTCTCAAAGCCCAGTAAGTCTCACAGTTCATAAACTTCTCCCCAGAGGAAATCTTCCTCCTACCCTACAAGTGCACTGTGCCGCCCGGCCAAATTAGTCTGGAAGGCCTGCCCATCCCCACAGACCCCACCACTAGCAATTTTGGCATGCGCTACTCCTGTTCCTTTACCTTCCCAGAACAGGCATCGTCCCAAATCGCCAAGTCTGAGCAAACCCCAGGCCTGATATTCCGATGTCTGCTCCTAACCGCCAGTAGTATTTTCATATATCTCTCATACGTAAGACCACTTCTAAAATACCGTCTGAACACCTACAGTTTGTGACCACTTCCCTCTGTTGTATCTCTTGAAAACTTTCCGTGCACCTCCACCAAAAGGCTCTTTAGAGTATCCATAGCATTACCATGCTGACAAAGCTAAGAGCTTCTACACACCGAGCCTTTGTGGATTATTTGCATGAGGCTCCACCTAGTGTTCCTCTTCAAGCATATCCACAGCCAAGTCTACACTCCCAGTGATATCTGATTCACTGCCTCTTGCTGCTACCCCCTTCGCCAACTTGCGTTTTCCCCCTGTCCCTAAATCTGGTCTCAATTGGAAGTCCCGATTCTTCCCGTCGGCCTTTTCTGAAATCCATAACAAGCTCTCCCTTGGTTTACGCGATGCTCCCCACAGTACTCTTTTAGTCGCGCACCGGTTATGCACTTCACTGCTTTCAATGCCGTATTGCTCACCAGTGAGTGCGTCTCCGCCGATCTGGTCTTTGAAAGAGGCCTCACCTTGTGACCCTACTACCTCTGCTCTGCAGGCCACTGCGTATTTTCCATGCCCCACACCTTTCTTCCCTTCAGTACCACGAACCACAATCATTGCAACCCCTGATCCGAAGCGAACTTATCTCTTGCTTTCGGCAGGATAACAGTGTTGCTCACCCATGTTCGTCTGTTATTCATATTGACTGCATCCACCTCTTCCTCTCTTGTGGTGTCAAGTGGTCCTTATAACCGCTTCTCACTACCAAATACTAAAGGTTATAGTCATTCAAACCACTGTCATCTCACAACTTATTCTAGGAACTCATAGCAACGATGAGCTCACGCTCCATTTTTCCTCCTCCCTCAGTTAACAGCTAATCCTCAGCTGGGACATACCCAGAATAGGCTTTTGTATCCCTTTCTCTTTCTTTAGTGGGCCTTGATGATGGTCAACCACCCCGGGTACAGTGATGACCATCTTCTTTGCAGGTGCACCTGGATAATATTGCTTTGTAGCCGCCTACCACTCGCCGTTCACGTTGGATGTTCTGTCCATGGTCTCGCAAACTGGCCAAATGATCTTTGATCGCAAGCC
The DNA here is from genome assembly GCA_948099385.1 of Fasciola hepatica. Lineage (NCBI taxonomy): Eukaryota > Metazoa > Platyhelminthes > Trematoda > Plagiorchiida > Fasciolidae > Fasciola > Fasciola hepatica. The sequence goes on from CANUEZ040000164.1 coordinate 3,115,955, forward strand.
CCTAAAGGGATTGCTCTGCCCTCTGCACAGTTATCGAGGATCACTCACACCAACCCCAACAGTGCGGGGCACGGCCAGATCCCTCGTTCTTGCCGGGGCATATCGGGCCTGAAGGCCATCTGCAACGATGTACGAGCGCAATTAGGCTGGTGAACCACACCTTTTGTGCTCCTTCAGCGAAGTGTTTTTCAGGTTGTGTCCAGAGCACAGTCAGCCCCATCCACTATCACCGGTTGTTGATTGCGTGCTCTGACTGTCCTCGTCCTACCGCATCCTTCACTGTCGGTTGCAGATAGCATGCTCCTACCATCCTTGTTCCGCCACGGTCCGCTCATCTACTTGTCAGCATCTTTATAACTTCCCGTTCATGTCGTTCTACTTCTGTAAGTAAGCCTACCTACTCCGCCCTTGTTCCTATCCCTTCTCACAATGACAGCCCTCACTCTATGACGTCACTTTCGCCCAGTCCGTTCAACTTTGGCACAGCCCGCAATATTTCCTCTTATACTCATGTCGCCCTGCCGACTCCTAACCTCTGTTCACTTGGTACCTTGCTTCTATCGTCTCTCACCATGACAGCCCCCACAGCATGACGTCACTATCGTCTTACCCGCTTTACTCTACCTGTGCCAGTTAATATTTATTTTTACTTTCACGTCGCTTTTGCTGGCTCCTAATCTCTATTTGCTTGGTATCACCCTAGGCCCATAAAGCTTACTGATCGCTTCCTTAAGCCCCGATGCTTACTGTTCTGTCACCTCTTCCCCGATCCTCCCCTCTCATGTTTGGTGCCTTTACTCACCATTCCCAATTGCACTCATGACCACTTCCTACAGTAAACCCCGCCGTTCTCATCTTTGCGTCTTTGACAGCCACATTCGTTACCTAATCAATACTTCCACGTTGTCCTAGGCTGACTCCGCCATTCTTCTGTGGATCCATCCACCAGGCAATGCCCTGACTGTCATCCTATTGCTCCATCCATCTATAAAATTGCATGCAGGCACCCACTGCCCCAACCCAGACGCGCATACGTTTATCTGGCTTTTTGTTCCATCTACGGTCACGAGTTTTGGTGATTCATTTTTTTCTCAGCCGTCTTTGTGTTTTACCTGTAGTAAAACGATCTGACTTGTCCTAATTCACCTGTATCTCTTCGGTCAATTCTCTTATCTCCTGTTCCGTACAGTGCTCGCCATAGACATTTTCGGTGTGCATTTTAGTTTAATCCGCTTTTTCACTTTCAAACCAATGTGAAGATAAAGTTACGCCAGGATTTTCTCCTAATCTTTCTACCGGTTTGATCGGTTATTACTCGATTATCCTGGTCCTTCACTGACTCATTTCCCTACCGCGCTGTTTGCTGTCACAAATTCTGCTGCTCTGCATCACAGTCAGTCTAACCTCTCGGGTACCTTTCTCCACTGATGGCCTACACCACTTCGACCACTTCTCATCCATATTTGCTCTGCGCTCCCCAGCCATTCCCATAGTCAACGTCTTCCCTCTGAATAATGTAAGCCGAATTATTAAAGCATCCTCCATTCTCGACCATCGCCACTTGTTGCATCTGGGCCAATCGGAATATGAGATCCACTCTCAACTGTCCTCTTTAAACCTTTCCTTCATCTCCCCTCTTTTATGAACTGCTCTTCACAGAGTTCATCTCTTCCCCGCTCCCAAAGTCTTTTCTCTCTCGCTTTTGACTAGCCATGTTCACTCGTCATGAAGAAAATTCATCCGGACATTCCTCAGTCAACTCTATACCATTCGACCTGACCCCAACTGTCTCTTCCAATCACCGATATTTTCTTTTTCTAGCTCCCAAATGCTCTGTGCTCCCGCTCGTCATATATATATATATATATATATATATATATATACTTTCGCTCTGCATCTCGCTGTTCTCCGCTGGCGATTTCTCATTCTATCATTTCGCCGACTTTCATGATACGCATCCATCCTTTCTGCTTATTAGCCTCAAACCTACAGTGTCCTATCTCTCCAAACCAATTTTGCCCTGTGACCCGCGGTCAACTTCTTTCAAAGTTCGCTCCCTGTTTTGTAATGAATTCTGTACCCTCCCTGTTGACCATCCAGTGTGGTGTAGCAATTCTCAATGCTATCTAACCCTTGCAATGCATTTCACTTTTTTCTGCATCATCTCCTGTTACCGCAGTTAATTATATAGATTTCTGGCCCCTCTCATATGTACCTTTCAGCTTTCAGGTGTTTCCTTCTGGACCAGTAAGCATCTCCATTTGACCTCGGCTCGTAAACTCAGCAGGCTTTCATTTCAATTGGATCTTCGGTTCATTTAAACTCCTTTTTCAGCCCCTTGTGTGCAAACACTTCTAATTCATTTACCCTCCCCCTAACCTCCCCCCCCCCGAGTCTACCCATCCCACATTTGCCATGCATATTTGCACACCTCAACGAATTTTATCTATCCACTCCATTGCTTATAAAAATTTGATCATGCCTCTGGCATGCCTTGGGTGACTCTGAAATAAACAACATTATTATTGTTACCATCGGTAATAAAGAAAGTGTATCACCCTTCGAGAGTCTAACTTCCAGATGCACTTTACCAGTGATTTCGCACGTTACTCTGAAAGGTTGCCTGAAAAGGTCCTCCAGAATGTTTTGAACTCTTCCGTAGCCTGTTCCAAAATCCAACCGAGCGCACCATTTTATTTGTTCTCGTCCCGCAACAAGGCATGAGGTAGGGAAACCTTTGTCCTGGATCCGAGATCTAACATTCGATCAAAATCTCGTACTGTCATATGTACTAGCAATATTGATCTGGAAGTCTGTCAAAAGGCGTCAATTCGAATTTGGGTAGGTACATTATTGATTACTTCCCTAACTCTAGCCTCTCCACTGATCCCTGGAATCCGACCTCATGATTCTTTTCGTCATCTGCTTTTCTCCCGTGGATTTTTGCCAGACTGTAGCTTAGTCGGCTTTGGGTGAACCGCGTTCACTTACTCTCTGACCAGTCTTCACTCGTTCCTCAATTCAAGCATTTGACGTCTTCAAATCTCGGTCTCCTTATATTCTAAGCTATCTGTGAGGAGTGTGAAGTGGCACTGGGAGGAATAATAGATCTAGTGTTATCTCGAGGATCAGAAGCATTCGGGAACGCCACAGATATTTGCTGAATTATTTTCTGCCCAGATTTTGCATGTTTGTCCCCCTTTCTGGGCGTATTTCTTGGCCTTACCGTTCAGACTTTTCAACGGAGTACAGGAAACAGTAACTCCGTGTTAGAAAGACACGTGACCACAGGAACGGATTCCAAATCAAACAACATTGATCTGTTTTTTCCACTGTAATATATCAGCAAGTATAGACGTACAGAACACGCAAACCCAAATAAGCGGCGAAAATAATTACCAAACGGGAGCCGAAGTTCAGCAAGGCTCAATACTAAAAGCGATCAACATGAACAGGTTCAGAAGTCAAGTAAAACTGAAGCACAGTCAAGTAAAACGTACCTTGTGAGCATGCTCGTTCAAAATGTACTGAATGATAGGTGCCTCTGAATGAACGAAATTCAATAAGGGATTCACCGTATTGAATAATTGGCATTTATGCGAAATTTTCGACAGGAATTTCCACAGGCTAGCAACACTGCATGCCACACCGACCACCTGCCAGAGCTTTGAACATTTCTTCCATGATAGCAAGCGTGAATGGGTCCTGCATGGCGACAGTATTAGGTTTCTTGTAGTCCACACAAAATCAAAGTTTCGATCCATCTTTTTGGTTAATGTCGTAGGGGAAGACCGGGGGGAGTATGGCATCTGGATAACATTGTACCTCAGCATTTTCCAGAGCATGTGCCGCTTCTCAACTTGGTGGCCAATCGGTATCCTCACAAGAACCATTTTATTGGGTTTCGTATCCCCAGTGTCAGTTCAGTAATTGACCAGATGTGTCTGGCCCAATCTCTCGTCGTGCCACAAAAGTGTGTGAAAGCTTTTCAAAGTGACCCAATGAGTTTTCACCGTCTTTTGCCGTGTCACAGTCAGCTAAAAACCCATCAAAATGCGTCGCGGGATCTTCGTTCGTTAGTTTTGGCAAACGAGGTTTTACGCTGATCTTGGCCCGACCGAGGGCATCTCTCCATTTCCTAGATGTAACCCCCTTTCTGTGGGATAACAGTTACATATCCAAAATTCACCAGAAACTTTTCCGATTTACGATCGTAAGGTGTCTCTTCTACCAAAAACATAAGCTCGCCAGTTCCAGACTTGATACCATCAGCCCTCTGGTGGCTAACGTCCCGCCACTAACTGCCCTTGGATTTACACCACAAACCGCCAAAGTAGTATTTCCGACCATCGTCGCCAACTGCGCGCTCACCAAGCCATCTGTCACTCCAGTATTAACCAGACCACAAAAGACAGCCCACTTGAGCTTCACTGGGACAGGTAATGGTTCGTAGGAGGTGGAAAAAATCAGAATAACGGAACCCATGATCCATCTTCTACCCGACTTCGCGGCCCAGTTCCTTACGAGGGCAGACAGTTCCCGAATGGCTATGACGACACTGGCCGAAAACTGTTGCCACCGGGACCAGCATGTCGTCATCTGGCACTTGCTCCTTGGCTCAATTTGTAAGACGAGCCGCTCGTGTCAGTGTATGTACCTTCACACCAGCTCCTTCTCTGATCCAAGGAATTGCTTGCTGGCTGTCGGGCCTCCAGCCGCTACTCGCGTTATTCGCAACATTCATTTACATTTGGCTTGCATACTGCCACCCGTTCCAAACGTTCCTCGTCTTCACCTGGAGTCGGGGCTCGTGCAAAATTCTCAAAGTGTCCCCGCAACAACATGCATTTCATGGCTTAATGAAGGTCCCCGCCAATCAGCTGTTCCAATGTATGACGGCCAAATCCCCTTTTGGCTCCTTCTTAGTGGATTTTCTGACCCAGCTGTTGCGTCGCCCGACAAAAGAGCAGTACGCCCCCACTACGTAACTCTTTCCCCTGCAAATCCCTTTCGGTATTACAAGAGATGTTCGAGGACGTCCGGTAATACTTGAGTCTGTTCAAAAGCGGAATCAAGGTAGCCACCCCTAAAACGTCAGCTTCAATGATAGTGTCGCTTGCTTCCCCGACCAGCAGGCCAATTAAGACGTCCTCCTGCAGCTGTTTTGCAGACCACTCGGCGTGTCGCCGGACTTGACCCTTCCGCCGGTTGTAGCATCCACTAAGGCACAGCTTCTTGGAGGGTCTGGGAGTAAGTACTTTTTGCCCGTTCATTATCTTTCAGTTTCAATACGCGAGACGGATCGTCGGCCGTGAACTCCCCGGGCTACTCTTCTGCTGCGAGCGGTCTGTCGTGCCCTCCAGGTTATCAAATTCATCTGGCTTCTCCGGCATCCGTGGTTCCTTTTTGGGGCACTGATTTACAACGGACAGCCTGACGGAGACAGGATATAACTCAGCCGTGCAAGGAGTTATTCAAAAATGTGGCGCAATATTACTGATGTAAAAATACATATATGGGCACATGACGATTCAAACTTCATCAACCGCCGCAGTGACTTTCAAGTAGGCATCCTCTCCAACTTCTGCCGGTTCGCCTTCTGCTTGTGCATGGTTGTCGAGACCAATCGTGTGGCCTTTTAAAAGTTTCTAGGAAAACGGCACCGTGCCGCGGTGTGGGGCAGTTACCGTTGTCACGGGCCCAGTTCAGTGCAATTCAATTACGTTCATGCGAGACAGGTTAAGGCTACAGCGAAGCGTGCTCCCAGAATTTCTTCCGCAGTGTGCGCTCGTTTTGCTTCTACCATTGCGCGGTAGAATCCGTCGAATCCCCTCCAAAAATAATAGAGGAATGTCGGATAATATTGCTCGCCAACTGTGAGATACCATGTTCACCATAAGATCTCACTGAATCAATACGAGATGAGCGGAAGTACCCGAAGACGAAACATCTGGTTAGCCTCAAGTGGTACATCCCCTCCTTAATGAAACGCTCAAATCTCACTATCAGAGATGATCTAATCCCACCCACGATCTGGAGCCCCCTTGAATACCTAGACGGTCCCCGGAACTTCTACTACTATTTCTGGCACCCTATTTTGGTAGTTTACCACCCTAATGGCAAAAAAATGAGATTCAGCTATTACCTTACAATAGTATAGTAAGGTATAGTATGGTATAGTATATTTCTTGACCGTGGTCAACACATGCACAAGGCAATAGACTCTAACCAGCTTCTTTCCCTGAAGTCTTACCGGGGTTCTGAGACTGTTACGAATAGTTTGTCCAATCTAGGCCCAGAATAGCCCACTGATATGTGCAACTGAAACGCTGTCCAGTGGTTGAATGATTTGTAGTGGGTGAATTCTGAAACCCAAATTCAAATAAGGCCATCCGGTAATTAAAATGTAACTTGGAGAACGATCGTTAAAACTACAAACAAAACACCTAATTTTGGGGGTCATTTTGGTCACAATGGTCCGTTCATAGATACCTAATCGTTCTAATGGTTAACAGAAGCGTACGCCAAGCGATGCGGAACTGAGTCGCTAGTTCAGGGTAAAATTCAGGCTTTATAGCAAGAAAAGTTGACCAGTCAGAGGAAGAACTCGGTGCGGACGTAAGATAGATGGACAGAGGTATACCAGTAAAGTCATTCCAGAGGATGAGCGAAGGGATTGCATGCACTTTTAACCTCGACAGTCACACGGACGTGGTGTGATATTTTGCGTAAGATGAAAGAAAGAAAGTCACTCAAACAACGTGGGTGAGAAAGCCGACAAGAAAATGAAGGGTGGCGTGACAAAAGAAGCAGGGTGAGTGCGAAGCACAAAATATTCGAGTGCGATGGGCCTCTAGGTTGACGGGGGTGAAACCCAGCCCAACTTGAAGGTGCACTCGTGGAGAAGTCGCAGATGGATGGGGAAATGGTAACAGGGTTAAATGTGGGGGAAAACGGTAGATGCCTAGATTTATGCGGTTGGAAGGACCGTTACCACGCAGATCAAGGTTATATCAGTGATAACGGAGAAATCTGAGCCCCCAACATGCTCGCTGCCGGGCTTCGTACCTTTTACACTTATGCAACGTAATTTTTGTAGAAGAAGGACCACGCCGGAACACGATTTCCTCAGAGGTGTAAATCTGGACTAGCACTGTAGCGAGAAAACCTTTCGTTGACGGCACAACAAATCTGGTATCCAAGCAGCTATCCTGAGATCACTGGCATCACTAGTGTGGGACCGCTGAAGAAACTATACAGAGCCTCACTGGAAACCGGGGTCTTACCGGAAGAGTTTTCACCTTCAACACTCACCTTCGCACACAAGCGAAGCGATAGATGTCAGGTGGTTGTGAAAAATATCGTCCGGTTAACCTAGCTTCCATTGTACTAAAGGTCATGGGGGGTCTTTCGGGGCCAGATAGTATTGCATCCAAGACAACACATTCTTCTCCAGTTATCCCAGCATGGGCTCATTCAGAAATTTTCGTGCCTGTCCAATTTGTCACCATGCTTGGGGGAAGTAGCCAGGAGAATAGACGACGGGGAGCGAGATGGGATCATCCACTCGGGATGTAAAGGGGTTTACACTCTTTGAACCACCTTTTGCTTGCATAAAGACTGCTAGGGTTGGGATTGTCGGACCCGGTGACTACGGGGATCACGTTGCCTGTTTTGCAGGACCTTTTGAGTGAGAATAGGAGGAGGCTTATCTCCGTCTGCACAAGTGCAGCTTGGAGTACCCCAGAGGTTGGTCCTCGAACCGCTGCCATTCCTCTTGTCGGCGAATCCCTGAGAAAATGGTCCAGGAAACTCCTGTTTTAAGTTTTTTTGACCACGTGAAAATGGCAGGAGTATGTAAGGATCCAGCCAAAGTCACAAGTTATACGGCAGGTACGGCTTCGTTGCCATGCACGTGGACAAGCCTCAACCAGTGGCTCTCGCCGAGGATAGGTACGACGAAAGCTGCCTATGAATGGGTAACTTCCAATCTGCTAATTTTCTCTGATTAACCGTATTTGTGTAAAATAGCTCTTCAACTTAAAGTGCATTTTGCAGCCCAGTGTTCTTGCTACTGTGGTTTGCACAGTTCTGCTGGGAACAGTTTCAGTGAGCCCAATCAGTTCATTTCATGGTGAATACTACAGGGTAGCCTACCGCGAATCAGCCAAAAGAGACCTGAGCAGAGTCCAAGATAGGGCTGTGAATTGAGGCCTTCCACTGAACATGTACAAATGTATTCACCTGGTTGGTGGAACACTGCCGCAAGAACTGGGTATACTGAAATCAGAGTGTAAGACAGTAGCGGTATCGGTAAGAAGTGTGGTCCGGGACCTGGTAGTTGCGGTTGGGGCCGGTTTCCAACGAGAAACCAACGATAAAAGCGGTAAAAGAAGCTTTCATGGTTCTCTACCAGCTTCACTGAACAGTCGACTCTTGGAGACCTCTGGTGCCTCTTTCACTATGCATGGCCCTTCTACGGCTTCACTTGGAGAACTATGTCCATATCTGGATTCCAAAGCAGGTTCGGGGTGGACAAGAACTGGAGAAGATTCAGAGGCGACTTACCAGACTTTTTACCGTGCTACGGGGAAAGACTTATGTGGAAAGCCCAGGTTATCTCAACTTATTCTCTAATAAAAGTGGAAGTAACCGAGGGGACCTCAGGGCAGTGTACAAGATCCTTACAGGCCGAATGAACTTGATTATGTATATCCCGCAGCCGCAGGGAGAAAACCATAATCTCAGATGCCATGCTTTCAGGCTGAAAATAAACAAGTCGCAGACGAGACTTCGAGCCCATTTCTTCGCGCAAGGTGCGCTTGGCGACTGAAGAAAACTGTCAGAAGAAGCAGTCGAGGCACACACAGCGGCTGGGCTTTGTAAGGGAATGCGCCCGGCACGTTGCTAATGGACTGCCTGGTTCAATGAAGCAGACTGCTAGTGACTGACTGACCAGAATTGCCGACAAGGTCAGAGCCAGTCAGGCTATTGGTGGGTCAATCGTTGAATAACATATGACCCGAGCCGAATCAACCGATCCGTGTGCATCAGATAAGCCAGCCAGACGGGCCGTTTAGCCCTATCAGTAGACCAATCAGCTTTTGCGCATGGTTCTGACCATGATGAGCGCACATCTCATATAAACAATGTACTCTGTACCAATAAAAACAAAAACGGTTTTGAGGCAGAACTGGGTTCCTACTGGAGTTAAGGGAAAGGTACATCACAGACTCAAACACAGATTTGACATGGTATGGACCCGAGTTTTCCATGCGAAATGTAGCCACCAACAGAATTGCACTGCTTGGAAAGACCATGATTCTTTAGGCCTCGTTTTTACTACATTTCCATTTTGTCCACCTTCTAAGCTTCCTCCTGCCACGTCCCTCTGTCCTTACATTGATGATACGCGGTTTTCCTCTCGTCCTCCACTTATCCACTCACATCCTTTCCACCAACACTCTTGGTCTATTACCTTTTGCTCCATCATCCAATCTACCATCTCCGTTTCCACTCCCTTAAACCCAACTGACTTATCTGTCCCCGTGAATAAACACTGTTATCAACTATGGATCTTATAGAGTGGTAGGATACAGGAACCGAGGCTCGAAGAGCTTGTCATTCCTATTTTAGCAACTCCGAGGGCCTCTAGACTACACCCGCTAAAGATACTGGTTTTTTGGTTATATTCCCTTCGGTCCTGGAATCCGCCTGAGTCTGTAAAGTTACAAAAGGATTACTTCGGCTCAGCTCATACTGCCCCATAGGTCACAACCTGAGCCCTCCACCCGCGTTCCTAAGGAGAAGGCGGTCACATTAGAAGCTCCTAATACGTCCTCTTTTTAGTGACGAGTTAACAACAAAGTCTTGCCCAGCTGCTAGAAAAGCTCTTATCACGCCCACTCATGAGAGGGGTGGTAGACATCTTCATTACCGTTACAGGTCCAGAAGTCTGACCAACATCATCAGCTGAACTTTCAAGCCCATTCTCAAGAGTGTTTCTCCCCCATCTGCATGCAAATAAGATCTTTTACCCTCCACAATACGTGTTTCTTCTTGACAGGTCATTCACCGCCATTAAGTTTAGTGTCATGCATAGCCTGCCAAAAGCCTACAGTGATGGCCAGCTCTTACACGCTGTATTCATCGATTTCGCTAAAGCCTTGAACGAGGCTCCACATGCCCTCTTTTTATAAGCTGCAAACACACTGGAATACGGAGTTCTTGTTAGACATGTTACGCACGTTCCTTCCCGACTGCACGTTTGTATTTCGGGCAGGCAACCTTTTGTCTCAACCCCTCCCAGTAACAACTAAGGTCCTACAAGGATCGTTCGCACAGTCTATTCTCACCTTGACGTGCATAAGAGGTCTTCCGACAGCCCATCCAGTGAACGTCGTCGTGTATGCGGATGGAATTTAGGGTTGAAAGCATGCAAATTGAGTCTTATAAAACAAGACTCTGGGCCGAAAATTGGAACCTCCTATTTACTGACGACAAATGTGTCAGCATGTCATTCGGCAGAAAGACTGGCCACATGGGATTTGTTAGTGGAGCAACTACTCTGTCATGGGTTTACCAAAACAACCTTAACGGTATCCGGTTAGGTGATGACTTACTCCTTTCCCTTCACCACCAACTCTTGAGCACGTTTTCTCTCGAGGTCTAAATACGATTCAATGGTCCCCCTTGCCCATCTCCAGGGCTGGTTCCTTCATAACTTTCAGCGAGTACATCGGTCATCTGCTGGAGTACTGCTGTCGGGAAGAGCATTCTAGTCGAGCAGGAAATCCTGAGATCCTAGAAAGGGCTCTAATGGCTCCCATTCTATCCGTAAGAGTTCCGTCCCACCTGCGACCTCCTGTGCGCCTCTCGCTCCGTGGTCTATGTCACAGTGAATAGAGGCTCGTAAGTAGTGGTCTGTTTTTCAGTTTCAACTTTTTGATCCAGGTCAAAACCATCGCCTCTTCTACGTTCGCGCAGCCTATTCCTTTCGTATCCACAGCAGGTAGGTTTTTAGGATGAAGCCATCTACTTTTCCACGAGGTGAAGTTTCTAGTAACAGGGTTATTTCATTTTCAAAAGGCTCTTCCAGAAGGCTTTGTTCTGTCGCAGGTCAAAGCTACCTTCAGGAAAAAGTTGGGCCTAAAACTCAGTCCTTCCCAGCAACCGCTTCCCAGAAAACGAAAATTGAAGGTGAATAGGCTCCTTTTCACTACCTTCCCAAGCCTTTATCCATCCATAAATGTCACATCCTCATTCTTCCTAAGGTGTTGTTTGTAGTAAGACAACGCTTTGAGTAATGTATATCTTGCTTCGGTATCTGCTCTCGTGCCATGCCTTACTTTGCCCTCGCCTACTTCGGTGGACCTAACAGACGATAGAAGGTTTCACCAGGAACCAGGGCAGCTGGGTTCAAAGCATCGAACCAGTGTATTTCTTCAGGACTTAAAGGCACCGTGATGTATGACGACGCAGAAGTCAGGGAGAGAACCAAGGCATGCTGAATCGGGATAAGCCGAAAATAACCTTCTAAGTATAACGGAATAGCTCTCAGTCGAAGAAGGAAGAAACGAGCTAATATAAAGGTTTTCATCCAGCGACAAAACCACGAAAAAATGGGCCGGCTCCTAGAGACATAAAAAATCGGCCATTATCTTGAGTGCTTGTCTATCTCAGTCTGGGGTCTTTCTTGTGAGGTACCGGCTAGCTTTCCCGGACTATTCACGTTGCCTCTGTTAATCGATTGGACTGGTAACGTGGGAAAATTAGCGACTAAAATCCCGTAACCTATAGAACACCAGATCGGGCAGACGGGGTGGGTGAGCAGTGTGGAAGGCTTCGGTGCTCCGAGGGGGGCATGTCGCCAGGCATGGCAGGAACTCAGTGTGACACCCGTTGATCATGGCCCTACACGAGGCGCGCGGGACCAAGCAAGAAGTGAAATCGGCCGTACTCTGAATGTTATAAATTTAGGTGAGTATGCTTTTGATTCAAAAAAATCGTCAGGACGGGTGATAAGGCCGTCGGCGAGGCAGAGGTCGCCAAAAAACAGAAACAAATACATATTCCCTCAGAAAAAAAAGGTTGGCACCAGCTAAGGACAGCAACGGACTTGAAGCGACGCCCGGTAACCTGAAGAACACCAGGACAGATCTGGGACGGCAAGAAGCCGTTGCGATGCCAACCCACTACACAGTGACCCTTCCTCGCAGTCCGATGGCCTATCGTGCAGTTCGCCGGCGATACCAGAAGCAAAAAACTGCCAAGATTTGTATTCTGAATCCGATTTTTCTTTCCCACTCCTCAAACACCTAGTGAACTATCTCCCGGCACACCGGTTTTATTCAGACAACAAGATCGAAGCGAGCTTCAGCTTCTTAACTGTGTTTTAATTCACAACCTATGATCTGATCTGATCAGCAAAGTGCCACGGCGTCGGTTTTGCTCGTTCGTTTTATCGTTTTGTTTCCAAGAGTTTCTCCAGAAAACAAGTCGGTCTTTTGATGCGGCCAAGTAAAGTTTTATGCAATTGGTGGTGTTTTTACTATTTCAGGAGCTTTTGATGGGGAATATTTGTCAAATAAACAATGATTATAATAAGAATAAAGACAAAAGTTTGTTTCGGAGACACCCAGAGCGTGTCTTTCACGACCAAATTTTTTACGAGCGAGAAAAACTGACAGACGATGTTCATGAGATATTTAGAAACACTCAAGACAAAGGAGGGGTGAGAAGAACTAGAGGCGATAAGTGCACGCACACCAAGGAATAATGGAGGGAGTTTAAGTGAACACGGTGATGGATTCAGTTATGCTCCCCTCGAGTCTGAGAGTCATGGTCAAATGGAGGAGCTGGCTGAGCCAAGTGGAGGGTATCGGAACCTTGGAGTTTTACGTGAGATGGACCAAAAATTGGCACGAGAATTTTTATTACCAGAAGTGATGGAGAAGAAAACAGAATAGACAGAAAAAGAAGAACAAAAATTTGAGGTGTATGTCTAGGGATTGGGTGGCCATGAGCCATGTCCCATTGCAACAAATGGACTGTGTCAATTTGAAGACAGGGAGCGACCAATGCGATACGTAAAACGTGGGTCAGATGGCATATTCATTTCAACCTTGCTTAGACAGCCAATGCCTTAGAAACCAAGATGTATGGAGTGTACACCTTACAAGCTGCCCTTCTTGGGCTTGCCAACTCGAAGTCTCCGTAGCTTATCACCGGAGCATCCGCCACAACCAAAGGCGGTGTGAATCTCCCAACCACCTCAACAATACCCAGAAATCATCACTCAGTCAACGGGACACCCCGAATTCTTCTATTTCATCTTGTTCCTCGGTTCCAATAGCCGTTAACTGATAAATAATAATTGTATATTTCTTGACCGCGGTCAATACACATGTACAAGGCTAAATATGAGAATACAGCCGTAAATGTCGATGTCAGGTATTCATAATTTCCAAATTCATGAATCACATAGCAACCGAAATACAACAGTAAAGTCATGTGGTGTTTGAGTGGACTAAAGTGGTAATGGTTGAAGCGCGAATTGTTAATCGGTTTCGAATTCGGGGAAGACGGTGTGGATAGCTGGACAAATGTGGGATTGCAGACATCAGCGATAGTTGGACGGTCTCTAACGAGTAACCGGGCGGGAGAGATACCAAAAAACAAGATTAAAAATAAAGTACGCATGGAGCTATCAAAGTGCAGTCAGAGATACCAGCGGAATATAGAACACTGATCCAGCATTGGGTAACTGTTCGTGGGGGAGCCTGTGAAATAAATGCAAGTGAGTCCGATGTGATAATGAGACAGACCTTTTGTGTAGGTGATTTAGGTGTCATGGAAATTCACATGAAGGCGAAAAACTTCACAAGGAATGCAGTGAACTTTTGAAGAGCATGAATGGTGCATGGACGCAGAATGGGCTTTCAAAGGGGAGCAGTCGGAGAAGCAGACTAATAGAGACAAACGCTACTGATGCGGCCAGGTAGAAGTTGGAAGAGTGTCAAGATAAAGTTTTCTGTATACGCGGCGAAAGGATTTATTAATCAAATTCTGTTTGTCTACGGATGGCTGGTGTACTGTTCCATAAAGACCTCGATTGCAGGTGATGGCAAGTAGAATGGTAAGGGTAGCAGGCAAAAGGGGCTAGGTTGACGAACTGGGCAGATCAGGTTGGGAAAGCAGCGGCGAGGGCTGAGTTCCGGTCATTGGTTTCGTACTGCAACGCGGAATGAATTGAACTGCTGGAATGGAGTACCGGGAATAGTCTTCGAGTGGGTGTGGGGTGTTAGGAATCAGCTCTACGATCCGGTGAGACTTTCATGAGGGTTTGTCACTCGGGTCATGGGATTATGATCACTGGTCAGCCGTGTACTTTGCCCCATATAACGTCATCAGGCGAGAGTATAGGTTTACACTATTGATCAAGTTGTCTAGTCCTTATGGTTATCCGGGGTTAAAGTCGAGTTAGCCGATGGCTACCCTAGTAACCAATGCGGTTTGAGGGAGATGAGGAGTGCGGCAGTCTGGAGAGTGTTCCAGCTGTGGGTTGGGGTTATCGTTTTAATGGAAACCAGAAAATGAGCATGCTGTTATCTTAACAATTAGTTAGAATTTGGCTAGTAGGCCGGTCTATAAGGGATCCCCAGAAGGAGACTGGTTGCTTTCTAGGGTATTTGGGTGATAGTACAGATTTGGGGAGATATCAGGTATGTGGTGGATGAGGATTGGGGGTCCATTTCGGAAACACGAATGAAACAATTGTAGAAGGCATGGTCTGGAGGAAGAATGGGAAAATGGGAAGATGGCAGTCTGGTCGGTTCACCGGCTGTGGCCGAGGACGGCGAACAGTGAACAGGAAGGGAAACACTGGGCATTAATTCGAGAATTTTTAATAACAATAATAATAATGGTATATTTCTCGGCTATGGTCGAGAGACACACGCAGGCGCATGATCATGGTGTACAGCTTTACTCGGTAGAATGAAATATTCGCAAACTTCAGGTATAAAAGCCAAAAGTGCCAGCTGTAGAAAAACATAGCCAGCGATAATTTATATGAATCACTCTAATGATGGTTTCCGCGCCAACTCTGAACCGGTTTCGGTTTTTGCGCTGGGCGGTTGCGCACAGCGGGGATATCGAGCAAGTAGTTCATTCGTGCTGCTAAAGTTGCATTATCAACGGAAATTATGCAAGCCATAAAAAACGGCGGTTTACCGGGTATCGGCGAACAGCGAAGTTTCATATAGGAAGAAAAAAAGATTGTATGGAAGTACTCTCAGGTCAGTTCAGTTCAGATCAGTTTGCACAGGACAGGTAATGGCCACGGCCAATCCAGCGTCCAGAATTCCCTCGATGGCAGGCACACCCGTCATGCATCCACCACTGCCGAGTGTATTTGATCGAATCCCCGCTACAAATGAGAGGGAAACGGAAAACCTCATCGCACGTCAACTGCGAGAGACATTATGCATCGTGAGCGTTCACTGAGACTGTATGCAACGAGCGAAAATGTCTATTAAAACAGTCCAGAGGGACCACAGTGCTCCCCGTCATCCATCTAGTTGATATACTCAAGGCTAACTACGAGGAAGTATCTCGTACCACTTGCGATCTAGGACACCTTTGAAGGATTGGACGGTCTGCAGATCTACCATTTCACCAGGCAGACCGTTCCAACTGTTCACAACCCTGTTGCTGAAGAAGTGCGACCTAGCCATCAACCTAGATCGGGCTTTTGTCAACTTCTTTTCATGTCCCCTTGTTCTGGAGTCTACGGCCACTTGGAATGGACTATCCGGTCTAAGGCCAGAAAAGCCCTTCATTACCTTGAACGTTTCTATGAGATCTCCTCGACTTCTCCTTTCGAACGAGAAAAGATTCAGGCCACAGAGTCTCTGCTCGTAGGTCTTACCCCTCTGCCCTTCAACCATTCGCGTGGCGAGACGTTGGACTTTCCCGAGGCAGGCGACGTCCTTTTTGTAGAAGGGTGACCAAGCCCGCACGCCACCTTCTAAGTGAGGTAGCACTATAGCCATGTAAATAGGTACGAATACCTCCGGCTTCCGGCAAGACAAAGCTGATCGCAGTCTAAAGAGCTCCCCACGAGCCTTATGCGCAGCAGCGTTGCACTGCTCCGACCATTTGAAGTCACTGTTCATGATGATCCCCAGGTCTTTAACCCTACTGGCTGCCTCTACGGTGAACAGCCCTTGATCATGAGCGACAGTTAGGCTCTCTGTTGCCCTTGACAACAAATGGCATTTTTGAGCGTTTAGAGATAAGTCCCATTTGTATGCCCAGTTCAGGACGGTACCTATTTCCCTGCCCAAGTCCGCCCTACCCTTAGATCCAAGAATCTTTACATCATCCGCAAAAATAAAGTTGGGTGACTGAAGAGTAGATGCCAGGTCATTAGTAAATAACAAGAATAGGACCAGGCCTAGGACGGATCCCTGAGGTACACCACTGGTGACATTCACCAAACTGGAGCACCTGTCCCCCACTTTGACGTTAAACGTCCTGTGGGAGAGGAAGTCCTCCAGCCACCTAAATGCCGTTCCACCTATACCGAAAGTCTCCAACTTGTATAGCGAGAGACTATAATTAACTGAGTTGAACGCCTTGCTAAAGTCCAGGTAGCATACCTCAACTTCCCTACCTTCGTCCAGTCGTCGAGTTACTTCATCTAAGAAGCACAGGAGATTGGTCAGACAAGATCTCTTTTTCAGGAATCCATGCTGCGTCGGACTTAACATGGAGTGCTCCAGTAAGTGCTGGCAGATATGGGCACGGATGATCTTCCCAAGGACCTTACTTAGGATGCTAGATAGGCTTACCGGCCCGTAATTGTGCACAGCCGACTAAGGCCTACTCTTATGTATTCCCACGGCTGCCGCAACTTTCCAGTCCTAAGGCAGCTTACCCTGGTCCAAAATGGACCTGTACAGCCTGCATACCGATGGAGCTATGATATCCGCCAACGGCTTGATGATAGCTGGATGAATGCCATCTGGGCCTGCTGACTTGTGGCTGTTCAACTCCTGTAGGTACTTACGCACGCTTTCCTCTGATAGGTCTAGCTCGTTTAACTGAGGAGAAGGATGAACCAGAGTCAAATCTACTCGTACCCTACTATCCATTCTATGTACACTACCAAAGTATTCCCCCGGAGAGTTTGCCTTGCCCCGGTCATCAGTGACAACACGGTGGTCTCCAATGGGTAGTGGACCTACGGCATTCTTTGTTGAGCCTTTCGACTGTACATAGCTGTAGAATTTTTCGGCTGTTGTCTTACATACTGGGCCAATTTGAGCTCAAATTCCTGCTTGGAAGTTCTCAGAAGGCTCACAGTCTCGTTTTTGAGCTTTGTATAGCGGTTCCAGGCTAGCTGACTGCCGGAAGCTTTGTACTGCTTCCAGGAGCAGTTTCTACGTTTCATAGCTTTGGCTATTGCAGCCTTCCACCACATTGGTTTGCCCTCCCCACTCCTTCGTTCTAAAGGTGCGAACTCTTTCTGTAGGGCAGTTTGAAATCCCTTTATGGTCTGCCAGCGCTCCTTGACAGTAGCCCTCTCTCTTGTGTCCCAGGTCAAACCCATCGCTTTATTACGAAGCCTATCCATGTCCATACTACCGAAGTGTCTGAAAAACCTTGAAGGTAATTTGGGTTGCCGCATGCATAGGACGATTTTGACACACACGTGGTCACTCTTGCCCAGCGTTGCACAATAATGCAGTCCAGACACGTCGCTGGGTAAGTCTGTTATTGCTAGATCTAGCAAGGATGGATGGCATCCAGTTCTATATCTGATATTTTCCCTAATGTGCTGGCGCAACGCATTGGCATGCAGCCATTCTAAGTAGGTTTGCTCCTCCGATCTCGGCACGCAGGCTTCAGCCACCCAGTCAATGTGCGGAAGATTGAAGTCACCCACTATGAGGGTCTTTTGTGCGTCCTTAACTAGTTCAATCAAAGTCCGCAGTAAGCAAACATCCTCTTCGTGGTCAGTGCTTGGTGCCCTGTAGACACAGACAACGGTAACCCTTCTGCCTGGAAGGATGATCGTAACGGCGCTTAACTGGATATTACGAGTACACATCTTGGTCTAAGTCTCAAGGTGGTTTTTACCTGACCTTACGAGGATGGATACCCCACCGCCAAGGCGATCTTGTTCTTGATCCTGCCTATAGACTGCAAAACCGTTACTTATTAGGCCTGGCACATGGTCTTCTTCAGGAGGCCACTATTCCGTGACGGTAACCATTGACGCTTTCTGCTCGTCAGCGGTTTTGAAGAGTTCCGCCCATTTGTTTCTAATACTACACGCGTTAGTACATAACACCACCGCGTTTGCTCCGTCGCATAGGTGTCTTTTGTTATTCATTCCTGTCTGTTTCTCAGCCTCAACGCCTAAGATGACGACACGTTTTTTGCTCCGGATGTCCCCACTGGGGTGCATGAAGCCGGCTGACGATCCAGAATTTCCGACGATTCCCAATCCATCTCTATATGGGTTGCCACAACATCCAGAATGGCAGGGGTCGCGCTGTCATCTATCTTCGGACAGTACTGCCAATTCTCGTTTTCCAGCGCGTCTTCAATTACAACTATTTGCGACCCCGCACGTGGCTTCTTTACTACTGTCGGGGTCGGGGTCTGAGAGCCGAGTACGGCATTCCGCTGAACTTGTTGGTTTCCCACCAGCGCCCTGGCTGGTCGAGCAAGGTTACCTCCCCGGGCTAGACCTCCAGGCCTTAGTCTAAGCTCGTCTGGCACAATCTGGTATCTCCCTTCAGTAATGTGAGCCACTACTGCTGCCCTCGCCAGCAGTTTACCCCGGGGGGACTCATCGGCGAACTCCACTAGGATTGGTCTCGCACGAAGTTTACCTTTGTTCCCCAGTGGTGACTTCCATGTCTCCACTCTATGCACCCTTCTTAGAGTAGGAGGGTACGGAACACCTGCGATTCGCAGTATATCGCGGACCCTCCTCCTATCTATGTCCTGACTGGCTTTCGGTTCCCTTATAAAGGGTTCTTCCTGGTTAAGGATCAAGAGCCTGTGGCTTAAGACCCTGCCCATCGACAAGATCTGCCTCTGCAGATCCTTCACCTTGTTTTCCAATACCACAAGAGCAGGGTAATCCACCCTAGCCAACCTACCCTTCGAGATATAACAGTCACCCTTCTTTTTGAACTACCTTGCCCTTCTTGGCTTCTGCTCAGTCCACTGGCCCTCGTCGGTCTGCTTCAAAGGAGTTGAGGCAACGACCACCTGGCAAGCTCTCGGAACTAGTCCATTCGCTCTGATGACTGTCCTCTCAGGTGTGGATACTACTTCCGAAAACGACTGACTACAACTTGCTTGCGGTGGTTTGGGGCTTACGACTCAGTTACTACTTGGTGGGCAATGGTTCTGCCCTTGGGCCTGCAGTTTGAAGGCCAAACTGGCCGCCTCTTTGCAAGGGGCACAGACTTATTCAGCCCATGGGTTCTGTTTATAAAGGACGAAGATATCCTTTGCTATTTCTGAACACCTTGGGTGAGCCCCTCTTGCACACCTCGCACTCCATGCCATTTACCACTCGTTTTCCGCACGTAGGTGCGAGACACGGGTCAGAAACGCGTGTCATATCGAAAGCCACAAAAATGAGAGCGAAAACAATTCAAGCGCTCTTTACCCAAACACAAAATACGCACTCTGACACTAGCAGGTAAAGACCGTTAACAAAAAAAGAAGAAAGACTAGAAGCGAGAAAAGATTGCTTCAAAAAACACCGAACACTACTCGGCAACACTACAAGGAAAATAAAATATTCTCCGGGTAAAGCGCACCTTAAATGCAATTATGATACGCTCAGTATTGTGAATTAAACTAGGTTAATTCACAAAGCTATTCAAAAACTGAATTTAAAGACGAGAGCACTATGAATTCAAACTGCGCGGCACTCACCAAGTTCAGGGGAAACTGATGCATGCGAAGAGAATAGCAAACCATTAAGCTGATGCAAGCCCTGAATGTGGGTTCTACCGGGGTTCAAGAAAAGGAATGAGTTATGAAACAAAGAGACATGAAACCAGTTCTATGAATGAACGTTTTTGTACTTTGGTGAATGTGGAAGCAACCAAGGTCCATATGAGGGTGAGTTAAATTTCAGGATCTGTAACCTGTACTATTCAGAAATGCGAAAGTGCAACTGAAGGGCCCTGGAAAAGTGGAGGATCAATTTGCAGCCGGACACGAATCGAGCGAAAAGCGGACTGTTGAGACAGATACTAAAGTGGAAAATCTTCGCATTGACTTGGGCAATATTATGCTGTTTCACTGACAAATATATACATACATATATGGATGTGGATTGACGCATTGAGTCTCAGTGTTATTCGGCGTCATTACTGGTAATGTTTTACATTCTATGGGTATAGTTCGTCTGGCGGGGTGAAGGATATGTGTCGGTCAATCAGTCCAGTGTGGCGAGACATGACAGATGTAAATGATGACTAGTATATTACCAGGTTGCGATTGAACCGTTACTTGTGTTGGCTGTAATGTTGATATCAGCTGGAGTGGTTTTTTGTTAGAAAACCCTAAATAATACGGTAGGCAGTTGGGGGTATTTCCTGCCGCGTGGCTTGCTTGCAGTCCCAGATGCTATGAAACATCCAAATTGGGTCCCGTCGGTACGAGTCATAGTGGCATCTTTGGTTATCCAGTTTGGCGACTGAGATAGCGGGAGGCGACGAACCTGAAATAAGTAAAGATTGCAGTCTGGAAGTGGTTGCAGCTGTGGGTTATGGTAATATATGACGACAACAGTAATGAACTGGTTAAGTTTTTGAGAATGGGGCAAAGATAAAGTTCATTTAAGCGGTCAGTGGCACCTACTCCACGTTCTGGGTGGAGTAGGCTCGCCGGGGACTGAGCTTTAATGCTGCGGCGTAGCAAAGTTGCGTCTAACGGTTGGGCCATTTTGTATGCATTCTAAAGGATTATTGGTTCGCAGGTTGGTTTGGAAGTGTTGGGATACTAAGAAAAACCAAGAGCTTTACGGGTAAAAGGATCTAGAAATGGCAGCCCCTGATATAGTTTGCTTACGCAGTCTGCAATTCAGCACCGAGGTGGTAAGGTGGGTTTGAAGGAACAATGAGAGTCAATGGGACCGGTACCCTGCTAGCATTACACTATTTGTTACGGTCTCTTCGGTATAGCGGTTACTCTATATTAAATGGTTCCTGAGGGACCCCAAAGTGGAAGAAACTATGATGTTGTCGGCGATGACGCACTAAAGGAAATTGGTCTCGTGCCGAGAAACATAGCCGTAAGTTCGTCTATACACAAACTCGATGGTGCTATTGTGCTGAGATTATACTTGATTGGGAGCTAGGATATCCGATATAGTGGTTTTTGCATGGTTACCGTGATATCTTTCTCCTCGTTAGCATATTGCAAGACAGGAAAACGCCCATGTGAGAACCGGTTTGGAGAGCCGTGAGAGGTGGGAAAGGGATGGGGCCAAATTTTCGTCAAGGAAGCGAACTCTAACGGTCCACATTCAGTGCCCACGGCAGGCGGAACTAGGGTTTGCTTCAGTTAGGGAGGCAGCACGATACATACCGATCGGCATCCAGCTCGTGCCGCTCCACGAGTGCATCACACCATTTTAGACGTTATTATTATTATTTAGTTTTATCGCAGCCAGGTATCTGGCTGTCAGAGAAGGCTGGGCTGCTTTTGGTGAGTGACCACGGCTCCCACGCCCCGGCCGAAATATGGACAGCATGTAACAAGCCGCGTTGAGAATAGGTCAGCCACACCAGTCAATCCGTAGCAACACGGCAGCCTGGGGACATGGCTCACATGTGACAAGGCTGGTATGCCTGGAAGACAAAGCAGTGGGGTATTTTCCCCTCTTTTTTAATTGCAGGCAAATGTGCTGGTATTCCGCGGGGTCATGATAGATCAGAGTTACACGGATTCCGCTTGGAATGGAATCTTAACTTACCATGAACATATGTGCAGAGAAATAAGGCCTAGTTACTGAGGAATAGTGGTCTGTGTGGCAAGACTCCAGTATGCGAGGAAGGTGCAAGAAAAGCTGGATTGGACGGCTGCGTTCTAGCCTGGGACAGGGGAATAAAGTGAAGGCTAGCATTTATCACTGAAGGACAAAATGGTTTTTTATTATATGTATGCATTTTATGTTGTAAAATGGCACGATCTAATGAGGAGGGAGGAGAAGAGTGAGTGGAGCATACTCAGGGCACAGACATATATATATATATATATATATATATATATATATATATATCTGTAAACGTGGGTGTGATCGTCAGACGGGTCATGAGAAAGCGGCCGGACGCAAAAGAATGCGGCACATTGTGGTCTAATAATCAAGGCAGTTTTCATATGCTTCGTCTATGTTAATGTTATCACGGATCATGCTGAAAACAGATGAGTCTAGGATTCTGCAAAGTGCTCCTTTAAATAGTATTAGCATGCGACACCATTGCGGTGAGTCAGGAGGCTTATTCTAGTGCTGGAGTAGATAACCTAGAAATATCTAGATCGGCTTGGGAGTCTAGATTTGTGGGTCAAAATAGTGAATTGCTTATGAAGGAGGGAGTAGGGAGTCACACCAGAGAAACCGAGAGGGTTTTCAGATGAGTGGACGTTTGAGTGCAGGAGGTTGAATAGAAATGAGAGGTTGAGCTTGATACGACTTAACCATAGTGGTTCAAGCCATAATAGTTCGCACCTGGCTCTGTATCTAAGGTTAGGAGAGGTTTCAAGTAATTTTTTGGTCAAGGAGCGTTGCTATTTCTCTATGTTGACCCTGTCGGCCTTTCGCTTCAAGGCAAAGACCAGGGGGCAGTATTCCAGCAGCGACCTGGAGTGTGTCTTGAATATGAGGAGCTTACTGTCCTGAGTACGGTGTGTCCTGGGGATAAGTGCAAATCATCTTTCTTGCCTTGCCAATTTGGGTCAACGTTCGTGAAAGCCGAAGGAACATGTGTTGTGTGCCTAGGTCAGCTCCCAAACCAGGGAAAACTTCAGTACTAGGTGAAATACACATTGTTGAAACCACGGTCAACTCTAACTCTATCACTAGGCCACACTCCCAACTGCTAAGCTCCACAAGCGAAGCGACACAGAGTGCAACAGTGAAAGAACGAACGTAATTAAATACCTATCTCCCCACTCAAAACCACCGTGCACTAGTTGCACCGTACATACCACATAATCAAGCGTTTTCTACGCCTCTTGGTTATCATCCTCACCAGGCTGTTACAACTAACATCCGGGCCTCTCCAATGAAGCCACCCCTCATGCCAAATGATTACTTCAGTGTTTAACGTAACCTCTACCGTAACCTAAGCAATATTTTCCCATGCCAATCGCCCTCTTTCCACCATTCACATACCTCGCCTAACCCGAATCTCCTCCATACCGCAGGCCGCTCACAACAGTACCAGCGACCTTCCGACCTGTACGCCAACTAGCTCCCTTATATCCCACTTCCGTTTCAATTTCGGCCTCCACGTTACCGCCAACCAAATTATTGATGTAAAGAGGGCACCTATAGTACCGTCCGTCTTAAGGAAGGTGCCAAGATATTTGATACTAATGCATTTCCTTTTTAATGGCTGCCCAAGCCCCTCTTCTTATGCTTCTATGTCCCGGGCACCAGCATCCACCAGTAGCGAAGCACTCGATAGTGGCCTTTCACCGTGTGGTTCCGCACTAAGTAGAATTACAAACAGCTGATCTCCTTCAGATCTAATGGCCCCAATCAGCACTAGCCATACCCAGCCTAGCCTAGCAACCAAGCTGATTCCCTCGCCAGGCATGCCCACTCGGCTTATTTCTCCATCCATGGTGTCATACCCCCTCGTCCACCTCACCGACTGCCCTGTGTGTTTGACCCCGTCCCCTCAAGCCACCCCGTGAACGTAGTTCATCCATCCCGGCCCTCCAGCTCAACTGCACATCAACTTACGGCCATTCCTTCAATCCAAAAGAATCCCGGTCGTGACACACAACCCGGCTCCACCCTAGATGCGCCAGCCCATATATCTCACAGTCGTTCCTCTCTAACCAAGAAAAACCTGCCAGTTTTTCCCCACTTCTAATGAACCGTCAGCACTTTATTACTAAATATGACTCACTGCAAAGTCTCATACCCCTGCACAGCCCTGATTCTTGTCCTAATCACTGAGACCTGGCTAACTTGTTCCACCCCACCTGCTCAAATCTCTTTGATGGGCTATCAGATATTTTGTGAAAGCAGGATTAGCCGAGGTGGCGGACGTTTAATCTTCATCAAATGCAGCTTCGCTGCAATCTCTTACGATCACCCCACCCTAGATGTAGTGCAGGACTGGGTTGACATTCAACTTGCCTACACGCGCCTTTACATTGGCGCAGCAGCTGCTTTTGACGTTGTGCCCGTCAATAACGCATTCACCTACCTATCCGATATAGCCCTCAGAGCTAAGTTGATCGATGATTACCTTATTGTACCCGATATCAACTGGGATACGCTCACCTCCCCGTGCTATACATTTACTTTTCCCTCCTGCATTCGAGTAGGACTCTGGATTCGACATGTTCTCACCCCGACCAAGAAAAATAACATATCAGATTTGGTCTTCACCTTAGGCCTGTCCAAAGTGGAAACTAACATACCTAACCACTTCCACGGTAGTGATCATATGGTGAGTTGTGTAGTTTTAGTGCTCTCATTTATAGCAACACAAATGGCCCGCTCGACTCTCCGTTTCCTCATTAAAAATGGCAGCCATTCACCGAATCAGTTAGCCCCATTGAGTGGGGCGACTACTCTCTGACTCATGAACCCCAACTTGCGGCAAATCTGTTTCATTCTAAAATTCTTCACAGTTTCAGTCAGATCAGTACTTATCTAACCCCTTGCAGCCAGTCTCATGCCCTCACGTCTTTGCTAGTGAAGCACACAAGAGTTCCTAGCATCGTACAGGAATTCCCATGACTTGCCTGCTTTCATCCCCCTGCGTATGCCCTCTAGTAGTATTCGAGTCACCGCTGAAGAATCTACATTAAACGGGGAAGCTTTTGCCTTTGGCCGGCTGGATAAGACACTTCGGATTTCACGTTTAATCAAGAACAAAAACACATCCAGTCCAAGCATTTCATACTTGCAGTTACCGAACGGCACACAGGTCAATAATCCCGCTGCGATTGCCGAGGCTTTTCAACTCGGTCTCCTCTTCTCCTATGACTTTAAATCTGGAACTGTTCACAATCTACCAGTTCACTTTACCGCATCCAATCTGTCCGATACGGAACCTGCCCTCAGTGAAGTGTCTAATTTAGTCCGTAAAGTAAGGCTTCCGTCACGTCTCAGCTTTGATAAAGCTCCGCAGCGCTGCTTTGACTTGGCGGGTCTGACGTTGCAATTCTACTTTGGAACGTCTTCACCTTATCTCTGGAATTCTGAGTTCCCCCGTCGAAGTGGAAAACATCCATCATTGTCCCTCACCAAAAATGTCCCCTTCTTGACCTTTGAATTACCGATCAGTTAATCACACACCAGTGTTTTCTAGGCTATCTGGGCGCTTAGTTCAAAAGCTCCCCTCTGGGAGCCTTATGTCTAATAACTTAGTACACCAAGACCAACATGGCCTTCCTATAACTCGACCTTGTAGCACCGGTCATTTTGGCTCATTTAACATGGTCACTGCAGCTGCAGACAGTGAGAAATGCCTAGTTGTCACCTCTCGGACATGACTAAGGTATTTGGCGGCGTTTCTCGCTCGCGGCCCCTGACCAAGCTGGAAGCTTTTGGACTTGAATCCCCTATTCTCAAGTGGTTTTTCTTCTATTTTTCCCACAGTAGCCAAGTCGTCTCAATCGACAACCATCCTTCAAAACCCTCCCCCGTTACTAGCGGTGTCATTTGAGGGGGCGTGCCAGGACCACTTCTATTCCTAATGTACACTAATGACGTCTTATCTACAATTCATCACGGTACCCCTCTCAAATTGCAGACGACATAAAAATTGTACATGAATTCTCACTCTCGAACCTTATTGACGAAATTCCCGATATAAAGTACGATCCAGAAAGCCCTGAACAACGGTATCACTTCTGGAAAGTTTAACTCTACGTTCAGAACTGCAGCCTTATGACCCTACGCCGTCACGTACCACCGAACTGTTTTCTTGTACATAACTCCCCTATTACCCACAACTCACCAGTACGAGATCTTGGACTGCATTACCCCTGCACCCTAGACTTCTCGAAAAACTTAACTCTTCTAGCTGCCGAGGCAAAAGCACCCTTGGTAAGTCTAAACAGATCTCTCGTCCTGCGCGATACAAAACTCCTATCGTATCTGTCCTGTCCTATCCTGCACAGAGTACCATCCTATCATCCTCACTAACACTCTCCAAACCGACAGCATAACCCTAGCGAAAGTACTACGCTCATTCCCAAAACAGCTGTTTAGTTACTCCACCACACGTAATTATAAAGAGCGCTGTGCCGACCTCCACAATGAATCTCTTTAGCTACGCCGTATGAGGGTTAACCTTTGCCTCCTCCATAGGCCTATTCCTCGCCCGGCGTTTCCTCCCACTGACATTCCACGTGTCCAACTCCTACCCCCCACTCTATTCGTCCAAGAGATCTGCATCGCTTTATTCGGAACGCTAGGCTATCCGTGAGGTTGATTTTTAATTCAGCTAAAATATTCCAGACTCTGGAATAAACTCCCCATTGAAATTCATTGATGCGCTCCCCCCCCCTCCTCACTTCAAAACGTCACTGGTACATTACCTCACCGTCGATAATGCCGTGAGGTTAACTGACAATACCATGTCCGAGACTAGTACTTTCGCAGTAGGCCTTTACTTCTAGCTAATATTTAAACGTCATTCTATATGCGTTTCTTTCAGAGAAAAACCTAAAACCCTGGCAATTCCTAAAATTCACGATTCCCTCAATAATCCCATCAGATGATACCAGTCGCTATCCGGCTTTTAACTGTCCCTAGTCCCTAGACTCTGCTTCAGGGCATCCACAGGGAGTTTCTGCATATCTATTCACAGCAACGTTTGCTCATTTATTTTTCCAGACCAAATGCTAGTTCAATCTAGGGCTCAGATTAGTCACACTAGATACCAGGACCTAGCCTTTATCGTTGTGTTGGCCAGATCTCTCCTTCCTCATTCTATCCTCCACCCAAGTTCTACCATGCGTTGTTGTTACATCTCTCCCCAACTCCAAAGCTGGCAGCCCGTTTC
Organism: Fasciola hepatica; assembly: GCA_948099385.1. Taxonomy (NCBI): domain Eukaryota; kingdom Metazoa; phylum Platyhelminthes; class Trematoda; order Plagiorchiida; family Fasciolidae; genus Fasciola; species Fasciola hepatica. Next base: position 3,143,257 of record CANUEZ040000164.1, read on the forward strand.
TACTTTCACTTCAGAATTTACGGACCAAGAATATATTGCCAGTCCCATCCCGCGGACGTAAACTTGGCAAATTTTCTCCCTGGATATAAAATTGGACCATCGACACGGTATGATGTGCGCAACTCACTCGATTGCTCCCCGACTGGCTTCGATCTTTGGAACTCCCGCAACCTAGCTACCGGAACTCTGACTACTCTAATGTACGCATCGCCACAACCCAGCCTAATCCCAATGGTGCGAGACGCGGTAAGACCCACTGCTTTGGCTGGTGCACATCGGGCTTGCAGGACGTCTGCAACGATGTGCGGGTGCAACCAGGTTGGTGGATTGCACCGCCTATATCCAAAACGGTTTACAGGCTAGCTGTCCGGCGCACGGTCAGCCCCACCCACTAGCACCACTTGTGGATTCCGGAGCCTCATCGTCACGCTCGTACTGCTGCCGCAAACGTCATCTGCTCTGTCATTTCCAACGACTGCTCTTCCACCGAGCCGGCTCTCAATATTGGGATTGCAACTTACCTATTCAAGACCGGAAAATTTACCACACCAGTTATGGGCTAAATACCGTGTAGCTTTCATACTAACCCACCAACCCTCTCCTCTCCGTAATCCACAATCGCCTGTACGATAACCATCGGTTTTGGCAGGCTCCTTTCCGTCTGCATTCTCTGCATCCCGGGTGTGTTTACTCTCCCTCTCTAACCATTATTTCTTCCTTCCTTTTTCCGGAATAACTGCGAAAATGGTGGACGAAAATCTTGATCATCGCTCTGAGGACCCAGTTGCTTGCCTGATACTTTTATATCTTTATAGATTACTGATCGTTGTACCAGGTGCCACATAATATAGACTGAATTGCTGGTGAACCGGACTTCCGCGTTGTATACAAATGGCTGTGTTTGGAGTCGGCTGAAACCGGGGGAGTATATGCATAAATAGTACCGGAGATAATCACAACAATAAAAATTTCCGCTGAATCAAGGATATCTGTCACAAAATGGAGAGGAACGAAGAAAAATGAAAAGCCTATCAAGGGGAATTCAAAGAGTCGTTTGCACTCGGCATGGTGTGAAAATACATGGATAGAAAACTCGAGGAATTACAAAAATGAATCCCCAGATAATAAATGCTACGAACCAACGGCCATTGTGGTGGTAGAATTTGAAGGTGAGACGCCGACATGGTCAATCACAATGGAGGAGACCAACAAATCCGATGGCTGGAGGGAGACATTTCAAGAGCGGTGATGGAATAAGTAGCCAGCGGTGAGCCGGCAAGTGTTCATCGGTTTAATTTCATTGGTGTGGATATGTCACGGAGTAACAACAAGAATACGGAATTGCTGCGGTAAATCAACGTGCAGTGCGTTAAGCAGCGATCGCAGGGGCGAATAGCGCGCAGAGGCGAGACTGGAGTAGGGGGTAGACAAGTGACCTGATGAATGTTTTGATAGGCAGATCACACGGCAACAGTAGGGTGACAGTTACGGGACCAGTGAGTCTGATAAGAGACACGAGAACAGGCTACCGGATTTGGGGCAAAATGAAACAGTTGACAAAAAAGGCAGTAGAAATTAGGTTTGAACGTCAGGAGGTCGCATTGCTCAGTGACGAGCTAAGTCGGCTTCGTAGTTGAGATACGTAACCAAGTGCAGCAGGAATGGAAGAAAAATGCCCAGGAGTTCAGATATGATGGAGAAGGTTGCAAGGGAGAGTTAACCGACAACAGAAATATTGAAAAAATGCGCGGGGGAAACATTGGAATCCTCGATGGCACGATGGCAACGGAGGCAATCACAAGAACAGTGTGCGACAGATCGGAATGTGAGCGGGCGCGATTTAATGTGTGATGATGATAGAAATGGCTAGAGGAGAGCAGGTAAGCATCGGGCAAATTATCCATGTTGATGCGGGTATGTTACGCAGTAACAACAAGGAGATGGAATAATTGTCTTGGACCGACGTGAAGCACAATTGCAGAAGCGGATAGCGTGCAGAGGTGGAAATGGAGTGGGAAGTAAATAACTGTCCGGGTGTCCATTATAAATAATGGAGAATACGACAATGGTGAAGCGAACTATGGACGCAGTGGCTCCGACAGGAAAACGGGATCGGAACATAGGGTTTGGAGTAAAATAGGAACAGTCGGTGGACATGGCAGTTGAAATCAGAGGTTCCATACCGGTGAACTCAGTTGCATAGCGAACGAGCGAGAACTTCGGAGGGATTGGGGGACAACCGAGTTTTGTTGATGGGACGCAAACTGCTAGCATAGGTTGTGTGATCGAGAGAATAAAATGTGAAAATCGAAGGTAAACCAATAAGGAGTGCGAAAGGTTACAGCGATTACAAAGATGTATGGTTCGCGGAAAAGATGATGGAATGGATGAATGGTAGGTACTCATTTTTAATGAACATTGCAATAGGTGTGTTCTGTCATAATGACGTGTGGCGGAAGCTGCATGACACGGTACCGAGAAGGTTGAGCTGTAACAGCAAAGATTATGGATGCTAGTCACTTACGGAATTGCATATATATATACATTATATGACGAAGAATGATTTACAGAAATCGAACGAGCGGCATATCTTGTGGGAGAGAGGGAATGCCAAAGTGATGGAAGAAAGGCCGACGGAGGACATGTGAGCACTCAACGGGTGGATGATGATTTATCAGCATGAACGTGGCAATTGGGTAATGAACCAATCTTGGATGCGTTGAAGTTGATTTCATAGACCAAGAGCACGAAATGGTGATGTTATTGCAGGTGGACGGTAAGTGTACAGCTTGTTCACCATTTTGACAGGTACCTCGAGGTGTGACACCGGCAAAGCTGCATGAAAAATATACCTGAGACATACAAATATGAAAGGGTCAAGCAGCACACCGGGATCAGGATACGGAAATCGATTGGCGCTGTGAAAACGAGCATTAAGAGTGATGGAGAGGGCAAATGACTGCTTATCACATGTTTGACTTCTAGAGAACCACGAAATATATTCCTGCGAAAATAAACGTCTGTCAAATTTTTGTGAGGAAATGAACAGTGACAGCAGAAGTGCCAGGGAGGGGATAGTAGCTGCAATTTCTGACGTGGCAAATGGGCAAGTTTAAAGAGGGGACGGGAGAGTAAACACACCCGGGATGCAGAGAATGCAGACGGAAAGGAGCCTGCCAAAACCGATGGTTATCATACAGGCGATTGTGGATTACGGAGAGGAGAGGGTTGGTGGGTTAGTATGAAAGCTACACGGTATTTAGCCCATAACTGGTGTGGTAAATTTTCCGGTCTTGAATAGGTAAGTTGCAATCCCAATATTGAGAGCCGGCTCGGTGGAAGAGCAGTCGTTGGAAATGACAGAGCAGATGACGTTTGCGGCAGCAGTACGAGCGTGACGATGAGGCTCCGGAATCCACAAGTGGTGCTAGTGGGTGGGGCTGACCGTGCGCCGGACAGCTAGCCTGTAAACCGTTTTGGATATAGGCGGTGCAATCCACCAACCTGGTTGCACCCGCACATCGTTGCAGACGTCCTGCAAGCCCGATGTGCACCAGCCAAAGCAGTGGGTCTTACCGCGTCTCGCACCATTGGGATTAGGCTGGGTTGTGGCGATGCGTACATTAGAGTAGTCAGAGTTCCGGTAGCTAGGTTGCGGGAGTTCCAAAGATCGAAGCCAGTCGGGGAGCAATCGAGTGAGTTGCGCACATCATACCGTGTCGATGGTCCAATTTTATATCCAGGGAGAAAATTTGCCAAGTTTACGTCCGCGGGATGGGACTGGCAATATATTCTTGGTCCGTAAATTCTGAAGTGAAAGTAGAAACGGGCTGCCAGCTTTGGAGTTGGGGAGAGATGTAACAACAACGCATGGTAGAACTTGGGTGGAGGATAGAATGTGCAAGAGGAGAACTGGCCATTACAAAGACAAAGGCCAGTTCTTAGGGTCTGTCGTATCGGGATGACGTGCATGTGGCATGCCCGGGCAAAGTCTACGTGACCACCACGCTTGGTGGCACGAGTTCAGATAAACAAAGATGGGAGTTGAACAAATTGACGAAGGTTGAGTGTCTTTACATCGCTCCTTGGACTCCACTGCCTCCGAAGTCCATCGGAGGGTAAACAGTTCCAAATATGCCGTGTTTCATAATGCTCCAGGCCGCCATTCCTGTTCTTGACCACACAGTTATTGTCAATGGCTTGCTGTATGTCACTGCACGAGGGCTACTGCAAAAATCTCATAGAATGTCCCATCGAAACATCTGGCCGCTACTGTTTCAATTCTTGGAGAGAGCTGCCATTAAATTCGTTAGAAAGAGAGAGTCCATGGCAAACACCACCTCAAGTAAGAATGTAAAAGTTACCCTCGGCAAAGCCCAGCTGCAAAGGCAGGCCGTTAGATCGATAACCGTCAATCAAGTGCTCCTACCGCCTTCTGATCCGGCTCCACCAAACTCCATGAACAATCTCTCACCGTCTAAAACTCGTCACCTCTCCCGTTTACCGGGGCACCAAGCCAAAGTGTTGACCTAGATTTGTACCATTCTCCTCAAACACAAAGACTTCCCCCTAAACGGCTCCATTTTGCACCAACGTCTCCACCACGGTCTACCCACAGCCGAGTAATACAACCCCACCCGCTCAGCCTGCAGCCATTCACTTCTTGGTCTATCTACCAAACTAGCCACAAAAGACCCCGCTCAGTCCAGCCAGCCACAACGTCGTATCCTGCTGCCTCGGCCACGACATCATCCCCTTTATCAGCTGCCCCTAAAGGCAAAGGCCTCCCCTGCACTGAAATCATCAAGCTCAAAACTTTGTTCGACGATCGATCGATGATCGTCCACGCTCCAGCTAACCAGCATGTTACCCGTTTACGTCGCACATCCCCTGGCTAGCCCATCAGTTCATTTCTTCGGTCCCCCGAATATCTGCGTACCCAACTGGTACAAGCCACACCCATGAACCCAGACGCTACCACCATAAAGTCTACAGAAGCAGTACTACATACCGAATTTTCTACAAAGTGTACCGCCCCCACAGTTAGCTGACCGTACCAGAATCGCCCAGGAAAAGTCACCGGCATAGTTGCCAACCGGCACCATAACAGATGGCTCTATGCTGACCCTCTTCCGCCCCATGTCATGACCAATTTTACCCCTCCGCCATTTCAACATCCTCTGCCCCCTCACCACTCATCATCGCCGTATTCTACTCTGACCCCGCCGCACACTTCGCCAACTGACACTTCAAGCCAAAGCCTCCCTCATCAGCAGCTCCTTCTCTACTACTCCACCCCCCCCCCCAATACTCATTCCGTGGAGCCTTGTGAGAAGCATGCCGCTTCAACCAACTCTATTCATAACGTTATATCCGTCAGACTCCCATCCCACCCAACCTGTCTTTGGTCACCCTCCCCAAAAGGCCACTATCAAAACCGTGGTTGCTCCCCCAATACCGCCCTTCACCTTCATACTAACACCCTCGCTTCCTAAATAACTCTCCTCTGATTTGCACATGATTGGCCCCAAAGGTCTCTCCTAGAGTCAGCCTGCCGTCCCCCAAACCCATTGTCCCGCGTTACCAAGTCACCTCAGCATCCAGAGTTATTCTCTGCTAGACTTCCTGAGTGTTTAGCCCAATATACACTCTGCGGCGATAAGGATACGGCTGTCTAGGTGGAGGCAGCACCTTATGTCCAGTCTTCTTGTAAGAGCGGCCCGCCTGTCGATCACCGCCCTTCTACGGACATTTTAGCTACCAAATCCAATGAGGACTCAAAACCTCTCACAGAAATGCTTTCCGTAGCACTAACCAACTCTGGTTCCATCTTGAACAAACTTTCCGCTAAAAAAAGACTGACCGCCGTCCACAACTTCAACACCGTTCTGATCGCTGGGACTTGGCCCACCGAGCACACACTTCCTGACCAAATATCACTGTCGGTTACCAAACCTTCAGGACCCAACAAATCTAACGCCGCGGTAGAGGTTGCATGGGGTATGTCAAGTGCAGCCTATCAGCCACCCACTGGAGAGTTTCATGCTGACAAACGCTGAAGATTCAACATGCTTCACTATTTTGCTATCCCAGATTACCACAGTTTTAGGTTGTGTATATCAACCCCCCAGCAATGACACCTCCATATTTAACTCCATCATTGATGCAGTTAATTACATCGCTGACCCGCCATTTGGAGTCACATTTATAGATGGTGGCTTCAGCGCCCTGGGCATAAACTGGTATTCCTTTGCTGCCCCCCCCCCCACAAATGCTTGCAATTCGCCTCATGCGTTTGCCTGGGCCAGTGAGCCCAATATGTAAAATAGCCTACCAGAAAGAATAACATTCTTTGCCCGATATTTACCCCAGACCTAAGAAAGGTTTTTGACTCCGTACTGAAAGGCCACACAGCTGGTAACCATAAAATCGTCGGTTGCAGATTTCGAGTCGAGCCACACACCGAAAGCCTACCATGTAAGTGTCCCTCCTACCACTACTTTAAATGAGACTACTTCCCACGCTAATTCGCCCCAGAAACCAGGATAAGTTCCTAACTGCAAATCTTCAGTACGCCGCTGACTTCCTCGACCCAAGTTTACATTCATGCTTCGGAGGAATACCACCCTCCTACGATCCGTCCAGGCCAGCAAGTTACCGCGTAACCAGGCTAAGGCAGAAAAACAAAAACCTTCCAAAGCAGTACCAACGAAATAGAGACTTTTCTACGGTCTCCAAACTGGAATGCCTATCCTGCAAAATTCACCTCACGGCCCGTGACCTAAACTGAAGCAAGAAACCAAAGCACTACACCACCCGAACAGGGCTCAAGAGCCAGCCCAGTTGCACAGGGCTCGTGTCTCACAATCAACTCAATGCATATTATATATAATCAATTTGAACAACCTCATAACCTCACCTCGACAGATGGCTGGCACGTTTGACACTTTCGTTACAACCCCAGTGGCTCTCGGTCCAGCATGCACCCAGCTTGCGCGGGTTTATCACAAACTCTTCACCCAGTTCTATCCTGTCACCAGTACGGACGCAAATAGATAGGTCCACACTTTCAAACCGGCCTACGACCCCGGACATGAAGATCTACCATCAGGGATAATGGCCTTTGTTGACCCGGTTATTCCCCTCCTACTACTGAAACTGTACAATCTACCTCTCCGAAACGGAACCTCCCCGGCCGGTGGGAGGAGTCCGTTATAATCCCCAGGCATAGGGCACATTGCGAGACTTCACCAATTACCGCCCGATTATTCAGGCGCCAAAGATTTTGAGGCTGTTTACAAAAGTTGTGGAACACTACCTGACCGATTACCTTTCCGCATATAAGCTCATCAGCCGCAGACTACACGGATTTCTTGGGTCACGCTAGTGTTCAACCTGCCAATTCGACTTTCCTAACTTGGCAACAGCAGCAGCCGACAAAGACAGAGCAGATGTTTTTGTTAGACAAGAAATCGCATTTTGTGATAAAACTCCCGAATCATCGTAGTACGAACGCCACGGCAGCGACCAGCAGCGCAGTGTCAGCCACTGTATTATAATTTGCCAACACATGAAAATAAAAGCACAGATTTTGAATAAAGCAGGCAGAACGATGTGAAATGTGGCTTATGCGGTTAGTAGAAATCGGCGAAATTTGTGTGGAATGAACAACTTAGAGAGGCGCATTGTTCTGCGCATGAAAAGAATGACAGTGGCAACCACCATGAGTTATATCCAGAAGCGTACTGGATCACAAGCGGCTACGGGCAATTATTGAATGACAGAATATGGCCTACACGTGTAGACGGTGTGGAAGGGACAAGTGACCGAAAGAAAGGCGAAAATGCTGAAGTTCTCGAGATTCTCAAATAGTAGGTTCAAATCAACTAAGCTCGACCTTCGAGTAGTACAAACAAGCAAATCAGGTCATCACGCAACAAACAAGATACGAACGTATTCATCTTTGTGTAAGCTGGTGAACAAATATAACATCGATTCATCGTTGTAGATACGACGTATTGCCCCCGCCAGTAGAATACTTATGTCAACTGCGCGAGTTTTGTGACAGCATTTTCTGGATCCCATGAGGCACGGTATTTGGGACCACGACCTCGTCCATCCAGCTTCCTCCGAGTCGTATAAGTGCTTCCGCACTGATTAGACCACGTATGGCAAACACAAATACCTTATAGGCACCGCGTTTATGAAGCAAGTAGGCAGCCCTGACAGACTGTTGCTCATCGTCGATAATATTGTCCAGAATGGTTGTAACTCGATCGTGCACATCACCGACCAAAGTCGGCGGAGGTTCCGCTTTCCAGACCATCAAGGATCACAACTCCAGGTCAACTTGGGCTGTAGGTCTCTTCTCACTCACAACCGCATCCAAAGGCGGGGAGTAGAGTTCATCGTTATTTCGATCTCATCTCGATCCTCCCCGTTGATGAACACTAGCAGAAAACGCAGTCTTTCTGAATAGTTGGATGCTCAAAGTACTACGCTTGGGTTTCGTGCACTAATTACAGCATTTCTTCAGTCCAACTCAGGTTTTTATATATATGATGAGAAATGAAGACGCCAGCAAGTTGCTCACCGGGACGCCCAAAATGCCCTGGATATCCTTCGCATGTAAATCCAGAGTAATCAAGCTGCCTGTCTCAAAGGCGGACGGTGTTTTTGCAACCAATTTGCTGGTGATGGGACCTATTTTTCTCCTCCTGTCCTGTCTACAGCAAGAAAGGTATGGCGAAACTGCGATATCTTTACGTGCACAAGCAGTTGTGGATGCTTGGGCCAAAATAGGAAGTTCCGTTGTGTCATTGTTCACACCCTTCGTGCCAGACTGAATGATATCATATCCCTGCCTCTCACTGCTTCTCTCAGCTCCACGGCAGTCTCAAGGTTTGTCCGGAAGTATACTGAACATTTTCCAGGATGTACATCAAGGTGCGGCAAACATAATTCACTAGTTCCAGATGGGAAGTACCAGCCAAAATAACTATGCCTCTTGACCGCATGGATCCCATCCCAACCAACATGCAATCTTTCCTAGTAGGAACCATCCCTGAGCTAACCCTCATTAAGTCCGAGGTGGATTTCCCGGCTGACGCCCACAGTAGTATGCAAAGGGGTTTCTTGTGTTCGATCAAACAGTATTATATATATACATCTTGATATGAAAGGAGCCTTCTGCAGAGTCCCGCGTCTGAGGTTCCTGAACAAGAATGGAGGTGACGGAATTGAAAACCCCTCACTCAGTTGGTTCAAACACCATCTACAAGACTGTCACCTAGTTACCCGCAATAACAGCCAGATGTCAGACCCCCACCCGGCAAACAGTGGCGTTATCCAAGGAAGTGTTCTAGGACCACTGCTGTTTTTACCATATATAAATGACATTTGCAATGTACTCACTTATGGCAAAATTTTCTTATTCACCGACGATATGAGGATAGTCAATGAATTCGAACGACTGAACCCTACCTGTAGCACTAAATAATACCACGGTCTGCATAGAGTCCTTATCCTCCCGGTGTGATCGCTGGGAAATGGAATTTTCAGCGAACGACAGCAGTAACCTCAAACTGAACTACAATGTTCCCCATGATACGCTTAAGACCGGCGGTGTCTCACTCCCATATGCCCCAACGATAAGAGATCTTGAAGTACAATACTCTTACACTTTCAATTTCGCTGAACACACTTCTCATAAAGCTTCAGTGGCAAACAAGTCCCTTGGCTTGTTACAGAGAAACTTCCTTCTCACCAACAACAAGTCAGGGATATATTAACTCATTCGTCCAACCCTGGAATACTGTGCACTAGTATTCACAAGAACGCAAAAACGTGGCATTGTGGACATTGAAAATGTAAAGTGGCGGTTTACCAAAAATCTATTTGGCGCTCTACAAACCTAAGCGACAGACAGCGGTGTTCACTCCTGCGGCTTAACCCTCTGTGGCTTAGGAGAATAAAACGCAACCTTGCACTTTTGTTCAATTTGCTCCACAAGCAAACTCAATCCTCTAGCCAAGTTCAGTTCAGTATAAACTCAACACATCAGCCGCGCAACAGGGCACACCGTATATTGATCCCTACTTCTCGGAAATTGTCAGGGCGAAACTTCCTCCTCCTTGAGTATGCAACTTTACGGAATAAACTCCTAGAAGCTATCCGTTCCACTGATTCTCAAACCGTATTCAGGTCTAGACGACAGGTAGCGCTGGAAGCCAAAAACTGGTTGCACTTATTAATCTATATGTGACTATCAACAGAGCCCGCGAGGAAATTGTTGGATATCAACCTGAACCCTCGATAATCTCTAGGATGTGCCCTACCATTCGCCCTTGTTTTCACCATCTTAGCGTAAACCTACCAGGTAACAAGGCCTAACTTGGTTACTTTTGTGACAGAGGCCAGTTCCTCGTAAATCGTATTTGAATATATGAAGCACCACTAGCGGCATGAAGTATAGTCGTCAAAAATTCCCAGGGCTACCTTTGATTTAGTCTTCGCGTCCGTCTTCAACCCCAGAGGCAACTCCTGTCAGACCCGTTAGTCTTCATCCAGTGGTCTACCTAAATCGGTTCAGTAAGCTGTCATCGCTCATCTTGCCTCCCTAACACAAGAATCCAGCATCCCTCCGTGGTTGGATTACATAAAGCATGATAATAACCGACAAAACTACGAACCATCTGGGGGTCGTCCAGGTGTATCACCACAGTTCGTGCTAACAACAGCTGGCTCACATATAAACTGAAATTTATCGGACTCTGGCCTTGTCAGAAAGGGGCGATCGAGTACGCATTCCCCGAGTGTCGAAAGCTTTCCGTGCGTCTGCTTTCCACATTTCTCTCTCTTCCATAGCTAGAAGCAGCGACATCACCGGTGGTAAAATGGCAACAAGTCAGTGGTTGCCTTATAATGAGGGGAAAAAAGGTCAACCCTAGCAGTGGCGGGCCTCATGGGTCACGCCCGAAGAATGGCTGGCGGAGGGGAAATGGGAGTACTCCCCATGGGAGAAGCATGTTCTTCCGCTCCTCCGAATTAAAAAACAGAGTACCGAGAGTACTTTTGGCTGCAAAGGTGTGGTAATCACGCTTTGTACCCCTTAAATAACAGATGAATTCCTTGTTAAAGCTTCGCCCCGGCCCTGCGCGCTTGACTCCCCAAAGAAAATAAGGGTGTACGAGCTAAGCCCTCACTACTTCTGCCTGACCCTAGGCGGGGTCACGGGCCTGCCGAAAGAGCTATCCTCAAATAAGCCGGCCTCGCACCTGTCAGTTTAAACTCCTTCGGGTTCGTTGTTCTATCTCCGACCAGCTGGCTGATGCCAAACTCCGTTGTCCACACAAGCTCTCCAAAGTTTATCTACGCGAAGTCCGCCATGTTCAAAATCTTTCCTGCTGATACACGGGGCGATTATCAGCGGCACCTGTCAAGGCTTAAGGATAATATGTAGCCTGAATCTCATAAGGCCGACCCCCAGATGTTTACTCATAAGTCATTTGCAACCTACCTAGGCTTCCATGTGCCTACTTTGTTTTTTCTTGGTGCAAACGACGTGTGGGCACGAACTTTCTACGCAGCAGCCCCAGGCTTCACCCGCCAAACTTATAATAGCCCAAGGTGTAAAACATCTATATCTAATACATCAAGAATATAAACCACCATGCCGTTGACTCTAGCCGCTGATGATCGGAGCGAAACCAAAAGATCATCTACCGCCCACACGAAAGAAATCACGTGCTCCGATAGCCACAGTATCCAACACAGTCCTCTTTAGATTCTATTTGATTTCTATCCTAGCCTAGCAGTCCTCCACACTAACACTACGTCTATTCCACTACGTGTGTGGGCACGTGAATTGTCATCGCCTCAATAACGTTCCCCTGAAGTTGAGAACCTCGACAAGGGGCACAGATCGATGTTACCCTATAACATGATGCTCGCCATGAAGCACATGCTCGTATTCAGCTGTCGAATTATGACCGAATTGTCACCACGATCTAGGGCAAACTCGTCTATTTCTCCACTGCCCTAGTATCACATAAAAATTTGCTCACCCGCTGCCCGGTGAAACCAATTCTGTCACGCATAAAAGTTTTCGTCACACGGAATTTATCAGCTTGCTACAGTTTATATACCACCAAAACCATTGCTTATCCCCGTCAACACACATCTTCTTAGCCTCTCCTATCAACGATTTGACTTCAAATTCCTGTCCATGGCATGCAGCATGCGCCACCGGCGGCTTAAATGAAACCTCACCCCCGCCGTGCTATTACGAATACACCTAACTCATCATGTTTTTCCCTCATTTCCTGTCATAACCCACAGCTGGAACCACCTCACGATTGCCGATCTCCCCACTTATTCAATGCCTTGATTACTCGCCCGAAGCTGTAATCTCTGGATTCGTATCAATGGATTTCATACTCCTCAGCTGAAACATTCTCCATACTACCACACCTCTGGTCTACTTTCAGATCATGCCGGGTACTTGAGTAGCCATCGGTCTACTAAAAGCTACTCTCGGATTACCGCGCGGACTAAGCGAACCTGGTTGGGCGGACTGGAGCACTTTCCACGCTGGCCGGCAGTGGTTCGAATTTATACCAAGGCTAGCCGATGCCATGTGGTGTCTCTTACATAGCGCTCCATTGCAACTACAATAATTTTACCCCGGTTAGAAGCCACCATAACAGTTTCATCGAACCACAAGGCGGGTTTCCGATACCAAACGACATCTTTCATTGCCCCAACAATTGCTCCCGATATACCCTCCAATCGGTCGTTGCGGTTCCCAAATCACGACAGGAGTCCTACCACGGCCGTTGAATTTTCAACCTGTTTTCCCCCATTTCGTCAACCGACTCCATATTAGTCCATTTTTGGATGCTATCAAATCATTTTCTTCATGAACAGCCAGCAGCGTCTGGTGAGCCCGCCCATGCTCGGGCCTTATCTCGTGACCCGCCGTCAGCGGCAAACATGAACTTTATGAAGCAAAGTACCAGTCACTGGCTGTTGGTCAAAACACGTCTCTGTTCTTTTGTTGTATAGATAGAAAAGTCTATCCTTGCATCAAACATAACATCAGCAGTCGCCTCGGGTCTGACCCTCTGAAAACCACTGCCCTAGGACACGGGTACCCGCACTCCATCTCTCCATCTTTGCTTCGACACATTTGCTCCACCTTCTCGTTCCAGCTGACTGCCCCTTCGATTAACCCATTTTGAAACATCCAGCTAAGCTTCCAACAATCATCCACGCCGCTTCGAAAGAACATCTCATTCTTGTGAAATATTTTCTCCATGTCTACTTTCGAATGACATGTCGTCCTCTTCGTATTTCAATGGAATCACCTAAAAGAGACAACCAAAGTAAACTTACCTGACCTCACAGGTCCCTCATTCTCTAGGTTTCCAAACCACTGTCCACCGGCCTGGGGATTTGTCCAAAAGACATTCGTGAAACAGTACTCCATACGCCGCTGACGTTACTGATTGATAATTTAACGTTTGCTTTAATCTCCGTCGTGTCCGGATATTTGTTGATGGAAACCTTCCCTTGGTCTTTCTAAATACATCCTTCAGGCAAGCAGCCGCGGGTCCATGCATTTCTTTCTATACGTCCCGATTTTTCTTTGTTCTCTGTGAGTCGCCGTTTGAACCATCTTTGTGTATACTACGTCTTCTCCACACTTTGATAAAGCATTACCAGCAGCTTTGCATTCTGCAGACTCTCCACAATGCCCCGCAGCCGAAATCGAGGCAACTTTGCGCTTTCCGAGTTAACCGTTCTCACTTCAGTCAAGTAAAACTACGTCTAGTTCTACAGCAGTGTTACTGAGATGTACTACCCGACCTTTGAAATCTGTGAATACTTCATACTGTTTTGAAAAGCTGTACTCAATGATCATGCCTTTTGCATGAGTCTCGATCTCAGTTGAGGGACATACTATTACGCTTATAAATATAATCAATAATATAACCGCAACTGGGGACGGAATATATGCTGGCCACGCAACATAACATAGAAGTGGGTTGTGTATAAAGAGTGGATAAAGCGGTAGTTAAAGCAAATTTGAAGTGATGCCTACCCCGTAATCCGGTCGTGAATCCAGAGAAACCGGGGAAGGTCAGAGTGGTCTTTAACTATGCCGCGAAATATCAGAATGTGTCACTCAACGACCACGCATGACAGAGCCTAGACTGAACGACATCACTGGTCGAGGTTTTGTGCCATTTTCGGCCGGGAAAAGTGTTTGTCTCTGAGGACATACGTGGAATTTTTCTACTTATAAGGATGCCCGTTGAATATGGAGACTCCTCCTCTCTTCTCTGGTGGCCTGAAATCGACGTGGATCTTACATCGAACTACCACATTCTGAAAGTTCATTCCTTTGTAAGGTATCAGCCTCTTTTCGCGCTAAACTCGCCCTCCGGGGAAACTCTCAGGCTTTTCGGGGGCGCCAGTGGCTTTTTGGTAAGAGCTGCAAGCCGTTTCTAAGAGGATAATTTTTTGTGTTCCTCTGAAGACCCAAATACTGATGTTCTATGTACGACCGAACTGACAGCCACTCTAGAGACAGGGGGGTTCAACCTCGCAAAATAAGCTTTAGACAGCCCTGAGGCTCTTGATGTCATTCTGAACTCCGGAAAATTGAGTACAAGAGAGAGCTTTTGGGATTCTTTTCACCGATGGCGTGCAAGCTTGGAGTTCGATGGCAGCCCAAAGATGAGGAGTTCACACTCACTCTGGACCTACCCAAACGACCTGCTACAAGAAGGGGAACTCTATCATCAGTCTCGAACCTCCTCGATTCTTTAGATTTCATTTCCGCATGGTTGCTACCGAGAAAGGGCTTACTGCAACTGCAGTGCCAAAGACGGACGGGTTGGGATTAACCTTATCAGGAGGAAGACGGCAAGCGACGGCGTGACTGGTTACGCAGCCTGGATCAACTTGGTGAGATCAAGATACCAAGACTCTTGACAAGAATCAGGTGTACACGCAATGCCCAACTAGACCTGTTTTTTAGATGCATTAGAGGTAGGCACGGGGTAGTGACTCATGGCTGCTGGGTAGACGAAAATGGTGGGCGGCACAATCAAATGATATTTGCAAAGGCGAGATTAGCTCCTCTGAAGACTGTCCATTCCGGGGATAGAACTGACTGCAGCATCACTGGCAGTAAAAGCCGCGACGTTGATTAGGAGGTGTTTCGTTCAGGTAAACAGTGAATCAAGCTTTTGGTCTGACTCAGTCATGGGGCAGAGCCAAATAAACAACATCAACTCTCGTTTTAACAACTTCGTGGCCAACAGACTCACTGTGGTTCATGAGTCAACCAAGGCCGATCGGTTGCTTCATGCGCAGTCCGCGGGTAACCCGGCTAGCTCCTGTTCGGGGGGCCTAAGAGCAATATAAATGTTGCGGAGGTGCACAATGGGACCGGGATTCCCAGCTGCATCTAAAGAGACATGGCCAACATTAACAGCACCCAAGCCTGAGGACGGCACTATTGAAGTTAAACGACCGTTACTGGATACCGACTCCACGGGAGGAATAAGCCTAATAGAAGAACCGTGCCAATCTTCGACTGGATCAAAACATTAAGAGCCATGTTTCAGTGGGCGAGATACAAGATAACGTTAATGATTTTGGAAGACACTCCATTAAGCAGGTCAAATATAGGAACGGTACTAGCGGACGAGTTGAACCAAGTGGAAATCGATGTCCCACGTCTACTACAACAGCACTCCTTTCCCGTTTGAGACCGGTGAGTTGTCCTGGATGGACGATGACACCAAAGGAAGCAGGTTAATACGCAGTAACTTCCCAAGAGGGAGTCCTATGACAACTGACGTGCTACTGAGGGTCGGAGGGCGGTAGACCAATGCAAATCTAGAGCACGAAACAGAACCTGGTGTAGTAGTTCCAGGTAGCCACCATAAAACGAGAGGCGTGATAGACCATGCGCTTCGAGAAGAGGGACTCGCGGATCTAAACCACCTACTGAATAATATACGTTGACGATTTTGGATGGCCAAGGAGCTAGCGACAGCCAAGCGAGTCATCGGCAATTGCATCAATTTTCGTCGCCAGAAAGAGGTAGCAGGCCAATAAATGAAGGCCCCCCTCCAGCAGTGAGAGTTCAACCAAGATTGTGCCCATTCGTGGAAACTGGCATCGGTTATTATGGTCCGTTAATCGTAAGACAGCATGGCAGCACGCAAAAAAACACGGCTGCTTGAAAATATGTTCACCATCCGGAGCAGTTTATCTCGAAGTAGTGCACAGCCTGAACACCCACTCAGTCCCAGCGGCCTTCCAAAGGCTTTTAGCGGGGCGGGGCCCTCCCAAAAAGGTATACTCAGACAAAGGCTCGAACTTCACTGGAGAACCTAGGGAGCCAGAGGTAAGATGGATCCTCTTGGATCACACCGAAGTATGAAACAAAAACCGTAGCAAAGGGAATGGAATGGCACCTTGACCCACCCAATGCCAGTCATTTCGGTGGCTTTTGGGAGAGGCTAACGTGATCGACCAGAAGAATGCTCAAGGCCTTCGATGACAATATACTGATTGCCTTACTAAATGAAGTAGGAAGCATACTGAACAAAAGACCCCTAGTGCCGATCGTCCTGAACCCGGAAGGCGAACCGGCTCTCACTCCTGATGGTCCGTTGTTATTGCAGTCAAACGTGACGGCAATCACTCCAAAAACTCTACACGGAATGTACATCACAGGACGGACCCAAGTGGACCACTTAGCACAGAAGTTGTGGAAATTTGGACTAGGGAGTACACACAGACCCTGCAGCTTCTTAAAAAGCTGATCTCTAGAGGGAGGTCGTTTTGATGCAGCAACATCGTCGTCCCGGTGGAGAGCCACTTACACAAAGACAAATGGCCTATTAGAGCGATCAGGGATTGTCGTTCAGGAATAAGTTGCCTTGTACGCGAGATCGTGGTGAAAACTAACAAAGGAGAAGTACTGCAAGATGTCCGTGAAATATGTTCGCTTGAAGGGGACGGTTGCGGGGTTACTTCGACGCAACAGACAGAGCGCAAAGCAAGTTTGCCAATGCCAGCGGAAGCCAAGTTTGTTTTTTATCTCTAATGCTTTGTCTTGTGGGTCCCAACCCCCACGCGGTCTTTGAAGAACATATACATCCAATATGATAAGGTGTTTACGATTCGCAATGGAATTATTTTGCCGAAACTCCAATTCAGCACACGACAAGAAATTGTCTGTGAGGGGGGAACTTTAGTACAAGCACTTGTTGACCGTTTGTAGAAACATCCCTTTCCCGGAACTTCCCGTCTGTACAATTATCTAATCTCTGTTCAGAGCGATACAAGTTTCTCGCCAAGTGTTTTCTTACGGTGATTACATCACACTTTGAGCTCCCTGACATTTCAAGCACCTTGTAGCTATCCCGATTCTTCGCTGAGCATTCTCAGCCTTTATTTGGCCATGTACTTTACTCTTACTCGGGGAACCTTTCTTCCTTTACATTTCCTAAACTGCCCACGCGTCCCAATTATGTAGAGGGGTATTTCTTCGCATATCGATAATGCAGTGTCATCTTCAGATGAAACCTTAAGACAAGGGTGTATGGAGAGTAATCGAAAGAAAACCTGAGACTAGCGAATGGTAGAAGTAGCCCATGACGACCGACAAATGCACTGACTTTAGGGTTTAGGTAGGTTATGGTGAATCAGTACCCCTATTTACTCCCTTTATCATGGCCGTTGCACGTGAGGATTTAGTGGGCTTCGTAATGTACCTGTGTGGATTTCCTCCTCAGTCGTTGTCACACACTTGTGTTGTTGAGACTATGTTAGTTATCTTGTCAATCCTCGAGCAAGTACAGAATGCATCAATCAATACATTTGAACATTTGTTTGTATTTTGCTCATGTGTGTTGGCTTGCCTTTGATTTGACCTCGGACTGCCGTGACGGTCGTATCTGACTGTGACCTCTGCCGAACCCTGGTCTTCGAAGTTCAACGTTGTGGCCTCACGGTTGATGTTTTTACGTGATTGTTTATGCGTAAAATTTGTTAGTCCAATACGGTCGAATCGGCAAATCTATCTTGTTCTGAATTTGGGATTCGTCAGTTGGGCTGCGTGTTATTCACTACCAGAATAACAGGTGCAATGCGCAAGACAACAACCGAAGAAATTCTTCAGCTATATGCAGATGAAAGGCTCAATAAAGGATCCCATAGTTCCACTATTTACTGAGGACCACAGTGTTGCGACCGATGACCAGAGCTAGGAAGACGACCTGAGGGAGTACTTTGGCGGGTTCCATAGGCCAGATATTGGGTAACAGATGGATTTCGCTCTAGAACACCCTCCTCAGCAGTTAAACGAGATAAGCCTCCTTGAGGGAATTGTGCCTCAGTGCCTACAAGAATTAAAAGGCCACAAGTTAGCGGGTCCAGATGGTGTCCACCCAGCTATCACCAAGTCGGTGATGAATGTAATAGTTCCATCGGTATGCACATAGGAGCGGACCTTAGTCGGTCATGGATAACTACAGGCCGGGTAGCCTGGCTAGCATTCTTTGTTGATTTCCTGGGAAGAGCTTTTTTGCCCACATCTGTCGGTATTTACTAGAGCACTCTATGCTAAGCCCGGCCCAGCGCGGATTCCTGAAAATAAGGTCTTGTCTGACCAGTACCTCGTGCTTCTTAGATGAAGTAAATCGGCGACAGGATAAAGGTGAGCTAGTTGAGGCAAGCTATCTCAACTTTGGCAAGGCCTTCGACTCCGTCAATCACTGTCTTTTGCTGTGCAAGATGGAGGCTTTCGGCACAGGTGAGTCAGCACAAGGTAGCTAGCGGGCTTCCTCTCCCACTGGACTCTTTAAGTTCAAGTAAGGAACGGGTGCTCTAGCTCGCAGTATATCACCAGTGGCGTGCCTGAAGGATCTCTCTTGGACCCGGTACCATTACTGCTGCTCATTACCGACCGGGTATCTGCCCTTCAATCGTCCAGTTTCATTTTTGTGAATGACGTGAAGGTAGTAAGACCTGAGAGTAGGGTGGGTTTATGTAGTAGTATGGGAAACTCCCTGGTCTGGGCATACAAATGGTACCTACCCTTGGAGGCTAGTAAAAGCCATTTGTTGTCAAAGGCAAAAGGAAACCTAACTGTAGCTCATGACCAAGGGCTGTTCACCAGAGAAGCAGCCAGCAGGGTAAAGGCCTTGGGATCATCATGAGTAGTGACCTTCAGTGGTCGCAGCAGTGTAATACTGCCGCACTAAAGGGTCGTGGCAAGCTCCTCAGACTCCGATAGGCACTGTCTTGCCGGCAACCGGGAATGTTTGTACCTATTTTCATGGCCACTGTACGATCTCATTTAGAGGGTAGCATGCAGACTTGGGCACCCTTCTACAGAAGAAAGTTCAATGTCCAGTGACACCAATGGTTGAGGGGCATGGGGTAAGACATATAGAGCTGCGAGTTGGATCTTTGCTCGCTTGAAAGGAGAAGTCAAGGCGATCTCACAGAAGAGCTCTTCTGGATTTAAGCCGGGGAGTCTATTCCAAATGGCTTCGTATTCCAGAACAGGGGGACACGAAAAGAAGCTGACGAAACTTTGAGCTAGGTGGATCACTGGGCCACTCCTCTTTAGAAACAGGGTGGTGAGCATTTGGTACAGTCTGCCTGATGGAATGATAGAACTGCAGACCATCTAGTCGTTCAAAGGTACCCAAGACAGCAAACGGTAAGGGATTTCCCCTTGTTGTGAGCTTCGAGTTTTTTCAATAGATAGATGACGGGTATCACTGTGGTCCGTCTGAGAAGTGTTGAAATTGACGTCTTCGTTTCTTGCATACTGTCTCGGCGGAAGCTCACCAAGCATAACGCTGTTACATTTGATGTGCGATGAGGTTTTCATTTTTCCCTCCCATTTTTGTCGGGGATTTGACTAACTACTCCATGCAACGGTGGGTACGTAACTCGTGTGCATGTCATCGAAAGAATTCTGGACGCTCGATTGGCCGTGGCCATTACCGGTCCTGTGCAAACTGAACTGAACGGAACTGAGCTGAACTAAACTGAACCGGACTTTCTCTCACTGTCCGGCAACCCATCTCCCAGATACTCGGCAGTTCAGGGTGCAAAATGTAGTCAAGACTATTGTCCCGAAACCTGTCGTATTTTCCAGTGGCTTATCTTCCAGTTAGCAGGCAATACCAGACGCAGGATATTGTCGAGATTTGTATTATGAACCCCCTCTCCTTTGCCCGTTGCCACGTTGTCTAGTGAAATATCTTCCAGCTCATAGGTGACATCCAGATAACGGGATAAGCAAAAGATCCGGGAACGTTTCCGATTTGACCTGGTAACTGTGTACTACCTAATGACTTCGAGAACCAAACTGACCTGCAGATTGAACGGCGCTACTTTGTAACCTTGGGCCGCATGGAAGACAAGGGGGAGAAGAAAGCACACTAGCTAGGCAGAGAACTAGAAAGCAAACTACCAAGCATAAAGAAATTACATGATGTCGACGGAGAAAGGGTAGAGCACCATGAAGTGAAGCTACGCGAAGACCTTATCTGTAATAGAGGAATATCAAGATAGGAGACAACAGAAATTGCCCGGAAAACCTCTCGAAGTTTTTGGGTTGCAGCTTTCAGTCGGATCATCGAAATAACGGAAAACTGCGTGCCTTGAAATTCGGCTTGCTTTTTCGTTGTAAAAGTTATTTTTCCATTTTACTGTATCTGTTTGGCCCTGAGAATATTTACCTGTATTCCGTACCAGGTTTGGTTGCCTCTATTGTGATGCATAATATTTCACAACCCGTGGTGAAGGCAGAGTTGTTTTTCATTATGAACTGAACTGGCAACTGCTGTTACAAAGAAGACTAAGAAGGACGAAGATGGCCGAACAGAAAGTAGGGCATCATGCAGAAACAGGACATTTGAGGAAGATGTAGATGATGAAGGGATTCTTTGTGACGCATAGCACCACAGGACATGCAGTAAAACTGCCAAGACCGCACAAGATGCTTGTGAACCATAAGTGCCTGAGGTAAGTCTGCGTGGACTGCCAATCCATAATAAATAAAAATGGCTCAGGTTTATTAAGAGTAGTCAAAGTGGTGTGAATTAGTGATAAAGTCTCGCAAACGCATCCCAAAAACGAGCGCGCAGGTCCGGGGGAAGAAATTGATAAGGAAAACAATCAAGCGGATGGTAAAGCCGAAGGCTGACTGGGTGAAGATAGAATGAACGGGAGAGTGAAATTAAAGCGGACCAGAAAAATAACAGGGACATACACCAGTCCATATTGTGGGACGTTCAAGTCAAAAAACCTGCAGGCTATGAAGAACCGCCTCGAAAATCTCCACAAAACTAGAGGATCATAGTAAATTATTAGGGGGCTATACCCGAGAACAGGGAGAATTTCCGTCAACAGCTTAGAAACCCAGAAAGGACTAATGAAGTAGCTACGGGGAGATGTAGAAAGGTGGTGATCCACAGGATTCCGGAACCGCATATATAGGAGAACAGAATAAAGATTAGGGCCATGAGATACCATGATGTAAACGGGCCAATATGCTTTGTCTGGCTGACCAGGCCACGATAAAAAAAAAGCCCGTGGCTAGGAAAATGGAGGGCGAATATTTCGGAAAGCGACAAAAAACCAAGACCCACCTTGGTGGAGTCCGCAAACCCAGGGCACAGCGACACAGTGTAGGCTGCCGCGAAAGAAATAAGAAGACCTTCAAGCGGCCGGGTTTTTGTCTAACTGGAGGATGCGACCGGCATGTATACTACTCATGAAATCACGAAAGCGGGCACGGAGTCTCCTGCTCTGACATCTCCGTAGCTGGCAGTAAGACGAGCCATAGTACCCGCGGATGTGTTGGTTACGGAGGACAGCAAAGGCTCTGATCTGGAAGATGAGAAAAATCGTGCTGAAAGCATGCTGGAAGAGAGTGCAGAACCTACTCTCGTAAAGCTTGTAAACAGCGTTCAGGAAAATGCGGCCCGCGAAACGGAAAGACTGGGGTCGCTCTCCAGTTTAGGGTTCGGGAGCTTGAAAAGTAGACTTCAAGGCCACCTAGACCTTAAAATCGGGTTGTCCCGTTCTATTTGGTTTCTTCCTCATTTAGACTCTGTTTTTTCCATTTATAGCAGGAAATTTCATCCACTTTGAAGCGTTGTATTTTCAACACATTTAGCTGCAATACCCCACCGTGAACCCGTAATTTGTCATCGCGAAATATCAACATAGGTCTTTTCCAAGAACTTTCGGTTCAATCATAACTAAACTCACCCTCAGAGAACCTGTCTATAAAGCACCCACTGATTCTCGGCTGGATCACATACCTCGATGTGAGTTGTTACCTCCCCGGTCCTATAGGTTATTCAGTGCTTGGTTTGGCGTCTCTATGGTAAAGCTTAGTTTAGATACTCAGAAAAATCCAATGGTTCTTTTTTGACACCCGGAATCACACAAAACCTCTGCCGAAGCTATCACTGATATTTCGGCCAACTTTGAAATCCGAGCCCCCTCCCCAGAGCTCGGTCACTCTCCCTACGCACAGATGCACATCTGGTGCATCAAACTTAATCGATCCGAGGTACTACATTTATTGACTGAGTGACCTGATGATCTATCTTTATACTTTTCTTCCTGAAATGTACACACTTCTGCTACTATAGCACCTAGTGAAAATGACCTATACACTGGTCAGATACAACCTCCAGGCCATCTTCGAACACGGCTGCTCTTGTTTCAAACCCAAAAGAATGAATAAGTCCGTATTCAACGGTTATTCTCAGTTTGGTCCAAAGCGAACCAATAGAGCCTCCAGAGTGAAAAGAAACACAAACACCGACATGACGGCAGCTGTCAATACATGCTCTGTATCACTGATCGATATATACAGCGGGGCCAAAAACAAAGTCAGTGATTTAAAACAGAAGATAAACGACTTATTTGATAAATGGCAATCGATTGAATGTGCTTTATCAAAGATTTTTCCACTGACAATCAATAGATCAAGCTGGCCCCGAATTCTTTTCCAAAGCCGGTTATTATATATATGCAATCACCTCGGAAACTCACAGGAGGATAAAGAATGCTAACAATGCTAAAGTGGTAAAAATTGCGGACAAACTACCAACACAGTCTGGCAAAGCCACAATACTGAAAGCATGCAGCCTGGATCATTGCATGTGCCATTGTACTAGGCTGCGGAAACGATCACCACGATACCCCTGCCCTTTGCTGTTTCAGTTTTCCAACCAATTACCAGCCGTTGAATTCATCATTAACTGGCAAAGGGTTTCTGAAGCTACATCATTTAAAAATATCAAAATACACACTGATAAATCGCCTCTACAAAGAGAGATGTTACGCATGCAGAAAGGCAAACCAGGGCCTTCTACTGGTCCTGATCCAACGGGATCAGTAAATGCATCACCACATACTCCTATAAACAGGACTTCAGCCAGAACACCTACTACGCCTGTGGCCCCTTCGGCATCAGTGGACCTTCACCGGTCTAGTCCCCAGGATCCCACGCAAGCTTCGTGTAACCTATTCCAGGGTCTTACTCCGACAGGCTGAAAAGTCCATCACAAAAGTTTCTGTAAAACCCACCAGGAAAAGGCTAACTGTGACGAAAACCCAGGGCAGGAAGTCCGTGGTGGGAAATGCATCGGCATTACCATCGGCGCACATGACGCCAACAGAGACCGTGGACTTAGACATATCGCCATATGAGTCACCAACCCAACCACCAGGAAAACGTCGACACCTTGCCTATCCAGGTACCACGTCCGCTTGGATAAATAGCAAAAACCAACCTCATCAAAACCCACCATCCCACATTTTTTAGGGTCTTCCGCAAATCTGCCCAGCAGTTCTTCATCCCCGTTTAGCCACAAGGCAACTGATCTACCAGCGACGTCATCTCTACAGCCTAGTACGTACACCTGGAGGCCCCGTGATATGACTGCGACAAAACAGCCACCGCATATACCTGAAGCTTTGGTGACCAAGCCCAATAAGCACTGCTCAACAGGCATGCAGCCAAATAACCCCCCTAGCCACTATCAACATCCACCGCCCCTCCCCCAAGTCAGCTACCAGATCATCACCTCACCTTCCTACTCAGATGCCAGCTGTGGAGTTCAGGCGGGCATCGAGCCCTACAGCCACAACATAGACGCCTCGCTTCAGCTCCCTTTGACTGACAAGCCTACAACCCTTAGGGGCCTGCAAACCCCTTCCACGTTGGGGGCCCATCAAATCCACTAACGCCAAACCAAACCCAGAAAATGTACAGCGTGCCTCCACCATTCCTCAGACCTTTCTCTCATGGACAAATCCTCTAGATCCGTTTGATAAAAGCGCGCCATATAATGGCCATTGACTTCTTAGGCACATCTCACCATCGTCTGTGCCCTACCTTTGCCAACGCCAGACTTCAAAGTCGCCGACTGCACATTCATTAACCCTACCTTCGTGTGAAAGTCTGTACCCCAAACCGGGGTTGTTAACGGACTACGGTGTTATGCGGCCTCGCATCTTCAACCCTCCTCAGACAAATGGAAGTGTTAATAACCCAGACATTCCTGCTTCCTCAATACGTTCTCAGAGTTTACCTAGGCCCCCCACATCCGGATACATAGATAATCATATAGACAACTCCGTCTGGAAGTCGCATAGCTGGTTATCGTCCAGAAGCAACGGCACGAAACGGGTGGCATTTATGTAGGTGCGACCACGGACGAAACGCAAACAAAAGCGAGCGCATACCAAGACGTGATCTCAGTCCACAGGCATAGACCAAAATGAACGACAATCTTCAATTGATCCTCGCCAGTGGTGACCAATGACTATATGGTCAATCTGAGTCTATCCTTGTGAAAATGTAGGAGACGCCACGTGAGTGTATGCCGCTTTATATAGCAGAAGTTCATACTCGCCAGGAACAACTTGTGGTCAGAGTACAACTGAATGAGATGATCACCGTAACCGGTATGATCAGCTGGAATAGCAAATGGATCTCCGATGTGTCTTTCGGAATCTCCCAGATAGCTAACTTGGGCTTCGAAATTCCCAGCAATGATCACCACGTCCGTTGAACGCACGTTTCGAAGTAGCTGAGACAAATCGTGGAACTGCATTCAGTGTGTGTATACACGACGAACAAGCATCGACGCTTGTTTGTTGCTGTTGACATGCACAGAACAGTCCAACCGAAATACACACAAACGACTGCTGGCTGAAATCTAGTCTAGCAGTGCACGCTCAGCTCTCATGCTCAAAGCAATCACAACGCCAGCCTAACCACGTGCACAAGAAACCGGATCACTCGACACACAAACAGTAAAGCGAAAGACTGAAGGAGGTTTTATGTGGGATGCGAAGAGTGATCACAGAAGTGGCGTCTTCTGTGCGTGTTTCGGAGACGCAGCATACATCTATTTCAAAAGTGTCTAAAGTTATATCGAAGACAGCCTGTTGCCCAATCCGACAGTGTGTGGACGTTAAAGGCAGCCAAGTGAAGTAAACATTTAGGCCCAAGGAGTGCATTCGTTTCATTTTCAACTCCCGAACTACTGCTTTCATGAGAACCGCAATTACCCGCGGCCTTTTGCATCGATCCAAAATTAATTGAAGAAAAGTCGTAAAGCCCCTTACAGGAAAGATGCTGGGGGTTTCTGGGCGAATTACACTTCGCGGCAGCCCACACCACAGAAGGGGTTTTTCTTTGGGAACCCTAACCGGAGCCTTTAACTCAAAAGTCTCACCCACAACGCAGTAGGGTGTTAACCCATCACGGGAACGTGGCCGAAGAACCCGTGAAAGAGCTTCGACTGGGTCGTCATATGAGACCTGGTTGTTGCACGCACTTTGTCTTGTCTTCGCTGGCGCTTTGTTATCGATCCGCCTTTCGGATTCAGTCCTTAGCCCCAAGCACCCAATGGAGCAAGCGGAACGTGGATGGGGCAGCATCCTTTGGGCTGGGGGCTGCCAAGCTTAGGCGGGTGATAGCTGCCCAATGAAGTGTGATCACTTCTTACACCGTGGAGGGAAACCCCAGGTACTCCACTCCTACGTCCATATAGTGGAAGTTTTAGACCGGTTAACTGTTCGTCTCCATGTTTACTTGTCGAATTGTCTTCTCCAGGAGCATAGTGGTTAGAACAAGATGTTACCAATCCGCTGCACATTGCATCGAGCAAGGTGAGTAGTGATAATTGGGATATTGCTCACAGTTCCCCCTCCTCTAGTCAACCTTTGTCTTCTGTCCTTAACCACCCCTCTTTACCCCCTATATCCATCCATATGCTCCCACTGATAACACGGCCGATAGTCGCAACGATTCATTGACAAATAGTATCGGGAATAATCCTCCGTCTGGTAACTCACATTTTCTCAAGCCTCGTCAGCCTCTTAGTCTCGGCTCCTTCAACGTGCGTACACTCATGCAGGTCGGTCAGCAGGCGTGCCTAGCCCTCACAATGACCCCTCTGAAGACTGATGTCTGACGGGTAAGCGAAAAGCGTATCCAGGATCCGAGCAGTGAAATTCAACTAACTGCTCCTGGTATCTCATCGGGCTATTTTCCGAGCACTTCAAGAGGCGAGGTAGTTGGAGCTTTGAGTAACCGTGGTGTAGGTATAATCTTGACTGACAAAGCTGAGGCTGCCCTCTTAAACTGGATCCCGATTAACAGTCGTTTTTTGCTGTGATATTCCAGGGGTCAGTTGCCTTTCGAAAGGATAGCTGTGCTAAGCACAAGTTGTTTGTGATCTCGGCGTACGCCCCAACGGACTGCAGCTCAGACTCGCAGAATAATGAGCTCTATGATGAACTCACCACACTAGTTCGCAGCAGTAAGGGTTCTGTCACTGTAATAATAACAATAGTAATAATAATGGTATGTTTATCGGCCATTGTCGAGATGCACGCGCAAGCGCATGGTCATGGTGTAACACTTTGATGAAATATTCACAAATTCCAAGAATAAAATTCAGGAGCTTCGGCGGTAGAAAAACAGCAAGCAGTAGTTTGAATGGATCATTTTAGTAATGGGTTCCGCGGTGATTTCGAATATGAATACATTGTGTGGGTAGTTTGCGCTACGCCAGGTCGTGGTGCGTGCTGTTATCGATATTGTTTTCATTCAGCTGTCTTAGGAAATACTAAAAATTATAGTTTCTTAGGGAATTCCGTTAACCCATAGAAATTCGGGGAATTTTTTCTCAGAAACAGATTCTAACCTGGCCCTAGTTTGCGCCTACTTTTCCGCCTCTCTCACAGCGTCTTTTTGATATTTCAAAATGCCGCTTGTAGTAAAGAAGACTTCCAATACTACCTAATCCATCCCCACTCCGGTTACTAGGAAAAATAGGCTTATCCAAACTCCCGTGGCCTTAAAAGAATGTTCAGTTGACCTCTGTGACTTTGTGGGCTTGGCGATGGAAAGAACGGCTGTTTTAGATTGAAGCATCTCAGATATAAAGTCTCAGCTCTTGAAGTTGGCATATACGGTATTTAAACTCGCCCCCTAATGTGCATCACTGAACGCACCGAACATTCTACCTTACAAAACCTGACAACGGTCGGCCGCTTTATTGACTCTGCTGCGTCTGAAGTTCTCATGAGATTGAGGAATTCTCGTAATGCAGTCGTTTTTATTGTCCCAGAGAGAATAACTCCTGAACATGTCAAGCATACACTGTTGAATGCATGTGGTATGGCCCACCTTTCTTGTCAAATAACAAGGCTGCCTAAGCTCGTTCAGCGCTCCAACTGTCCAATTCTTATGCGATTTGTAGATGATTCATCTGCCAAAGAATTCATTAAGATGCGTAACACTACAGCTTCTGATTTCCTTTATAAAAACGTAAAAATAGCCGAAAATAAAACCCCTCTTCAAAAAGATATTGCTTGATCTTTCTCAACTTTCCCGACGAGAAAGACTTTTGATAGTACCGAGCCTTCGACACAGACTGTAGTTCGCTCCATCGCTTCTTCTCGAGCCCCCACTGCTTTATCTCCATGCGCGCCTCCTGCCTCTTCACGAGCGCCCACTGCCTCCTCATCTGCTCCCGTACTGAACTCTTCAAAACCTGATCGCATTACTGTTGATCTAAGCATTTCCGCTTCCCCCCTCTTACTGCCACTCAGTAAAAGATGCCAACTATTGCCTCGCTCTCCCACCTGATCGCATGTTGGGCACACCCTCAACTCTGATTCGCCCTCTGTTCCCTCCGGTGCTAAGCTGCTCGCCGTCCAGAGGAAAAGGTCTACCAGTCTTCCCACTCTTCTCACAAACCCCTCCTTCATTCAACTGTCTCCTCCTAAAGCAACTCGCTCTAACCCACGGAATAGGATTTCGACCTTAGAAAATACCCTTTGCTGCAATACATCGTTGATCCCTACAAATTTACCGTGCTCACTGCCTGTCAATACCAAAATACGGCCTCATCACACCGTCCAATCTGCCTCATGTCGTACTTCTCACCTAACAACTATCTCCACTGCTCCCGCTTCTAACTGCTCCATATTTGGTGTACCACCCAACTTGAGTTACCCCTCCCACAATGTGCAGCTTAATCTACCACCCTACACCCCTATTCCTCACAAATTTTCTACCCTGCCCTCTACACCCCCCTTCAGCCAATACTCGATTCCGACTGGCCGGTATTTCTCGACTGCCCCTAATCACCCCTGTCTGATATCGACCCGCCAAACCCCACAGGTTTTTCCCTTTGCTCCGATGTTTCCCCCTCGGTTGATGCCCAGTCTCTCTACCCCTCAGCAGTCCCTCTCACTGCAACATTTAATCCAGCTTGGCTGGAAGCCACCCCATCTGAACCTCCACTAGCCTCAACATCAACATATTCCCTTTTGACCCTAATCTCCGCTCCTTCCAATCGGGATAGCCTGCCTCCTTCCAACTTACACTACCCCCCTGATATGCCTATACCACCTCCCACAAATGGTATATCTCTAGCCTTAGTCAACTCGCGTTCTATTCTTGACAAACTCCCGCACCTAAAAAAACTCGTCCTCACAAATAATTACGATATTATCTTGATAAGGGAATCCTGGCTGTCTGAGAGCAGTCCCAACGATCAAGTAACTTTGGTAGGGTACAGTCTTCTAAGGACCAACAGACCGAACCGGCGTGGTCGTGGGTGTCTAGCCTACGTCAAGGATATCTACTCCACGACCCCTCTTTTACATACGGCGCTTGATTCTATTCCCGATCCTCTCTGGTTCACTATCAACCTCCAGGGTACTGTTCTTCACATTGGCTGCATGTATCGTTCACCAAATTGCCCCAGTTCCTTGTTTCCACTTCCCAGTAGGTCTTTCAAACACCTCTCTTTCCTTCCCTCTGGAACCAAGCTTATCGCGGGTGACTTTAATCTCCCTCACTTTTGCTGGCCCCTCGGCTTCTCTCAATCTTATGGACCTGATCACTAGCATTCATATTGGTGGCTGGGCACAACATGTTGTCGGACCTACCAGAAATGGGAACATACTAGATCTTGTATTTACTCATAACATGCCTTTCATCGACGTGTCCGTAACACAAAATTTCCCTGCGGTGACCATAAAATGGTTATCTGCCATCTGCCCCTTAGTGGCCCACCTAATCCCGCACACCCCTCCAAAAATGCATTCTTATGCAGAAAATAGGCCTTGCTAGTCACGCTTATTCGCTAGAAAGCCTGGGGTTAGTACTTCCTCACCCATGACCCTCAGCTTGCTGCTGATATTTCCTACTCCTTCTTTTCCGAGTGTCTGAAAAACTGTCTGATACTTCCCAGACTGTATCTAAAAAGAGGTCGCCTGTCTCGCCACTCCATACGAAGTATCACAAACTTCTCAAACAACCACATAATTCGTACGACTTTTCAATTTTTATTCATCTAAACCGCCTCTCCACACTTATTCAAAGACAAGATAATAAGCGACTTCGTGACCAAGAGGCTAAGGCATTGAGTCATCCCAACAAGCCGCAACTTCTTTCTATGTTGCATAAGTCCAGAAACGCTGATGTCAAGGCCGACTTCCAACTTCTGATTCTGAATAATAACTCATCTACCACCTCCCCACCTTGTTTAGCCGAAGCTTTCAATGCATTCTTTGCTTCAGCCATGGCTCCAGCTGCTGTCACTGATCTCATCGTTCACAGGTTGTCTTAATTACTGGGCACATTTCTAATCCTAAGCCAGTTACTAGCGGTGTTATTCAGGGCAGTGTTTTAGGCCCCCTGCTTTTCCTCTTATGGCATGTTTCCGGCAATACTTGGTGGCAAGCAGTTTTTGTTCGCAGACAACATTAAGATGGTCTACCCTTCTTTGACTGGCAACTTCAGTACTACTATCCCTAAAATCTCCGCTGATTTAGCCGCTCATGACGAATGGTGCTCAACCTGAGCGACGAAATTCTCCGCCGACAAGTGTATTTTTCTTACTTACAAATGCTTGGTTCCTCCTGATTCTTTATGCATCGGCGGTTTACCCGTCGGCAACCAGCCGTTAGTAAGAAACTTTGGCTCAATCTATTCTTGTTCTTTCAACTTCTCGGAACATACGGTCTTTCAAACGGCGAAGGCTAAAATGTGTCTTGGTCTTCTGTTCAGATCCTTTTAGCTTAGGGAGAGCATTCTCTACATATACAAAGTACATGCCGGGCCCCTTCTCGAATATTATCCCCTATTCTTCACTAGCATGAGAAAATCCGGCAGGATTATTACTGAACGTATTCAAAGAAGATTCAAAAAGCAGCTTATCGGTTGGTCGGCAAACTTAAACTACGGGGAACGATGCTTGTCTCTCAAAATCGAACCATTATGGTTTTGTAGCGTCAAACTTAATCTGGTATTTCTGTATAAGCTAATGACTATGCAATCCTACTCCTTCAACCAGTTGTGCTTCTGCCCGGATACTGGATATTCACTCCATAATAGACAATATATTATTACCGCACCCTCCGCGAGGACTGTTCTACGCTCTAAATTCTTTCTCTTCACGTACTCCAGTACCCGGGGTAAACTTCCTTTGCACATCAGATCTTCGCAGTCAAAGTATTCTAACATGCATGCTATTGATAAATTCCTTTCTATCCTAACTGTTTTGCGCTTATTCAACGTTCACATGACCGAGAGCCAAGCTCACTAGAAAGGCCTCAACTTTTGAGCCATTCCTCTGCTTTCTCGCTTTACATTACCTTCCTAAATAACTTCACCGCTTTTGAAATTCTGAATGCCTTGTTTCACCGCTTCTCCTTAGACTTAGCCATCGACACACGTAAAGCATGTCTGCATCCACTCTTTTTTTCCATGCCAATTTATAGCATCTTGCCAATTTTACTTTGAAATAAGTCCCTCCAGATGCGTTCACATTTATAGAGAGACCACCGTAATACTCCCCACAGACTGTCAATATGCCTCATCTGCTCCACGATTTATTACCTTTATTTAGTTATATAGCGTCTGCGGCCCTGAAACCAACCTCAAAAAAGCCATAGGAACTGCATCAGTAACCAACACCTGGTCGGCTATATATATATATATATATATATATATATATATATATATATACTCATTACTCTCCTGTAATTATTATCACAAGCATGGTGGGTAACTCAATGCTCCTCGATATCTCTTAGCTTACAATGCCTCTTTACCGCACGAGGTCTCAACACATATACTTCCCTCGCCACCTCTGCGATTTTGGACTGGAAAATCCTGTTTCATTTATCTCACTTAGCGCGGGTCACAAACTGAACTCAACACCCGATTATGGCGTCACCAATTCTGCCCCCACCCTATCCCCCAGCTAAGTTTCTGCCCTTATTTCATGCAGAACTGAGTCT
This sequence comes from Fasciola hepatica, assembly GCA_948099385.1. NCBI lineage: Eukaryota > Metazoa > Platyhelminthes > Trematoda > Plagiorchiida > Fasciolidae > Fasciola > Fasciola hepatica. Next base: position 3,175,162 of record CANUEZ040000164.1, read on the forward strand.
TTTCTTCTGCTGGAAATGAAATATTAGTCTTCTCATGGAACTTTTCAGCCTCACCTGTGCGTTCCCTTTTTTAGTCTCACGATTCATGGCCTCAGTCCGTCTTAGGGATCCGCTGCATCGATGAGCCAGTGCTTCACTTTTGTTCTTGTTTCCGTTAACCGTTGATCCTCAGCTGGGCTATACCCAGACTGCGTTTCTCTTTCCCATTTCCCTTTCCAGTTGTCCTGAATGCCAGCCAACCACCTTGGGCACTACTCCGACCACTTTTCTGGCTGGCGAGCCTGGATAATAATGCTGTATGGCCGTCCGTCGATCGCTGTTACCGTTGGCTCTGTTGTCCAAGTTCCCACAATCCGTCCAGTCGGTCCTGGATCATGTACCCTTATCGTGGTGTCTCAGCCCTCTGTACAACCATCAGTGAACACTCGAGCCAATCCCAACTGTGCGGGGTGCGGTCAGATCCACGGCTTCTGCCGGCGCACATCGGGCGTGCAGGCCATCTAAAAGGATGTGCGAGCGCAATTAGGCTAGTTGACTACACCTCCTGCGTTCGCTCCACGAAGTGTTTTTTCAAGTTGGGTGTCTAGCTCACAGTCAGCCTCACCCACTAGCACCGGTTGCGGATTTCTAGCTCTAACTCTCCTCGCCACGCCGCATTTATCACTGTCCGTGTCGGACCGCATGCTTCTACCATTCTTCCGCCAAATTTCGCTCATCTATCTTCTTGTTAGCACTCTTATCACTTCCCTTCCGTGTCGTTCTACCTCCGTATGCACACCAATCCTTTCTGTTTTTGTTCCTACCGTGTTTTACAATGACAACCCTCACTGCATGGTGTCACTCTCGCCCTATCCACTTTACTCGGCCCAAGTCCGAAATATGTTCTTTTCCACCCATTTCGCCCCTGTGAGCTTCTAAGTAGTATTCACTTTGTACCCCCATGTGCCTATAAAGCTGATTGACCGCATACCTTATTAGCTACCATTCTACGATGTCATTTTTTGTCCATCTTATACCCCCCACCATTACCCCCAGACACATCAGTAACCATGACAAATCCCCATATGAGAACTCGCCGTTCCAGACTTTGCGTTTTTTACGACCGAATGTATTACCTTTTTACCATCTCCGTTTATTTCATGTCTGAATCCGTAATTCTTCTGTGCATCGTCCTTTTAGGCTCTGAACCGATTAGCAACTTCTGGCTCAACCCCTTGCAGCAATGGCCTGTAAGCACGTAACTCTTCAGTTCCAGTCTCCCAACTCCGAAGCACAACTATTTTTCGTGTTTTTTTGTTCTATCACAGGCTTTCCCGTCCGGATTCTTTTCTTCTCCTCGATCTCCATCTTGTGTCATCTGCCGTGAAACAATCTGATTCATCATCTCTTACTTGGTTTCCTCTGGTCAACGCTCTCGTCTGCTTCGTACATTGCTCGCCACAGGCATCTTCATCGTGCCCTTCAGGCTGCGCCGCTTTTCCGAGTTCCACTCAGTGCAACGTCACCGCAGCGTCTCCGAAATAAACTATTATCATTATTATAAAAAGCTGAACGATCCGATAAGCAGTTGGGAGTATTTCCTGTCGAGTGGCTTGACTGCGGCTCCATTGTCTAATAGAGGTTCCACTCGGGCCTCTGTCGGTAGGAGCCTAAGTGGCATTTATGGTTATCCAGTTTGGCGACTGAGACAGTGGGAGACAACGAACCTGAAATAAAGGGGGGTTGTAGTCTGTACGTGGTTCCAGCTGTGGGTTGTGGCAATCGATGACGACAATACTAATGAACTGGCCAGGTTTATGTGGATGGGGCATGGATGAAGTTTTATTGAAGCAGTCAGTGGAACCTACTCCACATTCTGGGTGAGGTAGGCCCGCAGTGGGTTGCGCCATAGTGCTACAGGCTAGAGAAGTTTTGTACGCCGGTTAGGAAACTGTGTAGCATTCCAAAGGATTTACTGTTTACAAGTTGGAGCTGCAGTGCTGGGATACTGACGAAAAACCTGAGGCTTCAAGTTTTAGAGTAGTTGCAAATGGTAACTCTCAATACCTTTTGCTTACGCAGAACGCAGTCTGGCACCGAGACTATAATACGGGTCTCAAGTAACAAACTGGGAGTGAATGGGATTGGTACACTGTTCGCGTAGCGCTATACCGTTACTGGCTCTTCTGGTATAGTAGTTATTCTATAATGAATAGTTCCTGAGGAGCCTCAAGGTAGAAGAAACTATTGCGGTGTCGGTGGCCATGCGTTAGAGGAAACTGGTCACGTGCCGAGAATCGTAGACGTAAGTTCTCCTATGCTCCTACGTGATGGTGCTGTGGTACTGAGACTATACTCGAGTGTGAGCAAAGAAATCTTATGCAGTGGTGATTGCAAGGTTATCGTGGTATCTTTGTCGTCGTTATCATACAGCAGAGCAGGACAACATCGATGTGAAGACATGTTCGGAGAACAGTGAGAGGTGGGAATGAGATGGGGCCAAATTATTATCAGGGAAGCTAACTCTAACGGTCTACATTCAGCTCTCATGGTAGACGGCACTAGGGCCTACTTCAAGTAGGGAGGTAGCACGATACGCAACTATTTGCATCTAGCAAGTGGGGCTCCAAGAATGATCCACACGTTTTAGACGCCATTATTATTTTTTATGGTTTCATCACGGTCAGATATCTAGCTGTCAGAGGGGTTGAAAGCTCACACATCCCTGCCGAAACATTGGCCGCATGTAACAGGCCGCGTTGGGAATAGGTCAGACACACCAGTCAACCCCCGGCAAAGCTGCAACCCTAAAACATGGGTCACGTGACAAGGCTAGTGCGCCAGGGAGACAAAGCAGTGGGGCATTTTTTCTCACTTTTTTAAGCCAATCTCTTACATGTTGATGTTCGTGTCTAGTTGATGGTCAACTCTGTGCAGGGAGACCATCACGGCCAGGAATATTTACACATGTACCGCGCCAACACTAGCCTTATCCGCGAAGTCAGAACCCCGAGGCAGTTTACATGCGACAGAAAAAGCAGGGAAAGGTAGAGTCACCAACAGCCCGCGATTATTCGATGGGGTTTATGTTCACCAAAACACCACTTCGCAGAAAGACTGAGCACTACTTGCAACACTAACAACGTGATGCGTCAGGCAGATCCACAGACGGTTCGTAGTTGTGTTCACTAATTATCCGATGTTATATAGGCCAATCATGGAGGATGCTAGAATTATGTGATAGGGAGGGAAGCTGGGCTATGAATGTCTGATGATTCGATATAGGGCGACTACTGGATGGAAGTTGAGGAGTCTGACGAGTGCTGCGTCTTGAGTTAGAGACAGGGGCGAACACTGAATAAAAAATAGCACTGGGAATGTATGAAGACTATCTTTCATGCAACCAGTGGTATTTCATAAAATCATATACGACTTCAGAGGCACTGGCCTCAGTCCCGAAAGTCACTATGTTTAGGCGTTGTAGGCATTGTAACCTGGCAGATTTAAGCTGACGTGATGAAAACTACGGTGACTAGTGTGGCACATCCAGGGGATTATCGAGAGTTTTGGTTAGTATCCAACGCTTCCCCCGTGTAACAGCCGGTCGTGGAAAATCCCCCTTTTTTTCCCTCGCGATTCAGTGTTTTTTCCCAACATCACTCATTTCCATACACTATTGACTTGTCTTTACGAACTGGTTGTTTTTCTGGACCAATTGTTGTTTGTTCGCGCCCAGAGCGCTATTTTGGCACATCCTTGTTCAGGACCTGCGTGACGCACGTGCTGTCTGCTCACACGCTGCTATTCGGTTTCTCGTTGTTGAGTCTTTGTGATCGTATTATTGAGGTTTGTATATTGTTTATGTCATTGTTTATTTTAATAATCTAGTATCGTAGAATTATCACGGATAATCGCCTTCTGATTTCGGGATCCGTTGCGAATTTGGCTACGCATTGCTCAAACGTTCGTAACACCCCGTAAGCTCTACCAATATTCATATACGGATTAATAGGGGCGATCAGTTTTTGGATGTCCAGTGCTACCCGTAGCTTAAACCTAAATATAGTTTGGGAATCTGTGAAACGGATATCAGCTGGAAGTTTGTTCTACAAAAGTTGCACAATAACGGGGGAAGAAGTTTCGCCTTAACAATTTCCGGGAAGTAGGGATCGATATACGGTGTGCCCTGTTGCGCAGCTGATGTGTTGAGTTTATACTGAACTGAACTTGGCTAGAGGATTGAGTTTGCTTGTGGAGCAAATTGAACAAAAGTGCAAGGTTGCGTTTTATTCTCCTAAGCCACAGAGGGTTAAGCCGCAGGAGTGAACACCGCTGTCTGTCGCTTAGGTTTGTAGAGCGCCAAATAGATTTTTGGTAAACCGCCACTTTACATTTTCAATGTCCACAATGCCACGTTTTTGCGTTCTTGTGAATACTAGTGCACAGTATTCCAGGGTTGGACGAATGAGTTAATATATCCCTGACTTGCTGTTGGTGAGAAGGAAGTTTCTCTGTAACAAGCCAAGGGACTTGTTTGCCACTGAAGCTTTATGAGAAGTGTGTTCAGCGAAATTGAAAGTGTAAGAGTATTGTACTTCAAGATCTCTTATCGTTGGGGCATATGGGAGTGAGACACCGCCGGTCTTAAGCGTATCATGGGGAACATTGTAGTTCAGTTTGAGGTTACTGCTGTCGTTCGCTGAAAATTCCATTTCCCAGCGATCACACCGGGAGGATAAGGACTCTATGCAGACCGTGGTATTATTTAGTGCTACAGGTAGGGTTCAGTCGTTCGAATTCATTGACTATCCTCATATCGTCGGTGAATAAGAAAATTTTGCCATAAGTGAGTACATTGCAAATGTCATTTATATATGGTAAAAACAGCAGTGGTCCTAGAACACTTCCTTGGATAACGCCACTGTTTGCCGGGTGGGGGTCTGACGTCTGGCTGTTATTGCGGGTAACTAGGTGACAGTCTTGTAGATGGTATCTGAACCAACTGAGTGAGGGGTTTTCAATTCCGTCACCTCTAATCTTGCTGAGCAACTGCAGCTGCGGGACTCTCGAAGGCTTTTGTTGCATCAAGATAGATGATGACGAGTGCTCTGTCTTTGTCGGCAGCTTTTGTCACCAAGCTCAAAGTCTCAAATTGGCAGGTTGAACACGGGTGTGATCTCGGAAATCGGTGCTGTCTTAGGCTGACGAGTTTATGTGCAGAAAGATGGTCCTCCATATAGTGTTTCACGATTTTTCTAGCAGCCTCCAGATCGTTGGCTTATGAATAATCGGGCGGTAATTGGCAATTTCATGCACTGCGCCTTTCTTATGGCTGGGGATACTAATGGATCTCCCCCACTGGCTGGGGAAAATTTGGGCCGCCAAGCGCGAATATTGCTGACGGTAGGCCATCAGGTCCGGGGTAGTAGGCTGGTTTGAAAGTGTGGATGTATCTATCTATATCCGAGGTGGTACCCGCGATAAAACTGAGTGGGGAATTTGTAATAGACGGGGTGGCAAAAGAGTACACTTTGGGGTGAGAAACACGGTGGTTGTGAAACATGTGTTCGACGTGTCAGCTATCTTTCGAGGTGAGGTTATGATTGTTCAAATTGACTATTTGTTTTACGCATTGAGTTGACCGTGGGACACGAGCCCAGTGCAGCCGGGCTGGCTCTTGAACTTTGTTCGGGTGGCGTAGTACTTTGGTTTCTTAACTTAGTTGTAGGTCACGGGCCCTCAGATGGATTTCGCGGGATAGGCTTTCCGGTCTGAAGGCTGTAGAAAAGTCTCTATTTCGTCGGTACTGCCGTCGAAGATTGTCGTGTTTCCGATTTAGTCTGGTTACACGGTATCCTTATGGTCTGGATGGATAGTAGAAGCGCGATACATTCTCGATGAATGAGCATAAACCTGAGTAGAGGAGGTCAGCGGCGTACTGGGAATTCGCCATTAGTAATAACTCGTCCCAGTTTCTGGGGCGAATTTGCGGGGGATATGGTCCCACTTAAAGTGACGGAAGGAGGGACAGTTACGTGGTGGGCTATCAGTGCGTGGCTCGACTCGAAACCTGCAACTGACGGTTTTACGGTCGCTACCTGTGCAGTCGTTTAGTACGGAGGCAGAGACGTTTGTGAGACCAAGGATAAACGTCAAATCAAGGTTGTTATTCCTTCTGGTAGACCATTTTATATGTTGAGCTCACTGGCCCAGGCGAACGCATGAGGCGAATTGCAAGCATTTGTGTGGGGCATCAAAGGAAGACTAGTTCATGCCCGGGAAACTGAAGTCACCATCTATAAATGGCAAGTCGGCGATGTAATTAAATTAATCAATGATAAAGTTAAATATGAAGGTGTCATTGCTGGGGGTTTGATATACACAACCTAAAACTGTGGTAATCTGGGATAGAAAAATAGTAAAGCATGTTGAATCTTCAGCGTTTGTCAGCATGAAACTCTCCAGTTGGTGGCTGATAGGCTGCACTTGACATACCCCATGCAACCTCTACCGCGGCGTTAGATTTGTTGGGTCCTGAAGGTTTGGTAACCGACAGTGATATTTGGTCAGGAAGTGTGTGCTCGATGAGCCAAGTCCCGGTGATCAGAATGGTGTTGAAATTGTGGACGACGGTCAGTCTTTTTCTAGCGGAAAGTTTGTTCAAGATGGAACGGGAGTTGAATAGTACTACGGAAAGCATTTCTACTGGAGGCCTCGAGTCGTCAGTGGGTTTGGTAGCCAAAGTGTGCGTAGGGGGGCGGTGATCAATAGGCGGGCCACCGATGTAAGAGGACTTGATGATAGGTGCTTCCTCCATTTGGACTGCCCTATCCTTATCGCCGCAGAGTGTACATTGGGCTAAACACTCATGAAGTCCGCTAGAGATTAACTCTGGATTCTGAGGTGTTATTGTAACCCGGGATAATATATCTGGGGGGCTTGGTGGCTCTAGGTGACACATTTGGGGCAAATCGCGTGTAAATCGGGGAAGAGTTATGAGGATGCTAGGGGATCGGTGCGGGGGTGGAGGGCAGCAGGGTGAGGGCAGCCACGGTTTTGATAGTGGTCCTGTGAGGAGAATGACGAAAGACGGGGTACGTGGGATTTGAATGTGACAGGTATGACGTTTTGGGTAGAGTTTTTTGAAGCGGCAGGCATCTCACAGGGCTCCACTGAAGGAGTATGAGGGGAGTAAAGTAGTATCATAAGGGCTGCTGATGGAAGAGGCCTTGTTATGAACGGTCAGTTGGCATAGTTTGCAGTGGGGTCAGAGTAGAACACGGCGATGTTGGATGGTGAGGGGCAGGGGATGTTGAAGTTGGGGAGGGGTAGGGTGGGGCATTCCATGGAGCGGAAAAGAGCCAGGGGCAGGCCATATGTTAAGGTACCGGTTGGTAACCACGTTGGTGACTCGTCCTGCATGATTCGGGTTAGGTAGGGCTAACGATGTAGGCAGTAAAATAAGTGGATAATTCGTGATTTGGTACTGAGTCTGTGGACGTGACGACCGCGGCTTATGAGTTGATGGATGCATCACAGTTGGTGACTGCAAGGCAAAAGTTGAAAAAATTAGTGTCAGAGGCCTGTTTAGGTGGCCCTTGTGCTTTACCTTCTGAGCGTACAGATAACGGGGATAGGCTACTCCAGTTTTGTGCAGACAATCGATTGTTCTTGTCTAGCACAAATTTCCAACACAGCTCGCGTCGCACAGCAACATGGCGCTCTAACTCTACAGGTACTTTGAGTCAGATTGATCATATCGCCGTAAGCTACCGGTGGCGCAGTTCTGTTCAGAACTGTAGATCTTACTGGTCCACGTACGTAAAGTCGGACCATGCATTAGTTTTAATGCGATTATCTCTCCAGCTCCATGGTCATCATCGCAAACCGAAAACCCGATTAGCTGTGCAACGTTTGTGTGATCCCAATGTACGCACCCGTTATGAACAGAAGTTAGCACATGAGCTACGATCTACGACGGACAGTAATGTAGATTAGCATTTAGCTCATATCAAACAGGCGATGCTCGTTGCATCGGGTTTTGTTTGTGGTCCTAGATTCGTTATCCATTAAAGACAGTGGATCTCGCAACAGTCACTGAGTATAATGGAGCAAAAGCGTCAGCTCTCGAACCGTAAGGAGATAAATAAGATGCGGAGAAAGCTGCAAAGGCAAGTTACGAAAAGCCTTAAGGATGATCGCGAAAATTGGTCGGTCAAGGTAGCCGAAGAAATGGAAACAGCAGCTGCTTCAGGTAACAGTCAGAGACTGTACAAACTGATTCGTGACACCGGTGGACGGCGCATCCAGGTCAGTGAAACGATTTGCGATAGAAATGGAGAATCCATCCATGGCAAAGAGCAAAGGCTGGACCGTTGGGCCGAATACTTCAAGGAACAGATTAGCTGGCCGCACGCTGGTGTATTTACTCCTGTATCAACAACTGCGACTCCTTGGGTGGTATCCCTTGAGCCCCCATCGGAAGTAGAAGTAGTCATGAATTCGATCACTAAAACGAGGGAAAGCGGCAGGTCCCGACGAACTTCCCCCAGTTCTTTTCAAACTGGGTGGGAATGTTTTGGTAAAATCACTTACCGCTTTAATATGTGACATTTGGAACGAGGAGCGTATTCCGTTAATATGGAGTGAGTCATTGATTGTTCCGATGTTCAAGAAGAGAATACGCAATGACTGTGGTAACCATCGTGGGATTAACTTAATTCCGATAGTTACCAAAATATTAGCCTCAATTCTACTGCACCGTCTTACACGGGCTCGCGAGAGGAATGCCCGCGAACAGCAGGCTGGATTCTGCCCAGGTCAAGGATGCATCGATCAGATTTTTACTCTTCGCCGACTACTTGAAACGCGTCACACGCATCGCCGACCGACAATAATGATTTTCTTAGACTTGAAAGGCGCTTTCGATTCATTTGATCGAGCAGCGCTTTTCAGTACTCTTTATCGAAAAAGGTATGCCCCAGAAGTTCGTGAACCTACTGGAGTCATTGTATTCTCATACTTCTGGCCGCATTAGAGTTTACGGTGAACTATCCGGTCGGTTCGAAACGACCAGTGGTGTTCAACAAGGATGTTCCATGTCCCCATTCCTGTTCAACTTCGTCATAGACGGAATAATGGACAGTGCGTTGCAAAATCTTCAGGATGTAGGCGTCCAACTGGGAAATAGTGGAAAGCTGTGTGACCTAGATTACGCCGAAGATCTTGTCTGCTTGCTTGAATCCACGGAACATGCCCAACGTGCACTAGATAGACTTGGGAGAGCTGCAGCTCCATTCGGCATGCGCTTTGCCCCTTCAAAGTGCAAGGTGATGTTACAAGACTGGACGTCAACGATTCCGAGCTTGATGCTCGATGGGGAGGAACTAACAATTGTCGACCACTTCACCTACCTCGGCAGCAACGTGACGACGGATGGGAGCACTGTAGTAGAGGTGAGCACGCGGATATCCAAGGAAAGGAAGCGGTAGAATTTAAATGCGTTCATAGTGTTTACAAGCCTAATATAAGGGCGTTCTCTAATAAACATCGGGTGGCTTTCCTAGCGCGAACTCGAATAGATCCCCTCTTTTCCGGTTTTTTAGCATAACCAGGCAACCAGGTACCACCCCACTTGCACTCTGCCTCTGAGACGGCACTCCAGTCACAACGTTCTCCACAGTGAAAGACATTTTTAGGTCACATTTACAGGCGGTTTATACCTCACCGCCTATCCCTGTCTATCCCTAACTCCCACGCCTGCCAGTTGAGTATCACATGCCCTACATCCGCCACAAGACAGTGGGTAGTGAGCTGCCCTTATCAGCTTAATATTTTTAGTTCGATGGGTCCGGATGTGATCAACCCGCTAATTCCTAAAGAAACGCCCGTCATATCGGCGGAACTCCACACGGAGCTCTTCCAGCGAAGCTCAGACTCTGGTACTTTCCCAGCCTCTTGGAAGAGAGCGACAATCAGCCCAATCATCAAAAAGGGCCATCGCCATTAACTGGGGGGCCTCAAACCTGTTGGCCTAGCGGGCATTTCCAGCAAGATTTTCGAAAGCATCATAAAGCATGCCATACTGACACACCTGGGCGAGAATGGATTAATCTCCCCTGCCCAACATGGCTTCCTGCCCGGATTGTCATGCGTTACCAATGTGCTCTCCGCCACGGATAGTCTTACTCGGGGCCACAATGAAGGCATGATTCCACAAGCAATCTTTATCGACTTTGCAAAAGAGTTTGACAGGGCACCGCACATTCCTCCGAAACTCAAGCTGGAATCCCACGGGATTTCCCGGTGGCATGCCCTCCCTTCTTCGTAGCTCCCTCGCTAATCGGTCATTCAGGGTCAGAGCAGGTCCTTGCTTCTCGGGTTCATTCCAATACACTCTGGAGTTCCGCCAGGATCAGTTGTAGGTCCCTTATTGTTCCTCTCTTATACAAAAGACCCTCAAATAGCATATCAGTGAACATTACAATGCACGCTGACGATGTCACGATCTGGGGGAACAAGGCCACAGAGTCGCAGTTGGCCACGGACCATGCCAAAGTAGTGAGGCGAGAAGTTCCTTCGATTACGAAGACTTTCGGATCCTTCATGGGACTTGCATCCGACCTCTTCTAGAATACGACTGTCAGATTGTACACTCTGGTCTGGTCAAGTACAGAGACATCTTAGAAAGTGTACAAGGGAAAGCCACGAAGCTAGTTCATGGGTTTTCGGGCTCCCCTTATCCTCGACGTCTGTCCGACCTACAACAATGCCCCTTAGAAACTCTGAGTAAGAGACCTTTTCCTGGTGCTCGACCTTTCCACTACAGGGCCTGCAGATCACTTTTCCAAGAGCTCGAGTTTGGATGCCCCCAGGGGGTACGCTAGGAAAGTATTCAAACATCGTCCTCACACGAAAGTCCGTAAGAACTTTTTTACCCACTGAACAGTCTCGCTTTGGAATATCTTGCAACAGGAGACTATGGACGCTCCGAGCAAAGAAAGTTTTAAAAGACAGTTGGAAAAGTTCTTAGGGCTGCAGTTTCCTCCTTGAACCTTTTTAACATTCCAACCGGTGCTTTCTCTCCTTCGGGTTTTCCTATTCCGGCCTGTCTTTCTACGCTCTGCCCCTACCTCCCTCAAAAATATATACATTAATGTGTAAGGATAGAAAATGGCGAAACAAAAGGCCTTCTGTTATATTTCCGTCAGCTTTGATGTAGAGATTTTGCGATTCAGTTGTGCCACTTTATAGTGCACTTTCATGCTTGCTTCTGAGCGCAATATCCAGGTCGCCTTACCGGTAGCTCTAGACCTCCATCTGAGTTACCACTTGCAACGTATGCCCTTGATGGTTGTCCCCTGTTGTCCAGCTCTCTTGATTTTAGCGTAACGACCACTACAGACAAGAAGATACCTCATGAACCTGGTATATTTGGGCTCCAGTCTCGAACCGTGTACTACTTCTAGACTTTAAGACCTTAAATTGGGAATGGTCAGACAGCTAGAAACCTGCGGCATTGTCGCGACCGATGGGACGAAGGCTACTTTTTGTTCTTCTGTTGCAGAAGGTGAGGATCTCTGGAGCCTCGGATGCAAGAAACTGGATGCAAACTTGGCCTAAGCCTCCATATCCTGCGATGCCAAATCGTGTGCTAGTGAGAAAAATCAAGTTCAGCAGAATGCCGTGCTCGGCCCTCAGGCCCCGACCCCGACAGTAGTAAAGAAGACGCATACGGGATAGGGAGTAGTTGTAGTTGAAGAAGCGCTGGAAGATGAGATTTGGCATTACTGTTTGATGGTGGATGACACCATGACCCTTGCCAATCTGGAAGTTAAGGCAACTCCTACAGAGATGGAGTGGAAGTCATCGGAAGTTCTGGAACATCAGCCGGCGTCAAGCGCGCCAGTGGGGACAACCGAAGCAGAAAACTTGCCACCATCTCAGGCGTTGCTCCTGAGAAACAGACAGGGGTGAATGATAGGAGAAACCTAAATGGCGGAGCAAACGATGTGGTGTTATATACCAACGCTAGTAGTATAAGAAACAAATGGACGGAACTTGCCAAAACCGCTGACGAGCAGAAAGCTTCGATAGTTGCCGTTTCGGAAAAATAGCTTTCCGAAAAAGACCGTGTGCCAGGCCTAATAAGAAAAGGTTTTGCAGTCTACAGGCAGGATACAGAACACAATCGTCCTGGAGGAGGAGTAGCCATCCCCATTAAGTGGGGTACAAACCCCCCTGGGTCTCAGACCAAGATGTGTACTCGTAATATCCAGTTAAGCGCCGTTACGATCATCCTTCCAGGCAGAAGGGTTAACGTTGTCTGTGTCTACAGGGCACCAAGCACTGACCACGAAGAGGATGTTTGCTTACTGCGGACTTTGATTGAACTAGTTAAGGACGCACAAAAGACCCTCATAGTGGGTGACTTCAATCTTCCGCACATTGACTGGGTGGCTGAAGTCTGCGTGCCGAGATCGGAGGAGCAAACCTACTTAAAATGGCTGCATGCCAATGCGTTGCACCAGCACATTAGGGAAAATATCAGATATAGAACTGGATGCCTTCCATCCTTGCTAGATCTAGCAATAACAGACTTACCCAGCGACGTGTCTGGACTGCATTATTGTGCAACGCTGGGCAAGAGTGACCACGTGTGTGTCAAAATCGTCCTATGCATGCGGCAACCCAAAGTACCTTCAAGGTTGTTCAGACACTTCGGTAGTATGGACATGGATAGGCTTCGTAATAAAGCGATGGGTTTGACCTGGGACACAAGAGAGGGGGCTACTGTCAAGGAGCGCTGGCAGACCATAAAGGGATTTCAAACTGCCCTACAGAAAGAGTTCGCACCTTTAGAACGAAGGAGTGGGGAGGGCAAACCAATGTGGTGGAAGGCTGCAATAGCCAAAGCTATGAAACGTAGAAACTGCTCCTGGAAGCAGTACAAAGCTTCCGGCAGTCAGCTAGCCTGGAACCGCTATACAAAGCTCAAAAACGAGACTGTGAGCCTTCTGAGAACTTCCAAGCAGGAATTTGAGCTCAAATTGGCCCAGTATGTAAGACAACAGCCGAAAAATTCTACAGCTATGTACAGTCGAAAGGCTCAACAAAGAATGCCGTAGGTCCACTACCCATTGGAGACCACCGTGTTGTCACTGATGACCGGGGCAAGGCAAACTCTCTGGGGGAATACTTTGGTAGTGTACATAGAATGGATAGTAGGGTACGAGTAGATTTGACTCTGGTTCATCCTTCTCCTCAGTTAAACGAGCTAGACCTATCAGAGGAAAGCGTGCGTAAGTACCTACAGGAGTTGAACAGCCACAAGTCAGCAGGTCCAGATGGCATTCATCCAGCTATCATCGAGCCGTTGGCGGATATCATAGCTCCATCGGTATGCAGACTGTACAGATCCACGTTGGACCAGAGTAAGCTGTCTCAGGACTGGAAAGTTGCGGCAGTCGTGACAATACAAAAGAGCGGACCTAAGTCTGTTGTGCATAACTACAGACCAGTAAGCCTAACTAGCATCCTAAGTAAAGTCCTTGGGAAGATCATCCGTGCCCACATCTGCCAGCACTTACTGCAGCACTCCATGTTAAGTCCGGCCCAGCATGGACTTCCGAAAAAGATCTTGTAACTCGAAGAACGGACGAAGGAAAGCAAGTTGAGGTATGCTACCTCAATTTTAGCAAAGCGTTCGACTCTGTCAATCATCGTCATGTTCTATACAAGATGGATAAGTTCGGTATAGCTGGGCCAGTATATAGATGGCTGGCGGGCTCCTCTCTCACTGGACGTTTTACGTAATAGGTGCTCCAATTTGGTGAACGTCACCAGTGGTGTACCTCAGGGACCCGTCCTAAGCCCTGTCCTATTCTTGCTGTTAAGTAACGACCTGGCAACCGCTCTTCAATCGCCTAGCTTTATTTTTGTGGATGATGTGAAGATTGTCGGTGCTCGGGGAAGGGTGGATATGGGCAGGGACATATATACCGTCGTGGGCTCGGCATGCAAAAAGGACTTACCTCTGAAAGCTGAAAAAGCTACTTGTTGTCAGGGGCAACAGAGAGCCTAACTGTCGCTCGTGATCAAGGGCTGTTCACCATAGAAGTAGTCAGTAGGGTGAAAGAACTTGGGGCCATCATGAGTAGTGACCTCAAATGGTCAGAGCAGTGCAAAGCTGCTGCACAAAGGGCTCGTAAGGAGCTTTTTAGACTGCGATCAGCTTTTTCTTGCCGGAAGCCGGAGGTGTTCTTACCTATTTGAATGTCCATAGTACGACCTCACTTAGAATGTGGCGTGCAGGCTTGGTCACCCTTCTACAAAATAGACGCCGCCTGCCTCGAGAAAGTCCAACGTCTCGCCACGCGAATGGTTGAAGGGCAGAGGGGTAAGACTTACGAGCAGAGACTCTGTGACCTGAATCTCTTCTCGTTCGAGAAGAGGAGACGTCGAGGGGATCTCATAGAAACGTTCAAGGTAATGAAGGGCTTTTCTGGCCTTAGACCAGATAGTCGATTCCAAGTGGCCGTAGACTCCAGAACAAGGGGACATGAAAAGAAGTTGATAAAAGTCCGATCTAGGTTGATGGCTAGATCGCACTTCTTCAGCAACAGGGTTGTGAACAGTTGGAACGGTCTGCCTGGTGAAATGGTAGATCTGCAGACAGTCAAATCCTTCAAATGTGCCCTAGATCGCAAGTGGTACGAGATCTTTCCTTGTAGTGAGCCTTGAGTATATCAACTAGATGGATGACGGGTAGCACTGTGGTCCTTCTGGAGTATGTTTTAGCAGACTTTTTCCCTGATTGCATACTGTCTCAGTGAACGCTCACGATGCATAATGTCTCTCGCAGTTGATTTGAGATGGGGTTTTCCGTTTCCCTCTCAGTTTCAGCGGGGATTCGATCAAATACACTCGGCAGTGGTGGGTGCATAACTGGTGTGCATACCATCGAAGGAATTCTGGACGCTCGATTGGCCGTGGCCATTACTTGTCCTGTTCAGACTGAACTGAACTGAACTGAACTACCTGTCCTGTGCAGACTGAACTGAACTGAACTGAACTACCTGTCTTGTGCAAACTGTGACGTTGTGAGTTGCCGCGTGGTTTGAATTTTCGAATTGCTCTCAGCGTTAAGCATTTTTGCATTGTTTGGTGGAATAACACACGTTATTTCGCCAAACTATCGTATCGTAATTAGTATTTCGGTACGCGTACTTTTTGAAGAGTTCACTCTCTTCAGAAGACTTTATTCTCTTCAAAAACTGAGTATAACTTTTGGTGTCCTTTTTGGTGTTTTTTGTTGGTGTCAGTGCAACTGATACCGGCTAACATCTTTTTGTGGCGTTTTTTCCAGTGTACCGTTTTTGTGGAACTTTTTAGTGTGCGGGTTTGCTGCACTTGCCTTAGTGTACCGTTTGTGTCTGTTCAAAAGGTGTGTTTTTGTCCCACTGGTGTTCGAGACGAAATGAATGGGACAGAGGTCGATCCCGTTGGTCAGGCAGTAAGGTGCGGGAACAAGGAATTCACGGACCTGGTGCAAGATTAGGGCATTCAATGCGACCAGTGTTGCATTTGGTTTCATCAAAAATGCTCCAAGCTGGAAGAGAAAGACTTCGAGCTGCACATCAAGTACCCATCGCTCAAGTGGATATGCGCCTATTGCTTTGCGTTTGCAGCGGAGTGCTCTCGTATAATTCGAGGCGAACTAGGGGAAGAGGACACGAACGTGAAGCTGGAACCAAGACTAGAGAGAGCCAGTTCGATCCATAGCCTAGAGGGAAAGGAAAACCGGGTGCCAGAGCACAAAAATAAAAAAGGCAACCCAAGCCAAAGGGCCAAGAAGGCAAAGAGGTAGCGGGATTCACCAGTGTGGGGAAAAGCCTCCTGACGGAGGTGGAATCCCTCAAGGAGCAGGTCAAACGCCCAGATGCTGAGGTGCAACGCATGAAGCGTGACACTGAGGTCATGGCAGACAGAAGTAGAAAACTGCTACTTCATAACCTTAGGGAGAACATCGTAAAAGACGGTAGAATCAGGAAGGAGGAAAACCACCGGCATGTGACTGAGGTTCTTAGGATGGCTGGCCTACCTCCTACGACACCAATAGTCAAGTGCCACCGAATAGGACTATGGCGTGGAGCACAACCAGCGCCGCTACGACCCCTATTAGTTGTATTCCACAGTGTCTACTGGAGGGATATGCTGCTGTCCAGGGCGGGAGCAGTTGAGGGCAACACGCAGGGAATGGTTAGGGTTACACCTGACAGCCCAGCATTTGTCAAACCGGCTGAAGCCATAGTCCCTCTGAGAACGGGCACACCTGATCTTAAGAGACCAAAGCTACATATAGCGAAACTGGAGATGACCCCTCTTGGGAAGTCAACACCTAAGGCCCAAGGAGTAATCCAGGTACCAAAGGTGGCTTCAGGTGCCGGTATACAAAAAGCCAAAGATCGGGAAGTTCGAAAGACCAACAAGAAGGGGAGTCACAGGGCATTCAGCCCGGTTGGTTTTGAGAACGCGCAGCCAGCCGGCCTGATTCTAAAGGAAACTCCCAAAAAGTCCTCTCTGGTGCAACCAGAGAAGTTGGAGGTATCAGAGGGAAAAGCCGAGGAAACCAGTTGGGCTGGGGTGGTCGCAAGACCATCCCGGGCCATCGGTACGGCGACTCAAAAGGGGGTTACCTCCTTTGTGCATGTCGAGCCTGACACCGGGTCGACGGGTGGAAAAGAAAAAGCCACGAAACTCAGAGTGTCACTCGATATGCAAGATGCTGCACCGCCGACACCTTTAGAGGCAAAAAACGGGGCATCACCTCGGAGGTTGCGCCCGAGGATACCCTAGCCCTAGAATTAGCAATGAAGTCAGTAACGAGGACCAGGGAACTGTCAATATGGTACACCAACACCTGCAGTCTCCCGGGAAAAAAGAGAGGAGTTGACGGCTAGGATCGCAGAGTCTGATGTCATGGCGTTGACGGAAACTTGGATAAAGCCATATACTGACACGCGCTTCCAGGGATACGCTGCCTACAGACAGGATAGAACAGATGGAAGGCAGGGGGCGGAGTGGCACTTCTAATACGGACCGACATAGGCCATTGGGAGGTTCCGTTCAACTTAGTGTCCGGTAATTTACAGGCCAGATCCTGCTTTATCAGGATCGAGGGGCGTACAGTATGCATTATCTGTATCTACAGGGCGCCGCTAGCCACAGGTGAGGAAGACGTTGAGCTCTTGCAAATGCTGGATGCGGTGCTGGCACAGACAAAGGAATTCATCTTATTAGGAGATCTCAACCTTCCCCAAAATAACTGGAAAGCGGGATCGCACCAAGGGGATCAACGGGAGACAAGTTTCTGCAGTGGGTCTGGTTACATGCACTGTTACGAACGTTTGAGCAATGCGTAGCCAAATTCGCAACGGATCCCGAAATCAGAAGGCGATTATCCGTGATAATTCTACAATACTAGATTATTAAAATAAACAATGACGTAAACAATATACAAACCTCAATAATACGATCACAAAGTCTCAACAACGAGAAACCGAATAGCAGCGTGTGAGCAGACAGCACGTGCGTCACGCAGGTCCTGAACAAGGATGTGCCAAAATAGCGCTCTGGGCGCGAACAAACAACAATTGGTCCAGAAAAATAACCAGTTCGTAAAGACAAGTCAATAGTGTATGGAAATGAGTGATGTTGGGAAAAAACACTGAATCGCGAGGGAAAAAAGGGGGATTTTCCACGACCGGCTGTTACACCGCCCACCAAAATCCTCCTGGATCCTTAGCAGAGTCAAAGGTTCGGTATAAAGGTACTGACTCTTCCTACCTGCCTAGGCCCTGCTGTCAGTGCGCGCGTCTAATGCTCGTCGTCGACGTTCTACTACTGGTCGCACCTAACCCATTGGCTACATAGACGTGAGGCTAGTCTACATCTTCCACAAGACCAAATGACCGATGGCGGGCGTGAAGGGTCACATAGACGTTGTCCTCGTAAGGGGCCGTCCGGTCCTGGATGTACGCGCTTGAGTGTGTGTGTGTGTGCGTGCGTGTGTGTGTGCCGGGGTTACAATGAAATCACAGTTATGACTACACATCAAAGGAGGACTTTCTGCAATGTCAACAAAAGACCGCGTGGCAAGAAAACGAGTAAATGTAGCATGCATGTGTGACCTGAGCTCCACTACTTCCACATGTGCAAGGGGCATTCGGTAGCGTCAACAAAAGGCGAACAAAGAACACTGTCACATGTATGATGGGTTTACGGGATGTAGAGTGCGTCGTGCATGCGCGTATGTATCGGGATGTATAATGGAATCGCACTCATCACCACATATCGGAAAGAACCTTCTGTAATGTCAACGAAGGGACCGCGAGCACCTTAACGTGTTTGACGGAGATTGTGTGGTATATATGGTGTTTCTTTATCCACCTCGATCACTGGTGTGAAAAAGGTTTACTAGGCCACAGGGTTATCAGCTCCTCCGTCTTCGCTCTCGAGTAGGTTAATACTGCGTATGTCACGAATGAGCACTCCGTTAGCTGTCTTCACCTTCACCGTTCTTATCATTTCGTCGGTGCTTTTGATGGTTTCCGTAACTACTCCCAAAGACCAAGCGCTGAAATGTGCGCGTTCGTCGGCGATCATAACCACGTCCCCAACTTTGAATGGTCTTGTTTTGGCCATCCACTTCTGTCGAGTCTGCAAAGCCGGTAGGTACTCCCGTAGCCATCGCCTCCAGAAGACCTTGGCCAGATAGTTCGCTTGCTTCCACCCATGGAGGTAGCTCCCACGAAGGTTTACCGGCCCTTGGAAACCCTCGTTCGACCTTAGCGTCAATAAGTCGTTTGGGGTGAGCGCCAGGTGGGTGGGGTCGCCGTTCAATACTGGAACCAGGGGGCGGTTGTTCAGGATTCGCTCCACCTCAGTCATGACGGTGTTCAGGGTCTCGTCGTCGGGCGGCTGCTGCTCCATGATTGACAGCAATATCCGTCTGGCGGACCGGATCATGCGTTCCCATATGCCGCCTCGGTGACTGGCCTGTGGGGGGTTGAAATGCCAGCGTACGCCGTAGGCCACGGTTCGATTCTGCAGTTCGTCCCTGTTTATGTTCTTGTGCCAACGCTGCAATTCCCGTTGAGCGCCCACAAAGTTCGATCCATTATCTGAGTATATGTCGGCCGGTACGTCTCTTCGGTTGATAAATCTTTGCAAGGCCCGTAGAAACGAATCGGTCGTCATCGAATGTGCGACTTCTAGGTGCACCGCACGTGATTTCATGCACGTCATGATACATCCGTATCGCTTTTCTAATCTTTTCCCGCACTTGATCCACAAGGGCCCGAAATAGTCCAACCCGGTGTCACTGAACGGCCACCAGCCCGTAGTTACCCTGCATTCTGGTAGTGGGGCCATGAGTTGTTTGCCTGCTGTGGCATTGCGTCTCCTGCATTGTACACACCGTCGGATCACGCGTTTTACAGTCTCTCGTCCTCTCAACAACCAAAGACGCTTTCGGATGACGCTCGTCACGTGACTTTCCCCGGCATGTCCCTCTACGGCGTGGACGTGTTGAATCATTAGCTCTACTACGGGTTGTCTCGCAGGCAGCAGTATAGGATACTTTGTGTCGAAGTTCAGGTGGGCGTTGGTCAGCCTACCATCCACCCGCAGCAGTCCGTTGATGATTTTGGGGTTTAAACGCTTCAGCTCGCCTCTTGGAGATGGCATGTCTTCATTGGTCAGCCCCACTTCTTCCGCCCTCTTGAGTTCTCGGGCGAAAGCCTCGCGTTGTATCATTCTGAAAATATCGTACTCTGCCGCTTGTAGCTCATCGGGACCTATCGGGCCGACCGGTATCCGACCTGAGGGCCGTAGCCCTTTCATGACTAGTAAACTTATCTTGAACCTGGTTAACCAAACTAGCGAACGAAGCGTCTTCATCCAGGAAGAAAACCTGACCAGTCGCGATAAAATGGGCGACGCTTCGACGACGTTGGTTTGCTATCACTACGCCTTTGATCTCCAGTTCCAATTCCGTAGGGGGTTTTAATTCGAACACGGGCCAGTCCTGTTTGGGCAATTGCAGGAAGTTCGGCCCTCTCGTCCACGTGTCCAGTTGCCTGAAGTTGTTCGCACCTCGAGAGCACAGGTCGGCCGGATTATCGCCAGACCTGACATGACTCCACTGGTGCGTGGCCGATTCATCGTGGATAATCGTGAGCCGGTTAGCAACGAAAGTACTAAACCGGCTCCGTACGTTGTTAATGTAGTAAAGTACTATCGTTGAATCCGTCCAGAAGCTCACCGACCAAATGTAGAGATCGAAACATCTCTTCACAGCTTGCACCACCCTGACTGCCAACACGGCTGCGCTGAGTTCGAGGCGTGGGATTGAGACCGACTTCAGTGGAGCAACGCGGGCTTTGGCGAACAGGATCCTCGTGGTATATTGTCCATCTCCTGCGCACCATCGTCCGTACACCACAGCTCCATAACCGACTTCGGATGCATCGGAAAAGGCATGTAGTTCTCCAGTCCGTGTCGTATGGCCAGGGGTCAAACATCGTGGTATTCTTATGTCCCCTAATTTCTTCAAGGTGTTCAAAAATTCCTCCCAGTCCAGCCGGTCCCCTCGGTCCAGTGACTGGTCCCAATCAACCTTCTTACGGCACAGCCGCTGCAGCAAGATCTTTCCGGGTAGCAGCCATGGTGAGACGAAACCGAGCGGGTCGAACAAACTTGAGACGGCAGATAGTATGCCACGACGGGTTATTGGCAGCTCGGGAACGGTCAGTTCGAAAACAAAATCGTCCGTTCCCGCGTCCCATTGTATCCCTAAAGTGCGCTCGATAGGAAGTGGAGAGCCGTCCAAATCTCTTACCCTTTCGACCTTTTCGTGATACGGGATGACCTTCAGCACTTCCGAAGCGTTCGACATCCATTTAGTTAGATGGAAGCCACCCTCTTCCAGCAATCTCGTCAGACCCCTGAACTGCTCTAGAGCTGATTCCACATCATCGAATGACCCAAGGTAGTCGTCGACGTAGAAGTTCCTGCTGACGCTTTCTACCACCGTCCGATGTACCAGATCGCCATGTTTGTTCGCTGATTCTCGGAGGGCGTAGTTGGCACAAAATGGTGACGATATGGCTCCGAAGGGGTGGACGGTCATTCTATAATTCACCACTGCGTTGTCCCGGTCGCTCCCTTCCCACCACAGGAAACGCAAAGCATCTCGTTCTCCTACCGGAATCTTCACCTGATGGAACATTTCCCTAATGTCGGCAGACAAAGCCACTTTACCCACTCTGAAACGGTACAAAACATCGATCAGTGGTGTGGTCCAGTCAGGCCCCTGTAGTAGGCGATCGTTTAACGACTTGCCCTGGAACTTGGCCGCACAGTCGAAAACCACGCGCAGTTTATTGGGTTTTTTGGGGTTGATAACCGGATGGTGAGGCAGATACCAGATACCCCTTTTGCTGTCGGTGTTAACAGGCACCCTTTCAACGTAACCGAGGTCCTCGTTTCGCTTCATCAAATCCGCGTATCGTTCCCACAGATTCTGGTCTCGAATGAAGCGTTCTTTTAGTCGTAGTAATCGTTGGAGAACATAATTTCTGTTGTCAGTCCACGGGTCGACCGGTGTGCGCCATGGGAGGGGAACCTCGAACTGTTTTTGAGGCCTCTAGAGCCTTGCCGCACCGTTTGTAGAGCGAAGTGATCCTCTTGAGACAGCGATGGTCTTTCGTCTCCAATGTCATGGAACTCCTTTTCATAAAGCCGTTGCAGATGATACTCTATGCGGTCCGTTTCGGCGGATAAGTAATTCACGGAACCGCGTACCCCTACTGGACCGTATAACATCCATCCCAGAGCTGTGCGTACGGCATAAGGTGCCTGGCGGTCGCCCACTCTTTGGTCAAGCACCCAATGCGCCTCTGGCACGTCGCATCCGATGAGGAGATCCACCTCATCATCTTCCCAGTCTACGACGGTTACATCCTGCAGGTGGGGCCATCGAGTCAAGATTGCGTTCACCGACCTTGGTGCTCGCATGGGAAGATCCGCTAACGTGAATGCCTCCGTTGGTTCAATTTCCTCGTTAGTGTCTAGAGAGATGAGTTGCAGCCTTAATCTACCGGCAGTCATTACCTGTGTTCCGCCCACCGTGCTCACTGCTAACGACGTCGCACCTTTAGCCAGTTGGTGTTTGTCGGCAAACCGCTCTTTCACTAAAGTGGTGTCGGATCCACTATCAACGAAAGCCAACGCCTTGACTATCCCAGTCGGAGTCACTACTCCCACGGCCACTACGCTTAAACGTACCGGTTTACTGGCAGATTGTGAAGTTGAACAAATCACGCTGGGCTTGGCACTCGCCTCGGATATGGTTATTCTCGCCTGATGCAGCAGCCGATGGTGTCTGCCCGTGCAGCCCTCGTAACCACATCGATTCCTTGTTCTACAGGCTGCTGCCCGGTGCGTGGTGTTGAGACAGATGAAACATGCTCCTGCCATCCTCGCCATTCCCCACCGTTCGTCTATTGTGGCATTGCCGAACTTGGGGCATTCTGGTAGGCCATGGCTAGTACCACAGGATCTGCAATTTGGTTTCGCCGTAGCATCTCGTGAAATGACGTGTGTGTTGGTCCAAGGCTGGTACTTTGGATGTTCCCGTACAGGGGTTTGGACTTGGCTAGTACCGGGCTTGTTTGCTCGGTTGCTGTCCCGGATGAGTCGGCCGAATCTGCTGTCAGCTATCTTCGTTTGCCTGTCTAAGTATTCAGTCAGGTCTTCGAAGTTGGCTTCTCTGTCGCCTCGGCTTATCCGTTCAGCTTCTTCCGCCCACCGACCCTGTAGTTCGGGAGAGAGGTGACGGACTATGCCTTCCAAAGTGTGCATGGCGTCTAGGTCAGCTCTGTAACCTAAATGGTCGAGGGCTATTGAGCAGTTCTGCATCTTGATCACCAGGTCGGCCATGGTGTAGACGTCGCCCTTGGTTTTCTTTGCCTCTGCCATCACGCCCTCTATTAGGTTACGGGCTACTTTGAAAGGTTGGCCAAACAAGTCCCTCAGAATCTTTCTTGCCCTTGTGTAGCCTTGTTCTGGATCGAGCATGGTGCATCCGTCGATAGCTTCTCGCGCTCGGCCTCGGCAGTAGTGAGTAAGGTAAAGAAGCCTTTGCCCAGGGTCGGTTACCTTGTTTTCAACGAACGTCTCGAACTGTTTGACAAACTTGCAATATTGCTCAGCTCGCCCGTCGAAAACCGTTAACTCCACTCTAGGCAGATCGATCGATGGTGGTTTGTATTCGGCGACCGGCGTGGGGTTCCCTACCTTATTGCACTCTAACCTATCGGAAGTGTCGAAGTCACTGGTCCTATACTCTCGCTGTTTCTGTGTACACTTCTCTGCTTCATGCGCCTGTAGTCTAGCCGAAAGTAACTGTTGCTCTAGTTCTATTATTCTCAGCTTATATAAATCAACGTCCTTACGATCAATATTGCTTTCAATAACACATGAGCTAGCACTGACAGGACTAGGCGATCTAGCATTAACTAAAGAATCATAAGTACCCAAAACCTCCCCAGAGACTTGCCGTATTACTTCCTGTCCGGGTTCGACTGCCTTTGATCCTTTCCTTGGCATTTTGCGTGAATTTTCCTCGTTCCAAATAGATCTATTGAGTATTGTTACGAACGTTAGAGCAATGCGTAGCCAAATTCGCAACGGATCCCGAAATCAGAAGGCGATTATCCGTGATAATTCTACGATACTAGATTATTAAAATAAACAATGACGTAAACAATATACAAACCTCAATAATACGATCACAAAGTCTCAACAACGAGAAACCGAATAGCAGCGTGTGAGCAGACAGCACGTGCGTCACGCAGGTCCTGAACAAGGATGTGCCAAAATAGCGCTCTGGGCGCGAACAAACAACAATTGGTCCAGAAAAACAACCAGTTCGTAAAGACAAGTCAATAGTGTATGGAAATGAGTGATGTTGGGAAAAAACACTGAATCGCGAGGGAAAAAAAGGGGGATTTTCCACGACCGGCTGTTACATGCACTTACGCAGCATGTGACACAGGCCACTAGACACAGAGGTGGACAGCACCCGTCTCTCCTTGACTTAATCATAACGCGGCACCATCAGGACGTTAAGGAAATTAAGTGGGAAGGGCCACTTGGAAAAAGTGATCATGTGGTCCTAAGGGTTACACTAAGACTAAGCAAGGCGCCGAAGGAAATCGTCTTACGTAGGCGCTATGGAATAATCAACATAGGTGAACTGAAGAAGGCGGCGGAGGAAATTCAGTGGACACCGAGACACACAAATGCCTCCGTAGAGGAACGTTGGGAGACCATCAAGATGGGGCTACTCGAACTTACAGATGAGTTCGCACCCCTGATGGTGGCAAGCAGTATAAATCTACCCCCATGGTGGAAGTCAAAAGTCCGCAAGGCCATAGTTATTCGTAGGCAACGATGGGCGGCGTACAAGCTGTACAGAGCTCAGGGGCATGGAATAGCTATAAGATGGCTAGGAACAGGGCTCAAGAGATCCAAAGAGTAGAGAAATATGCCTTCGAGCGTCGGTTAGCTGCGTCGGTCCGCACAAACCCAAAGCGATTCTACGCCTACGTGCAATCTCACAAACGTATGAGAGAGAGCGTAGCAACTTTGGAAGGAGCACAGGGACGACTAGCTCTAAACGACGGAGACAAGGCTGACATCCTCTTGGAATTCTTCAAGAGCATATATCGACCAGAAAATAGTTTGGAGGAAAGAATGGAGGGCCCACAGACGCCTCCAATACCCGAACTTACTGTAGGAGAAGAAGTGTACGCGGAGTTGCAAACGATGAATAGAAATAAAGCAGCAGGCCCAGACGGGATTCATCCAGCAATCGTTCAGCCTCTGGCCGAGGTCCTGAAGTCTCCGGTGACGAAGCTGTATGAAACGTCACTTAGAGAGGGAATTGTGCCGGGAGACTGGAGGAGAGCAACAGTGGTAGGCATTTACAAGAGTGGGCCCCGGCAAAAGGCGGAAAATTACCGGCCGGTTAGCTTGACTTCAGTACTGTGTATGTGCCTGAAGCGAATAGTCAGGAAACAGATCTCTAGGCATTTGGTTCAACACAACCTCATATCAAATGCTCAGCATGGGTTTGTGGCAAGGCGGTCCTGTCTGACGAATCTCCTGCTGTTCCTCGATGAGGTAACCAAGCGTCTGGACGAAGGGCAATCGATTGAGGTCTGTTAGTTGGACTTCAGCAAGGCATTTGATTCCGTGAACCACAGATTTCTGGACGTCAAACGGCAGTCCATGGGAATTGTTGGAAAGACAGGACAATGGATAAGTAGTTTCTTAGCAGGGCGAACCTCTAGTGTTCAGGTGGGGAGTCATGTTTCAAAACCGGAAGGTGTAACAAGTGGAGTGCCACAAGGCTCGGTGCTCGGCCCTATGCTCTTCCTCATCTTCATCAACGACCTAGCACGTGGGCCTACAAACCCCACCTTTATGTTTGCCGATGACGTCAAGATAGCTGGGGTCCCCCAAGGGTCGGTCTTAGGTCCTCTTCTTTTCCTGATCTATATAAACGATCTACCGACAGCCCTTCCTGCGAACATTGCCATGTACGCAGATGACGTTACCCTCTGGAGTTCAAGCGTTGAAGACCTTCAAATTGCAGTTTATGAAACAAAACGCTTGTCCAAGGATTGGAACCTCCCAGTTAATGATGACAAATGCGTGAGCATGTCTTTCGGCAGAGAGACTGGTCACACGTTTTCCATTAATGGAGCAGCCACACTGCCAAGGGTTGACCCACACAAGGTGCTCGGTTTCTGGTTAGATTGTAACTTATCCTTCTCCCATCATCACGAACTTGCGAGCAAGTCTGCCTTTCGAGTCCTAAACATGATTCGAAGGCCCTTCCCGCGCATATCTAGGGATGATTTCCCCATAATTTTTGGGCACGTATATCCGACCTCTACTGGAGTACGGTAGTCAGATAGTGCACTCTGGTCTTGTCCGAGACCGTGAGATCCTAGAAAGAGTTCAGCGGGCCTCCACCAAAGCAGTAAGGGGTCTATCCCATCTACCTTATCCCGTCCGCTTGTCACTCCTCAACCTCTATCCCCTTGACGTAAGACGCGTAAGAGGTGATCTGTTTTTGATGTTCCACCTTTTTGAAACAGGTCAAAGCGATTGCTTCTTCTCCGTCTGTCCAGCCTCCTCTCTCCGTGGTCACAGCAGAAAAGTTTTCAAATCGAGGCCACGCACTTCACTAAGGATTAACTTTTTTAGCTATAGGGTTATTACTCTGTGAAATGCACTTCAGGAAGATATTGTTCTCTCGCAGAACAAAACTATCTTCAAGAAAAAGCTAGACCTCTACCTGGGTCTCTCCTAATAATTCCCTTTGTCAAAAAACAAGAAAAACACAAAATAGTTGTCTTTTATCGCATATATCTTCATGAATGCCGCACCCCCACTCAGCTTAAGGCACTGTCCACAGTGTGACACTGAGGTCATATGTATCTTGTTTTCGCTGCCACCCCCCCCCCTTCCGCTTCTTTTTACTCTCGTTTCAGCTCGGTGAATCCGACAGAAGATCAAAGATTTCCTAAAGAACCGGGACAATTGGGCTCAAAGCCTCGAATTTGTGTAGTACTTCAAGACTTCAAGACTTCAAGACATCTGATCTGATCTGACCTTGCGGGGTGCAATTTTATGAAGTACGCGGAGTGAGCTGTTTGTAGTGGACAGGCTGTAAGCAGCCATTTTGGTGCTCGACTGATGTAACTCTAGAGTCTTGGTAATGCAGTTACTGAGCCTTCCCAAGCAGCGCGCTCCTTATTAATCCGGATCGAGGTAAAATGCCACGAGTACAGTTAGAATTAGAAGTTCCTCCAAAGAGGAGTAGAGCTGTGGCTCCGGGACGGAGCCAATTGAGGGAGAGTGCAATGTTACGAAATTTGAAGGCAGTCGCGTAACATAGGATTAAGCGCACGAACTCATACTCTTTCTCTGTTCTGGAGGAACGCATCGACCTGATGGACTCCAAAGATAGCTGAAAACAGTGTTATTATCAGGGACTGGATCGTAATGTACATTTCCTTTCTTACTGTAATTGCATTTGTAATGTACCACTTTTCCTCGATAAATTCTCGTTGTGATCAGCTCATCTTGTTGAGTGTTACACCTATTTTTTTGGGGGGGGGGAGGGGGGAGGATGCTAGACTTTTTCTACAGGCCCTGGAAACTGGGTGTAACATGCCAGTGCATAATTTACTGGGAGAAAATCATAAACTCTCTTCGGGACATTTTTTAAGTCTTTAGCTGATTATTCAAGTTTGTGATCCATATAATAGATTTTAAAATAAACATTTATTTACAAAAGTTAAATGAATATTCTGTATGCATTCATCATCATCATCATCATCGTACAGCGTTAAACAGTAGGGCAAGCCCCACTGACCACTGCCTTTCTCACCATGTTGCACCCTGAATTAGAAAATATGAATATACAAGGCGGACAAGGAATGGACCTACACGGGTGGGAAAAGGAAAGAATGCCCTAGAAGCCAACACACAAAATACACAGTCTAACAGTACAAACGCACATCGATCAGTCATTCCGATTCGATAGAAAGTGGCAACACGATCACCACTGTTCGCGGTTCGCAGCCATATCCTTCAGTGTCTCCAGCCAACTGGTAGACGGATCTTTTGGACCCCAACCACGAAGACGTGGAGCACCTATTTTTCCTAAGTCTGCTGTACATTTCCTCCTTCCTCGCTGCCACGTCATCTGTTGACCTCCACGTGGTCTCTTCCACTCCTGAGGAGGAACGGAGAATAAGACACGGTATGGTAGGCGTGTGTTTGTCATACGTACCACGTGCCCCAACCAACGAAGTCTACTAAGCTGTATACACTGTGACAGAACGTTCTCTGAATTAGTACTCAATACTCGCTTTCTGACCTCAGCATTACTCACTCGGCTATTCCACCCAATCTTAGCAATACTACGTAAACATCGGTGGTCGAAAACCTCGAGACGACGAATATCTTCGGCACAGACCCCAAGTCTCGCAACCATACAACAAAACTGACCGCACCGTGGCACAGTATACACGGCCTTTCAACTTCAGTGAAATATCAGGTCTGCGCCATAAGTGCTTCAGTCCAGCGTACGCCGCTCGAGCCGCGTGCTCACCTCTACTACAGTGCTCCCATCCGTCGTCACGTTGCTGCCGAGGTAGGTGAAGTGGTCGACAGTTGTTAGTTCCTCCCCATCGAGCATCAAGCTCGGAATCGTTGACGTCCAGTCTTGTAACATCACCTTGCACTTTGAAGGTGCAAAGCGCATGCCGAATGGAGCTGCAGCTCTCCCAAGTCTATCTAGTGCACGTTGGGCATGTTCCGTGGATTCAAGCAAGCAGACAAGATCTTCGGCGTAATCTAGGTCACACAGCTTTCCACTATTTCCTAGTTGGACGCCTACATCCTGAAGATTTTGCAACGCACTGTCCATTATTTCGTCTATGACGAAGTTGAACAGTGTAGCGGCTTCGCAGACACCAAATTCAATAAAATACAATTGCGAGCTTAGAGCTTAGGCGCGCTTTGTTTAAGTCCACATGTGTCACTATATGAACATTACCATTTTTTGTTGTTGTTGTTGTTGCCTACGTGCCTTGTACATGGTTTGGCACGTCCCTGTCCCCACTTAAGGTTTCTAGATAGAGAGCACGGGGAGAGGATACCCCACCAGTTCACGCGTGAGTAACCTTCTCTGCGGCTATATATGGCCCAGAGGTCCTTAGATCACCTTAGAGGTGCTGAGCACAAACCTTTTCCAGCTGGAACTATTCAGCTGGTTTTTGGCTCAACTCACGACGCTCTCTTAGGTCGAAGTTCTCCTACTCGGTCGTCCTTCTGGAGGGGGACTGATGTAGCGGCTTCGCAGACACCAAATTCAATAAAATACAATTGCGAGCTTAGAGCTTAGGCGCGCTTTGTTTAAGTCTCTCTCTCATACGTTTGTGAGACTACGCCTACGTGCAATCTCACAAACGTATGAGAGAGAGCGTAGCAACTTTGGAAGGAGCACAGGGACGACTAGCTCTAAACGACGAAGACAAGGCTGACATGCTCTTGGAATTCTTCAAGAGCATATATCGACCAGAAAATAGTTTGGAGGAAAGAATGGAGGGCCCACAGGCGCCTCCAATACCCGAACTTACTGTAGGAGAAGAAGAAGTGTACGCGGAGTTGCAAACTTTGAACAGGAACAAAGCAGCAGGTCCAGACGGGATTCATCCAGCAATCGTTCAGCCTCTGGCCGAGGTCCTGAAGGCTCCGGTGACGAAGCTGTATGAAACGTCACTTAGAGAGGGAACTGTGCCGGGAGACTGGAGGAGAGCAACAGTGGTAGGCATTTACAAGAGTGGGCCCCGGCAAAAGGCGGAAAATTACCGGCCGGTTAGCTTGACTTCGGTACTGTGTAAGTGCCTGGAGCGAATAGTCAGGAAGCAGATCTCTAGGCATTTGGTTCAACACAACCTCATATCAAATGCTCAGCATGGGTTTGTGGCAGGGCGATCCTGTCTGACGAATCTCCTGCTGTTCCTCGATGAGGTAACCAAGCGTCTGGACGAAGGGCAATCGATTACGGTCTGTTACTTAAACTTCAGCAAGGCATTTGATTCCGTGAACCACCGATTTCTGGACGTCAAACTGCAGTCCATGGGAATTGTTGGAAAGGCCAGACAATGGATAAGTAGTTTCTTAGCAGGGCGAACCTTTAGTGTTAAGGTGGGGAACCATGTTTCAAAACCGGAAGGTGTAACGAGTGGGGTGCCACAGGGCTCGGTGCTCGGCCCTCTGCTCTTCCTCATCTTCATCAACGACCTAGCACGTGGGCTTACAAACCCCACCTTTATGTTTGCCGATGACGTCAAGATAGCTGGAGTAGATATAGAACTTGACGTGTTAGCAGTACAAAACTGGGCACGCAAATGGGACCTTCCACTAAACCTCACCAAGTGTCAATGCTTGACCACAAATACAGGGGCTAGTGAGAATAGGGTGGGTTCGTTGCAAGTGGTCTCGCAGGTCAAAGACTTGGGCGTTATAATGGACAACAGCTTTAAGCCGTCAAAGCAGTGCACCTCAGCAGCCAATACGGCCAGGAGGGAACTCTTTCGAGTTAGATCCATTATGTCGTGTAGAGATCCGGAGATATTCGTTCCGATATATCAGGCCATAGTTAGGCCGCATATGGAGTACTGCGTGCAGGCCTGGGCACCGTACTACCAGAAAGATATCGACTGTCTGGAGAAAGTGCAAGGGCTAGCCACTAGAATGGTGGCTGGGCAAAGGGGGTTTAACTACACAGAGCGTCTCCGTGCCCTAGACCTATTCTCGATGGAAAGACGGCGCATTCGCGGGGATTTGATAGAAACCTTCAAGGTAATGAAAGGACTGTCAGGAATAAGTCGAGAAGACCTTTTTTCGCTGATCCCCGAGAGCGGCACAAGGGGGCATAGCCTTAGATTACAAAGGAAACATTCGAGGCTCCAAATTAGGGCGAAGTACTTCTCAAATAGAGTGGTACCCTATTGGAATAAGCTCCCGGAAGAGGTCATAAATACCACAACAGTGAAGGCCTTTAAGAAAGCACTAGACCTATGTTGGGTGGCGGTATACCCCGAGTTAGGCTAAGCAGCTTTTAGGGTCAGATGCAATTTACTTATTGTTTCCACCTTACTCTGCCAGGGCTGATACTGCACAAAATTTCTGCCTTTCAGAAAAAGAAAATCACGCAGTGTTGGGAGCTACGGAAACGCGCCGACAACACAACTATCTGGACACACGATTGGCTCTAGCCACACCAAGTCCTGTGCAAACTGAACTGAACTGAACTGAACTGAAGTCCACCGGTGTGAAAATAAGAACACGTAAAAAAAAAGAAGAAGAACCTTCGTCACACTACGTCAAAACGGCAAGGCGCGCTCCAGCTCATCAGCTCTGGTGATTAGCTAGATCAGCCTCCCTTCTTCTGTACTTCATACAGGGCAATCAATACAAGTACAAAAACCATCAATCGCTGTCGTTCTGCGTCTTTATTCGCTGGACGGGAATTGAGTCCACAAGTCGTGCGTTCGACCAAATTGGTGAGCCCGTTCCAAGTTATTATTAATTTTTATTTATTTATTATATCGTCCGTGCCCTTCAGCGTTCCTTTTGTTTTCGTTGTGCACATACGTATTGAGCCTTTTTTGGTGTTAATTTCGATCAGCCATCGTATATTTATTTTGCTGTCTATTTGATATGGATGACGCTAAGTTAACTATGTCTGACCCTGCGGTGCCTGAAACGCTCTCTATTGCGCGCCCAGTGAAAGCGTTACCTTTCATTCCGGGTAATCCCTCTCTTTGGCTGACTCATCTGGAAGCACAGTTTGCTGCCTCCAGAATCACCTCCCAGCAACAGAAGTATGTGCATCTCACTGCCGAACTTCCTTTAAATATTCTTGAAGCTGTCGAGGATATCATCTCCAACCCACCCACGGACAAGCCTTATGATATGCTTCGCCAGGCTATCTTAGATCGCACCGGGGTCTCCGACTCAAACCGTCTTCGTCAGCTGCTTAGTGGCATTTCCCTCGGTGACCAGAAGCCTTCACAGCTTCTGCGTCGTATGCGACAGCTGGCCAAGGGCATCCAAGTTGGTGACATGATGTTGCGAGAATTGTGGATGCAGCAGCTACCCCAACAAGCGCAATGCACTCTGGCCCTTCTCGTAGATGAAGTCTCACTAGACAGACTGGTTTTGGCGGCGGACCGCTTTATGGAAACCGCCTCCGCCCAAATTAGTCAGTGTGTTCGTTCGTCCACAACCACTACGGAGGCGACTCTCACAGATTTAGCTGCACAACTCAGTGCCCTTCGGGCGGACGTGACCGCTATTCAGTCTTCACGTTCGGCACGTCGTAGCCGCTCCCCAACTCGCACCCGTCGGCCTATTGCCGCTCGCAGTCCTCCTAGGCCATCCTCTCCCGATGCACACACTTGGACATGGTGTTGGTATCACCGCCAGTATCGTGCCAGCGCCAGGAAATGTACACCCCCGTGCACGTTCCACGACAACCAGGGAAACTCGTCGGCCAACGTGTAGGTACGGCAGCGCTCGTTGGCCTCCCTACACCCTGCCGTCTTCTATTTATCAAGGACCTCATCTCCCACCGTCAGTTTTTGATTGACACTGGCGCACAGATCAGTGTCGTTCCCCCTAACCCTTCTGATCGTCAGCACCGGAAAACTTTAGAGCTTCAGGCCGCCAATGGGTCTCGTATATCCACTTTTGGTACTAGGCGTCTCAAGTTAGATCTGGGGTTGCGTCGTTTTTTCCAGTGGACTTTTTGTCATTGCTGACGTTTCCCAGCCCATCTTAGGAGTTGATTTTCTGCATCATTTCAACCTTTCGTTACATCCCGCTTCTCGTAAGTTAACCGACCCTGTGACTCATCGTGCTGTTGTTGGATCTGTCTGCTTGGTCAACGTTGTTCGACCGTCCGTAGCTCCTATCGCCAACGATACCTTCGCCAAAATTTTAGCAGAGTTTCCGTCTCTAACCGGACCGGCAAACCACTTACCCATGGTGCGCTCGGCTGTTGTACATCACATCAGTACCGCTGGACCTCCTGTTTTTGCCCGTCCGCGTCGCCTAGCCCCAGACAAACTGGCCGTCGCTCGTCTTGAATTCCAGAAAATGCTAGACCTAGGCATCATCCGTCCTTCGAACAGCCCGTGGGCCTCTCCATTGCACATGGTGCCGAAGAGAACTTCGGGCGACTGGCGTCCGTGTGGTGACTATCGTCGCCTCAATCAGGTCACAACGCCAGATCGATATCCTGTGCCTCACATTCATGATATCACGTCTGCTCTGGCTGGATCCACCATCTTCAGCAAAATCGACCTGGTCCGGGCTTATCATCAAATTCCGGTCGCCGACGAGGACGTTGCAAAAACCGCCGTTACCACTCCGTTTGGTCTATTTGAGTTTCTCCGTATGCCATTTGGCTTGCGCAACGCGTCCCAAACGTTCCAGCGGTTTATTGACGGTGTTACCCGCGGACTGCCCTTCGTTCACGCTTACATCGATGATATTCTTGTCGCTAGCCCCAGCGTTGACGAACATCAGCTTCATCTTCGACAGCTCTTTCAGCGGTTAACAGAGCACGGTGTTACCATCAATGCCGCCAAGACTGAATTAGGGAAGCCGTCATTGCTCTTCCTCGGCCACATCATCGACGCCAACGGCATTCGTCCGGCTGAAACCAAGGTCAGTGATATTGCTGAATTTCCACTTCCACAGTCCTTCAAACAGCTTAAACGTTTTAACGGCTTTGTCAATTATTACCGCCGGTTCATCCCACACTGCGCCACCCTGATGCAACCGCTCACTGATCTTTTGCGGGGCAAACAACGAACCCTCATCTGGACCGATCAAGCCCAGGAGGCCTTTTCTCAGCTCAAACAGGCCTTGTCGTCTGCGGTTCTTCTCCGTCATCCGGATCCCCATGCTCCCGTCAGTATCGCTGTTGATGCTTCCGATGTCGCACTTGGCTGCGTTCTCCAGCAGGCCGTGGACGGCGCCTGGGAGCCTCTGGCTTTTCACTCACGCCGCCTGTCTTCCGCAGAATCCAAATACAGTGCGTTTGGTCGTGAGTTACTTGCCGTCTACACCGCCATACGTCACTTTCGCCACGCTCTGGAAGGACGGGAATTCATCATTTTCACAGATCACAAGCCACTACTGTATGCTTTCCGCAACGCGTCTGATCGTCATTCTCCACGAGAAATTCGCCAGCTGGATTTCATATCGCAATTTTCTACCGACATTCGTCATATCTCCGGGTCAGCTAATGTGGCTGCAGATACTCTTTCCAGGATCCACAGTCTCGGGTCGCCCGCTGCTCTCGGTATCAATCTCGAGGACCTGGCACAAAGCCAGCAGGATCCTGAGTTTCAACAAACCATTCGCGATACAAGTCTCCGAGTGCGGGCTTTGCCTCTTCCGTCATCTGCTGGCACTATCCTCTGCGACACCACCTTGGATCACCCAAGGCCAATCGTACCACTTTCACATCGCCGTCCAATTTTCGATGTGTTGCACGGTCTATCCCATCCGGGTATCAAGGCCACATGCAAACTAGTCCGTGCCCGATTTGTTTGGCCAAACATGGATCGCGACGTTCGTCAATGGGCACGTAACTGCATTGCTTGTCAGCGAGCCAAAATACAGCGACATACCACCAGTCCAGTCGGAAATTTTGAGACTCCAGACGCCCGTTTCGCTCACGTGCACGT
Source organism: Fasciola hepatica (assembly GCA_948099385.1). Taxonomy (NCBI): domain Eukaryota; kingdom Metazoa; phylum Platyhelminthes; class Trematoda; order Plagiorchiida; family Fasciolidae; genus Fasciola; species Fasciola hepatica. Next base: position 3,209,559 of record CANUEZ040000164.1, read on the forward strand.
CGACATTGTGGGACCTTTGCCACCATCCCGAGGTATGATCTATCTACTCACTTGTATTGATCGTTTCACTCGTTGGCCCGAGGCCATACCCATTCCGGATGTATCCAGTGAAACTGTCGCCCGTGCGTTCATGGAACACTGGATTTCCCGCTTTGGTTGTCCTACCACAGTAACCACCGATCGAGGAGCTCAGTTTGAATCTGCCACTTTCGACAATCTCCTCCAACTGACTGGCACTAAGCGTATTCGCACCACAGCTTATCATCCCCAGGCAAATGGCTTGGTCGAACGTTTTCACCGGCACCTCAAAACTTCGCTCAGTGCTCACAACAATCCTCAGTGGACGGACGTCTTACCACTGGTTTTATTGGGCATTCGCAATACGTTGCGCAGCGACACTCCCTGCACACCTGCGTCCATGACATTCGGCACCACCGCTCGTCTCCCTGGTGAATTTGTCGCACCCAAGGTGAGCGCACCTTTCCCCAACCTTGGAGACTACACTCAACGTCTCATGATCTACATGCGTCAGAAGATTGGTATTCCTGTCCGTTCGACAGATCGGCCGTCGTTTATTCCCAGTCACCTACATACGTGCACGCACGTTTTTCTGCGTACGCCGAGCCGCCGCCCGTTGACTCCAGCTTATTCTGGCCCGCACAAAGTCATTCGGCGTTTAGAAAAAACGTTCATCATCGATCTCAATGGTCGGCAAGAAACCGTCAGCATCGACCGCCTTAAGCCAGCGTTCGTCGACTCGGAAACCCAGCCTACGCCGTTGCCCGTCGATGGTAAAAACACAGACGTTTGCCCGACCCCAACAACATCTAGCTCCAGCACGCGTGAGTCACAGGTCGACCCCCCATCACGTTCCACCAGGTCTGGTAGGCATGTTCGTTTCCCTGCACGATTCGTTGACTTTTTTGTTCTTACATAGATTTCCCCTTTTGATTGCATACTGTATCCAGTTTTTCTTATCTCTTCTAGGGTCAGTCGTTGTTTACCTAGGAAGGATCTGGCACACCACTAACAATGGACATGTGTCACTATATGAACATTACCATTTTTTGTTGTTGTTGTTGTTGCCTACGTGCCTTGTACATGGTTTGGCACGTCCCTGTCCCCACTTAAGGTTTCTAGATAGAGAGCACGGGGAGAGGATACCCCACCAGTTCACGCGTGAGTAACCTTCTCTGCGGCTATATATGGCCCAGAGGTCCTTAGATCACCTTAGAGGTGCTGAGCACAAACCTTTTCCAGCTGGAACTATTCAGCTGGTTTTTGGCTCAACTCACGACGCTCTCTTAGGTCGAAGTTCTCCTACTCGGTCGTCCTTCTGGAGGGGGACTGATGTAGCGGCTTCGCAGACACCAAATTCAATAAAATACAATTGCGAGCTTAGAGCTTAGGCGCGCTTTGTTTAAGTCCACCGGTGTGAAAATAAGAACACGTAAAAAAAAAGAAGAAGAACCTTCGTCACACTACGTCAAAACGGCAAGGCGCGCTCCAGCTCATCAGCTCTGGTGATTAGCTAGATCAGCCTCCCTTCTTCTGTACTTCATACAGGGCAATCAATACAAGTACAAAAACCATCAATCGCTGTCGTTCTGCGTCTTTATTCGCTGGACGGGAATTGAGTCCACAAGTCGTGCGTTCGACCAAAACAGGAATGGGGACATGGAACATCCTTGTTGAACACCACTGGTCGTTTCGAACCGACCGGATAGTTCACCGTAAACTCTAATGCGGCCAGAAGTATGAGAATACAATGACTCCAGTAGGTTCACGAACTTCTGGGGCATACCTTTTTCGATAAAGAGTACTGAAAAGCGCTGCTCGATCAAATGAATCGAAAGCGCCTTTCAAGTCTAAGAAAATCATTATTGTCGGTCGGCGATGCGTGTGACGCGTTTCAAGTAGTCGGCGAAGAGTAAAAATCTGATCGATGCATCCTTGACCTGGGCAGAATCCAGCCTGCTGTTCGCGGGCATTCCTCTCGCGAGCCCGTGTAAGACGGTGCAGTAGAATTGAGGCTAATATTTTGGTAACTATCGGAATTAAGTTAATCCCACGATGGTTACCACAGTCATTGCGTATTCTCTTCTTGAACATCGGAACAATCAATGACTCACTCCATATTAACGGAATACGCTCCTCGTTCCAAATGTCACATATTAAAGCGGTAAGTGATTTTACCAAAACATTCCCACCCAGTTTGAAAAGAACTGGGGGAAGTTCGTCGGGACCTGCCGCTTTCCCTCGCTTTAGTGATCGAATTCATGACTACTTCTACTTCCGATGGGGGCTCAAGGGATACCACCCAAGGAGTCGCAGTTGTTGATACAGGAGTAAATACACCAGCGTGCGGCCAGCTAATCTGTTCCTTGAAGTATTCGGCCCAACGGTCCAGCCTTTGCTCTTTGCCATGGATGGATTCTCCATTTCTATCGCAAATCGTTTCACTGACCTGGATGCGCCGTCCACCGGTGTCACGAATCAGTTTGTACAGTCTCTGACTGTTACCTGAAGCAGCTGCTGTTTCCATTTCTTCGGCTACCTTGACCGACCAATTTTCGCGATCATCCTTAAGGCTTTTCGTAACTTGCCTTTGCAGCTTTCTCCGCATCTTATTTATCTCCTTACGGTTCGAGAGCTGACGCTTTTGCTCCATTATACTCAGTGACTGTTGCGAGATCCACTGTCTTTAATGGATAACGAATCTAGGACCACAAACAAAACCCGATGCAACGAGCATCGCCTGTTTGATATGAGCTAAATGCTAATCTACATTACTGTTCGTCGTAGATCGTAGCTCATGTGCTAACTTCTGTTCATAACGGGTGCGTACATTGGGATCACACAAACGTTGCACAGCTAATCGGGTTTTCGGTTTGCGATGATGACCATGGAGCTGGAGAGATAATCGCATTAAAACTAATGCATGGTCCGACTTTACGTACGTGGACCAGTAAGATCTACAGTTCTGAACAGAACTGCGCCACCGGTAGCTTACGGCGATATGATCAATCTGACTCAAAGTACCTGTAGAGTTAGAGCGCCATGTTGCTGTGCGACGCGAGCTGTGTTGGAAATTTGTGCTAGACAAGAACAATCGATTGTCTGCACAAAACTGGAGTAGCCTATCCCCGTTATCTGTACGCTCAGAAGGTAAAGCACAAGGGCCACCTAAACAGGCTTCTGACACTAAGTTTGCCAACTTGTGCATTGAAGTCACCAGCTAGCACTAGAATGTTAGAACCTTTACTGCGGCGAACGAGAGTGGCGATTTCATCATAGAACTCATCTTTCTGTGCGTCTGAGCTGCAGTCCGTTGAGGCGTACGCCGAGATCACAAACAAATTGCGCTTAACACAACTATTCTTTCGAACGCCGACTGACCCTCGGAGTCTCACAGCACATAAACGACTGTTAACAGGGATCCAGTCTAGAAGCGCATCCTCGGCCTTCTCAGTCACGACTATTCATACACCACGTTGACCAGTAGCTCGAGCTACTTCGTCTCCCGAGGTGCGCAGAATATACCTCGATGAGATACCAGGAGCAGTTAGTTGAATTTCACTGCTCGGATCCTGGATACGCGTTTCACTCACGCAGCAGACATCAATCTTCAGAGGGGTCATTGTGAGGGCTAGGCACGCCTGCTGACCGGCCTGCATGAGTGTACGCACGTTGAAGGAGCCGAGATTAAGAGGCTGACGAGGCTTGAGAAAATGTGAGTTACCAGACGGAGGATTATTCCCGACACTATTTGGCAGTGAAACGTTGTGAGTATCGACCGTGCTGTCAGTGGGAGCATTATGGATGGATAGAGGGGGCAAAGATAGGTGGTTAGGGACAGAAGAAAAAGGTTGAGTAAAAGAGAGGGAACTGTGAGCAGTAGCCCACTTATCACTACCCACCCCACTCGATGCAATGGGCAGCGCGGTCCTGAATATCCTGCGTGACGACCGATACAGTATGGAATTCTTTGTATTCGTGCAGTTCATGGGAGATGTTGGACGGGTACTGCTAGGGTGTCCAACCACAAAGCAGGAGAACGATTAGGGTCCTCATCCAAAGCCTTTAGTTCTAACAAGAACCTATCCGCAAGGCAGCGGGATGGCTTAGTGGAAGCCCATTTGCTTGGATTAATTATTCTTCCACTGATTTTGCCGATTGAGTTGCCAGTTCAAATCGACCCCCAACCTGTAGGACCAGGAGACTGGACTTTGTCTGGCCTCAACCCATTGACCTGTCAGATATGATTGCAGCTGCGGCTTGAAGAAGCCATCCTGTATAGCTCTTTGGGTCATAGAGGCGCGCAAGCCATCACACCACGTCAAGGTGCAGTGTCGTCGTGATGGCTGTATGCATTCGGGTACAAACAATAATAGAATCTGATAAAGTATTCATCAGGCTTCATGGAAATGTATAGAACAAATCTGCACCAGCCTCTGAAACCATCCAGTTACCTGTCAACCGTGATGTTCTCTCCAGAAACATGATACCCTGCCAAATTACTCAAGAATACTTCCCAGATATCTCTTATGGGAGCAAATATGTCACGAGCCCAGCGAATTGACCCATATATTTTTCGACAAAGTAAATATGGTTGAGAAGGATGCTAAAAGTTCATTGAAAGCGCTGCCCTCAAAAGAGGATTTCCATCTATAGGACTGAATAAAAGTTCAACTGAAATGCTGTTTCGATGAAGAGCGTCAGTGTGGATTAGGCAGCCACTAAGGGCTTTCATTTCTGTCGCATCTGTTCTTTCCCATTTGTCTCCCTTGATTTTCTCGCCTTCCCTGTTTATGCAGTCAACTACGGTTTCTATCCTTTTCCATTGATGGAAAGAAGAAATGCTTCAGTAGAGGAACTACGTGATTTGGAAGGAAGTTTGATTCCTAGGCAGTTTGAGTGTGTTCTTGAGAGTCCCATCCTCTGACAGTGGTCTACTATACCCCTTCGTTGTTCTCTTTGCCAAGGACAGTTTTTTTATCATGGTCCATTTTCCACATCATCACCTATTTTATTGCTCTCTCTCTCATTACTATTGCCCAAGGTTTGCATAGAGTCAATAGTCGCAATATCTGCTGGGTTAACTTCTTCATCCGAAGTAGTCTTCTGGTAGTAATGACTGACGATCCTCGTCTTCTTCGCCCAATATTTCAACCTCAGCACTGGTTTGCCCATTATCATCATCGTCAAACGCAATATCAAGACTGGCGAAGATGTTTTTCTCCTATTTGCACCAAGAAGATATAGGGATGTGTGCGTCTTTAGCTATGCAATGCCAAGAATATTGTTTCTTAAACAGGATTATCAAGACTTCCAGGTCTTTATCTGGTTGTATATATATATATATATATATATATATATATATATATATATATATATTCACGGTTCACTTCATACGCCCCCTGAATGATGGCATCATTGGATCATCTAACTCCCCTTGGAGTGCGCAGGTTCTTGTAACTAAGGACGCGACTCATGAGAAATGATTGGCTGTAGATTGTAGTCAAACTGCCAAGCGCTTCACTTGGTTGGATGCCTATCCACTACCCCGAATCGACAAAATGGTCGAGGCGATATATCTTAATGCGTTACACAATGCCGTGGATTTGGTGAATGCGTATCGTCAGGTTCCTATCGCAGAGCACGAGAAGCCATACACCGCGTCTGAGGTTTGTGGTTCTTTATCAGTCTGGGTGTATACCGTTTGGGGTTACCAATGAAGTTGCCTGTTTTCGACACACTGTTGACGAAATCCTGAAGGTTGAAGGTGCACATACGTTCTCTTACAAAGACAGCGTGACCAAGGAAGCCCACGATCGAAACCTTGGGCGTTTCCTGTGAGCCACGGCAAAATACGGTATCACATTCAAGACGACCAAAACTGTGACGGCCGCCAGTAAAATCCAACTTTTGGGTTACCTGATATCGCAAGAAGGGGTAAAACACGACCCTGATCGGATAAAACCCTTGCGATAGATTCTACCGCCAAAAGATATGAAGTCGTCACGTCGTGCCGTCGACATCTTTTCCTACTACTCGCAGTGGATACCGTCATTTTCTGACAGGATCAATCCACTTTTGAAAAATACAACTCTTCGTCTACCATTGCATGCAAAATGTTGATCCGAACTCAAGCAATGTAATGCGCTATGGTTGTAACAGTGGACCAAATCGCTCCCTTGGTAGTTGGAACGAACACTGGATATCGCAGTAGCCGCCTCACTAAGCCAAAATGACCGTCGCGTAGCCTTCTTTCGTACGCTAACAGCCAGCGGAAGATATCACTCTGCTATCGAAAAAGAGGCATGTGTAACTGGTGAAACTCCTCGTAACTGGCAGCATTATCACCTAGACAACCACTTCAGGCGTATCAGTGACCAACGATCCGGGGTCTTCGTGTACAACCAAAAGCAAGAACGGCAAGATTCAATAATATACACTTGAATTATCCAATATTAGTATTGCTATGACAATTTACAAACCCGGAGAAGACAATGCGGTTTGTAGATACGCTGTTGCAACTTATGTGGTACTTTTTTCGATGAGACCAAGTTAAGGGAACTACACAATCTGCCATACCCCTCCGGAGTTTCTCGAACGACCCGTTTTGTGCGATCTCTAAAGCTACCCTATTCGATTGAAGAGGTTAACATGATTTCACGGTGGATTCATTGCGAACGACATCCTTGACTGGCGTTACACTGTTGTTTTAAAGGAATATAGCCAAGACTTTTGTGGTACTTTACTGGAATGATAGTCGGGATATCATTTATATAATTAAACACCGGCCTATAGTCAGCTACGACGCCATCACAAAACAAGGACATTATAAGTTCATAGAAATCTCGATTTCTACGGAGTGTTATACCACTTTTTCGCCCAGTCTGGAATAACGGAATGAGGTAAATTCATTCGGCTATTTCTCTTGAGGGTGCACCTCTAATATTTACACGGTTCAGGGCAACCTGCCAGATAGTGAGGTTCCATAGAGTGTATTGACGTTTAGGATTGTCAGGCCCGATCCCATTTAACCGGGCATTGGGTGATAGCACCATATTCACGGCCGTTAGGTCTTGGTATGTATCTACGCACTGATTCCACCTAAGCTGGAATTGTGTACTCGAGGAGCGCCGCTAAATTTTTCAGCTATATTCCTGATTCGGCTCACCTGTAGAGAAGCTTATTGGGTTATGGTCAATTCTTGGAAGAGTGACTTGCGGCAACAGATAAAAATTGGGTTTCAGGCGGAGACTGAGTACTTGAGGGATGCCCCATGGAGACATAAATGACTCCAACCAGAAGTTTCACTGCTACCTGACACACCATATTCGGTTGAAAGCGATAATGTGTTAGGTAACTTAAATCCGTAGCCACGTGAGTCTGAACTAATTCATTTGTTCTCTGAGGACGGTATCAAAATGTAGCCAACTGGTTTAACTCCAGGTTTCCCTTTATAAAAACCATTCGAAAGCGAAGTCATTACCAGAAGGAGTGGCCTTTTCTTCGCTCCCGGAAAGCCCCTACCCTGTGTACTGAAAGAAGACAGCTTAAAACAAATACTCCATTTAAACAAGAAATTTGAGGTAAGATTTGGGCAAATAGACTAAGAAACAGGCAGGTAAAATGGATTAGAAAAAGAAGAGGTACTCTTTTCCAGCGATTTTTTTGGGGATGTAGGGCGTAGCCTGACGCGCTCCCAATTGGGCGCAGGTAACACTGCCCAACGTTTCTAATGATTTAGCTCAACGTTAGTCCAACAAGGCCCAACGCGCGCCCAATTGTGAGCGCGTTTGGCGTGCTGCTCGAGGGTTACATTACCCCGGTAAGTGTCAGGACAGTGCGGTTGATGAAAATTTCTAACTTGTTTACTATCGAAATCCGATAGAGAGTGAAAAAGCAATGTGAATCAACTCCAAAGCAAAATACGAGTTTGCTCATTCCATTTTCTTGCACTATAGGAATATCTGTGATAAAAAAAATCTGAAATTTATGATCATCTATTCTCTCATTTCTGTTTACAGTTCATATCATAAAGTTCCAATGACAAGTCTGATCGGCTTTCCGCCAAACTCTTTTAAGGTAAGTTTTTATCACAATAGTAATGTAGATATGCAGGTCTGAACGATAATAATCGAGCGGCATGAACTTCTGACTATCATTTTCACTGCATGCTTGCTCTTGGGTAGAATGGAGGGGACACCAGAATCCTGAAAACCAGTCAAGTCAAGGATGCACTTTATTATAAGACCTACTGCAGTCGGAGATAATCGACCACCTGACTCTAGGCCTTGGAGTGGAGAACCATATAAGGTCCCAATAGGTTGTGCGTAGTAACGAGCCAGGCGGCTGTAAGTCATCGTCTAAAGCTGTCATGCTCACAACCACATGGCTTATTGTGACTCTCTATCATTATTGTTGTCTCGTACGAATTCTATCGCAGAATCTCCTGCCTCAATTATTTCCAGCGAGGTAGTGACTAGACACGATTTCACGCAAAATCAGACCACCGTTAGCTCTTATAATAAGCTATTATAGTTATACTGCAGTCCGGAGCCCTCACGTTATTCCGATCGTTGTAGAATCTGGAGCAACAATGGATCGTTGTTGTTGCGCCAAGCCAACATTTGGACGCGTGATATCCACATTTGTGAACACAAAGGCGCCGACTGCCGACAACACAGCTTAAAACACATCGGAGATGAAAAAACGTTATCTCAGGGAATTCCTCAAAGTTTCATCATTGTATTCCAGATTTCTCCAGTATTGCAGTTTGTTTTTGGAATTATGGTGTGCGCCTCATCCGAATTGTTAGCATGGCATATACGTTTTTGTCTTAAACTAAAAATGTTATTCATACGGATAAGCTGCTTTGTTGAGTACTGAAATTCAAGCTTCAAACTCACTTCAGCACTCTGATTTGTCTTGTAATGCTGCGGATGACCACTTGGTTGCGACAGCTATCATGCAGGCAACAAGTTCTGAAAAGGGAAAAAGATGGATAATTTTATGAGTGAAACCAGAGGTTGGTTAGTATGCTGAGCACATCTCTCGTGGTGATCGATTGGTATAAGTAAGAGTCTCGTATCCTGCCGCTATCGGTCTCATTGATAGTCAACAGTAATTAGCTGTAAGTAGTACGGGGATGAATAGACAAAATTTCTCGAAAGCACACGACCGGTTCCGCGGTTATTGCCTCTCATCAGGTAACAGCAAATAAGGTAACTTGGTACAGTGATTCACAACCATCCGGCTCTTTGCAAGACCTGGCCTATTGGGACCAAATCTGATTCTCCAAATGATTTTCAGGGTTGGATTGCTGGTTATCCTCAGCAGTGCAGTGGGAGTGAGTCTAAAAGTGTTCCCTTCCACGGTTCTTGTGCGCAAGTAAGATGAAGAAAAAACGGCCTATCGACTGAGTAAACAACCGTGGCTTATCCATCTGCCGATGGTTTTTGTGTCATTCTTTGTTAATAATATTATTACCATTATTATTATTATTGTTATCATTACTAGTAGGAATGATTGAAATCTATCTCAGCTTTGTGAGTGAGCAGAGGAGTACCGGATACGCACACCTGATGAGCGGCAGCAACCGCGAAACCGGTCGTGCGCTTCCGGGAAAATTAGTTCGACACATTCACGTGCAACTAACAATTAATATAACCGCTTGCACATGCAGCCCCGTCGTTCGTTGAGCTATCAGTGACCTAGACACGAATAACTTGCAGAAATGACAGTTGTGATTCACCTGTGGACTCTCCAGTGAAGAGTATCCATGCACACTCCAGACTTTTCAAATTAGATCCTAGCGACAATATATATATATATATATATATATATATATATATATATATATATATATATATATATATATATATATATATATATATATATATATATATATATAGCCATTTTTTCGGAATGATACTTTTGTGAATACGGGGCGCCAGAGTTCGCAGACACCGCACGGCATTCACGCCACTGGCTTATTTTCTCAGCCATGCCTCTCAGCGTCTCTAACCAACGACGATCTTCGTACCTTGGGCCCCAATCAGGGAGACGGGAAGCACCAGCAGAATCCAATGCCGATTCTAGTATACCTTTCATACCTGTAAGCCAAGTTATGGCCTACCGTCCTGTCGGTTTTTCCAGCCTTTCCGAACACGGAAAGGTAGACGACAGGGAGGCATATGCAAAACATGACCGAGCCACCGGAGGCGGTGTAGTTTAGAGCGATCACTTTGTTGAGAGGGCGGCTATCTGTGCCCAACACATGATGACGCACCTCGTCGTCGCTCGCCCAATGTGCCCATTAGACGCGAGCAATACTTCGGAGACATCGATTGTCGAACACGGAAAAACGCCGCGCATCCTCAGTGCGAAGTGGCCAGGTCTCGCAACCACAGTGTAAATTATTATGAATCGCGGCGATGTACACCCGTCTCTTAAGAGAGTCAAATGTCACGATGACGCCACAGGTGCCGCAGATTTATGAAAGCTGCTCTAGCTCTCGTTATTCGTGAACTGGTCTGCTCCCCAACACCACCTCCCGCTGTTGTCAAGCCCCCGAAGTACTTAAAGTTGTCAAATAACTAACTGATTACCACAAAGGGCGAGGGCAGGCACAGGCTCCTACCAGTCTTTGTAAAACACTTTGCACTTGGAAGGTGTAAGGTACATTCCTATATCTGGATACCTCAGTCACCAAGCGATTCAGGGCGTGTTTTATTGTCCGTGCATTGTCACTCAGTGCACTCAGCTGGCCGTAGGTCCTAACTTGACCTGAGATATGATGATACAATTCCTGGAGGATTTATACACTTTCTAAGTACTCGATCTCTTACCATACAATTTAATAGTGCAGTTCTTCCAAAAGAGTTGAACGCCGCGCAAATGTCTAGGAGTACGATGATCGTTGGTCTTTGTAAGGTTTACCGGTGCTCTAGCTGTTGTCATCACGACGAGACTGCACCTTGGCGTAGAGTGATGGCTTGCGTGCCCCCATGACCCAAAAAAACTGCAGGATGGCTTCCTTAAGCCGGAGATGCAGTCATGCCTGATAGGTCGATGGGTAGAGGCCAGACGAAGTCCAATCTCAGAACCAGTTGATGGGTAACATCTTGTTCTAACCACTATGCTCCTGGAGAAGACAATTCGACAAGTAAACATGGAGACGAACAGTTAACCGGTCTAAAACTTCCACTATATGGACGTAGGAGTGGAGTACCTGGGGTTTCCCTCCACGGTGTAAGAAGTGATCACACTTCATTGGGCAGCTATCACCCGCCTAAGCTTGGCAGCCCCCAGCCCAAAGGATGCTGCCCCATCCACGTTCCGCTTGCTCCATTGGATGCTTGGGGCTAAGGACTGAATCCGAAAGGCGGATCGATAACAAAGCGCCAGCGAAGACAAGACAAAGTGCGTGCAACAACCAGGTCTCATATGACGACCCAGTCGAAGCTCTTTCACGGGTTCTTCGGCCACGTTCCCGTGATGGGTTAACACCCTACTGCGTTGTGGGTGAGACTTTTGAGTTAAAGGCTCCGGTTAGGGTTCCCAAAGAAAAACCCCTTCTGTGGTGTGGGCTGCCGCGAAGTGTAATTCGCCCAGAAACCCCCAGCATCTTTCCTGTAAGGGGCTTTACGACTTTTCTTCAATTAATTTTGGATCGATGCAAAAGGCCGCGGGTAATTGCGGTTCTCATGAAAGCAGTAGTTCGGGAGTTGAAAATGAAACGAATGCACTCCTTGGGCCTAAATGTTTACTTCACTTGGCTGCCTTTAACGTCCACACACTGTCGGATTGGGCAACAGGCTGTCTTCGATATAACTCTAGACACTTTTGAAATAGATGTATGCTGCGTCTCCGAAACACGCACAGAAGACACCACTTCTGTGATCACTCCTCGCATCCCACATAAAACCTCCTTCAGTCTTTCACTTTACTCTTTGTGTGTCGAGTGATCCGGTTTCTTGTGCACGTGGTTAGGCTGGCGTTGTGATTGCTTTGAGCATGAGAGCTGAGCGTGCACTGCTAGACTAGATTTCAGCCAGCAGTCGTTTGTGTGTATTTCGGTTGGACTGTTCTGTGCATGTCAACAGCAACAAACAAGCGTCGATGCTTGTTCGTCGTGTATACACACACTGAATGCAGTTCCACGATTTGTCCCAGCTACTTCGAAACGTGCGTTCAACGGACGTGGTGATCATTGCTGGGAATTTCGAAGCCCAAGTTAGCTATCTGGGAGATTCCGAAAGACACATCGGAGATCCATTTGCTATTCCAGCTGATCATACCGGTTACGGTGATCATCTCATTCAGTTGTACTCTGACCACAAGTTGTTCCTGGCGAGTATGAACTTCTGCTATATAAAGCGGCATACACTCACGTGGCGTCTCCTACATTTTCACAAGGATAGACTCAGATTGACCATATAGTCATTGGTCACCACTGGCGAGGATCAATTGAAGATTGTCGTTCATTTTGGTCTATGCCTGTGGACTGAGATCACGTCTTGGTATGCGCTCGCTTTTGTTTGCGTTTCGTCCGTGGTCGCACCTACATAAATGCCACCCGTTTCGTGCCGTTGCTTCTGGACGATAACCAGCTATGCGACTTCCAGACGGAGTTGTCTATATGATTATCTATGTAGTCGGATGTCCAGGACCTAGGTGAACTCTGGGAACGTATTAAGGAAGCCTTATATGCCGCTTCAGATGCCACCCAGGATTCTGGTTCAAGTCGGTCTCACAAACGATGGAGGCCTTCGACATCAGTTGCTCTGTTGGATGCTCGCAGATCCGTCCCTCCGAACACCACATTCAATGAAGTGCGTCAATCCCTGAGACGCCAACTGACTAGGAGTCTGAGAAATAATCGCGAGAAGTGATGGATTGCGAAATGTACGGACATGTAAAAGGCTTCACCCAATGGCAATAGTCGCAACCTTCACCGTTTGATTAGAGGCACCGGTCCACGAAAACTCGGTGTAAGTGAGCTGATCAGGGAATCCGACGGCCCACTGATTCATTTCCAGGGATGTTGTCTGGATCGTTGGGCGGAGCACGTTAGGGAAAAATTCAGTTGGCCCACTGCATCAGTGGACCTTCCAAATATACCTGCCAGAGAAATGAGGCAGGTGGATATCACTCCTCCATCAGAGATGGAGATTATGCGGGAGATTGGTTACTTGAAAAGGTGCAAAGCCGCTGGACCAGATGGGTTGTCTCCATTTTTATTCAAGGATGGAGAAGAAGCTTTGGTTTCCGAGTTAAAAAAACTCCCCCGGATAATCTGGGATAGTGAGCACATTCCCAGACAATGGTGTGAGCCGTTCATTGTGCCTGTTTACAAGAAAGACGACAGATCCTCTTGTGAAAACCACAGAAAAATTAGCTTGGTAAGTATCGCATCCAAACTGCTCATCGGTATTATTCTCCACCGCTTATCTCTCTCTCGCGAAGTGTGTATGCATGAGAATCAAGTCGGTTTTAGATGTGGTCAGGGTTGTATCGACCACATCTTTACTCTTCGGCAAACCTTGGGGTATGGCACATCTTCCGTAGGCTCAAAATCTCTGTCTTAGTCTGAAAGCGGCGTTCGATTCAGTCGACCACCCAGTTCTCTGGCGTTACTTCTCATTGATGGGTGTGCCAGAGAAGTTTATTTCTCTTTACCAGTGCTTGTATGCTAACAACCGAAGCCGAATTCGTGCTTACAGCGATCTTCCATCCCAGTTCACCACGGAAAGTGGCGTTCGCCAGAGTTGCCCTCTTTCACCTTTCCTCTTCAATTTTGTAATTGATTTGATTCTTGAGATAGCTCTATCCTCGTGTGAGAATAGCGCTATCGATCTTTGCTCAAGCGGTAAACTGACCTGGAATACGCGGACGATATTGTTCTTCTGAGTGAAGATCCAAGTAAGTTGCAAGCTTTCTCAGATAGCCTAAGCAGCAGCATAGGAATGTTTGAGATGCGTTTTGCACCTTCAAAGTTTACAATGTTATTGTGGGACTGAGTTGGCGCAACACCAGATCTTGTGTCGGCAGGTGGAGCTCTAGTTGAAGTAGATAAGTTTTGTTACCTGGACAGTTACATCTCACCAGGTGGACAGATATCAGATGACTTGTCATTCCGTATACTGAAGCTGCGTGTGCCCTTTGCCAACCTCCGTCATTTGTGGCGCCGTCGTGACATCCGATTGTCTGTGAAGGGTCGAGTGTACACTGCGGCGGTTAGACTGGTTCTTTTACACGGCTCATAAACGCGGACGTAAAGGGTAGGAGAGGGAGGGAAATAGACATGGGAGTACAAGTTGTGTACGGCTTAGGAAAGTGATCGTGCGTGCGCGTGCGAGAATAGTTATTCACTGTATCAGTCATGTCTTCCATGGTTGTTTGCAATATGGGTAGTTTTATTGCTCGGCCTCCTGGCCCAAAGCGGGTATTTTTATTCGAGGACGCACCTCCAACTTTTGCACAACCGAGTGCGACTCGTAAGGTAGCAGAGAGGTTCCAGACGGGTGAGTATCCAGTAATGGTTCATACGCATCTGAACCACCTTGCCGGGTTTGTAGCATACCAAGGGACAATGCTCATATTTGGTGATGAGCCACATTCGCCGTGTCTCAGTGCTGTTCTCAGATATATGTGGTGTACTGAGAGGTAGCGCTTGCCAGGCGGGAAACTCACCACATCTTCGAGCACTACCGTTTATTATAGGACACATGTAGTGAATCACGGTACAAGCAAAAGAAATTGGTGTATTGACGATAGAAGAGGGAAAGAGAAACATCCGTCCGATGGTATGACGGAGGCTATAGATTGCTCAAAAAAAGGTTGAACCTGATCCGGAAGTGAAAAAGGAAAAACTAGAGCACTGCTCTAAATGTGATTGTAGTGTTCAAGAGTGGGACGTATTTAATCTCGGCATAATGTGTGCCAGGATCGGGTTAAGTACCATTTAGCGTGGATCACGTATAAGTTTTATTGCGGCGCATGAAATTTCTAGAAAACGGGAAGGAGTGCCAAGACGAAAATGAAGAAAATTGTAGACAAGGGAGTATCACAGGGGAAACGAAATGCAATAAATTGTTCAAAATTAAGGTTGGTAAAATAATATACTCGTCTATGGGAAACAGACACAAACGAGATCTTGACAGCAGTGAAAGTAGCCAGTTTTTTGGCCCCTTAGACACTGGTGGTTTTCAGGTCTCGGTTCATGCAAACGCACATAGTATGGTCATCGTGCAATATGGAGATAGATAAAGAGGTCAGTTATGCTGCATAATTTATGTCGGCCATAGTCATTTTTGCCACCTAACTTTATGCGTTTGTGGTCGATGATAACATACAGGTAGATCTTATCTTGAAGTTTTCCTCATTGGACCAGTGGTGGTCCAGTGATGTAAGTCTGCCTTACCTCTGGAATACAGCGTTCGAACTTGGATACCACCGGCTGCATTAGTGATTGACCGCAATTCCCTGTTGGTCGACCTGTTATCACACCTGACCTATGCGATTCTCAACTCCAAGTCTCATGATCGTCGATTCTCTTGACAAAGCAACGAGGTCTTTTCATCGCTTTTCTGGTCGACTACAGTTCACTGTCCAGCTATTTTATTACACGCTCGCATTTGAGTGCAGTGAAAGGAGTGTGCCTCATAGCTTCAAAAGCCCACTGCACTAACAGGGGTAGGCAGCAACCAAACCCTGAGACTTGGAGTGAAGAACCACATAAAATCTCAGTTGATCAGGCGTGGTAGTGAGCCGGACGACAGTAAATTACTGTCTGCCACAAAGGTGACCGTTGTTGGCGATATTTGAAACTCTGATCTCCGAGAAGGTGGGAAGACGCTCCAAACTACTCGACCAACGTCGACGGACTCCAACTGAAATGAGTACGGGAAAAGGATCAGTTTGTCTCGCAGATATGCCGCGGTATTAAGTGCACGTAGCTAACAGGAGAGGGTTAACAGATGATGTGTGAACAACAATGGATTTGTAGAATGTGATTCATCATGAAGTACGAACGCTGAGTTCACCATTGAGAATCACGGAGCCACTGTGCAGCTGTATTCATCCGGCTTGTTATGTATCATCAGCAGTGCACGTGCACCGGGCCCCGACTGAGACTGGAACCTCAGGGTTAACGATTGTGAGTCGATCGCCCAACCATCAAGCTATCTGGGCTGGCTCTCAAAAAGCTGCCACCGCTCCAAGCTAGTGGCGGATGGGCACTATATCATACAGTGTATGTGCTCAACAAACCGTTCAGAGCGAGCCCAGGTAGCCCGGTGGTTAGGTGTTCGACGCACAATTGTTTAGCGTTCACATTTCATAATGAATCATACTATGTGAAAATCTAATGTCCCACTGCTCAATGGATTTATTACGGTAAATCTATAAACACACAGTCGAGAGAGTTATTTTTGTCTGCCTTAACTTCCCTATCGCTCTTCGGACAACGTTGAACGGTTGTTCTTCAGTTGACATGATGTCTAGATGTACCTGGCTTAACGATAGAGGAGAACACCAACGTACATTAATATTGAATAGTGAAGCCACGGTCTTTAGGGTTTCAGGACCGTTACCTCTTGTGGCTTTGAGATATGCACCGATTGTTTTTATCGTTCATCACCTCAGAGGTACCAACATCGCCGGTATCATTGATGATAAACTGTAAATAGCTATCGCTTGGCTTGTTAGCGCGCCTAATGTGTTCCTAGTATGCACGTCTCAGGGTTAAGTTGCCGGTTATTTTTGATGGTGCAGTGGGCCTTTGAGGCCATGGGTTGTGCTCTTCCGTACCACTTACGCACAAGCAAATGGTAATGTAACGTTCTCTCCTGACCCACCAGTTTTAGGAAGAAGGCTTCTGTGCTTTTGGACCATCTCAGTTTATTAGAGAACATTGTTAATGTAAGATGCTGCTTCACTGCAACCAATTGTTGTGCCAAAACTAATTGGTCCAGCGGGTAGCGGTTACTATGTCTTCTAACTGGTTGACGATACGGTCAACCACCGCTTTACTGGACAGCTTTCTCATCTCATCGATCTACCCACCTGTCACTCGTGATTTTGTTGACTTGAACGTTGACCTCGATTGTGAACAGACGTTGCTTACGCATCACGTGACTCACCGTGGTAACCTTGGTCGACGGGGAAAACAGGCTACGTGTTCGCAACGCATCAACCAATACCCTCACAAATTGAGTGAAAAAAGCGCAGGTAAGAAAATATTAGTTTCAAGCAACAGCATTTTACTGGCTGGGACATGTATCCATGGCCTTTGATATCTTTAACCTCTGAATACATAAGTCTAGTATATTCCATCCAGTAATTCTAACACACCTTGGTTTATTTTCACGATTGTCATGTGTTTCAGAAACGCGAGGAGGAGACATTTGATGATTACACGTGCGTGACCAACTGGGAGAGGTAAGTTGTTGCCACAGACATTCTGTTCCGCTCGAATTCGCTCGCGAATGTCACATTTTTCTATTCCATGTTTGTGCATTATTGTAGTGGATGAGGTCAAGGATTCACCACTCTGTCCATGAGAACTGGCAGTCACGCACACGCGACTTTGAATGGAGAACCACATAAGTCAGGCGTGTAAACGTGCCGTTCAGCGGTTGACTGCCGTCTGTTATCAAGGTTGATCGGCGCAGAGGGAGGGGGGGGGGAACGAATGTTGTACCGCAGGTTTGATGGCCACTGATTGATGTTGTTGCCTAGAATTTTGCGCACTGCTACTCCGTCACTTTTCAGTAGCAAGTCGCACCCGACCGAATCAAGGGGTTTCCGCCTTGACCGATTACCCCGGTGTTCACCTGGGTTCGACACTGCACATCTTTAGCCTGCAGTTTGCGGACGATATTTTGCCCTCGGAGATTCCCATTGGCCTCGGAACTAATACAAGTAAAACAAAAGCTTTTTCGACCTGCTCAGGAACCTCATTTCAACAGCGTCCATCAGTAGCCGATCAATCGAACATGTACCATCCTTCAAATAACTATGGTCAATTCTGCTTCCGAATGGACAGACGAAGGACGAAAATGCACGAAGAGCGTTTCGTCAGCTCCGACGTTTGGTGTGGACATGCAGCGAAATCAGTCTTTGTTATAAAAGTCAAAAAAGTTTTCCAAGCAAGCCTTCAATCAGCACGAACATGCCAGGCCGGATTGAATCATCAAGAGTCAATAATTTATTGGCTCACGGAGTAGTGGACAAAGTGTAGGCATGCGTAAAATGTGTCCAAGCCACCAGAAACACTGTGGACTGATAACCTCTCTCGAGGAGTGACTATCAGCACATCTCAATTGCTAAGTGGTTCGAAACGTGTTGCATTTCCTGTGCGTTACTAACCAGTTAGGCGACATCTTCGGCGTATTCTAAGTCAAAACGGTTTCGTGGAAGGAGTTCAAATACACCGTTTAGTAGACCAGATAAAGCGTCCTTTTGAACATCCCCTCTGGGAAAATTGAGGAATGATGGGGATATGAAGCAACCTTTTTGTCTGCCATTGTAGATGGCAAACGTTGCTCAAAGCCACCTGTAGGCCCTAACTCGACCTGTTTTATGATGACACAACCCGAACGACTGACGCATAATTCTCAGATACTCTACTTCTCAGTAAACTGCTCCATAGTACAATAGCTTGATATTTGATAACACTCGGACATTCTCAGCGGGGAAGACTTCCCGAGGGCCTTAGATCAATTTCGTTTCATCATGTTTTCAAAATACCGGGTTTGTTGCGCGTCCGAGGCTATCTGAATGTAAATTACTGTTGTCAGTTACCCAGTGCTAAATGTGTAAGTGCCGGGAGAAACATTTCATAAAAAAATATACTTCCTTAGAATACAAACTTTTATTTCTTTTGTGTCATTCAGTCGCAATAATATCTGCTGGTTTCAGTTTCACACAGGCTATCGAGAACGTTCTCACGCGTTGGGGGCTGTCGACTGACGGTGATCCGGCGGTGAGTTGGTATTTGACGAGCGACGTCATCATTGATAGTTGATGTGAAGATAATCTTTGCATTTTTTCCTATTGCTTATGAAAAGTCACTGTGGGCACTGAAAAGACGTGAATATTCTGATAATCAGTTTGATTGTTAGAAGCTTTAAATGATCTGTGAAGTATTTCATCGCTCAGCATCAACACCAAACTCACGACGGCTGAGAGGATGTTCACTATAGGAATTATTGGCTATGTGGGCGACGGGCTATCGCTGTTCGAACCCAATGGCAGACGAGTCATATATCGTGCACTGTTGATTTGAAACAAACCGTTGAGAGCCAGCACGGGTAGCCTGGTGGTAACATGTTTGACTCATTCATTTACCCCAGGTTCTAACCCCAGTTTGATTTTCAGTGGTTTTCGGGCATCGAAACTTCATAAATGTTCATATACATAATACGCACATTATATATATATATATATATATATATATATATATATATATATATATATATATATATATATATATATATATATATATATATATATATATATATATATATATAAGTGGATCAAATTTGTCACGCTGATACACCAACCCACTACCATACTAAATATAGACTCCGACTTCAACCGTGTAACAGGTACATCGATTAGTTACATTTTTCTACGGCGCATGCTTTTGTTCAGCCAATAATTGCGCGGTTTACTGCCTTGGATTTTGTAAACTTCTGATCACTAAGCTTAATGTTTACGTCGAAAAATATTCGACCACCAGCCGGGGTAGCATCATCATGGTTATCTGTACTCAGGCTTTGTTCGCTGTTACTTCACAACACAACCCAGATACACATGAAATAAATAAAAACGCAAAACAGGAAGGTAAAAATCACAAAAATCAATCATGTATTTATATATTGGTAGTGAGTAGTATGGTAATGTGTGGACAAAATTCCCCTGGAAGCACACGACCGGTTTCGCGGTTGCTGCCGCTCATCAGGTGTGCGTATCCGGTACTCTGTTCACTCACAAAGCTGAGATAGATTTCAATCATTCCTAATAATAATAATAATAATAATAATAATAATAATAATAATAATAATAATAATGGTAATAATATTGATAGCAGAGAATGACACAAACACCATCGGCAGATGGATAAGCCATGGTTGTTTACTCAGTCGACAGACCGTTCTTTCCTCTTACTTGCGCACAAGAACCGTGGAAGGGCACACTTGTAGACTCACTCCCACTGCACTACACACATTTATACAGCACTTACTAATAGTATGACCGCTTGCACATGTAGCCTCGTTGTTCGTTGGGTTAGCAGTGACCTAGACACGAATGACGAACAGAAATCACAGTTGTAATTCATTTGTAGACTCTTCAGTGAGGAGTATCCATTCACACTCCAGACTATTCAAATTAGATCCTAGCGAATATAATATTATATTATATATATATATATATATATATATATATATATATATATATATATATTTGCGCACGAATGACGGTTGAAATAGGTTGAACAGGACCGAACGAAACAATATGCATACGATACAGCAAAATGTGACTGTGAGGATATGGTTTGACACAACGTTTTACAGACGGCTTAGTCTCACTGGCAGGCAGCTCGTCAACACATACCCACGAAAACAGTGGTATGAGCAATAAATCCTGTCAACGGTATTAAAGTCTCAAGAATTGGTCGCCCACACCAGTCGGATCAGTACGATATGGGCAGTGGTTGGGCACTTGGACCAACATCCTTTATAGTCATTGTTTTACACTAATAAAACGAGATGATTCGTGGGCAGAAACGACTTCTCACTAAAGTCAGTGGGACGAATTGAAACAGTGGTTTTTCGATTTGTCTGTTGCATGTTTGCAATCCGTGCGTATATTTAGTATAGTAGTGGGGTAATACATCAGCATGACAAATTCGGTCCACCTCAATGGTATTTCGTGAGCTAAATCAGCCTGATCGATGTTGCTATCTTACCGTGGCGAATGGGTTGGCTTACCACGATGACTCCGAGGACTATGCCGATTGGGGCGCAAAGCGCTTCTTCACAGTCACTCATATCGGACAGACTGAGGGCTTGCAGCCAGACAAGAACAACGCGGATTTGTTAGAGGGTGTGGTGAGTTTCTCGCCTGTCAGCGAACTCTCTTCATAAAAATCACAAAAGTCTATAGAGAGCAACGTGACGCGCGAATTTGGCCCGCCACACAATAGGGCATTGTATCCTGCTTCTTACTCAGGTGTCCTGAGTGAGTTAGGGTTTTCTAGTGCGTGTTGGGCATCCTTGACTGACAGACTGCCATCCGAAAGGCGTATAAACCGATCGTTCGGTCACTGGCCCCCAACGTACGAACTTCCTGCTGCCCAACAGGTAGCACTTGGTTGTGCACGCGCTAGAGTTGCTTACTCGAAAAAAGGTCGAGTGATGCTGGAGACGTCACTTCGTACCTAATTCCCAAGATGTGTCATGAATCGTTCCCCCACACACACCGCCCACGGGCAGGTGTTGTTCGGGACATCCATGAAACCGGCTGTTCCTCTCACAGGAGCCAGCCGCGCAAGAGTAAAAGTAGGATTTAAATTAGACGTGAAGACGTAGTACTTATCCGGATATTGAAATAATAATCACTAGAGGTCTCTGTTACCCACGCTTCCTTCTGACCGTTTTCTCTTTGCGTTGTTACGTAACAGGTACAGCGTCAGCTCTTGTCCACTACGACTCCGAATACAGATGGCTATTTGTGCGGCGTAGTAAATTTTGGAAATCGAGAATTTCAATTGATTTATTACAATAATGCCGCGGAAAACTCGTCCTCGGCAATCACTGCGGGTACGTTCCGTTTCATTTACAATTCACGTCATTGAGATCGTCGCATCTTTTCTCGGTTGCAGATCTGTTAAATATCTGTCCGGCACCCGGTTTCAGTCAAGGCCCAGTCCCATTGGCACAGTACGTCTTCGATTTTTCGGGGATCAAAAATACACGTGTGATTGAGTAATGTTTCATCCGATAATCATCGTGGAAAACCAACTACTACCAACCATCTCAGTAGGTGATGATATTCTCAAAATATTTTGCTCATTTCGTTTTCAAACTGACGCTCCAGCCGCTGATGAGTCTCACCAAACGTCAACATTTCTCACCCCCGAATCATTGTTGTTTTAAACCAAAAGTTCGAGGTATTTTTGAATTCTTGTCTACGATAGGTGGAACCTCAATTTACCTGCCTGAGCAGCTTTGCACGCTACTGTGTACGTACCCTGGTCGTTGTCGGGGTTGCGACAAGTAATCGATCGCGGGCTATCAGTGACGGGGCTGGAGGTAGGTCTTCCACGTGGCAGGCGCTCCTCCACTAAAACATCACATGAATCGGTGGGCAGAATTTTTAGAGGATGGACATGGCTGCCCCCAGAATAGTGCCACTGCACCTGATCGTGTTTCATGTGCAACAAAGTTTCCTGGGAGAGACGTACAAATCGTGGCCACCAAATCACATTGAATATAAGTGTGATTTAAGGACTGCGTTTTCCTTCTCAACGGCGTGTGAACCACCCATCTGGCTACCGGCTTCTAGTGGACACACTAGTTTCTTCTCACTTCATTGTGGACAAACTCTTTTTATCAAAGGCAGTTGTCTATGAACCATCACAGTGAATTACGTGTCTTGGGATCCTGGATTCGAGTTCTCCTGTGCGCCGTTTTTTAACCTTGGGTATCCTCTAGTTTGTCGAGCCTCTATTCCCTGAATATCTTATGATTGTATTATACATGTGTATATATATATATATATATAATGACAAATAAAGAAAATGTAAAGATTATGACCACTAGGATAATAAGAATAATAATGATAACTGTTGGTGGTAGTAGAAGTAGCAGTGATGGCAGAATCATCTTCCCATTCAAAATCCGGTTTATTATAGGTTCGGTTTAAATCGTGCTCTTTTATTGCGTCCAACCGAGGGTCGAATTACCGGGGGCACTCGACTCAATTTGGTGCTCAGCTCGATGGAAATGGCTGTGAACACATTGCGTTGGTGAGTTCGGCCCCCCTCCCCTCGCCTTACTGCTCAAATGGTAATAAAATTCAACGTACTTTTTCGACGAACAAGGATCATTATTTCATTCTTCTTTCAAGTCTGTCGATATTTAGTTTAGAATCCGAACATCTGACGTCTCTACAAATAATTGTTGCTGGACCGTGCACAGTGTCAGCTGGCGATAGTTGAACAGTGGTTATCATGGGGTTTAGATTTCGATGTCCCCGGTTCGAATCCTGCCACTGCTTACCACCATCCCGTTCGGCAGCCTTTGTTTGGTTGCGGCCCCCTTCGTCTTCTTATAATTAACAAAGGAAGTCAAAAATAATATAATTATAATAATGATAGCCAGTCAGAAAATTCTCACATCCTATTAGGTGCAGTGCATGGAAGGAATTCGAACAGCATTTATTTGTGTTGCGGATTTCGGAATAGTGATGGTCAATGGGATGTCCGACTGTTGGAAATCGAAACTTGACATACGTGGTAAGACGAGCTTAAAGAGAACCTTAGGTCGACAATCTTGGGCAGAACGTGACTCTCGTCAACAGGTAATCAACTGTATGGACACGCCTAACCAGTTAGATCTTAAATAAAGGCCTGCGGGACGTAGAGAACATCGTTTGATTTTGTGGCGTTCCCGGGTTACAATGTGGTGGTTGTGCTACGCGGAGAACCCTAAACACTACAAGCAATGCGGTTTGGGTCATAATCGTTCGATCAGTTGGGTCCTCTGGAATAAGGCGGTGAAGGGGAAGGCATACGGACCAGAGAAGAGTGAGAGCTTCTGTTCCTGGAAGTGGGGTGCATTTGGAACACAAACTATTTTTAAAAAGATAGAACACAAAAACGCGTAGTTTCAGGTTAGGAAGCGCAATAGTCCCAGAAGGATGCAAACAAGCAAATGCTCGGTTCACTAATATTCCATAGGGCAAACATTGACTGTCGATAGACGGACACATTATATATATATATATATATATATATATATATATATATATATATATATATATATATGTTTAGGGCATGTGTTACAATAAAATTCCCTGGTCTACGCTGTTCTTCGAGGTAGTGAGTGGTTTGATGGTGGGTCGAGGTGGTCAGTCGATAACATGGCAAGAATGTATGAAAACCTTGGTCAGGGAGGACGTGCCCAACTTCCTGGTTGGGGACATTAAGTGATGTAGCTACGTGTTGGGGTCAATGGCGTAGTCGCATTTGGACTCTTTCACTGTTTCCGTAATTTCTGCTTATAACCAATCTTCCTGTCTACCTGTTCTTTTTACTTCTGTTCGTTTCGCTGTCGATGAGACCATGCTGCAAGGCAGCAACTAAAACCAGAGCACAGGAGTCCTAGGTTAACGGTGGAAAGAACTAGTCTGAAATGATAAACCTACAAGCGTTGAGCTTGTTTTTTTGTTGTTGTTATCACTTCTGATTTTTAGACCCGATTTAGAGCTTTCAATCTGGATCACCTTACTGGCTGCCTGTGGTTCCGCTGGGATCCGGTTGGTCTTCAGCCTGATCCGTTTTGTCCGCCCGAGTTTGCCTTCTAGATAATCACTTTCTGTTGCCACCTCACAAGTACCTCTGATTCGAAAGGCGCTTTTGTGAATTGCGAAGTTTTTAGTTCAAGACTGGCTTCGCTGAACCGTTGTCTCATTCATGTCTGGTATCTAGTAGACAATTGTCTGGACAAAAAATGAACGGGACAACCCATGGAAACCGCACGTTTCACGCAGTACCACACACATCACCAGATTTTCAATAATATTGTGCCCAAATAATAACATATTAGTAAGTTTTATACTCACATTTTCTTGCGACGTGCGCAGGTTTTTTGAACACGATGTACCGAGTGTTCTTCCTCAGTTGGTACCCCCCATAGAGCCTCGAATTTCGAGTACTACTACTACTACTGAAAATTGTGGCAGTAATTAGCTTCTGACCTTTTCTGAATTCTCTCGAGAAAAATTACGTTGCATTGCCCGCTTGAGAAAACGATGAACGACACTAGAATTTGCAAATTATACACTCAAAGGTTCTATTTTAACCACAAAGTGATCGTATAAAGCTACCCACGCAAATCGAGTGGCATATAAATCACAATTCTACTGCAGTTCATTTCAGTTTTGTAAAGTGAAATTAAGTAGAACTTACCAACATGTCCAGCATTTTCCCAGGTTAACTTAAATTATACCTGACCGTGACTATCGGGGACTCCTAAGATCACTGAGCAAGAAGATGGCTGTACGGACGATAATGGTGGTTACAGTGCATTCTGCTATAACTATCCAACGTTCTCATCATACCTGTTTAACGGCTTGAGTGAAATTAATACCAGGAAGCGGTAATTGTCAATAATATGCAAATATTAGTTTCATCACAGTAGCGTGATATTGTAAAAAATTCAACAACCAGATTCAACCCCTATTCAGATTGATGATGTCGACTTTATCACTTATCAAAGGTTATATCAGCCTTGATAGGGTAAGCGCCGTTAAGTGGATAGTCCATAAGACGTATGAAAGGTATTGAGAGCCAGACCATTGCACTTGAATATTTTTGTGTGTCGAGATTCCACGAGGTCCATACAACCAACAATCATAGGCTGGAAGATACGACCGCGTATCAATGGCAAGTGAGGTTTTTGTATTGATACAACTCAATCATCATATTGTTATCATGATTTTTACTTCTCTTACTACTTTCCCATACTAATAATAACTTCAATTTCTTACTTAAGTTGCTGCTCAGAAGTAGCAATCAGAACAGCTACAAACGTGGTAGACAAATTCTGTTATCTGGGTAGCTCCATTTCACCCGGAGGTCGAATGCCGGATGAGGTGTCTCTGCGTATACAGAAATCTCGTTTGGCATTTGCCAACCTGAGTCATCTGTGGCGTCGACATGACATCCGTTTGCCTATCAAGGGTCGAGTGTACGCTGCAGCAGTCAGGCCCGTGCTTATGTATGATTCGGAGACATGGCCACTGCGGGCGGAGGACATACGAAGATTTTCGATACTTGAACACCGATTTCTTCGTAGTATTGCTCGAATCTGGTTGGAACACCGTGTGCGCAATGCTGATGTTCGGCGGAAAGTTTTAGGTTCAAGGATCAAATCATCAGATGAAACACTTAGCCTGACCAGGCTAAGATGGTTGAGATATGTTGTACGCATGTCCCTTGACAGGATCCCTCAGCGTGCTATGTTTTCTGAGGCGAGTACTGGTTGGAAGGGGACTAAGGGTGGTCAGTTCATGACGTGGAAGAAAGGTATGAAAAGCCTAACTAGTGGACTTGGCCATGTAGGCCGTGTTAGACTTCTTGTGTGGGGTCCAAGAGATCCTCCCACTCAATGGTTAGATACATTGGGGGGATATGGTTAGATGTCGCTGTCAGTGGCGCTCTTGCATTCACAAACTTTCTTCATCGATTTAATTCCTTTATTGTAGTTCTGCTCTCACTCCTTTCATACTCTTTTCTCCTTCATTATTTCCTTTTGAGGTTGCTGCTAGGAGATGGCAACCATAGCCACCGCACCCAGTGCATGGTTAATGGTTGTCTGAACTGAACTTCTGTGCAAGGCGCTGCTAAACTGACCAACATAACTTGATTATTCACAACAAATGAGTCCATTTTCGTCTATATCCTACTATCGGTTCACTCGATTTGCGTAGGTAGCTTTACACAATCTCTGTGGTTAAAGATAGTGCCTTTGAGCGTACAGTTGTGCAAATTCCAGTGTCGTTCATTGTTTTCTCATGCGGACGATGCAACGCAATTTTTCTCGAGAGAATTCAGAAAAGGCCAGAAGCTATCTACTTCTACCATTCTCGGCAGTAGTGTTATATATCAGAAGACGTGCCTGGTAATCGCATTGTTTGTTGATAATACCTATTTCGGACATCGATAAAATTAACCAGCTGTTACAATAATGCTTCTTTACCGTCCGGTCCACTTGAATGCAGTCGTTATCTAGGTAGAGGGTGCAATCGTGTGGTTCGCATACCGTCGTTTGCCTTATTGCGTTAAGTCCATTTGACATGGGCGCGTTCGTTCATATCAATCCACAACTGTTCATGGTTGCGTCCTGAGCAATCGACTATTTACTTGTCCAATAAGTAATGCGGACACTCTGCCATAGTGGCAGTACTGAAAATTCGGAGCTGCATGGGGTGTACCCACTCCGGAAGAACACACTGTACACCCTCAAGTACATGTGACGGGATGATCGATTCCTCCCTTTACGCATATACACACTGACAAACGCTGCGTCGATAACCAATTTGTCTGTCCATTCGTCTCTTAATCAACAGCGGCCGAATGTGTTCGTTGCTCCGTGTCCCGACTGTTCTAAACCACCAACCATGCCTTCTCATTCGTAGCATTTTCGTAATGGTGAATCAATGAAATACCCGGTTGCAGATACGCTTTGATTGTACCAGAGTGATATGATGCAGTACTTGCGCATTTGGCAATCAGATATTTATGACGAATTAAAGATTCTGATTTCAGTATCCTTGTGTAGAATTTTCTGGTTCACATAGAAATCAACCATACTCAAGAATGCATAGACCAGCGCAGTCAAACGAATCTGGTTGTTCCATGCATACGCAAGATCGCAGTGGAAGGCGCATAGCCCAAAGCCACAACAACTCACTGCTCTGAGCTCTGCGTATACCTGCCCATCATCTACCCTTTCGTGCTCTTTTTGCATGTGCTGGCCAAAGCTGGAAGAAGCGGCTCGGGGGTCGGGCTTTTACTTGGCCCAGAGGCAAGAAAAAGTTAGCTCCGGCTCCGCCTCCCTGGTTGGGGCCCAAGAGATGAAGATTGCCGTCGGTTATAGACGCTGACAGATATGGCTAAGAGCCGAATCCAGTGGCGCGGATGCTGTCTGTTGACTTCCCGTTCCCCACGAAAAATTGAAAAACAAACAATTGCAAGACGAGTGGGATGAATACATAAAAAACATTTAGCTTTTACTTGTTGTAATCCTAATGTTAACTCTTAATCCCTACCTCCGACTTTGTAATTCTTTTCTGTTGTTGTTGATGTTGAGTTGGCACCGTGCTTGATACCAAGCCGGTGTAATATATATATATATATATATATATATATATATATATATATATATATATATATATATATATATATATATATATATACAGTTATTTGGGACTAGCGGTTAGAGGTAACCAATCGCGTTCAGTGTTTAACGGTGAGTCTGTGACCGTATAAAGTGGGCGGTGTTTCAGTCACAGGGAAGAAATGAAAGACACCGAATGATGGCACAGACAAACAAAGGTCATCAGCCAAACGACCCAACGGACGTGCGTGAACAATAACACCAGTGTGTCTGTGAAAACCAATGGGTCAGTGAATGGACTGTCGCTGGGACGAGGGTTACGTAAACAGTAACATCAGTCGGAAGTCGGATCACCAATGAACGAGGCGATACAATCAAGGCGAACAAGCGGGCCGAGCGCAGATCCGAGTTAAAGACAAGGTGTAATGAAAACAAGGGTCGGTAAATGAGCTACCCAATGGGAGCAACTAAGACATGAAGATGAGAGTGGAGACGGGCCAGATACGGGTTCAACTCACTTGATCCAGGTAACCGGGTCAAGGACGAACATATGGTCGGTGGAGGTAGCACATGGTATGTGGTTTCCCGGGGTTAGTGGAAGGCACGTGTGGATGGCGCATGCAGTCGGACCAAACTCGGTTCAACGTGTCAATTGGAAGCGAATTTCGCCGCAGGCATCAACGTGGATCCATTGAGAGCAAGTATGGTGTGAAGTAACGAACTTCTCGGCGGCTAAAATCTATCGTTTACATCGTCATGCCACTGGGGTGATTTTCAATCGGTTGTTTTTTCGTCAGTGACCATCAGAGGCAACTGCCATCGCATAAGGACAGCGGCTGAATATTTCACGTATGTTTTCTCTGTAAAGACTTTCCACTACAGAGTAAGCATTATACGGAAGAATGCGGAAGGTAATCGCAATTAATATAGGGGCATAGCAATAGGGTAAATGAAGTACCAACGCTCAATCGGTTAGTCACTCGATTGGTCAGGCAGTCGATGAGTAAAAGACAACAAGAGATCCGGTAGCGTTTAGCTTCACAGTCAGATGAATATTCACTTTTGGGATGCATAAAGCATTTATTTCACTTGAAAAGGTTTTTCATGACATCATGCTCGTGAGTGGCGTCTTAGATTTCTAGCCATAGGGTTTAAATCGCCTGACCAAAATTCCTTTGAAAACGCTCCTTGGCCCGAGTCGTGTTATGTGGATCGCGTCGACCATCGCCAGTTGCTAGCTGTTGAATACCTCTGGTGTCAATGTGGATTTACACGCAACACGTAAACGGTAATGACAACATAACAATGGAATACCAGCCTTCTTATGTGTGACTTCTTCTAGGGTTTCGCCGATTACCCAATGCCTCCAAAAACAGTGGCAAACAAGGCCCAAACGACGAAGTCAGGAGGTTACAGTTTCAACTGCCTAACAAAGGAAACGTGAATTCAGAGACAAAAATGTTGAACTAGCAGCACACAATGAGAAGCCGCTGCCAAAGGGAGTTATCCAAACAGACGCGAGTTCAGCGGCCTGCGATCGCTGAGCTTGGCGGTTAGTTCGCAAACGTTTCATCGCCAGTCGAGGTGACGTCGACTTGCGTATTGACGATGTCACTTCGGCTGGTGACGAAAAGTTTGTGATCTAAACCCCAAGATCAGTGATCACAAGCCGCTGAAAACCACCAACCTGAGCCACGATCAACATCAATCCTCCAAAGCATTGAGACGCGAGTTCAGTCACTCAAACGAAGTTAATACAGGAAATAGACGCTAAAGTACGAATCCGAGGGCCATGTCATCAAACAGTCATATGATACTCAGTGCTTGTGTTTATGGGATGCATTAGAATGAATATGCGAGGTGAACAGGGATGGGAAAAGAAAAGAACGTCCTAGTAGCCAACACATGGAATACACAGTCCAACTGTACGAACGCACGTTGATCAATCATTTTGAGTCGACAAAAAGTGACAACACGGTCGTCACTGTTCACGGTTCGCTGTAATATCCTTCAGTGTGTCGAGCTGATTGGTTGATTGACCTTTTGGACCCCAACAGCAAAGGCTTGAGGTACCTGCATTTCCTAAGTTCGCAGTACATTTTCTCATTTCCCGCTACCACGTCATCTGTTGATCTTTACGTGGCTTCTTCCACTCCCAAGGAGAAACGGAAAACTGCACAATACAGCAGATATGTATTTGCTGTACGCAACTCGTGTCCCAACCAACGTAGTCTACTAAGTTGGATACGCTGTGATAGAATATTCTCTGAACTGGTACCCAGTACTCAATTTCTGACCTCAGCATTGCTCACCCGGTCATTCCATCCAATCTTAGCGATGTTTCGCAAATGTCGGTGGTCGAAAACCTCAAAGCGATGAATATCTTCCGCCCGCAGATCCCATGTCTTGCAACCATGAAACAACTGGATGCACCGCGGCGCAGTATACACGACCTTCAAACTTCAGGGAAATATCAGGTTGGCGCCACAAGTGCGTACGCCACTCGAGCCTTGCATATACGCGTATTCAGCTCTACCACCGTGCTTCCGTTCATCCTCACGCTGCTATCAAGGTAAGTGAAGTGGTCGACAGTGATTAGTACCTACCCATCGGGCTTTAAGCTCAGAACCGTTGACCTCCAGTCGTGTAACATCACCTTACACTTTGAAGGTACAAAGCGCATCCCGAATGGAGTATCAGCTATTGGGTATTTCCTTTTTGAAAATCGGCACAATCCATGACTCATCCCATGATAGCGGGATACGCTACTCGTTCCAAATGTCATGGAGCAAGGTGGTAAATGATCTTATCAATGCATCTTCACCCAGCTGACGTTTTTGTTCCACGGGACTCAGCGAACATTGAGAAATCTAGTGTCTTTGACGGATATCGGATCTAGAACAGCAGGTGAAACCTGCTGCCACGTGCATCACCTGTTTGATTTTGGTCCACTTTTCGTTTACATTACTGTTTTGTCGTCGGTCCTAGCTTATGTGATAATTTCTGGTGCGAACCTCTGGGTCGGATAAACGTTGTACGGCTAACCGGGTTTGCGATTTTCGTCGATGACCATGGAGCAGGAGTACAAATCGCAGTAAAACTAATGCATGGTCCAACTCTATACACGTGGGCCAGTAGGATTTACTGTTTTGAACATAACCGCATCACCGGTAGCTTACTGCAATATGATCAATTTGATTCAGAATACTATTAATGGGTTTATGCTCGATTTCTGACCTCAGATAGTCTGTGCGTTACTCTGTCCTAAATGTACCCCCTCTCTCTTGCTGAACAGTCCCGTGCCAATCCTGCTTCAGTATGCCGGTCAGAACCTATTTCACGGCATTGCAGCTCTTCCACCACCACCATCATCGGCATCAACGTCAACAACAACAACAACTGGGGCTGATGATGGGGAAGATGAGGATCAAACAAAGCAGCTGTATCACAAGGCGATGCTAGTCGGTGCATTGAACGTGGACTTTGCCATGGGACGTCTGTCGGACGGTATTCCGCCCATGTGCGTACATTTGGTCGGTTTGCGGGAAATGTTCCTGGACAAATTGGTAGGTAATTCCCCTTCGTGCGATGGATTAGTGAACTCTCATTACTTTAATTTTCAAAACAAACGAGGACTGGAACAGTGAAGCATTTTTGATATCTTTTAGATTTCATTTCTTTTTGTTATATAAAAGCAACAACAATTAGACCATTTCTGTGCAGTCCAGAAGCTTGACCATTGTGGGTGAAGAATACACAAAGATTATCCGTTTTAGAACACCGTTATCGTCGTAGAATTGTGCGAATCAGATGAGAACGCCGGCTGAGTACTACGATAGCCAGGCGCTGTGTTGCGCACACGAATCAAATCATTAGACGTTGGTCGGAACACGCTACTCATACCCCCGAGTGGAATTTCTCTGCGCGCAATGTTAAGTGAGGCATGCAATGGTTTCTGGCAGGTCCATGGAGAAAGGCAGAAATGGCCTGACCAGTGGACTTGTCCATATGGAGTGTGTTGGGTTTCTTAGACGGGATTCAAGAGATCCGCCTACTTGGTGGTTAAATACATTGGAAGTTATGGCTAGGTGTCGCGATCAGTGGTGCTGTTGTATTGACACTTTATTTCTCTACTTGATATTAATATTGTCATTTATTTTGACATCCCGATGAAGTTTGGGTTGATAGATAGCAAGGAAAACCGCCGCAGCCGTGCATGGCTAGTGGTGGTCCATACTGACGTAAGTTGTTATCATCATCGTACAGCATTAAACAGCAGGGCGAACCGCACTGAACACTGCCTTTCTCACCATGTTGCACGAAGAAATAGAGTAGATATACGAGGTGGACAAGGAGTAGACCTACATGGGTGGGAAGAGAAAAGAACGTCCTAGTAGCCAACACATGGAATACACAGTCCAACTGTACGAGCGCACGTTGATCAATCATTTTGAGTCGACAAAAAGTGACAACACGGTCGTCACTGTTCACGGTTCGCTGTAATATCCTTCAGTGTGTCGAGCTGATTGGTTGATTGACCTTTTGGACCCCAACAGCAAAGGCTTGAGGTACCTGCATTTCCTAAGTTCGCAGTACATTTTCTCATTTCCCGCTACCACGTCATCTGTTGATCTTTACGTGGCTTCTTCCGTCCCCGAAGAGGAACTGCTCTACAGTGACAATTATTTCAAAAATGGGGATGCCACCGAAAGGAGAGCTAATCAGCGTCTTTGCAAAGAAACCGAAGACAACGAAAACCCCAAGCTTTTTCAATCCGTTGGTATGTAGATGTAACCGGACAATTTTCATATTAACTTATACAAGGTTAAGTAGCTTACGCAAACCAGTTGTCTAGGCCCAGAAAATACCGACGCATCCAACTCGTGGGGTTGGTTGTTTTTCCTTTGTCGAGTGATTGAGCAACTCGTCGATCGCACACCCGGTTCCCAAGTAAATGAAAACGAGTGACTAATCTGCGTGTACTTCAAGGGTCGATCATTACAAATGTAAGCAGCATACCTCAGTTTTGGGGGGTAATCCAATTACAAGAGACAGTAGATAGATATCAAATAGTCCGAACGGGCATAAGAGAACGTACGCCGAGCGCTACGAGACCGGGTCATCAGTATAAGGTGAAATTTGGTTTTTATAGCACGGAAAATAACCAGTCAGAGAAGGATCATGGGGCACTCATACGACGGATGGACGAGTAGCGAGTTCAAACAATGGAATGGAAGAAATCGCACTCACATCTGGCCTAGACAGTCACACGGATATGGCGGGAGATGGAAAGCCAAAGGTCACTGGCATAATACGAATGAGAAATCTGACTGGGGATTTCGAATGAAAATAAAGCGCGAACTCAAGCAAAGGCATGGGGTGGCGTGAGCATACATAGGGTATAGCATGAATGGTGCATTGTGGACGACTTGAACACAGAACGGGGTAGATTGATTATTCGCATGAAAATGTTGAGGACACGGGTCTCTAGATTGGCCCAAGTGGAACACCAACGCAGCGTAAAAGTGCACGCAGACAAACAGCACATGAAGGAAGGCGAGGCAGCACTAGGTTCGACGTAGAAAAATAAACGGACGAGATGGAGATGGAGATGTGATCAGGAAAGGGAAGAAACAAACTGAATTGATTTTGGGAAGTGAGACACGAAGGTCCCGCATGAAGACTTCATAAACAGGTTGGTTCAAAGTTATTCCCCTCTTTGCGCATAGTGCTTCATGCCTGTTCACCGTAGTTATCAACACAATTTTTCGTGGTGATGAGAGCTCTGAGTACGTGGTCGGATCATAAAAATAAGCCAACGCAAGTGGCCGTTTGCACCTGTCAATTCGCCTACTGAGTAGCATTTCAGTAGCAAGCTTCATATTTCGGCTTTTTCGGACAGTCCGAGAATGTTCTAGGCACCGTACAGCTGTGGTTTTCAGTTTGTCGGATTCCGCCGATTGTTGAATTGATCCATACGTCACAGGTTATCGGCCCATATGGACTGCATTTGCTAATCTGATTTGGTTTTGTAGACAGCGTGATCCGTTTGTAAAAAACCTCGTATCCGCTGTTGTGACTTAGCCCAATCGGCGGGGCACACGCAGCACTAAAGCGTTGATGGTGTCCACGATCTCATCTCTCTTTTTTATGCGCAGAACTTTGATCATTCATCTTTCCAAATCATATTTCTTTTCGTTCCCCTTTGCAAAACTTAAGGGTTACCCATGGAAACAAACCATTCCCGCTCCGAAGGTTCAAATCTCAGCAAGATTTATCTATCAACTTCCGTTTTGGCCAAAAGTTGAAGGTAAGTTCCATGTTCACCCACTTAACACACTTAGCCCCGATGGTGCCCCATATTTAATCACCTACTGTTGACATTTTCCCTTTGCTTTGTTGCAGGATATGAGTGTGATTTTATATTATATTATATTATATATATATATATATATATATATATATATATATATATATATATATATATATATATATATATATATATATATATATATATATATATATATATATATATATATATATATATATATATATATATATATATATATATATAGAGCGAGAGAGAGAGGGAGGGAGAGAGTGAGAGAGAGGGGGAGGGAGAGAGAGCAAGAGAGAAAACGGTTGGAGGGCAAGCTCGTTTTCGGCAGCATCATTATCGTGACTAATACAGTTACATTTATAGGTTAGAAATGCATAAATTAGGAACAATGTCTGTGTGTTAAAATTCGATTGGATAGTCGCTCTCTCGCAGCCCGTGTGCGAATCGTTTGCTCGGGTGAGATCGTGAGTGAAGAATTAGAAATATGAAAACAAATACTTCTGAATAGTTGATACCTGGAATGATTTGTTCTGAAGAACATAGCAGAAAGAGCAACGAGACAGGCATTAGTGACCGTTAAGAAGGAAGAGTTATACATTCTACTCTTTTTCAAAGGAGATGACGAAAACAAGTTACTAATAAAACGCTTAGAAAAAGCAATCGCTTGCGCCAGTCCCGCTGCCACACCACGTGCCCGCTTCACCAGTCGATCAGTGATCTCAACGAACCTGAGAGGAAGGAGTTACCAGTCCTTACCTCGTCCGTGCTGACCTATTCGTTTGTTTGCTCATGTTCGGTAAGTTATATTAGTAGAACGACACGGCAACTAACACATAGGATCAAAGAGCATAAACTAGCTTGGTTGACGACGGGAAACAGAAAATCCATTGCCAGCGCAATTGTGGCGCACCTTGCGGACACTGGACATAGAGCAAAGAACAACGCTTTCAAAATAGTCTACACAGCCCCTGCGATCGCGCCAAATGTCACTCGAAAACAACATCTAGCAAGGCAGAGGCTGTAGTGATCAGATTATTCAATCCATCGCTTTGTTCTCGAAAACGTTTCGGTAAAGCACTCGAACTGCCCTGGCCGCGATCCTAGATCGTCCCTGGAACTCAATGTGACCCAAACGCTGACCCTTTCGTTAAAACCGGAAATGGATAATCCCCGAAACCCATGTTCATTGTTTCATTGGTCCTTTTCTCAACCACGGAACAGCAACAATTCCTCTCCTACCCTTCTTAACTACGTAACACTAGTTTTGGTGACTACCGAATCACACCTTTATGAGCCACGATGATGATGCAACCAAAAGCGAGTTTGTTCGCTGTTTGCGTTTCTCTATATAATGAAACGGGTTTTTCGGCGAATATATATATATATATATATATATATATATATATATATATATATATATATATATATATATATATATATATATAAAGGTAGTTTTGATTGATACATATGCTAAGTTACCAAGTATATATTTCGAGCTTCGTGACTTGATTAAGGTATATCAGGCCATCTGGTGATGATACTAATTTATTCAAAGTTTCCTCTAATTTACTTTGATTCTGTGCTGCGCTATGGCTAGTTGGACATGTGTTGTCTTGGTTGTCAGGGTAAAAAGCTCTGAGCAAAGTAATCTCACAATGAGCAAGCTGTGTGAAATATAATTAATCTGATTAACAGGACCACTTAAATTAACCTGGGTTATATCTAGGTAGGTTTGCTGTCCGAATAATTTGGTAGAAGCCAATATATTCTTGATGGTTGTGCCTATATTGTAATGTTTGGAGTAGTTATCTCATTATTTGGCGATTTCACGACGCATGTGGTTTAAAAATGCTCTTTAACGATGAATACCAAACCAACTAAAAAAGGAAATCCCAGTTCGTATCAGTATAAGCGTTGTCATCAAGGTTATTTGAGCGCGTCTCGTTAATCGCTTATATGGTTATTGCGATAGTGACGAAAAAATCCACTAAAACTAAATTTTCTCGGCATCTTAAAGAAAGTCAAAGTTGAATTGCAGTCTCATAATTTTGAATCTTTTTTGTCGTATTTTGCTCAGTGTTTCAACGCGAATAGGAGCATCAATTACCGGATAAACCAAAGAGAAACCACCCCAAGTGCATATTTCATAGGTGGAAGATCTATAAAATCGAGTGAATGAGATGTTATGTGCATTATGATCAAAAAACAGTGCCGAAAATCCCTGTTCTTGATCCAGCCCGGGATTATACCTAGGCTCTCTCACTCCTTGTTCGACATAAAGTAGTGGCACTTCTCAATGCTGCTAGTATCGCGTGATACGAAGGCTGCATTGCAAGCCCAACAAATGGGGGCACGTATTGGTTTCATCAGGGGATTCAAATCCCGAGACCTGTCATTTTGGTGATGGATCTGTTTATCGTATGAGTGCCTGGTATGTGATGAGCTGTAGAAGGCTCAGCAAAATTATCCCGCCGAAAGTCGATATATCATACCAACCACCGCCATTGATTTGGATCGGAATAAAACACGTTTAGCTTCGTTGGTTGTTGGGTTTGAGACACCCCGAATGTTGCGGAAATCTTCACCATTATGGTTGGAAAGGTCCCGGAATTCAACGCAAGCAAGTTACCTGAGTAGGAGATAGTTTTCCAGGATAACGCTTCATGCTTTGTTTCACGAGAGATTTGTATACAAAGTCATGCAAGACGATTTGTTTGTTAATTATTCACTGTAAGTCTTGTAAATGTATACGCAACTTCAAGGTCCAATTCTTACAATTACCGTCTAATAGCGCAAATTTAAACATAATCGTAAAAATGTATCTGTTCTAAAAAGAGTGGTCAAAAGGCTACATACATACTGCCCATTGGAGTTGAAAGTGCGGCATGTGATGGTGCATAAGATAAAGAATTATTTCATCACGTGCATGGCGGACTCTACACAGAAAAGATTGAAAAATCTGGAAGAATAACGGCAGACCACATGTCTAATACCGTGTTTGAACGTTGTAACAACCGTCCCGATTACTTGGGCTATCAGTCTATCAGAAACTTAGTCTCACTAAATCTACGCCCGATGTGGGCTGTACACGGCTACGGGCAGCAGAACACATTGCAACTGAATAACCGTGTTTATCGTATTTTCGTGGTTCTAATATAATACAGTACATATAATTATATAATGGCAAATGACTTACAGTCAGGTGAGCAACCAAGAACAGCAGTACAAAAAGTTATTCGGAAAATTGGGACAGTGCAGTCATAAACAGTCCACTCAGCAAGGAGTCAGAGGAAACTAGCGCAGCACGGTCACGGTGCAGATAGTAAATCAAGAAGCTTTATAGCTTACATGAAATGATGGCCTCGGCCACAGAATAAGAAAGTAATCTAATTAGAATATACAAAGGATTTATCAATATCAAGGTACAAATAGTAGCTGTTGGAAAACGGCAGAAGAGACGTGCCATCATAAACGAATGAGCCTGGCAATAGGTTTGGGCCACAGATGTGCTCTGTGGGTCTAACAGTGTAGTACAGTGGCAGCAAAGCTGGTGTCGGAAGATCTCCGGTGGGCGGTTTTTAAGCGTGGATGAAATGTTCAGCAAATTTTTATCACAACGGAAATGTGCAGTCACAGAACACCAGAGTCAGAAAGTTAGACGTAGAATATAAGAAAACAGAGTTTCGCTATTGTCAGTGGATAGTAGTATAAAATAAGTCAATAATGCATGCAACATACACTCCATTCAGGGTTTGGGCTGTGATCGTTTAGTCTTGAGGTCACCGAATTCCCTGATCATGATCCTCAAGTACGCGCAGACTGCGTACTTTTCTCACCAGCCGTTCTTGAACTGTTTTCAGTGTAACGTCCCGTACCCTGCTATCAACGGACTTGAGCATAACTACCACTTTCTTCCGCGGTCCACGTGGAGCCGTTTGACCCATAATTAAGGCAAAATCACCAACCAGTCGATTGTAAACTGGTCTTGGGAGACGTTACCGGCAGTAACCGAAATGTCTACTGACTATCATCATTTCCGGCATCGCTGTTAGCGAAGAATGAACGCGTACGTATAACATACCACATGACGCATCATTTTTTCGATACACTCCGAACTGATTTCGGCTCCGATGCATCAAACATAGTAGTGGACTGATGGCAGTTTGAGTCCCGATGCTGAGAGAGTCACTAGACGACCGTGCATCCGCCCAGAGGCGTGTCTTTGTGTTTCGCAATTTACACGATGAACCGATCGACCGAAAAATCCATGATTCATTCGTCGTCCAATGTCAACTAATTACGGAGGTGTTTTCACGTTGATGACTGTCTGACCAGCCAGGGTTTTGATCAAGCTCTTCTAGTCGTGGTCGCTGATTTGTGGTGAAATTCTCACAGAGGCGACTTTCTTCTAGTCAAACGGTGTAGTGTTAGGATGCCTTGGTAACTGCCTTGTGTGTTAAAGTTTGGCAACAGATGAGCGCACCAATTGCTACGGTCAGTGAGGTGTATTGTGCTCTGGTTACCATAGCCAACAGAATTGCAATCAAACTATCAAGCCATCATACCAGTGTGGATTACCACATCGGTGGGGCTGAGAATCCAAAGTGCCCTCCTGAGTAGATCTTAATAACTGATGTGCGGCTTACGCGGAGACCTTCAGTTTGACAGTAGAAAAAACTATCTGTGGTCTACCTATAAAATTAATCACATTTGATCTTGTGATAGATTTAGTGACTCACCTTGCCGGCCGTGTTCCATTCTGATTGGTGGTCTTGCGATCGGAGAATGCGTTGCCGGGCCGTACAATTACAATAAATTAATGATGCAGGTACAATAAGTTTGACGAAATTCAAGCGTGATGGCCGATAAAAACACTGATCTCGGCAGGTGGGTTACGGAGCGAACTGAGCCAAGTGGAGAAAATCTGGAAAGACTACAACGCGATCAGTATGGTACCATCACGATGGGAGATAAACGAAACAGTTTCGTAAGTAGCGGTCGAAATATGTTCTACAGCACCCATCTCATTTTAGAACTTTTTCGCTTCTGTGCACATGTTGCTGGTTCTCACTGACCTGGATGGTTGACAAATTTCCCAATGCCAGTTGAACTTTGATTAGTGTCAAGCACCATTGCGACACATTTAGTCACGAACGGTAGAAGATCCAACAGCTTGAGGTAATCCACTCAGCAACATTAGAATATGACAAACGCAAACGTTTGCTCCCTAAATTGGTTGCATTACACCCTTTGGCAACAGATTCCCATGACCTGCAGTTACAGTTGCCGATAATGATAATACTACCAATAATAGTAACAATAGTAATAACACTAATACTAACAACAATCATGATAATGTTGATACTGATACTAATACTGGTGAAACTTCTAAAGATTATACCAATATGATAGTACCTCACGAGGTGGTATTTTCAACTAAAGTTTATCCTTCTCCATAAGTCTTACAACTTGCCGGATTTTATACCAGTTTCGAACGCCGCATACATTGCATATCGTCCTCATCAACGATTCCAAATTTTTTATCAAATAGCCCCACTGTGTATGACAAACTAATGAAGAGTAATATCCAATGTTTATGCAACAAACACTTAGTATTGCACGTGATTCCAACTAGTTTTTGTGGTTCAGAAAAACCGTATGCGCTTTTTCCACGGTAGATATTCGCCCACGAGCATCCCCATGGTTTTCGTTCAGTCTGCAAGCCCATAAATCGGTCTATCCGTAAGTGCTTTGAGGTTTCACAATCCCAATTTGATTACTTTGTGTACCGGGAGATTCGAATGGTTTTCTTTTTCGAGTGATTCACCATGCTATACGGTACTAGCGCTCAGCTCACCGTTGAAGACTGTCGGGAGCACTGTGTACAGCTGTTCACCCGGTTTCTTTGGAAATGTCAGCAGTACATATTCGCCGAGCCCCAACTGGGACTCGAATGCAGAGGTGTACGATTTTGCATCCGACATCAGGACTGTCTCTCTAGATGGTTTGTTTCGTGTTAAAATTGCGTATCGCAATGTGGGCAATCGGTGGATGTGCCCTGCAACTCATGGTTCCTAACACCCCGGTTGAAATAGTTGTACAGTGCTCCCATCAGTTTTTAACTCCAACTTACTAATTCATTGATTTGGTAACTGTAATCACATCCGGGTTTTGTAAACGCTTTGTTTGAGGGGAAGTCAGAGGTTCTGACTGTAGTGTTTCTTTGCCCGAGACAGTGATGCAAAGTAAGCTTGACGAAGATTTTTTTAGCATCTGACTTCCCATCCTAACAACAAATGATTTGCTGTTATCAAAATTATGTAACCCCCAAATGAATTACCAGATTGAAGATAATCACATACATCTGTCACTGGGCTGTGCACATAAGATATCAATAAATGAGATATGACACCATCTGGAAATTTATGAAGAAGCATTGCTCCAATGCCTTATTCGGAGGCGTCTGCTGCAAGGATTTTGGGTAGACAAGAATCCTAGTGAGTCAGCGTCGGAATGGATGTTGACACGCGCTCTGACTAACACCATTCGGAACCCCGTTTCAGTAAGGCGTTAATTGGGACCCTGTCATTATACGTGTTTATAATGAAATTATTGAAACTTATAGTTCACAGGACCAAGGAGGTTTTTGGGTTCATGCATTTGGCTAATAACCGCCACCCTGGGGGAGTTTGGACGGCGTCCGTTTTTGTCAGTAATAAAACCGTAAAACTGTATGCTTACATACAAAAGAATTTATAATTTGAATTTGAAAAGTTGGATCTCATGTAACAATTCGTCCAAGTGTTGCACACGTTCTGCTCCGGACCTCATAATGACCATTTCATCCATATAGGCTAGCACAAATGAGAGGTCAATATGCATTGTCGCTGATCTTCCAAAATGTGATTGGAGCGCACTTTATCCCTATGAGTATTAGTAGTCGGCAACTCTTTGCATGCATTATCCACTTCGACTTGAAGATAAAAATCGGGATATTCAATTTTTGCTAGCATTTTGCTCCCATTCAGTCTAGAAAAAAAATCGTCTGGGGTTGGTAGCGGATACTGATAAGTTTCTAGGCATCATTAAGTCCAGTGGTGCAAGCGACACACATTCAAACCGAACCATTTGCCTTTTTAACCACCACAATTGACGCGACTCACGATGTTACCTTCAAGTCATGATATCGACGAAGTGGTCTTTTTCTGGTTGGTGGTGCATTTTTGGATCCAAAGCG
The DNA here is from genome assembly GCA_948099385.1 of Fasciola hepatica. Lineage (NCBI taxonomy): Eukaryota > Metazoa > Platyhelminthes > Trematoda > Plagiorchiida > Fasciolidae > Fasciola > Fasciola hepatica. Next base: position 3,251,284 of record CANUEZ040000164.1, read on the forward strand.
CGTTTGCTTATGCGGAAGCTCGGACCAGCAGAACATACTCAGTATGGAAATTACATGCTGCTGCATTACGGTATCGTTCAGTCAAGGACAAAAAGAAGAGAAGCATACAGAGAAAGAGGCGAGAATAAAGTAAAAAGCGAAAAGCACGGAAAGGACGAAAGGGTTCGATGCAACTACGCCACTGTTTGTGACGTCCGGCCATACCACTTAGTGTCCTCAACCATCTGGAAGGTGAATAGCGTGGACCTAAACCCGAAAGTCTAACATGTCCCATGTGGCCAAGTCCACTGGTCAAGGCTTTTATACCTTCTTGCCATGTCATGGACTGACCATCTCGACCTACCTTCCAACCACTACCTGCCTCGGAGAACAGCGCACACCGAGGAAGTCTATCGGTGGCCATGTGTAACACATATCCCAACCACCTTAATCCGCTAAGACTCAGTACTTGATCCAGATAGTGACCTTAAACCTCAGCACTGCTGATACGATGTTCCCACCGTATTCGGGCAGTGCTGCGGAGATATCGATGCTCGAACACCGGAAGTGTTCGCCTATGTTCTAACCTTATCGGCCATGTTTCTGAGCTGTTTAAATGAGCAGATCTAACCGCTGCATTGTACACTTGACCCTTCACAGATAGTCGGATTTGACGCCGGTGCCACAAATGGCTTGGGTTAGTAAAAGCCCAACACGCCTTCTGTATAGGCGATTGCACTTCATCTCATATCTGTCCACCTTATGAGATGTGAGTTTCCAGGTAACAAAACTTAGCCACTTCAGCTATGACTTTCCTGTCAAGACAAGATTTGGCATAGAGCCAACCCAATCTTGCAGCAGGATTTTACACTTTGAAGATGCAAAATGGATCCACAACAATACTGCACTGTTGTTTAGGCTATCTAGGAGAACTTTCAACTTACTTGGATCTTCACTCAGAAGAACAATATCGTCTGCGTATTTACAAGTGAGATAGTTTACTGCCTGGTGAAAGAGTGGTGCCATTATTCTCGTACGAGGATAGGGTTGCCTCAAGAATCAATTCAATTACAAAATTGAAGAAGGGCGAAAGAAAGCGACCCTGACAAACACCACTTTCCATGGTGTACTCGGGTGAAAGATGGCTGTAAGCACGAACTCGGCTTCGACTATTTGCATACACGGACTAGGAAAGACACGAATTTATCTTGAAGACCCTTCAGTGAAAAACCGTACCAGAAGGCCGTGCAGCCGACTGAGTCGAAAGCTGCTTTCAGATCAAGAAAGATAGAGATTGTGGGCCTACGGAAGATTTTTCATGCCCTAAAATTTGTCAAAGAGTAATGATGTGGTCGATGCAACCCCGACCTGGTCTGAAACCGGCTCGATTCTCTCGTGTACACATTTAGCGCGCGAGATAATCGGTGGAGAATAAAACTGTTGAACAGTTTGGATGCGATACTTACATAGCTAATTCCTCTGTGGTTTTCACAAGAGAACCTGTCACCTTTCTTGTAAATGAGCACAATGAACGATTCACATCATTTTCTGGGAATCTGTTCACCATTTCAAATAACCCGGATGAGTTTCGATTCGCTTCCACTGTTGAATAAAGATAGAGAGACCCTATCCGGTCCAACGGTTTTGTACCTTTCGAGTAAGCTTTCTGTCGCACAACCTGCATTTCGGATGGAAGAGTGATATCCACCTCCATCACTTCTCTGACAGGTATATTCGAAAGTTCCATTATAGAAGGGGCCAACTGAATTGTCGTTTGAGTGCTCCACCAACGATCCAGACGACGTCCCTGAGAATAAATCAGTGGGCCGCCAGATTCCTCGATTAACTCACTTGCCCCGGGTTTCCGTGGACCGGTGCCTCCAATCAAACGGTTAAGATTGCGAGTATTGCCAGTAGACGCAGCCCCTCCCATTTCCCGACATTCCGCAATCCACCACTGCTCACGGACATTTCTCAGACTCCTAGTCAGTTGGCGTCTTGGGGGTTTACGCACTTCATTGAATGTGGTATTCGGCGGGTGGGATCTGCGAGCATCCAACAAGGGAACTGATGTCAAAGATATCCATCATATCAGATCGTGGGTTATCGTGCAGAAGCAATTGTATGGTACGTGTGGCTTTAGCATTGGTGCGACCACGGACGAGACGTAAACAGAACTGAGCACGTACCAATGCGTGGTCTGAATCCACAGGCGTATACCAAACTGAACGACAATCTCCAAATGATCGACGACAGCGGTGACCAATGACTATATGGTCAATCTGAGTCCAACGTTATGGAAACGTAGGAGACGCCATGTGAGTGTGTGCCACTTCTTATGGCAGAAGTTTGTACTCGCCATGAACAATTTGTTATCTGAGCAGAGCTGAATGAGACGATCACCGTAATCAGTGTGATCAGCTGGAATAGCAAATGGATCTCCGATGTGTCTTTCGGAATCTCCCAAACAGCCAACTTGGGCTTTGAAATTCTCAGCAATGACCACCACGTCCGTTGAACGTGTGCTTTGAAGCAGTTGAGACAAATCGTGGTAGAATTTGTCCTTGTTCTCAGAGGAGCTGCATTTAGTGTGTGTATACACAGACACGACGAACAAGCATCGATGCTTCAGTTTGTTGCTGTTGACATGCACAGAACAGTCCAACCGAAATGCACACAAACGACTGCTGACTGGAATCTAGTCTAGCAGTGCACGCTCAGCTCTCATGCTCAAAACATACACAGCGGTAGCCTAACCACGTGCACAAGAAACCGGATCACTCGATACACGAAGAGTAAAGCGATAGACTGAGGGAGATTGTATTTGGGATGCGAAGAGTGATCACAGAAGTGGGGTTTTTTATGGGCGTTTCGGGACAGAGCATAGATCTATTCTGAATGTCTCAAGATTCCTGCAAGGACTGTCTGTTGCCCTATCTTACATGGTGTACGGACGTTGAAGGCAACCAAGTAATGTGAGTATGTAGGCTTACGAACTACGCTCGATTTATGTCCGAATTCTAAACTGCTTTCTCTTAACAGTCGCAGTTACTCGTGGTGCGTAGTATCAGTCTTAACTTAAGGGAGAGAGAGTATAAACTGTTGAGAGTCTCTAGCGCCGTGATGCTGTTGTGGGTGGGAAGGGGACCGAGGAACCCGTAAAGTAACTTCTGGTCTGTACTGTGAGACCTGCTCGTGGCACACATTCTGTCTAATCTTCTCTAGTTCATTATAATCGATCGGTTCTTCGGATTCAGTCCTTAGCCCCATGCCCCCAGTGGATCAAGAGGAATGTGGACGGGGGCAACATCCTTTGGGTGGAGGGCTACCCAGCGTAGGCCGTGCAGAGAAGAGAACGGATAGAATAAAGTGCGTCTACAAGTACAGCTTCCCATTGTGTAATGTGGATTCCAGAGGGTACCATTGAGGCGTTCTACTTGGTCGTCTCATTGCGGGTTGTAGGCCGTCGTGCGACTGGTTGCGATACCTCGGCTGTGAAGGAAAGTTTAAAGTTCCTTGGACATAAATGAAGATCCACGATAGGAGTGTAAGAAACTAGGCATTCAAAAAATAAGAAACAAGTTAGTTAAGCAGCCAATGGCCGTCGCGGTAGACATGTCGGAACAAAAATACGCGAACGGGAATCGTGAAAATTCATCAATAATACTGAACAGCAAGCGACTTCTGGTGACGCTAAGCAAGGGTTATTTAGAGTTGATGCTGAGACGCTCGAACGGTTGCGTTGCCTCGATGAAGTGCACTTCTGGTGGTCTGTAGAATCTATGCTTGATCTCCGCTCACGTTTGATGCTGAGAGGTGACAGACTTCACATCATCAACGGTAAAGAGTGTGGTTTTTGATCGTATAAAGACGTACATACGCTTTACTCCAGGCTTATGCAGAGCAATCAAGTCAAAATGATCACCACCCTCGCTTCAGTACCGCGAGTTCTCTACCAGCTGAGCTACGAGACCACGCCGAAGGACCTTCGACTTTCTGCATATGGATCACACAGTATACCCGCCCAAATTACAGTAGCACATGGCATCCACCACAGTGAACTAGCTTGTAATTTGACTGCCTACAGCAGGATTTCCCTTTGTACTAGCCGGACTCCACCAGTTAAGTGCATTGGGCATGTTTTCAATGTATTGATGTTTGGCAGATTTTGGCAATGTTTTGAGGTGACCCAAATGTGAAAAGTCTTTGGCCCCGGCGGGATTCGAATCCACGCATGGTCACCACCGGGGTATACTGTGTGATACATATGCAAAAAGTCGAAGGTCCTTCGGCGTGGCCTCGTAACTCATCCGGTGGAGCTTTCGCGGTACCAAAGCGAGGGTAGTGGTCAAGCGTGGGTTCGAATCCCGCCGGGGCCGAGGACTTTTCACATTTGGATCACCTCAAAACATTGTCAAAATCTGCCAAACATCAATACAAGTCAAAGTTTCACAGAATCCTCGAGGAATTGTGCCGGCCACATGATGTTTCGAGCCAGGATGATAAATGATGTCGAATCAGAGATCTGACAGCTCCATATACCAACGCTGTACTTTTTCATTTTTTATCTTCTTTCTAAGTGACTGACCAACCATGAGAGCAGCAGATCGTTGGTCAGTTATCAACTTGAAATGACAGACAACCAGAAAATGATACCATTTCCGCAAGGCCTCTACAATGGCATACGCCTTTTTCTGCACTGCCGAATGCCGACGTTCCCAAGGTGATAAGGTCCGGGGAAAGAAAGCAACTGGACGGCCATTTTGATTGAGACGTGGCGATTGTGATGCCTGATGCGTCTGTTTGTACAACCAGAGTGACGCCAGACTTGATGGTGACACACAAAACATTTTCGATCTGCTTTTTAAGTCGCTCAAAGACCTCCAGGACATTCGCCGAAAGGGTAAGGTTCGATTTTCAACGAGTGGACTAATTTTATCGGTGAAGCGAGGCGTCCACTGGGAATAGTAAGCAAACATGCCGACTGCACGCTTTTTTGAATTGATGTTAATAGATGGTAGGAGCTGTTGCAGCGGTCGTAGTCGTTCAGGATCCGGTTTGACTGTTTCTATGGAAACTTCAAAACCGAGTAGAACATTCACTCCTTAGCCCCGTGCATCAAATGGAGAAAGCGGAACGTGGGCGGGGCAGCATCCTTTTGAGGCGAGGGCTCCTCAGCTTAGGCGGGCGATAGATGCCCAATGAAGTTCGATGACTTCTCCTGCGGTCACGAGAAACCCCAGGTAGTCCACTTTTACGTCCATCTAATAGAGGTTTATAGACCGGTAAACTGCTTCTCTCCATGTTTATTCGCTAAGGTGTCCCATACAGGGACATAGTGGTCAAAACCAGATGTTACCCATCAACTGGTTGAGTGACTGGATTTCTACCCTACCTGTCGACCTGTCAGATATTCGGGAATCCATTCTCCAAAGCTCTTTGGATGATGGAGGCACTCAAGCGATCACACCACGCCAAGGCGCTGTCTCGTTGTGATGGATGGCTGGATGGCTGCCCCGAACTATTACTGACAGTTCCTCCATGCAGTGCTGCACCAATTTCATATTGATCATCGGGTTGTCATATGTATAAAAGCACTAACTCGAAGTTATGCTTACGGACCCAACATTGACAAGCAGACTGAAGCACGCTTGATACCTTTCGAAGGATGTTCAATTGCTGCTCAGACGCCCATAAGGTTTCCGCTATGCTTTCGTAATGTGCCCTCAGATCCATGGAAACGGGCCCAATTAACCAATAGTGTTTCATTGTACTCATTGATGCTTACTGAAAACGGCCGGAAATCTTTCTTATGAAAACGATTTTTCCTCCAAGCACCATTCTCATCTTGAGACTCCTGTTCGCTCAGTTTGGGATACTCGAAACACCGATTTGCGGAAAACCGGACCCAGTTCACTCTATTTGAATTCACTAACTTTTATCAATCCGTGGAAATTCGGTATGCACGGATTCTGTTTTACCACCTTCCATTAAAACGTTAAGTGGAATATCTTGTGGAACACAGCACCATACTTTTAAAAAGTTCCAAAGAGAAACAAGCGTGCTGAAAATACTTGATATTGTCCTGACGAAATACTGCTCAATGCCTGTTACAGAAATGAGCTTACAAGTGACAGCGCGTACGGTTGTGTGGTCGAGTCGGACGGATAGTCTGGTTGGCTGAGACTTGGGCAAATCGGTACGCGCGAATGGAAGCATAATTGTTCAGGTGTAAAAAATGGGATGGTACTGAGTTACATGTGAAATCTCCACACGCTTTGAAATTTCGACCGCAAGTAATGCGTTATAGGTTTCTCACATCTGTTTAATTTAAGTTGATCAAAAATGGTTGTCTCATAAGCTCGTTATTTCTTTTATAAATCGTTCAATAAATGTTTACTGTGCACCCTTTTTACCTTGCATTTTTCCCGTGTATCTCTAGTGAATTTCTGCTTTCTGCCGTCTGGCCTGATGTTCCGTCTCATGCGGTGAAAAAAGAACACGTCACAAGGTTGGTCCTCTAAGTTTTCTCATAAGTTAAGGAATTAGGAAGAGTAATAACAGTTTAATACAAGTTTGAACCTCACCACTGCGGATGAGCTTCATTGTACCTGTTATTGTTACCTCACCTGATCTACTTAAATACGAAGTACTTCTCGAAGTCTCTGGAACACAATCACAGGATATCGCTAGTTGAGCAACGGACCCCGTGGCCACTGATGTCCCTCTCACCCCTACACATATATACACGCTGCACTGATGTAGGAAAAGATCCAGTAAAATGATAGTTCAGTCTCGTTTCATGCTACTGGTTCATCAGTTTAGGTAATTCTTTTACTAAATCTAAATATTCACCTTTTGGAATGCATAAAGTATTTACTACGCTTTACTTGATTTTCCCATGGATTAATAGATTTCATTGCTGTAGCAATTAAATTTGGTGATAAACTTGAATGGGCGATATGGCAGACACCAGGTCCATCGGAAAAAGTTCCTTCACAGATGTTTCGGCCACCGTACAATACTGGGTTAATTTCGCATCGCCTTGTGACTCAGACAGCCAAGTCGAAGACTCCGGCTAGGGTTCTTAAAAAGCCTTTCTGCGTTATGGGCATCCACGAGTTATGATTTTACTCAGAAAACAGTCCTTCTCTCTACCCATTTCAATTTGGAGAGTAAGTCTCATTATATGCCCCCAAAAGTTGCGAACGTATGACATTAGTCGGTGTGGACTGCGGAGACACCGGATGGCATAAAACACATTTGCTGAATTGATCTTAGGGCCTCCCTCGATCAGTCGGTGGGCGATTTCCGGGGTCGATCGACGCGTTGCACGCGGGACTTATGGGATCGAGTGATTCATCATACCACGCAAGTGCTTCGGAATGTTCTACTATTCCCCTGTACGATGATGATGAATACAAGAGGATGCGCAGATACAGTAATACGATCTTTGAACGGGGATGAAAGAAGGCGGTGAGTGACTGACTGACTGACTGTAGCCCAAGACTGAAGCATAGTGGGGTCTACAAAGGGATTCGTCGTTGTGTCCCCAAATAAATTGATCGATGATTAAGCCTAATTGAACTGATTGCTGTATATGTTTCGCCTGTTTGGGATTAATTTGACAAAACCTAAGGAGGACTTTGAATGTTTTCATCTCTATCCTCGAATATAACATCCTTAATTTTTGTTGTTGAAAGAAAACCACATGGTGAAAACAAACAGTGCCGAATTTAACTCAAATAGACACCACCTGAATATGGGATAAGAGCAACTTGCATCGAAGTTATTCGCACTGTGCGTCGGAATTCCTCCATTTTTTGAGATGTTTCCAAATTTACAGTTATCGTCCGCGCTCCTTCTTATGACTAAATATGAGTTGTTAATTTAGAAGAGTCCTTGATACCATACAATGCAATGGAGCTGCTCACTGCTCTTCGAATGCAGCGCAAACAATACGACATGAAAGGAAGGGCTGCAGCGAAGATTAGGAGACCGGTTTGCGGGAGAGACCAAAACAGACGTTCTGATTGCCTCCGTACGCCAGAATTTACTCAACAACTCATTCGCGTTTTCTGACCAGATCGGCACATTTCTTAGCGCTAGCAGCTTTGCAGTCCGGTTGCATAATTGCACCTTGAATGGCCGGGTCAGGTCAAATTGATGACGTGTCGAGTCATGTCTTTTTATTACACAAAGTAACTCAGAGTAAAGGGGTTGAACCCCGTAGTCAAAATACGTACTGCAAAGGGTGTGTGTGGGAAACATTCAAGTGACATTCAGTTTGTGGACTCTGCCTCTGAAAACAGAAAGATTGTAAGTGGTTGTAAATACAAATAGAGTAAGAGTGTCCCAAAGATTTGCAGTTCGGGGAATAAAGGAAGACTGAACTAACGCAGTTCGACATCTAGGGATAGAGACCTGATACGGGTAAGTGGCGGACTGCATACGAGGTGAACGAGAGAAAGTCAAGGAAAAAGGGAACTGCCGAAGCGAGTTCTGATGAAAAAACCAAAATAAGAACGGTAGAAAGAAAGATAGCGAGACAACTTCCCAGTGAGGCGCAGGCGGCTATATATATATATGATACAAACCTCGAATCGAAAGGTATCTCGGTTAGGGCAATCGTCCAAGGCACTTTCTAAACGAAGGTGTCTTACAATGAAAGAACAATAAATGTGATTGTACAACGTAACACAAAGAGAATAAATAACGTGGCGAACAAGCTCGTTTTCAGTTATTCGTACTCATACCAATACATAACAATTTCACATGCACACACGCACGTGCACAGACAGATTTGGATTGTCATTCTCCGTTCTTATTTTGTGAGTCATATATATTGTTATGTATTGGTATGAGTACGAATAACTGAAAACGAGCTTGTTCGCCACGTTGTTTATTCTTTCTGTGTTACGTTGTACAATCATTATATATATATATATATATATATATATATATATATATATATATATATATATATTACACTGCCTTGAGAACAAGCATGGTGCCAACGTAAAAAAACAAAAAATACCTATAAAGTTCGGCGGGAGGAATTAAGAGTCAACATTAAGATAACAAGTAAAGGCAAAATTTTTTTAAATATTTTCACCGCACACGTTTTGTGATTTTTCTTGTCTGTCTTTCAATTGTTTATGCGGTACGGAAAGTCAACAAACATACCATACAGCATTCGCGCCACTGGATTCGGTCCTTAGCCATCTATCTCAGAGTCTCTAATCTACGGCAATCTTCATCTCTTGGGTCCCAACCAGGAAGGTGGGAAGCACTAATCGAAGTCGGAGCCGGAGCCAACTTATTCATGCCTCTGCACCAAGTCATAATCTGACGGCTGTTCCGCTTCTTCCAGCCTTGGCCAGCACTTGCGAAAAGAGCACGAAGAGGTAAACGATGGGCAGTCGACCTACTCTAGTATGCATATCTCCAGCTAAAATCATGATATCGGCCCGGTTCACTTTACGAAAGAGGTCGTACAGCTTTCGGTATGAATTGTCACTGACAGTATCTGGGCCGCGGTTGGTGAGTGCATACAACGAGACGAAAAACAGATTACGTTTATCGGGACAGAGGTTGCTCGCTTTGCACGGAGCTCTAAGTTTCACTGCGCGTAACCGACTGTCGATTGGGCTGCAGTCTAACAGAGCCTCTTCAGTCCTCTCACCACGAGCCACGCCTACGCCAGTAAGGCCAGAAACTTCAATCCTGGCGTCTCCAAAAAGACGTAAGCAAAACTTCACGGTAGATTCAGATGGGAGCGTCAACCGAATACTTGAACTGTAGTCTTCAATGCGAGTCTCTTAGACGCAACGCACACCGATGAAAAAGGACTCAAGCGTACGAGCTAAACCCGCCTGTTCTCCTGCATGTATCAGAGTTCACACTTTGGACGTGGCTAGTTTGAGTGAGCATCGAAGACGAAATAGAGCACCAGTCAGTGGTAACGGGTTCAGTGAGACTTGGAAGCTAATCGAGGAAGGACGAGAGAGGGCATGAACAGGATTCCCACCAGTGACACTACAGCCTGTACGGTCTACCAATGTTCTCACCAGGTGTGACAACGGAAGATAACGTGAGCATGTTGTGAATATGGGCGAAAGGATACGACAATAAGCTGTTTTTGAGCAGTTGTGCACATGCGTGAGAAGTCAATCAGTCACTGGGTCAATCATTTTGTCCACGGTTTTGTCTGTTGTGGGCTGTTATACTACTCGTTCGCCCGATTCAGGTTAGGCTTCTTGCGTGAGGATGCACCTCTAGCCTCCGCACAGTTAAGCGCGTCCTACAAGCCCTCGGCGTTGGTTCAGATGTGCCGGTGTTCTGAACAACCTTGTTCGGTGGGTGGAACATACCGAGGGGGCCGTGACCGTTTTTTAGTAACGAGTGGGAGTAGCAGAAGAACAGACGGTGTGCGGTGGTTGTTTATCGTTCCAAAGTATCTTGTGTGTAAACTTTATGCGCGATTCAGTGTGTTTGTCAATGCGGATAAGAATCAGTTCCTCGGCAGTGTTTGAGGAAACACGACTGGCTTTCTCTGCCGGATCCTCCTACCCATGCTCTCACCATGGTATTGATCCTTATTTCGCTTTTGTTTTCTATCAGTGTCTTAAAACCGGAAGGTGCAACCGAATGGTTTTTGGCCATACGGACAAGGAACGATTATTCAAATGAACTATGTGAGTTGTCTACTCCCGTTTGGTATAAATTCTCGTCTTTGACGTGAAATCTCTTTAAAGCAAGTAAAATAGCGGATGTTCAAATAAAAAAAGGGATGAACGCCCAACCCATATAACCCTCTGCACATTACTGCATAGGGCGGAAGTTTGTGTAGTATATTTTACTAGTAGATACACAGGCAATCATTAAATTTTAAGAGTAATATAAACGCACAATTTTGCACTACTCCATGAGGCAATATTGGGTTAAAAATTGCTCCATTTCGGTTGACTGAAAACAATCATGACCGGGCGGTACCATGTCGATTTGATCTGTTCGCTACAGATAGCTTGGTTTCTGCGGTGTTCTTTATATATATATATATATATATATATATATATATATATATATATATATATATATATATATATATATATATATATATATATATAGCTGTGATCTCACTTGAGGCGTCTGGTGAGTGATCGCAACTCTGCTTGATCATAGTTGTTCACATGATAACTCATCTGCACGCTACCCACTTTCGCTTTTTGAGCTTGCAACCACAGCTTCGTCTTTCTGCTATTTATTCAAGTGGCATTTTGTTCCCGCATCAAACCAGAGACAGAAATCCCCACGGTCATCCGGCTCGTCACCACCCCTAACTTGTTGGGACCATATGTGGTTTTCCACTCCAAGTCTCAGGCCCTGATGGTCAATTTGCCCCATATAGTGCAGTGGGCCATTGTGGTTGTGGGGTAAATACCACTTCAACTGCACTCTTCTGCAAGCATGTAATAAAAAGAGAAACCCACACACATATAGTCACTTAACCCACAGCGAGTACTGTGTATCAGTATGTTCACTCTATCAAACTTTATCGTTCGTTCTCCTGTAATGTTTCTTGACCTCTCCGAAGCAATATTTCGACTATCTACAGTGTAATCTAGTGGTAACTAGTCGTGTTCCCTTAATTCGTCATTGATTTATGTGTTGAATTTCGCAAACCCGCCTTGTCTGTCCGGTTTATTTCTACAACGGACACTATAATCGGGTTCTCTGATTCATGAATTTCAGCCACTCTCCTCGGTTGTGTGATAGATGCGTGTACAGAGTCGAAACAGAATGACCATTTCACGGAAGAATATGAAAAGACAGACCTGGGATCAGGTGAGTTATCATTGTCAATGCTATGAGTCCAGAAAAAACAATGTGAGATCTTTTACCCTAGCTATCGGCGCAACCCCGGACGAAATCACAAACCTCATGCAGTTGACCTGACAATTTTCAACGCATGCTTTCTTGTAACACGGATAACACCGTGAATATATATATATATATATATATATATATATATATATATATATATATATATATATATATATGGACACAAACGTATCGTTTGTTGTGTTACAATAAGTACCAATTTCCCCCTTTGTTCCTACTGTGATCTCGATTTCAATACTTACGAACTGTGCCGTATTAAGCCGATTGTTGAACACTAAAAAAAAAAACAAATCAAAATATTCAAAAAGAATTTAAGGGATAAAACAGTTGCCATGTTTCGGCTTCGTTAACAGCAGCTTCAGGGACTTGCTTTTCATATGTTTGTAGTGACAAAACACTCCAGCTTCGGACTTTAGCAGCTCTTTGAAGGGTGTGCTATTTCACAAAATTGGGTTTTTTTTTATTCCTAGCTGTTCAGCCTTTCAAATCTATGCAAATAACGAATAAAGCTCCTAGCTAGCTTATGGATGTGGCGCTCCCCTCAACGCGACTTGACATGATGGCTTGTAAAGATGCTGAAACCAGGGGAGAAATCGATCTCCAAATACAAACTACGAGATAGAGTGATTGATGAACTAAGTGTCAAAAATGATAACATATCTATTCCGTACGTCGTATCGTACCCCTAACAGAAACAAGTAATTTGTCGATAGGAAAAAAAGAACATCAAACATGCGATACCGGCCCCACTTCTGGCACGTTTTCCACTACTTAATACAAAAAAAATGGGGCGCAATTATGTAGCTGACCGCAGCCCCAGTTGGATGCAACGAGGAGTCAACGCAGAGTTTGGTTTGAACTCCAAAATGTACAGGTTACCTGCGTCATTGATAGCAGGACATTTTAACAACGAATCACAAGGCGGACCGAACCCTCTGCACAAACATGAGCCCCCGCGGAGGCGACGTCGATTGATAGGTGACATCCGACCATATGTCAGCAAAAAGATCTCTACACCAGTTTCGCTCTACCGTGGCGGTTGGGGCGGAACTTCAAAGGTTGTAATTTTTACAGGGACAGCGAAATATAGATGCTCGAATTTTTCTCTACTTTAGACCTCAGTCGAGATGCAACGGAGTAATTCCGGGAATAAATCGTGCAATCGTTTCTTTTTCCTTCTCGAATTTGTTTCGGGCAAAGAATGCTTCGAATTTCCCATTGACCGAATTGTTGATTACTGTTATGGTTTTGTGTCTGGTCATTTCTCCTATCTCGTCTCAATATTACAGGGGCATTCTCGCTGGAATCCGAGGATGATCGTCTCGAAGTGAAACCAAAAACGGTATCGCACAATCAAGTCGATGATGAAAAATCGTTGTTAGACGATCAGTTATTGACAAATCTTTTGGTATCGGAATTTCTTCTCATTTTGAATCAGAGTCTGAAATCACCAGTTTGTGTTTTTTCGTATTAGGTTTCTTTATCCACTGGTTTCAATAAATGCTACGTTTGTCCACATTACTGAGTAAATAGTAGTTTTTGTGTGCACAAAGATTCTCAGAAGTAGACGACCGGTTTAGCAATTATTACTGCTCAACAAGAATACGTACCCGGCACTCTATGCCATACTGTGCTATACTACTTATTGAGGATATTTCCACGGACAACCGCAGTGTCGTAGTTCCCGAGGTTGGCTGCTTCGAACCAACAAAAACTACCAATGAATCACACCCGCGATTCTTCAGGGGATCCTCCTAAGAGTTGCATCCACGAACACACCCCTAATGCACGATTGAGATATTTAAGAATAATGTAACCGTTCATGTATGATAATGGATGGTCACAGAACTACCGTGGACGCATACCTGATGAGCAGAAACATCCATGGAACTGGTCGCGTGCTCCTGAGAAATTCTAGCCACTTATCCATACACTACCAATATTTTGAATTATGCATTTCCCTCATACTTTTTGCATGGATGCAATGAAAAACAACATACACCATAACCACTAGAGCCCACAGCACTAAAGGTGTGGTGAAGTATGCATACCACTCACTGAAAGGGTAAGTAGTTAGTTGCTCAAAACACAGTAACGGTCAGTTATGGCGAGACAATAGACTTGATTGCGTCACGTGGACTCAGTTTCAGTTTATAGAACCACTAACCTCGCACTTCTGTGTTCTGGTTTCGGTTGTTGCCTTCCAGCGTCGTCCGGTAGAGGACAGAAAACATAGAAGCATCAAGTGGAAATGATCCAAGGGGAAATCACGAAGACAAAGAAAGAGTCCGAATGCAAGAACGCCACTGGCCGCGACACCTAGCCATATGCTTTATCGTTTCCGACCATTTGGAAGGCGGATCACGTTGACCACAATCCCGAAGTCTAACATGTCCCATGTGGCCAAGTCCACTGGTCAAGGTTTTTATACCTTCTTGCCATGTCATGGACTGACCATCTCGACCTACTTTCCAACCACTACCTGCCTCGGAGAACAGCGCACACCGAGGAAGTCTATCGGTGGCCATGTGTAACACATATCCCAACCACCTTAATCCGCTAAGACTCAGTACTTGATCCAGATAGTGACCTTAAACCTCAGCACTGCTGATACGATGTTCCCACCGTATTCGGGCAGTGCTGCGGAGATATCGATGCTCGAACACCGGAAGTGTTCGCCTATGTTCTAACCTTATCGGCCATGTTTCTGAGCTGTTTAAATGAGCAGATCTAACCGCTGCATTGTACACTTGACCCTTCACAGATAATCGGATTTGACGCCGGTGCCACAAATGGCTTGGGTTAGTAAAAGCCCAACACGCCTTCTGTATAGGCGATTGCACTTCATCTCATATCTGTCCACCTTATGAGATGTGAGTTTCCAGGTAACAAAACTTAGCCACTTCAGCTATGACTTTCCTGTCAAGACAAGATTTGGCATAGAGCCAACCCAATCTTGCAGCAGGATTTTACACTTTGGAGGTGCGAAATGCATGCATAACATTGCTGCACTGTTGTTTAGGCTGTCTAGGAAAACTTTCAACTTACTTGGATCTTCACTCGTCTGCGTATTCCAAGTTAGACGGTTTACTGCCTGGTGAAAGATCGATACCACTTTTCTCAGACGAGAACCTGGCTATATGAAGGATGCATTGAATTACGAAATTGAAGAAGCAGAGCAAAAGAGAACAACCGTGGTGAACTGAGGTAAGAGACTGCTGTAAGCACGAACTCGGCTTTGGCTATTAGCATGCGAGTATTGGAAAAGAGAAACAAATTTCCCTTCCATTTCCTCCAGAGAAACCGCGCTGGAGAACTGTGCAGTCAGCTGAATTGAACGCCGCTTTCAGATCAAGGACAACATGTGATCGGCCTGTGGGAGGCGTGCCTGTGCATTGAAATTTGTCGATCGGTAGGGACGTGGTTGTTTCAACCTTCACCGGGTCTGAAACCGACTACTTTCATGCGTACAGATTTCGCGGGCGCTAAAAGATCAGTGGAGAATAATCCAAATGGGCAGTTAGACGCGATACTTACGGAGCTAATTTTTTGCAAGAGGATTTGTCGCCTCTCGTGTAAATCGGTACAGTCAACGATAGACACTATTCCGTGGGAATCTGCTCACTATCCGAGATTACCCGGAGGAGTTTGGTTAACTCGGAAACCAACGATTCGCCTCTGTCCTTGAAAGAAGATAGAGCGAACCTATCTGGTCCAGCGGCTTTGTACTTTTTCAAGTAACCTATCTCCCACACGACCTCTTTCTGATAGGAGAGTGATATCCACCTGCATGGGTTCTCTGGCAGGTGTATTCGGGAGGTTCACTCTAGAAAAGGCCAACTAAATTGTCCCAGCGATCCAGATGGCGTCCCTGAAGATGAATGAGTGAACCGTCGGATTCCTTGATTAACTCACTTGCCCCGGGTTTCCGTGGACCGGTGCCTCTAATCAAACGGTTAAGATTGCGAGTATTGCCAGTAGACGCAGCCCTTCCCATTTCCCGACATTCCGCAATCCACCACTGCTCACGGACATTTCTCAGACTCCTAGTCAGTTGGCGTCTTGGGGGTTTACGCACTTCATTGAATGTGGTATTCGGCGGGTGGGATCTGCGAGCATCCAACAAGGGAACTGATGTCGAAGACATCCATCATTTCCGAGGCCTACTTGAGCCAGAGTCTTTTGAGTCGTTGGAAGCGGCGTGCTAAATATGTTTGTTCTTTTTCCAATGTTGATCTTGGTCGTGGACATCCGGCTGCACTGATAACCTTTTAGACAGCTCTGCCTGAAAAGCAGATCGTGGGTTATCGTGCAGAAGCAATTGTATGGTACGTGTGGCTTTAGCATTGGTGCGACCACGGACGAGACGTAAACAGAACTGAGCACGTACCAATGCGTGGTCTGAATCCACAGGCGTATACCAAACTGAACGACAATCTCCAAATGATCGACGACAGCGGTGACCAATGACTATATGGCCAATCTGAGTCCAACGTTATGGAAACGTAGGAGACGCCATGTGAGTGTGTGCCACTTCTTATGGCAGAAGTTTGTACTCGCCATGAACAATTTGTTATCTGAGCAGAGCTGAATGAGACGATCACCGTAATCAGTGTGATCAGCTGGAATAGCAAATGGATCTCCGATGTGTCTTTCGGAATCTCCCAAACAGCCAACTTGGGCTTTGAAATTCCCAGCAATGACCACCACGTCTGTTGAACGTGTGCTTTGAAGCAGTTGAGACAAATCGTGGTAGAATTTGTCCTTGTTCTCAGAGGAACTGCATCCAGTGTGTGTATACACAGACACGACGAACAAGCATCGATGCTTCAGTTTGTTGCTGTTGACATGCACAGAACAGTCCAACCGAAATGCACACAAACGACTGCTGACTGGAATCTAGTCTAGCAGTGCACGCTCAGCTCTCATGCTCAAAACATACACAGCGGTAGCCTAACCACGTGCACAAGAAACCGGATCACTCGATACACGAAGAGTAGAGCGAGAGACTGAGAGAGATTGTATGTGGGATGCGAAGAGTGATCACAGAAGTGGGGTTTTTTATGGGCGTTTCGGGACACAGCATACATCCATTTTGAAAGTCCCAATAGTCTCTCAAGGGCGGTATGTTGTCTTATCCGACATAATATGCGGACGTTGCAGACAGCCGAGCAATGTAAACATTCAGGCTTGAAAATGGATCCGATTTATGCCCAACTCCTGATTACTGCTTTTCTTAGAACCGCTGTTACTGTGGCGTTTTTATCGAACGTCAATTAAGGGAGGAAAATTTGGTAAGGCTCTTAGGAGAGATGCTTGAGGTTTGTGAGCCAGTCATACTTCGCGGCTGCCCACACCGCAGAAGGGGTTTTTCTTTGTTAACTTTAATCGGAGCCTTTGACTCAAAAATGTGACGCACAAGAGAATGGCACACTAAGGTGACTAAAGTCATGCAAACCACATGATGGCATCCCCTTTCGGGTTACGTATTCCTTCAAACGGACTTGATACCGAGGATGCAGGTAAACAGTTCTGTGACGCCCTGTTGATTTTGTCGATGTCCAAATGATTGGTTTCAGTAAGTACCCGTTCACGTGACACGTCTTGTGGATTATAGCCGAAAGAGTTCACTTAACCTAAAGGGAGGAACGACCACTATGTTTTAACGCTTTGTGCGACAACGGACAGTTGCTACCACAGCGTTGATCGGTGACAGTAGAGTTCAAGCCGCTGTCCTCCAGCTTGTTGGTCAGGGGTTAATATCAGTCAACCGCCACCGCCTTCACGGGATGTAAGGAGATCGGTGTGCTGCCATGGTCTCTTCGTGACGTGCGAAATAACTTTCTTCAACATAACTTGTAGTCTTTCCGCGAACTTCAGTCCTTACAGATCAGATGTAGTGGATGAGAAACAGTTCTCTTCACAATGAAGTTTCTTGTCCTCGCAAATGAAACATCGGTCATCAAAGTTTGAACATCCTAAATTCGTCGCCCCGTTTGCTCATCCCGTTGCTCTCATTGATGCATGAAGACAGGTGAATGACATGACTAGTGCATCAACGAAAGCCGATTAGGAACCAAATATCAATGGATATCGAATGATCACAATTATATATAGTTTTCAAAGGAACACATCTGCAATTGTTGGTAGATTAGTTACAATGTTCTGGGAGTCAACGGAGCTCCAAAATCCTTGTTCATTAGGGGGGAACAAGTATACACAAGTGAATCGAGAGCACAAATGCGGCAAACGGAGGGATTAGCAACTAGGTGAGACGCACGCAAAAGGTAACCGATCACAATCTATATTTGTCGTAGGGTAATTTGATCGGTTAAAACTACCGGGAGGTCTGTATTGTAACGAGAAAACGGACAGCACAAAAGATCGACAAACAGAAGAGCCACGAAGGAAACAATACCAATAAACAGGCCGAGCATCGATAGCAGTGCCTTACGGCACCTAAATAATGACATCAATCGAACTTGCATGGACTCGATGATAAGTACGGGGGAAATGGGCAAATCATGATCAGAGTCGGTTGGTTATGTTCATCAAGAACGAGTATAAAAAATGTACTTGTTGGTTTTGTGACACAACGTCAAGCAAATAATGTGCCAGCACGGTTGAATCTGAAGTGGATCGTGCAGATGAACCAGCTTGGACGGTACACAAACAGGACTAGGCAATGTTTATGCGCATGCGGAATGGCATATATATATATATATATATATATATATATATATATATATATATATGGTGCAAACGGAACCGGTCAGGGTGTATCGTCGGGTACAAGTGTGCGCTTAGGAGTGTAGCCGGGTTTAAAGAGAGAAACGATGACCCTTTGCACGAGGAGTTGAGTTTTTTTACCCCTCGTGTGATAAGTGATAGGACAATACCAGTGATCCCGTGTGTTTCTGACGCGTTTCCATCGCACGTTTACGTTTGGATTGAATGGCTGTGATATTACTGACCCAACAAATCTTCCCGTTATTCAGTGACATTCATGTTCTTACTCATAAATACCACATTCCTTGCTCACTTTCCCCCAACCGGTCGGAATTTCTGTCGGTACTACCGCCTTGTCGCCCTCCGCTTCCGGACCTTGCAGTTTCTCTTTCCTGACGCGGATTCCGCATTCTCATCGGCCGCTTCTATGGAGGTCGAGTTGCACAATTCTTGTTTCACGGTTATTCATCCGATATGCATGCGATTCAGGCGATCAATTCGTCATTGCCCAGAGGTTCGTTATCCTCCTTCATTTTCGCTAACATTTTCTTTTTTGCTTTCCTTTGGATTCATGTTGACTGACGTTCCTCGCGTTTTTTACTCTCGCTGTTGTTGTTTTTGGTATAATGCTACTGTTAGTAATAACAGTAAATATCATAACCCATAACGGTGGCATTTCACCTCGACGTGGTATGGTGGCTTTCGTGTTCCCATTGCCCGAACAGCTGGGTATGATGTTTCTTGGAGCCGAAGATGGAATGACGTTGGACAACGCACTAATTAGAGGTTATTTGAACGTTGGACCCTAACTCGGAAGCCTGGCAGGGCCGATCTCATTGGTGAAGGTTTTCCTACTTCATTGCCATATCATAGTCTGACTCCCTCGACCGAGGAAGTATACTGGCGAAATCGAGACTAGCGAAGATGAGCCGGAGAAAGAAAAAAGACAGTTGTACAATATTTGATCAGAAAAGATGCTCAAGCTTGGATTCAAATGAATGTTTGGTTCGCTAATAGGTTTACATGGAACGATTTCCACGGTCTCTCATCTTGAAGTCAAGTAGAATGGGTGTTTTTTGCATCCCGAGGGATGAATAATATTCAACCTTCACACTCTCAGAAAAAGCCAAATAAAAATAAAACGACAACAAAAAACTCGTGGGACAATGGGTAGTAAACGCCTACATTATTCCAAGTGTCGTGAGAGTTGTAACTTTACCGAAACTGGTTTTTGCAAGAATCTTGTTAGGTAGGGAACAGTTGAACTGTTGTACGGCGGAGTGCGCGCATAGCGACCTTTGTAGTTTGAATATGAGGAATACATGGATGTGCATTTTTGTGAAGTGGATGAGCAGTGTCTATGACAATCTTTAAAGATAGCTTTTGGCAATCTTTACCATTTTGGGATGTGATATATTGAGCCAAATGCTGTCGGGTTATGCCACTGAAAGATAATAAGAGTTCGAGCGATCTAGCAACAAGCTTGAAGTTATTCAGCAATAGGTGAGGCATATATCCAGCTAGGTAGGACACATAAATTGACCAGGTGATTGGTAAGATAAGTGCATACGGAGGGGTCATTACGACTAAAAACATGGAAAGACAATCGTCTTAATCAACATGTTCGACGAAGTAAGAATACGATCGACCGACACTCCGAAGCATTCGACCGAATCAAGATGATTCAACTATCCTCCATTTATTGTAGTGGAATTGCAGTCATTGAAAAGTGAAATGCTTACTATCATCCAACAGAAAAAATACAACATCAGTATCAAACGATTCTGAGATTTGATTATTGTGATTCTCGGGGGTAAAAGTCATAAAATCACAAGCCAAAAATGACATCATTCGTATACCTGACGAGGAGAGTATTTTCGGGAAACAAAAATCGGGGCAATATGGCACCTTGGTGAACGCCACCGGTATAAGTTACAAAAGAGGAGGTGTTGCCGTTATGATGGGCGAAACGTTGGCGGATGTGAAAGTAATCTGTCAACAAAGAAGCAGTGAGAGGCCGTGTACCAGAATTGAAGAGAATGAAAAGCGGCTTTTCCTGTCGACGCTATTGAAAGCATCACTGTAGTCTAGGAAACATATTCTGACCGCTTCACTTTTCCTATCTAGGGCAGACGGAATGTACTCTATCAGAGTGGCGAGGGCAATAAGAGTGGAGCGTAATTACCTGTTAGAAAACTCATTGAGATCAGAAAAAATAAAAGTACCTATGAATAGTGAAAGCACCGGTCTTTCAAAAGCTTCGAGGGAGACCGATGTACGAGCAATAGGCCAAAATTTCATAGAGCTTTTGGGGGGAATACGATTTACCGTAGGTGGATGAGCAGTGTCTATGACAATCTTTCTATCCCTTTGACACTGGTTGAAAAGGTCAGATTAAACCGGACAGAAGTTAACCTCGCATTCCATTTGCACCAGGATTGAAACCATCCGGTTCGAGGCATTTTCTGGGGTTTGGAAGGAACAGTACTTTTTCGACATCAGCGGTGGGAATGAAACGTAGGGATTTCTGAGGGGAAACTTATTCGATAACTGTCGCAACAGAAAATCCTGCTTCTTTCTTGAATGACATACTGAGCTCTTCAACATCCATAGCAGCCGAATTGCGTGTGGCTGGACACCAGTTCACTCCTTCGAAAGTTTCTGTGTCGCGATGATTTGTTTACCCGAAGGTTACGCGTGAAGATAGAATTAGGGTGGGATAACTCAGCTTTAATCGATCTCGTCAATCTCTTCATTTCTGAGCGATTTTCGTGTTTGAAACCGTATTCCCGGTTACGACGAAGTTGTTTTGAGGTAAGCGGGTGATAAATAATCTGGGCGCATGTTTGGATCTTCCATTGGACCGGAAAGACCAAAATAACCGTTAATGGGGTTGAAAATATGAAAATCGGCGGGTTATTTACCTTTCACTATTGGACACTTCTAAATTGACAGTGGACAATCTGTGGGGCGTATAAAGGCTCACCAAATACCTTCACGGTGAAACTAGAATTATGGATAAGAAGAAACTGAAGACTCACCGGAACCTGACGGGAAACAATAAGAACCAGTCCAGACTGGAAAAGTCACGATCGTTTTTATTAAACCTTCCTCCTCACCTCTGTTCTCCCCTCCCTTCCCTTTTCCGATTCCCAGATCCGTTCATTCGCTGAACACTTAGGATTCCCATCTCCAACCAGTCTTGTACACCGTCTAGCCGTGCTCTTGGCCAATCTTGTTTGTCGTTCCGGACCACACCGCTCGGTTCGCATCATGTATGATGAGTTCCTGGCTGATTTAGACGGTCGTGTTCAGCGTGCTATCCCCTTACCCGATGAATCATGTTTCGTTGGGATGGAACAGACTGTCGCTAAACAGCTGATGATGGATGTGGAACAAGAGCGACGCAGACCCACCTTGTCAACTTCCAGTATGGCTAGTTTCATTCCCGTCGGACGGTCCATCCTAGAACGATCTCCGTTGGATTCATGGTGGCCCACTGTTCCTTCTGATCAAGTGTTTGCTGAATGGTCTGAACCAGCTCGGATGAATTTGTTCCACGTATTTGAGAGATTGCATATGTGCATTCAATTTGGTAAGTTACACAGGCAACGATGCCAAAAGATGGTTTGTATAGTACTAAACCGATACTATGATACACAGTGCCTTCATCCTTTGTTATTCTCATATAGCTTCGATCAGAGAGTCAAATCATGATGCTCGCTACTTCTGTGATAGGCAAATTCTTGTGTAAGAACCAGTGAGATGCTGTGAAGCATACTTCACTGAATGCTGGTTTGTTCAATATTCATATCATAGAAGAGCGTGAATTCATTAATGGAAGAAAGAGAATAGCCACTACCTAGGTCAAACGTTTTAGCTGGTTTACCACTTGAAAATGCATTGCTCGGTTACTGCTTTCACTTTCTTCGTGTGCGAATCCATCACCGGCGTCATTCAATAGTTGTACGAATTTGAGGTGTGTATAAACCGGGAATTGGGGACAAAAACATCTGTAATAAAAATAACTTTTTTGACGCTCTGCAAGCGAAAAAAGTGCATGTGATGATCAAGGGAGAAAAATGGATAGCAAAAGGTACATGAATTTATGGAATTAGAAGTGTTTGAATCGATGGTAACGGTTGGTCAGTACAAGTCTCACTTTAGGAACCGAAACAATTAAAAGGACACCATGCACTGATCTGATCAAGATCTGATTGCAATGATCGCGGAGGGCGTTCGGTTTTGAGTCATAGAAAAGACGGTGAGCAGTGGGGGTTAGCATCACCATCGGTAATCGAATGAGTATGGTTAGAGATGTAAGAGATCACTAGAGAATATCAGTGGCAACGTTAGTTATAGTGCAAAACCTTAGTGGGGGATGACAACATCGGTCAGTCGGTGTATTTCGAGAGGCTACTGTCAACATAAGATCCAATAAATCTGGCGTGGTAACAAGCCAGGTGATAACTGGTAACATTTTCCCCAAATTTTGGTCCAACATCAAGTAGTCTAAACCTGAAACTGATTAGTCAGAGACTTTCATCGCTCGACCGCCGTGGTTTCTGTTCTGTATCATCAGTGTCTTCAACAGGCAACGCCGCTGTGACGTATCTCCGGTCTTCGGTAAAAAAACTCATGTCAGGATAAATCTGTGAACGACTGTCGAGACTTCCGGAAAAATGACGTCATTTTATCCGTATGTTAACTTCCAGATTAAACGGCTCCCTAGATGAGAGAACCTTTCGACCTAAATCATCTACTTCTTTTGTCATGATAAAGCTTTATTTGAAACCAACCCGCTTCAACACTTTTTCAATCCGGTAGCATAAATCGCTTCTCCCACCTTGCCACGCAGCTCAGTTGTTTCAGTTTTCATGTTTAAAACCCATCACCACTGCCAGCCGCTTCTTTTTATCGTTACAGCGGTAAATATACGTTTAGCACCTCTAGATGGCGCGAGGTTCGAATCCCACCACTGCTGGTCGCTTTTGGTTGTAGACAGAAGTCCCGGATCATTACCACGTATGTGACCTATTGAAAACTGGTTTTGATTTTGTATGGCATGTAGGCATCTCAGCTGGTGATCGTCGGTTGAGTTAGAGCGCTTGCTTACCACCTCGGAGTTCAGGTGTTCGAATCTCGCCACCGCCGGTAACTTGGTGCTAGACAATAATGCACCGTAGTCCGACTCGTTACTACGCCTGACCGGTTGGAATCCCATGTGACTTTCTACTCCAAATCTAAGATTCAGGATGCTGATTATCCCCATTAGTGCAGTGAACCTTTGAAACTACTTGGGGCATGCATGCCCTTGTCCTGTACCTATAAGCAAACACTGAATAAAAGAAATTCACCCGATGATCATCCCTGAATTTGTCCACGTGTTTTTCCAACATTCTCAATCATCCTCTTTCCATCTCGTCTTCTCTCGTCCGTCTGTTCACCTTAGCAATGACCGGGAATTGGTCAAAGTTAACCAGACTTGTCAGTTCACCGACGCCAGGGTTTGATGATGATGATGAAGAAAAACACAACAACGACGCCAACGAGGATGATGATGACGATGATGCACTGTTCACGGATGCGGTTGAAGAATTAATTGACGATTCGTGTAAAATGAACGGTAATCTCCTCTCTTTAACACTCTCATTTTTAATCTTGGAAACGGCAGCAGTTGAACTGTTCGATACATGTGTGGGGTATCGATGAGACTTTGTTTAATTGGTCTATTCTGGGAAGTTTGAATTGTTGAGCCTTGTGATTATTGTTCGTATAGCACTAAGAAGAAATTGGCGTGACAGATAAAGAGTCTGTTTTTCAATCTGAATGCGCAGCTCAACCATTATACGAACAAGAAAACGTCCTTTTTGGAGTCTAGCATCCACGCTAGCTATTGGTGCCGTTGGTAGTGACGAAACGATCACTCATGTGAGTTTTATGACTAACTTAAGCTTTCGTATAGCACCAAAAATCAATGAATTCCTTATCCACGGTTGGTAAGACGTGAAACAGTGGTACCAATGTCCTTTACAATCGATGGAAGACCGAATGGTGCACCGATCCCTCCTTTGTTAGACGTCCTCGTCTCACATACTGGTCACTGTGAAGTTCAGTATTTGTTCCATAGTAGTACGTCATGCGCTGTCAAAGTTTAGACCACCACTGAACCTTCGGGGTGTCATGAAAAATTGTTTCATGTACGTCGTTCCAAATCAATGTCAGCGTTCTTTCAGGCTCTACGTTTTGTTTAGGGCTCTCAATCCAGCCAACATGTTGGAATGTGCGCCGCGTACGTTAACCGCCAAGCTTCTCTGAGCTGGCTCTCAGCGGCTTGCCTCATGCCAACAACACTTGAAATAGCACACATATCCGTCATCAAATTTGGATGGTGACAACCATGCTGTAGCTGTATAGCACATCATTTTTGAGATAGCTGAAAAGTCCCGCCGAACACATTGGGGGCAGCGCAACAGGTCAAGTCAAGTCAGTGCATGTTTTATGCACCCCAAAGAGTGGATTTTTTGCCTTTTACACCAATTCTGTGAATAAAATAATGCAATGTATGCGTAATCTCAACAAAGAAAAAAAAGGTGTAAAAACGGAATAATGTTCGATATTCAAGCTGTGCTGTAGTTCTAAGAGAACCTACATGCGATCAACAAGTAGACGGGCGAAATATGCAAAACAGGATTACGATATGCAGAAGTGCGGATAAACAACGTGTGGAGAATGTAGATACAGCCTTCCTAAGTTCATTGTGTAGGGGATGATGGGAATCAGAGAGAATTATGGAAGTAATACTATCACAAGCACAAAAGTGTGTGCTTATGATGGTGTCAACAAGTATAACTAGACGTTTTATTGATCTTATGATCAAATGAAAATTTTTCTTCAGCAAACCAAGAAAGATTATTGGGGAGCAGTAAATCCAGTGGGAATAGTTCAAGCGGTTACGAGTTTTGACATGTATTTATGAGGTGCGGAGGGCATACTTAGTCTAGGAGAGAAAAAGGATCGCCTTCTAACTTTGCAAAACACCTCACTGACGTGCGTAAACGATGACAGATTGTGGGTAAGTAAATCATCGAGGTATTTGATTGTAGACGATGCGGGAGTATGTTCACTATGTACAGAAAGCAGAAGGAGTTTGTCAATACAGTTTCGATTTGATCCTTTACATGGTCAATAAAATGATACATCGTGACATTTAGATGCATTCATATTCAGAGAACTGGAAGAGGACCAATTTACAATGTTGTCTGGTCGGCTTTGGATTATGGGAGTGACCCCTGTCTAGAATGCTCACATCCAAGATCGGCGTCATCAGTATATTTACATGAAATAAATGAAGATGGAATGGGCAATTGTTTCACTTACTAGAAAAAGAAGCAGGGTGACAAGATAGCACCCTGTAAGGCACCATCATTGACAGAAAGTGGAGAGGATGTCATTCCATTAAAGGACGTAAACTGAGTCCGGTCGGTGAGACAGTTACGAATCACTCTGCATAAGCACGGCTCAACTCCTGATTCGGATAACAGATTGAGCAACACTGACCTATCGAAACTGCCGAAAGCGTTTTTACAGCCCAGAAATAGCATCCTTACTATTTTACATATCTCATTCAAAGCGGTTGAAACAGGTTTTACTAAATAGGCTATGGCATCAAGGGTGGAGGGGGACGATCTATAGGCAGACTGATAGATATCTTACGCAGCACTCTCCGTGACAATATATGGTAGCGAAGTTTTCTCGAGCGTCTTGAGCATCGCATATGCACATGCAATCGGGCGGTATACACCAGGCTTTTTTCGCACGGGCATTATCTTTTCATGTTTCCATATGTTTGGAATCTTAGCACTTTTCAGACAACAATTGAAAATATTAGCCAAGAGACCCAACAGGGCATCGATGCACACTTTCACAACAACAGAGGATAAATCATCGGAGCCTGCGGCTTCACTGGTCTCCAGTGTATTCAACTGGTTCCAAACAACGGTGGGCACGATTTGAAGAGGCTCACTAGTGCTGCTATAGCCAGGAAACGGATATCCTGAGGCAGCGAACCAAAACCCTCGTTTTGTTCTTCGACGCCGATCCTCGAAGTACTACCACAAAGTCTGTTTATAGCATGCAAAGTGTTCCGACAACTAAAGTTTCACAGGACGGCATCTATATATAGCCCATTTAGACGTCAGATTCCCAATTTTATCGGCTTAGTAATCCGCTTTACTTCAGACTCGGACCTGCTTTTGTAGGCTTGTTCTTTCCTCCTACGTAGTTGTTCAAGTGGGACGATGGCCTCGTTGCACGTGAGAGCCATCCGAGTATAATTTCATCCGCTATATCTTCGTGCAGCCAAGACTCTTGCAGCATGATAACTATAGCGTTTTTGTATTCTTTCTTTAATGTAGTTTCTGCGGGATCATCTATTTTCCCAAACAACGAACATACATTTGCTTGATAATATCACTGGAATCTGGGATTTTCTATCTGGACATTGCCTAAGACCCGCTTGCCATCTCGCACGGTGTTTTTTCCTTGTCCCATTGCGCGTTTTCATGAACCGATTAAACTTTGTTTTCGGACTCTTTGTTAACGGTGTCTTGCACGAAAATGATGACTTTGAAGAAGAGCCCCTGTGGGACAATATTTGGTGTCATTTTGAAGAGTTTCAGCAAGAATTGCGACGAGCTGATTCACAAACACGGTACAAAATGATAGTCCAGTGAACTGCATGGCCAATTTGAAGGCCCCGCGCCCCGCCTCGTGGCAAACAAGCTCGTTTTCGGTTTTTCGTACTCAAACCCAAGTAGCAATAAATAAGACTAGCAGTGAAACAACTAGTGAGAACGTTGGGCTATAGCCCGGATGTTCTAGATGTCACTGGACGCACAGAATGCCCAATTCTTCCAGCTTGTGTTCAGGAACAAGAGTTGGACCAAGAAAGTTTAAGTCTTTGTGGGATTTATTCTTTAGTGTACAAGAGGGATTATGGAGACTAATGCTTACGGCTCCGGTTGTGACCAGGATGTTACAGTTGACTGTTCCTGGTTCCCTGCTTCGAACTTTGTGGAGGGTACGAAATACGTTTATCGCATCCAATAAGGTGTGAACACCACTCATAATTGTCTTCATTGCTACCGTGTTCAGGCAAGCCGGGTAGTAGGGGTGTCTGAGAGGAGTTGCACCTCTGAGTTGGTTGACTGTCGTGTCCCTTGGGGCATCCTCCATCTCTTTGGTCCCCATCATTTACCCAGCTCTCACCTGTGGCTACACGAAGCTGAAGCATGCATTAGCGGCCACACCCCGGTAAACCGCTCGACAGGCGGGCCAAACCAGGTTGAGGATTACCGAGGTCTAAAAAAAACTTCGGCGAGACGGTGTTCGGCGTGTGAAGACAGATCCTTCTGAATGGGCGGACGAGATCTACTGATCCAACGGCTACAAAGGAGACCTGTTCAACTACCTGGTCCGGCATTCTAGAGGAAGCGAACGAACCGTACAGCAGGTCACCGGCTCCTCTGGGAACACCCTGCTGCCTTGCAGTCTGCACTTGGGTGTGCAAGGGGCTAGAGGTGCAACCTCGAGCAAAAAGGCCGAACGGTGCTGGGAACACCGCTTCGTACCCTACTCCCGCGACTCTCTATGATTATTTACGGAATCTCAAGCGCTCATCATGCTACGGCGTCCCCGGTAAGCGACGCGCCTCGTGTCCTGGCGGTCGAGGTGATAAGGCAACAAGCTGGAATGATTCGCTGCAGGAAAAGAACACATATAGCCTGTTGGAATGTCAGGACGTTTCTAGACGTCGGCGGCCAGTGCATCACAATGCGAACCCTACATGACTATGACGTAGATATTGCTTGCCTCTTGGGAGTCCGCCTGCCCAGTTCAGGTAGTCGACAAATAAAGGTCCCAGGTGTGGATACATCCTATTGGCTCTATCACAATGGCCCGAAAGACAACCCCGGTCTCTACGGTGTCGCGTTTGCTCTGAACAGAGCAGCTAATGATGCAATGATCTCTTGAGAACCAGTCTCATCCAGACTAGCCTTGGCACGTTTGAAAAGCTCCCCGCACGACTTGACGGTGATTGCGATCTATGCTCCAACCGATTCAGATGATGACGAAACCAAAGACGAATTCTATAATAATTTGCAGGAGGTAATCAACCGGGTTTCGAGGCGCGATGTACTTTTCATCGCAGGAGATTGAAACGCTCGCACAGGTACGGCCGACGAATCTACTAGCCATATTCTCGGGAGATTCGGCCTTGGTCAGCGCTGCGAGAACGGTGGCCGACTGATTGGTTTAGCCGACATCAACAGAATGGTTGTTTCAACACCCCAAAAACCACCTACCCACATGGTACTCCAATGACGGTCACTCTGCACACCAACTCGACCACATCCTGGTGAGAGCCCGTTGGTCTTCGTCTGTGGAGGATTGCCTAGCGTACCGAGGTGCAAAAATGGTTAACACAAACGGCACCGACCATGTCCTCCTACGCGCGTGTTTCAAAGTTCATCTGTCTACAGATGCTAAAGTGTCTGCACCCTCTCGGATAAACGTTGCCGCCCTAGAAAATCCAGAGAAGCGAGAAGCGTTGTCACGAGCAATCACAACCCAACTAACCAACGCAACCAATGCACAAGCAGACGAAGTTTCTGTGGAAGGGCAGTGGACTCGAATGAAGACGACAATCGAGGATGCTACTTGGACAGTACTCGGGAGAACAAAAAGGCGGACAAAAGATTGGATCTCGGAGAGCACGCTCCAGCTATCAACCATAGCACACGAAGCGCGACTGGCAGGTAGCAACGAACGCCGCAGACTGCAACGAGAGGCCACACGCTCCGCCAAGGCTGATCGCAAAAGATACTGGATAGAAATAGCTGAAAAAATGGAGACCGCGTCCGGAATTGGTGACTTCGGTAAACTGCTCCGCCTTATTCGCAACGCCTCTAATAGGTTTTTTAAACAAAATTCCATTCTTCGTGACAAGGCAGGAAACTTAATACCCGAACAGAGTAAGTAAATGGACCGATGGGTTGAAAACTTTGGTCAGCTGCTCAACTGGCCTACGGATCAACCCATATCAACCCCTCCAGTCCAGTACGAAAGCAACTGTGACCCGCCCAACACCGCGG
Source organism: Fasciola hepatica (assembly GCA_948099385.1). Classification (NCBI taxonomy): domain Eukaryota; kingdom Metazoa; phylum Platyhelminthes; class Trematoda; order Plagiorchiida; family Fasciolidae; genus Fasciola; species Fasciola hepatica. Next base: position 3,281,052 of record CANUEZ040000164.1, read on the forward strand.
AAATCACGGAAATGATAAACAAACTGAAAGACAGAATGGCTGCTGGGAAAGATGGCATCCGTCCAGATGTGTACAAAGCATGTTCACCGTCATTGATTGACAGGTTTTGTACACTTCTAACCCGTTTCTCCGAGGCAAGAGACCAGCGCACTCGCCCGAACCAAGGGGTTTTTCGCCGTGGCAGAGGCTGTGTGGATCAAATTTTCACACTGCGCCGAACACTGGAGCACCGCTATAAGTTCCAGCAGCCGACGGTAGCTTGTTTCATCGACTTCCGGGCAGCTTTTGATTCGGTGAACCGCTAGTCTCTTTGGGCCATAATCCAATCCGGTGGGATCCCTCGATAAGCTTTTAAGGCTGTCGAGGGGGTACTACTCGACAACTGGTGCTAGGGTTCGTATGTACGGTGAAGAGTCCCGCGATTTCGCACTCACTACCGGAGTTAGGCAGGGCTGTCCCCTCTCACCGGTGTTGTTCAACTACTCCATTGATTGGCCAATGCGACAGGCATTACACAACTACCCTAGCGTTCAGCTTAGCCAGGAAATATACATCTCGGGCCTGAGGTACGCGGATGATATTGTCGTGCTAAGAGGCTCCTCCGCTATGCTGCAACCAATCCTCGACCGAATCAATTCCTTCGCGAGGTCCATCGGACTTGAAGTAAATTCGACCAAAACAAAGGCTTTCACAACCCATCTGGGCCCAACAATTCAACAACTGTCGATCAACGACCTACCAGTCGAATATGTCCCTTCATTCAAATACCTAGGTTCGACTCTGCTTCCGAACGGCCAGGCAAAAGATGAAGTGGTATTACGGATCGACAGCGCCAGGAGAGCCTTTCTTCAGCTAAGACGAACGCTGCGGACTCGCAGTGAAATCAGCTTAAGAACCAAAGTTCGTGTTTACCGTGCCGCCATCCGGCCCGTATTCATCTATGGCTGCGAAACCTGGCCACTAAGAGCTGAGGATACCAGAAGGCTGGAAGTTTTAGACTACTGGTGCCTGCGGCAAATCCTCAAAGTCAAGCGGCGCGACAGGGTGTCCAACGACGAGGTAAGGAGACGATGCTCTCCCCGTCCTCCTCCAACGTCGACGACTTCAGTGGTTTGGCCATACGCTTCGGCGACCCGAGTCAGAGACAACCAAGCAAACACTCTGCCCCACTCTCTACCCTGGTTGGCGTTGTCGCCTTGGTGGGCAGCTCAAAACATGGATCAGGACGATAGGGAAAGACGTAGAGTTTCTAGGCCTCCGGTCGGTTTATGGAGCCTGGCGATGGAAAAAGAACTGGATCAGGATCTGTACGGAGCTTGCCTCCGACCGCCACGCGTGGTCAGCAATGGTCCGTGATATCCATGGAGCCGACTCATCCTCTCGCAGGAGATAGTCGCGTAAAAGAAGAAGAAGACGCCGGGTAGTGTCGATAAACGCGTTCGGATGAACGCCTGTTCGTGCGGCTAATATAACTAGTCCCACAGGAGCATGTGTATGAATACATACAGAAAGCGGCTGTAAAATCTGACTTTGTCATTCCTCAGTGCAGAATTTTGTATAGACTGCTCCTGATAGTCTTTGTCGAATAAGTTCTACTTTCATACCCTCTTTGAACGACAAACAAATATTCGGGTTTCTTGGCAGACCCTGTTTTCTTTGTTTTATCCTTTATGTCTTCACATCGTCCTGTGAATAAAATAACACTCAAAAGGAAATGAAGTTTATTTTCTATTGTTTTCTGAGCACATTTTCTTTGCTCTGCGGACTGATCAACCCACGCGGCATCTTCGCTTTGACAGGTACAGAACGGAAACATTGAATGTGTTGTCTGTTCCACTGCTTTTCTATGCATCGATAACTCAACGGAATCATCTCTACGACGGCTCACACATATGTCTAAATACGCTAAGCCGTTTAGATGGACAGATTGATTAACTCTGAATGGCTCATGATTCGTACAAGCAGTCAAACGCATGATCAGAAACCTCCATTTAGTCGGATTTTAGACGGTAAGTAATCAGGCAATCAAATGGTGGGATAGTTGTGTTTGTGTTTATGTATTTACTTATGTACGCATTATCAGGCGACGTACGCTTGTGACGTGGATAACGGGAACTCCACGAGGTTGTAGATCAGCAAGCACATTGTCATGGAAACGTGTTTTTCCTCTGAATGACACTGGGTTCTTTCGTATTCACATTGTGTGACAGATTTTTCGGGACAAAAATCCCTTTGGTCCCCCACATCCCACCGCGTGGCTGAGGCGGAGACCGCAGACATTTTGTCCTGGCTACGATCGCTGGACTTTGCCCGAGTATTGCGATGCTTGCTGCCCAGCATTTGTTTGGAAAGTTTGATCACATTACACAGCATGGGTAAGTTCTGTCTATGCACTTGCCTTGAAAGGTTTGTGCTGATCTTCTCCACTTGCCCGGTAATATTTTATATTCTGTCGTTGAACACAGTGGTCTTTTGAGTGAAGATTTTAAAATTTTGTGACGCAATCTGGTGATGTGGTCTTGTTTTCGTTATTTCTATTAGGGAATTTCGGTCATAGATACGGAATCTTGCGCAAAATGTGACCCAGAAGATACTTAAGGATACATATGTGGACCTCCAGTTCATATTTACCGGTTTGTTCTTCGTCACTTCATGAGCCCTGCCAATTGTTTCGCATATCCCCTTCTATTGTATTCACTTGCGAATATGAAATAACAAAAATAGAGTTTGTGATGAAATGTAATCGAATGTAATGTAATTGATGCAGCCAACCAGTGAATAGGAATCCGTGGTAATTTATGAATCACACGCGAACGCGATTCCGTTCGAATAACAACTGACCATTCATCGGAAATGATCGTTCACTTTTACTATATCTCAACCGGAACCCCAATTTGAGCACTCAGAAAAGAAGATTGTTGCTGTCTTTTTACTTGCTTGCACAAATTGATCACGGAATCTAAATATATCAAAACACTGTTCGTTTCCCTAAAGGTCATGACTCATGCTCACCAGGGGTGACCAGTTTATTATCGTGTTGTTCCATACTTGCACTTGAATGTCGTGGAAAGGGTTTACCCCGTGGTCACAAGAACTTCTTGTATTATGTATTGTCGTGACCATCCCGATGTCTAGGGCTGTGAATCCAGCGGAAACTTAGTCTCACTAGGTACACGCACGATATGGGCAAAACACGGTTATGGGCAGCAGGACAAATTCCAATCGAATAACCGTGTTTATCGGTAATTCGTTGTTTTAAATAATGCAATAAAAATAAATATAGTGTAGGAAAAAGACTTATAGCCAGATGAGAAACCAAGAACAATGGGCAGTAACTTTCCGAATATCGGGACAGCGCAGAAAATAAGAATGGTTCACTTAGCAGGCAGCTGAACGAAACTAGCATAGTTTGGTTGCGGAATAATCAGTAAATCGGGAAACTTTCACCGTCACGAATCAATAAATCAGTAATAAAGGCGTGAATTAGATTGTAGTTGCGATAGTTAAGACAGTCATTAATAAATAGTACAAATAAGCTAAATCAGTGAGACAAACAAGAGCACGTGCCAACACGAATGGACGAATCTGGCACTGGATCGGTTAAAGCCGTTGACGTGTGATGACCAATGGTGGAGTGCAGTGACAGAAACGCCAAGGCTGAAAGTTCGAGCCTCCGCTCGGCACCACAAATGAAACACTCGAAAAGGTTATATAACAGTAGTAATGTAGACCTTCGAGGAAACAAAGTTATGAATAAATACGTGAACTGTTCATGTAATAGGCACCATACGAACCAATATGATACCTCAGAAACAGAGAAAATACCTCACGAATGTCCGAGGTTCACGATGTACGTACTCACTACTAATCAGTAAATAAATAGAAAGGGGCAGGACAGACTCTTATTATGAACAGCAATTAAAATCATATATATATATATATATATATATATATATATATATATAATGTTGCAGTATGAAAACTGTAAGAATTACAAAAGGTAGTATCAAGTCGACAGAGAGAGTTTTTTAGTACAAGAGCACCACTTGTTACGGCGCATCGACATACCCTTCGGTGTATCCAACCAAAGAGTAGGTAGATTTCTTGGACCATACGCACAAAGCCCATAAATCTCCCACGATCCCTCTGAACGTATCGCTTTTCTCCCCGCTCTTCATCCTTCATATCGGCCGATCGCCGATTGTGGGTGCTTTTGCATGACATTTCCAAAATTTCTGACTTGTTCGCTTGTATAAATTATACACTCCAGAATGTACCATAAAGCAAATGCGGTACATGCGTACATAGATGGGCGTAGACGCATGCAAATGTTAAAGCGCTTTCCCGTGTGCACGTTTTTTCGCAGTCCCGTATGAAGGCCGGCTCACAAGCCTGTTGTCTCAGGAGTACGAAAAACTTGAATCCCACATCTATGATTTGCTCAGTCGACTGTCACGTGATCGAAGTTCATTGGACGGATATACGGATTATGAGGCGGTAAGTAAGCACAGCACACACAAAATACCATTTCTGTCTGTGTTTATGCCGGCAGCTAGGCTTTAATAAACCTGTATTTCCACTACCTCTTTTTACTGGCTGAGAATAATCTACTGAAACTGTTGTATTAGCCACATAATTTCAGTTTCAGTTTTTACAACCACTAACCTCACACTTCTACGCTCTAGTTTTGATTGCTACATCCCAGCACCAAGTGGAAAAAATCCAAAAATCAAAGGAACAGGTGGAAATCACGGAACAGAGAGAGTCCGAATGCAACTACACCACTGGCCGCAACACCTAGCCATATCACCTAATGTTTTCAACCATTTGGTAGGCGGATCATTAGCCCTGTAACGAATGCGAAAAAGCGAGTCGGTTTTGTAAATTATGTGGTCGTAGAATGTGCATGAAAGTGTGTATAAATGTTGATTTTTTCCAGATTAGACATGAGACTTATCCTCATGGTTTTGTTGTTTAAAACGGTACAATTAATAAATTCGAAAAAATCGGAAATAATAATCTTTTCCGATGCAACGTGGTCAACCTTCGACCTCACGTCGATTGATGGTCTATCGGAATCGCGTGAGCTTCAGCGAGCAATGGAATGTTATCAACGAGGCAGCGATTGCATGTATATTTGGACGAAATAAACATCACTAATGGTTAAACGTCCCGTAAGCCACAACGCGTGGTCGACTTTAAAATAACCTCGCCCCCACAGACTGTCGTAGTGGAAACGGAAGCCTGTTCGCCTCTGCCGGACAACTACGTAATGTCTGGCACCCAGTAGTTCGAGATTGTCATCTTTGATGAAGGTCACCAGCTATACCTGAGACCTCGGTTAATTACAAGCTCTACGGATAACGCTGTATTGCCTACCGTGAAATGGTCATACATATGGATGCTCTAGTTTTGATTTCTATCTCTCAATATACAGAATACGAACAAAAGTGGTTAGCAGTGACAAATAAAGTAGACCGAATGAAATCACTGACCGACGATGATCAAATAGTCAAACGAGTTCGAATCCTACTGCCCTCACTGGTCACTTTCCCAAGTTGGAAGCCTTTAATTTACGCCAACCCCCTTCGGGAAATATTACACCGTCATTATTCAATAGAAATGAAGCCAATCAAAGATAAATAATAAAACGCAACCTCTGAGCATGTCGTCGAGTACCTGCATCCTTGTCAACATGATCTGTTGCGTTCTACACAGTTAGATCAAGAATCCCAGTTCCTTCCTCCTTCCATCTTTCATCTATTTATCGATCACAATTATCGGCTCACAATGTCTGTCACCCAAACTTGTCCACGAAATTCAGTGGTGAGATATTTGAATGCAACGGCTTATCAGGTAGTATCGACGCTCAGCTCCAACCATTCGAGAGCAGAAGAATAAATTAGCGAATTAAAATGAAACGCGTTTGAGAACTACAGTGTTCACTACAGAGTGCTAGTGATGAAGTTGCGAGATACTCTGTTGACAGGAGTAATTGAAGAGGAACAGCTTATCGACACTCGTCGCTCGAAAAATCCAGATCGCATAAACGTAATGCACACTACTGATTTCGGAAACTTTCCTTCCGTAGCGGATCAAGACTTTTCTTGATTTCGTGAACCCTGAGTACAATCTCTCGTTTTTCACATATGGAAGAGGCAAATCAATCGTTTTTGACCCGAATAAACGCACACGAGGTCAGCAAGTTCACAGTTGTAACATCGTACGAATTTGAGAATTCCTCACTCCATTTCTTTTCTGTGATACACCTTCCGTCTGCTGTCCCACACTGGTTTTTACTGACGCTGGTCTTTGCGCTAACGCAGTTCGCATCTTGATGCCTCGATACTTCACGTGATAGCGAGACGGGCTAATTTACCCTAGATTTGTTTCTTCCCACCCGGTGTCTCTTGATCGCCTCTTGAATGAACGCTTCCTTTTTGCCTTGGTCTGAGGTCGTTTTTGGCTTCTGCGCTGAGGAATTCTAGTTGTTTGGCTAGATTTAACGTGTAGAAATCCTCTTCATGGAAAAATATGTATTTGATAGGTATTTTTGTGATTACTCTTTTCGACCGATGCTCACTGTCAGACGTGTGGTTTGCTTGTTGTTGTTTTGATAAATATTTAATAGTACCGTAGAATATCAGGGACCAAATTCGTTCTCTATGGTTGGGATCCGTGGGACTGCGCGTTGCTCATCATCTTTCGTTACTTACCAAAATAAATATTGAATCCTCACAGTCACGTGTGGCTGTTACATATTTCCGTGATAATAAAATATCCTGCCAATAGACTATTTCGTAATAAACGAGAAGAATATGCAAAACAGTCAACCCTACATTCTTGACGAGTAACCGGCATTTCTAGGCGAGGAACTCATCCACTTGGTGGTCTGAGCCGAAACTTGGCCTTAATAGAGATAACGGCATGAGTAGCGGAATACGTGGGAAGATCAATTCGGCGTCCATCTGAGAGAGTCCCAGAGCATTGCCCCTAGCTGGCTAGTGAAAGGAATCCGAAAAATCTTGGCCCATGCGATCTACACGAGGCACTAACTGGTGGTGGACAGTGATCCAATCTCTTCCGACCTTATGTGGTTCTCTACTCCAAGCCTCGGGGTCTGGCTGCCGATTATCCCTAATAATGCAGTGGGCCATTGTGGCTTTTGGGTTTATACGCCCTCCACAACACTCAGGCGCAAGCGTGTAATGAAGAAAAAATCTAACACGAGACGGAGCATTCAGTGTCACCTATCTAGTTTCACAGCCGCTCCAAAATTGTTAGAAAACGAAACCTATCTACAGGCGAGGTGATTGCGATCAAGTTACATCAACCAGTTTGTCATGGTACAGCTTCTTCCCTGGCCAGCTGTCTGCAAGATGGTGGGACGGACACGCGCAGTCGGTGAAACCGGTCGTGGAATTGTCCACACGAATGCACTATTGTCAGCATGCCAGCTGCTTTTGTGAATTCTTGTGAATGCTGTAGACTATTTACTAACTTAACTAATTTTACAAAATCCCCTTACGTTTACTGTGGTTTCCTGATGTGAAGTACCGAAAAGACAAATCTGTGCTTCCCACGTACCGTTTTCTGATAGTTCGACCATGGGAATATTTCGCGATTATTGAAGATGGTTCAGATCAGAGATCAGAAAAACCGACCGGTTAATAGCTCAACATAGATATGGCTACTGACCAATAGTCGGTAGCAAAAACACGGCAGGCGGAATTAGGCAAGCGCAGTGTTGCAACACTCACTCCAGCGGTACGACTAACAAGTACGGACCCGCTGCACTTTTCTCACCATCCTGATATTGATTTACGAAACGCTATTATATCCACCCAGTTTTTCAACGATTACTTTTGAGTCAAACCACTTAGGATGACCAGATCTGGCATACTGATGTACCAACTCATTACTACATCAAATATGCACGCGTAATTTATGCGTGAAACAGGTAAATCGATTCTTGCCGAAAAACGTGTCTGAGAGGGTGTGAAATGCAGTTCAGCCCACTCCGAAACTACTGGCTAACAAGTGGCTGGTTGCGAAACACGGTGACCTTTACTGGCAATGACTGAAAAGCAGCATTAAAACAAGCTTCCCACTATATTCCGGTGGTTTCAATTTCTGTGCTACCCCATTCATCGAGGATGGCAGACGTCAACTCATGCAAAGCTCCGAAAACTCTTCCATCCATACGGACTCACTTCGCTTTCACACCCAAGACATTTCTTATGGTGTTTGAGTCTGGACCGCGGGCAAGCCAGACCGCGGACTTGATATTCCGGTGCAACAGTGTATTTACCCGCGTTGTTACATTGAAATATCATTGTACTCAGTTGATTTTCCGGAATCATTGTGACCAAATCTTCCTTCAGTGTTCTGGTGTAGAAGTCAGCCATTTGCTTCCCTCCTAGCAATGCTAGCTGAGATTTTCCGTCTTCGAAAACCGTGCTCCAGATCACCAGCAAAGGCACGACGACTGATGTTCGGCTTGCTTCTTCAACTCTGTACCACAGCTGACATATTGGGACCTTATGTGGTTCTCCATCACTCCAAGTCTCAGAGTCTTGATGCCGATTATCTCTGCTAATGCGATGGGTCTTTGTAGTTATGGGGTATACCTCTTACATCTTACTCAAGCGCAAGCATGTAGTGAGAAAATAAGTCGTGCCAGTCATTAGTGCATGATTCTATCAGGAAGATCTCAATCAAACTTTTCTCATCTCTAAATATCCCATTATTCCACTCAATGTTCCAACTGATGTGATTTATGCTCATTCTTGCTGTAACGGACTTCTAATATTCTTTGAGATACGCGTAACACAATCCAAAAAAAGCCAAGCGTCTAATTGTGTTTTTCAATACGGTCCTTTATAAAACAACCATAAATATGACACAGAAACTGTTCAAACCACAACGGTAACCCCTGTGGGAATTGAAGTCGGCCAAATTTAAGCAACTTGGGGATCGCCCGAGGTTCAAGCGGTCAAGTCAACGAAATGTCTGTGGAAAATGTGGGTCAAGGGTCGTGGGACAGAATCAATACACGGACCAGTCAGCAGCCGCGTAAGGTAAATGCCCAGTGTGTGGTTCTACGAATGAGCAGGCGTGGCACAGAACGTTAATGGAAAACGAATTTAGGGCGAGGGTAAGGGGTCTGATCGATTTTAAGCTAGAGCCTTGAGTTTCGTTGTTTTGTCGATTACACTTCATCATCATCATCATCATCATCATCATCATCATCATCATCATCATCATCGTACAGCGTTAAACAGTAGGGCAAGCCCTACTGAACACTGCCTTTCTCACCATCTTGCACATTGAATTAGAAAGTATGAGTATACAAGATGGACAGGGAGTGGACCTACACGGGTGGGAAAACGAGAGAATGCCCCAGTAGCCAACACACGGAATGCACAGTCTGACTGTACAAACGCACATTGATCAGTCATTCTAATTCAATAGAAAGTGACAACACGATCGCCACTGTTCACGGTTCGCTGCCATATCCTTCAGTGTCTCCAGCCAACTTGTAAACAGATCTTTTGGACACCAACCACGAAGACGTGAAGCACCTGCTTTTCCTAAGTTCGCTGTGCATTTTCTCATTCCCCACGTGGTTGTTCCACTCCTGAAGAGCAACGGAGAATAAGACACGGTATGGTAGACGTGTGTTTGTCATCCGTAACACGTGCCCCAACCAACGAAGTCCACTAAGCTGTTATAGACCGTTCTCCGAATTAATACCCAATACTCGCTTTCTGACCTCAGCATTGCTCACTCGGCTATTCCACCCAATCCTAGCGATACCACGTAATTATCGGTGGTCGAAAACCTCAAGACGACGAATATCTTCAGCACGCAGACTCCAAGTCTAGCAAGCATACAACAAAACTGAACGCACTGCGGCCAGTATACACGGCCTTTCAACTTCGGTGAAATATCAGATCGACGTCACAAGTGCTTCAGTCCAGCGTACGCCGCTCGAGCCGCGTGCTCACCTCTACTACTGTGCTCCCATCCGTCATCACGTTGCTGCCGAGGTAGGTGAAGTGGTCGACAACTGCCAGCACCTCCCCATCAAGCATCAAGCTCGGAATTGTTGACGTCCAGTCTTGTAACATCACCTTGCACTTTGAAGGTGCAAAGCGCCTGCCAAATTGTGCTACAGCTCTTGCGAGATTGTCTAGTGCACGCTGAGCATGTTCCGTGCATTCGAACAAGCAGACAACGTCGTCCGCGTAATCTAGGTCACACAGCTTTTCACTATTCCCTAGTTCGACGCCTGCATCCTGAAGATTTTGCAACGCACTGTCCACCTTTTTCCTTAACGAAGTTGAACAAGAATGGTGACATAAGACATCCTTGTCGAACACCACTGGTCATTTCAAACCGACTGGATAGTTCACCGTAAGCTCTAACGCGGCCAGAAGTATGAGAATACAATGATCTCAGTAAGTTCACGAACTTCTGGGGCATACCATTTCGATGAAGAGCACTGAAAAGCGCTGTTCGATCGAAGGCGCCTTTCATGTCTAAGAAAACTATTATTGTCGGTTGACGGAGCGTGTGACGCGTTTGAAGTAGTTGGTGACGAGTAAAAATCTGGTTGATGCATCCTCGACCTGGGCAGAATCCGGCCTGTTGCTCGCGGGTGCACCTCTCGTGAGCGGGTGTAAGACGGTGCAGCAGAATACTTTGGTTACTATCAGAATTAAGTTAATCCCACGATGGTTACTACAATCATTGTGTATTCCCTATCTCGAACATGGGCACAATGAATGACTCGCTCCATATTAACGGATGCGCTCCTCGTTCCAGATGTCACGGAGCAAGATGGTAAGTGATTTTATCAAAACATTTCCACCTAGTTTGAAAAGAACTCGGGGATGTTCGTCGGGACCGGCCGCTTTCCCACGCTTTAGTATTCGATTGTTCGACTACACTTCTACTTCCGATGGGGGCTTAAGTGATACCACCCAAGAAGTCTCAATTGTTGACACAGGAGTAACTACACTAGCGTGCGGCCAGCTAAACTGTTCCTTGAAATATTCGGCCCAACGGTCAAGCCTTCGCTGTTTGCTATGGATGGGTTCTCCATTTCTATCGCAAATCGTTTCACTGACCTGGATGCGCCGTCCACCGGTGTCACGAATAAGGTTGAACAGTCTTTGACTGTTACCTGAAGCAGCTGCTATTTCCATTCCTTCGGCTATCTTGTCCCACCAATTTTTGCGATCATTCTCAAGGCTTTTCGTAACTTGCTTCTGTAGATGTCTTCGTATTTTACTCATCTCCTTACAGTTTGAGAGGTGACGATTTTGCTCCATTGTACGCAGTGACTCTTGCGAGTTCCAGCATCTTCCATGGGAAACGGATCTAGGACCACAGACAAAACCTGCTGCGACGTGCATCGCCTGTTTGCTATGGGCCCAATGCTCATTTATATAACTGTTCGTCGTAGATCCTAGCTCATGTGCTAACTTCTGCTCATAACGGGTGCAAACGTCTGGATCACACAAACGTTGCACGGCTAATCCGGCTTGCGGTTTGCGACGATGACCATGGAGCTGGAGAGATAATCGCATTAAAACTAAGGCATGGTCCGACTCTACGTACGTGGACCAGTAAGATCTACAGTTCTGAACAGAACTGCACCACCGGTAGCTTACAGCGATATGATCAATCTGGCTTAGAGTACCTGCAGAGTTAGAGCGCGATGTCGCGGTGCAACGCGAGCTGTGTTGGAAATTGGTGCTAGACAAGAACAATCGATTGTCTGCACAAAACTGAGGAAGCTTATCCCCGTTATCTGTATGCTCAGTGGGTAAAGCACAACGCCCACCTAAACAAGCTTCTGATGCACTAAGTTTGTCAACTTGTGCATTGAAGTCACCAGCTAGCACTAGAATGTTAGAACCTTTACTGCTGCGAACAAGAGTGGCGAGGGCATCATAGAACTCATCTTTCCGTACACCACAGCTCCATAACCGACTTCGGATGCATGTCCGTGTTGCATGACCAGGAGTCAAGCATCGTGGAATCCTTATGTCCCCTAATTTCTTCAAGGTGTTCAGAAATTCTTCCCAGTCCAGCCAGTCTTCTCGGTCCAGTGACTGGTCCCATTCAACTTTCATACAGCACAGCCGCTGCAACAAGATCTTTCCTGGTAGCAGCAAGGGCGAGACGAAACCGAGCGGGTCGAACAGACTAGAGACAGCGGATATTATACCTCGACGGGTTACTGGCAGCCCGGAAATGTTTGGCTCGAAAACAAAGTCGTCCGTTTCCCGCGTCCCATTTTATTCCTAAATTGCGTTCGGTAGGGAGTGGAGAGCCGTCCAAATCTCTAACCCTTTTGGCTCTCTCGTGGTACGGAATGACCTCGAGCACTTCTGAAACGTTCGACATCCATTTTGTTAGATGGAAGCCACCCTCTTCTAGCAATCTTGTCAGGCCTCTGAACTGCGCTAGGGCTGATTCTATATCATCGAACGACCCAGGATAGTCGTCGACGTAGACATTTCTGCCGACGCCATCTACCACCGACCGACGGACCAAATCTCCATGTTTGTTCGCAGATTCCCGAAGGGCGTAGTTCGCACAGAACAGTGACGATATGGCTCCGAAGGGGTGGACGGTCATCCTATAATTTACCACTGCGTTGTCCCGGTCGTTCTCTTCCCATCACAGGAAACGCAACGCATCTCGTTCTTCTACCGGTATCTTTACCTGGTGAAACATCCCCCTCATATCGGCGGACAAGGCCACTCTACCCACTCTGAAACGGCACAAAACTTCGATTAGTGGTGTGGTCCAGTCAGGTCCTTGTAGCAGGCGATCGTTTAACGACGTGCCCTGGAACTTGGCTGCACAGTCGAAAACCACCCGCAGTTTTTCGGGTTTCTTGGGGTTGATAACCGGGTGGTGAGGTAGATACCAGATACCCTTTCGGCCATCGGTGTTTGCGTGCACCTTTTCAACGTAGCAGAGAGCTTCGTTTCGCCTCATTAATTCTGCGTATCGTCCCCACAGATCCTGGTCTCGAACGAAGCGTTCCTTCAGTCGTAGTAGTCGTTGGAGAACATAGTTCCTGTTATCAGTCCACGGGTCAGCAGATGTGCACCATGGGAAGGGAACCTCAAACTGTTTTTTGAGGCCTCTAGTGCCTTGCCGCACCGTTTGTAAAGCGAAGTGATCCTCTTGAGACAACGATGGTCCTTCATCTCCGATGTCATGAAACTCCTTTTCATACAGCCGCCGCAGGTGATACTCTATGCGGTCAGTTTCGGCGGATAAATAATTCACGGAACCACGTCCCCCTACTGGACCATATAACATCCATCCCAGAGCCGTGCGTACGGCATAAGGTGCCTGGCGGTCGCCCACTCTCTGGTCAAGTACCCAATGTGCCTCTGGCACGTCGCAGCCGATGAGGAGATCCACTTCGTCGTCTTCCCAGTCTACAACGGTTACGTCCTGCATGTGGGGCCACCTAGTCAAGATTGCGTTCACCGACCTTGGTGCTCGCATGGGGATATCAGCTAATGTGAATGCTTCCGTTGGTTCGATTTGCTCGTTAGTGTCTAAGGAGATGAGTTGCAACCTCAACCGGCCGGCAGTCATTACTTGTGTTCCTCCCACCGTGCTCATTGCTAACGACGTCGCACTTTTAGCGAGCCGGTGTTTGTCGGCAAACCTCTCTTTCACTAGGGTAGTGTCAGATCCACTGTCGACGAAAGCCAACGCTTTGACCACCCCAGTTGGGGTCACCACTCCCACGGCAACTACTCCTAAACGTACTGGTTTACTGGCAGACCGCGACGTTGAACAAGTCACACTGGGCTTTGTGCTCGCCACGGGTATAGTTTCTCTCACCTGGTGTAACAATCGATGGTGTCTGCCCGTGCAGCCCTCGTGACCACATCTGTTCCTTGTTCTACAAGCTGCCGCCCGGTGCGTGGTGTTGAGACATATAAAGCACGCTCCTGTCACCTCGCCATTCCCCATCGTTCGTCTATTGTGGCGTTGACGAACTTGGGGCATTCTAGTAGCCCATGGCTAGCATCATAGGACCTGCAACTTGGTTGCGCTATGGCATCGCGTGAAATGGCGTGTGCATTGGTCCAAGGCTGATATTTCGGCTGTTCCCGAGAGGTGGTTTGAACCTGGCTAGTACTAGACTTGTTTGCTCGGTTGCTGTCCCGGATGAGTCGACCAAATCTGCTGTCGGCTATCTTGGTTTGCATGTCCAAGTATTCGGTCAGGTCTTCGAAGTTAGCCTCCCGGTCGCCTCGGCTTATTCGTTCCGCCTCTTCCGCCCACCGACCCTGTAGTTCGGGAGAGAGGTGACCGACTATGCCTTCCAAGGTGTGCATTGCATCTAGGTCAGCCCTGTAACCTAAATGGTCGAGGACTATTGAGCAGTTCTGCATTTTGATCACCAGGTCGGCCATTGTGTAGACATCGCCCTTGGTTCTTTTTGCCTCTACCATCACGCCCTCTAAAAGGTTACGGGCTACTTTGAAAGGTTGGCCAAACAGGTCCCTCAGAATCTTCCTTGCTCGGGTATAGCCTTGTTCCGGGTCGCGCATGGTACACCCATCGATGGCTTCCTTTGCTCGGCCTCGACGGTAGTGAGTCAGATAGAGAAGCCTTTGCCCGGGGTCGGTTATCTTATTTTCGACGAACATTTCGAACTGCTTGTCGAATTTGCAGTAGTGTTCGGATCGCCCGTCGAAAACCGTCAGTTCTACTCTTGGCAGATCGATCGTTGGTGTTTTACAGTCGGCGACCGGCGAGGAGTTTCCTATTTTATTATGCCCTGATCTATCGGAAAGGTCGTAGTCGTTGGTCTCATGCTCACGCTCTTTCTGTTTACACTTCTGTTCTGCTTCCTGGGCCTGTTGCCTAGCCGATAACAGTTGTTGTTCTAGGTCTAATATCCTCAGGCTATATAGATCGACATCCTTACGATCCATATTACCCTCAGTAACACATGAGCTCGCACTGACAGGACTAGGTGATCTAGCATTTACTAAAGAAACAAAGGTACCCAAAACCTCCCCAGTGACTTGCCGTATTACTTCCTGTCCAGATTCCAATGGATTCGATCCTTTTCATGGCATCTTGCGTGTTTTCTCGTTCCAAATTGATCTATTGAGTATTGTAACACACGTTTGAGCAATGCGTAGCCAAATTCACAACGGATCCCGAAATCAAAAGGCCATTATCCGTGATATTCTACGATACTAGATTATTCAATGAACAATGACACCAAACAGGTACAAACCTCAATTATGAGATCACAAGGACTCAACAAACGAGAAACCGAGTTGCGGCGTGCGAGCGAGGAGCACGTGCGTCACGCAAGTCCAGAACAAGGATATGACAAAGTAGCGCCCTGGGCGCGAACAAACAACAATTGGTCCATAAAAATAGTGTAGGCAAGTGAGTGATGTTAAGAAAAACATGGAACTGCAACGGTTTTAGGGGGATTTTCCACGACTGGTCGTTACACCGCCCACCAAAATCCTCCCGAATCCTTAGCAGAGTCAAAGGTTTGGTATACATGTACTGATTCTTCCTACCTACCTAGGCCCTGCTGTCAGAGTGCGTGCCTAATGCTTGTCGTTAACGTTCTACTCATGGCCGCACCTAAACCGGTGGCCACACCGACGCGAGGCTATTCTACATCTTCCACGAGAACAACTGGCTGTATGTGCTTGCGTGTGTGTGTGTGTGTGTGTGTGTGTGTGTATGATGTAATCGCCGCTGCTGCCACATATGCAAAAGACATTCAGTAACGTCAACAAAAACAAACGGCGAACACTGTCACATGTTTGATAGGGGTTACGAGGTATAGCGCGCATCGGGTATGTGCGTATGTGTCTGGATGTACAATGGAATCGCATATACCACCACATATCAAAAAAAACTTTATGTAATGTCAACGAAAGACTGTGAGCACTGTAACGTGTTTGACGCAGACCATGTGGTATAAACGAGCATAATGTAGGTGTGTGTGTGTGCGTCGGGGTGTGTGATGGTTCGATACGTCAGTGTGTCGTGAATGCTCCCATATATGGGGATTTATTTACCCACCTCGAGGACGAATGCGAAATAGTCTACTGGGCCTATACTGCTGCCGGCTCAACAACCTGTGGTAGAGCTAATGCTCCAACACGTCCACGCCGTGGAGGGACATGCCGGGGAAAGTCACGTTACGAGCGTCATCCGAAAGCGTCTTTAGTTGCTGAAAGGAAGAGCGACTGTAAAGCGCGTAATCCGACGTCGTGTGCAATGTAGGAGACGCAATGCCACGGCGGGCAAACAACACATGGCCCCGCTACCAGAATGCAGGGTGACTGCGGTCTGGTGGCCGTTCAGCGACACCGGGTTGGACTATTTCGGGCCCTTGTGGATCAAGTGCGGGAAGGGATTAAAAAAACGATATGGGTGTATCATGACTTGCATGAAGTAACGCGCGGTACACCTAGAAGTCGCACATTCGATGACGACCGATTCTTTCCTACGGGCCTTGCAGAGATTTATCAACCGAAGAGGCGTACCGGCCGATATATACACAGATAACGGGTCGAACTTTGTGGGCACCCACCGGGAATTGCAGCGTTGGCACAAAAACATAAACAGGGACGAACTGCAGAATCGAACCGCCTACGGCATACGATGGCATTTCAACCCCACGCAAGCCAGTCACCGCGGCGGCATATGGCAACGCATGATCCGGTCCGTCAGGCGGATATTGCTGTCGATCATGGAGTAACAGCTGCCCGACGACGAGACGCTGAACACCGTCATGACTGAGGTAGAGAGAATTCTGAACCACCGCCCCCTGGTTCCAGTAATGAACGGCGACCCGCGGTGACTGGCTTGCGTGGGGTTGAAATGCCATCGTATGCCGTAGGCGGTTCGATTCTGCAGTTCGTCCCTGTTTATGTTTTTGTGCCAACGCTGCAATTCCCGGTGGGTGCCCACAAAGTTCGACCCGTTATCTGTGTATATATCGGCCGGTACGCCTCTTCGGTTGATAAATCTCTGCAAGGCCCGTAGGAAAGAATCGGTCGTCATCGAATGTGCGACTTCTAGGTGTACCGCGCGTTACTTCATGCAAGTCATGATACACCCATATCGTTTTTTTAATCCCTTCCCGCACTTGATCCACAAGGGCCCGAAATAGTCCAACCCGGTGTCGCTGAACGGCCACCAGACCGCAGTCACCCTGCATTCTGGTAGCGGGGCCATGTGTTGTTTGCCCGCCGTGGCATTGCGTCTCCTACATTGCACACGACGTCGGATTACGCGCTTTACAGTCGCTCTTCCTTTCAGCAACTAAAGACGCTTTCGGATGACGCTCGTAACGTGACTTTCCCCGGCATGTCCCTCCACGGCGTGGACGTGTTGGAGCATTAGCTCTACCACAGGTTGTTGAGCCGGCAGCAGTATAGGCCCAGTAGACTATTTCGCATTCGTCCTCGAGGTGGGTAAATAAATCCCCATATATGGGAGCATTCACGACACACTGACGTATCGAACCATCACACACCCCGACGCACACACACACACCTACATTATGCTCGTTTATACCACATGGTCTGCGTCAAACACGTTACAGTGCTCACAGTCTTTCGTTGACATTACATAAAGTTTTTTTTGATATGTGGTGGTATATGCGATTCCATTGTACATCCAGACACATACGCACATACCCGATGCGCGCTATACCTCGTAACCCCTATCAAACATGTGACAGTGTTCGCCGTTTGTTTTTGTTGACGTTACTGAATGTCTTTTGCATATGTGGCAGCAGCGGCGATTACATCATACACACACACACACACACACGCAAGCACATACAGCCAGTTGTTCTCGTGGAAGATGTAGAATAGCCTCGCGTCGGTGTGGCCACCGGTTTAGGTGCGGCCATGAGTAGAACGTTAACGACAAGCATTAGGCACGCACTCTGACAGCAGGGCCTAGGTAGGTAGGAAGAATCAGTACATGTATACCAAACCTTTGACTCTGCTAAGGATTCGGGAGGATTTTGGTGGGCGGTGTAACGACCAGTCGTGGAAAATCCCCCTAAAACCGTTGCAGTTCCATGTTTTTCTTAACATCACTCACTTGCCTACACTATTTTTATGGACCAATTGTTGTTTGTTCGCGCCCAGGGCGCTACTTTGTCATATCCTTGTTCTGGACTTGCGTGACGCACGTGCTCCTCGCTCGCACGCCGCAACTCGGTTTCTCGTTTGTTGAGTCCTTGTGATCTCATAATTGAGGTTTGTACCTGTTTGGTGTCATTGTTCATTGAATAATCTAGTATCGTAGAATATCACGGATAATGGCCTTTTGATTTCGGGATCCGTTGTGAATTTGGCTACGCATTGCTCACACGTGTGTTACACACCGAAATCACAAACAGATTGCGCCTAACACAACAATCCTTTCTGGCGGCAATTGATTCCTGGCATCTCACAACACATAAACGACTATTAACAGGGTTCCAGTCTAAGAGGGCAATCTCAGCCTTGTCAGTGAAGACTATTCCTACACCACGTTGACCCGTAGCTCAAGCTTCTTCGTCTCCTGAATTGCGCAGAAAATAATTCAATAAGATTACAGGAGCAGTAAGTTTAATTACACTTATCGAATCCTGGATATGCGTTTCGTTTAAGTGGCAGACATCAATCTTCAGGGGTTCATTGTGAGGACCAGGCACGCCTGCTGACAGGCCTGCATGAGTATACGCACGTTGAAGGAGCCGAGATTCAGCGGCTGACGAGGCTTGAGAAAGTGTGAGTATTCGGACGGAGGATTAATCCCGACACTATTTGACAGTGAATCGTTTGGCGTATCGGCCGTGTTATCAGTGGGAACATTACGGGTGGATAGAGGGGGCAAAGAGAGGTGGTTGGGGACAGAAGACGAAGGTTGAATAAAAGAGGGGGAACTCTGAACAGTGGTCCACTTATCACTACCCACCCCTCTCGATGCAATGGGCAGCACGGTCCTCATTATCCTGCGTGACGACTGATGCAGTATGGAATTCTTTGTAGTCGTGCAGTTCATGGGAGATGTTGGGCGGGTACTGCTAGGGTGTCCAACCACAAAGCAGGAGACCGATTAGGGTCCTCATCCAAAATCTTTAGTTCTAGCAGGAACCTATCCGAAGGCAGCAGGATGGCTTAGTGGAAGCCCATTTGCTTGGGTCAGTTATTCCTCCACAGAATTTGCCGATTGAGGTGCCAGCTCAACTCGACCCCCAACCTGGAGGACCAGGAGACTGGACTTTGTCTGGCTTCCACCCATTGACCTGTCAGATATGATTGCATCTGCGGCTTAAAGAAGCCATCCTGCATAGCTCTTTGGGTCATAGAGACACACAAGCCAACACACCACGTCAAGATGCAGTCTCGTTGTGATGGACATTACACATTACACATTACACTTGCCAATTTTGAAAATGACTACCATTCATACAAGGCATTGGTACCGAAAATGTGGTACATACTCAAGAAGTTCCTGTACACGCTGAATTCTTACACTCAGTTGCAAGAACGTCTACAGTTTCCGTGCCCTCTGAAGTTGGTTTGAAGCACCACGCAGTAGTCTTCTCTTTGCCTGCTCGCTGACTTTACCTCGAATTACACGTTTTCTTCTAGCCACAATGATTTAGATCCCTCAAAAAGTTACGAATAACTATTGTTGATCCGGAATTTTTCTTGGGAATCTAGCTTAAGCCTATCCTGTATACGAGTATTTCTTTCATTTTTCAAGCTCATAGAGCGTTGGACCTCATGTGATCCATCTGTTTTGATAAACGCGAGTTCTCTAACTCTAATCAGAAGATACGGCTTCCGTAAACCTCGGCCACGAATCGCGTGTGATGTGAATACTGACCAAAAGCACACCACTGACTATTGAAAATTGGTCTTTTCCGACCCGTGTTTAATGCTTTCTCAATCCCTTTTGGTGTTTTTGCGATTTGTTCAGGGCTGGGCTTAAAAAGCAATTCACATCCTCTCGGGATAAATCAGTCTATCTGTTTCATGCATAAAATCCGTGTGCCTATTTGTTATACTGATGGATTGACACATCAGCATGCCGAATTCGGTCATCCTAAGTGGTTTGGTTCAAAAGTAAACGCAGAAAAACAGCGTGGGTTTAATAGCATTTTGTGCTGTTCATCAGAATCAATGGGCTTTATATGATTTTCTGCCAATCGAATGTGTACGGTCATGTTATCATTTTCTTCTTGTAGTTGAGTAGGTCCTCGTGTGCTATTCTGTTATCCATTACTTCACGCTCAATATTGCTTATAACTTGTTGTCCTGATGATTATCTGTTCAATAACAGCTCTAACGCTATGCGGTTTTGTTCTGCCCAAGCTCGATAATTACCAGATCAATAAGACATCACGAATGAGCTCGTTTGTCACAGTTTATACAGATAACTCAGCCGATGTGTTGGAGCTCATTTTTGATTTTTACGTCGAACAATTGCCCTTTTAACTTTTTGTCTCTGTATCACTTCCGGCCCCGAAATCATTGTCTCGTTCCAGCGCTTTACAGCCACATTCGCGAGCATATTTACCCTAATCGAGGATACGTGTGAACGAGTCACATGTATGTATGAAATACTGGAACACTGCGTGTCAAATCGTGAGTTCTATGCACTTCCTTTCGATTTGTACCTCGGTCTAATTTATTGTTTTCTAAAATTGAAATACACCTTCCCTTAGGTATTTTCGATAATGAAAAGTCATTATCGCAATATTGTTAAATCATTGATTCATGGCATAAATTCACAGTCATCAGGCAAAACTTTGTATATCCTCACTATTCTGCTGAAGACGAGCGTTGATCTGTTGTCTACTCGATTGAATACAACGTGAAATCCAAAAGCTTCCGCGATTGAGAAGACGTCTTTTCAGTCATCTTCTGCTCGACGATATCCGTCTTTGTGACTCTGATAATGTCCTCATCGTTTGGTGGGTACAGCACGATGCTACCACGGCGTTCGGGAGGGAAATTGATCACATAATTTTGTATTTATTTCACCTGTAAATTTTTCCTCGAATCGCGAACTTTTCCGGCCCAAGTATAGAAGCCGGGGCCACATTTTGGAATAGCTTTCCAAGAATCGATCTGAGGTTGTTCATTACTTGTTGAAACCGTCTGTCGGCCGAGAGCGATTTCTCTTCGCGATCATCTTCATTCTTTTGCCCCAGGGCAAGTGATTAAAACTTGTCAAGTGTCACATCTTAGTCACAGCCGAAGCCATGAGCATTCGTCTCTAAAATCCTCGCCTGCATACTCAAACAATTTGTGCAAGCACTTAAACTCCTATGGTCCACTTCTTGTTCCCGAATGCGCGTGCAATCACTCGAACATTCTTCACTGTGATCAATTTCCCACGCATGTGGATCATCATTCCCCTTTGTTGTTTCGAGTCATTTATTGTTACATATTGGTATGAGTACAAATATACTGGAAACGATCCTGTTCGCCACTCCGTTTTGTTCTCAATGTGTTCTGTGGGATTTTTCGTAGATTGTTGTTTGAGGAACCAACGGAGTGTGGACGTGGTTTCTACGGTGAAAGTACTAGTCATTGCGTTTTATCCAACCGACCATCCTGTTTGTTTATTCGCATTTAAATCACTATGTTGTCGTGATTAGATGAGCCTGTTGCAACTCGTTAATGTCGAATCTAGTTTTCTGTACGCTCAATGTGAACCTATTACTCTCGTAACGCTTTCAACCAACAAAACAATCCAGCAGTTCACATTCAGATTTCGACCAACCTGTTGCTCTGTTTGATCACCGGTAGTTCTCCGTAGCTCTGCCTAGCGTTCAATAACTCCGTCTCACTCCTGAGTATTCAAATTTCAAATTTGACTACTAAAATAGTAGTATTAATCAATTATTACTCATGAATAGTATCATCATTTTAAAAAGTCATGTGAATCGTTCTCATAAATTGGATGGTCAACGACACCAGTTATTGCTCTGCAACTGAGCAGTGACTTTTCTGTCTATCCTGTATGATGCAACTAGCAGCGGAAAAAGTGCCACAACTGATTGGTTCGTCTCTTCGAATTCTGCCTTCTTTTCACCTCCACCCCCACCGCCCACTGCAACGACGACGATGATAGTGAATCTTGACACGGTTGATTTGGATCTGAATTTCCTGTTCCGTTTGACCATGCAATCGGTGCGTATAGAGGATTATCTCACATGGTCAGATCAACTGGCATGTATTCATTGGACTCCGATACCAGTGGGCCTAGGACAGGGTAAAAAATGCTTTCTGACAGAATTTGAACGTCTGTTTGGACAGGTGAGGCAGGTCAGTGCACCAATTGGTCCCGGATGGTTTTCTCAATTTCACGATTATTTGCCTCACAGAAATTCTGTGTTCTCAGCTTCAATCAAATTGTAATAATACTATTAATATTCACAGAACATATTATTGACACTAGGAGCATGAATCTTATATAATGGGAAATCTGGGAATATATTTGTGTGTCCATTGGATCACGTTCAGCCGTATGCTGTTCGCCCCTTTGGCAAGTGACCGACGAAGTTAGTTCAGTGATTAGAACCAGGACAGTTGCTGTGTATCACTAGAATAGTAGTTCGCGCATTATTGGATATTCAGTTGCGTTATTCACATCCGACTGGTTACATCGCAATAGCTCAACTGTAAGAGCATCTTCCCGGTAAACGGGATGTCTCCGGTTCGATTCCGGCTCGCGGTGTTGGGTTTTCGGATGTAAAAAGGCAAGTGGATTTTCCACTATATAATATTAATATTCATGATATCTATTAACTTAGTCCAATTAGGTGGAGAGAACTGTTTTTGTGTATGGTAAATGCTGAAAAAGATAAGTACTTGGACAACAGAAATAGTCAATACGGTTACTCCAGAAAACCTTGAATTCCGAATGCCTTCTAAAAGTAATAACAATAGTCAATCACTAGATATCAGTGGTCGGTAAAATTCTGTGACCGCTCCACTCTGCTGTCATCCAGTCATCAGTGCAGAGCTGCGTGCTGCTGGTAAGCCGTGAATAGAGCGAGGCCAGGATCACCGAATAAGCGGTCATGGACGGTCAATGACAGTGCTCAAGGACATGGTTCATTTTCGCCTGACTAGCGTTCTCCGCCATAAGACAACGCACAAGTCTGTGGACACCAATGTGACGTGGCCGACAGGGGTCTGCAACCAAGTAAGGCCACCGCCTCTCGTCATGGCCCGTCTGCTTGACGAATGAACTGCACAACAGGTCACCGACTTTTCTGAAACAACCCCGCTGCGTTCCAGGTTGCGCTTGGGTGTGAAAAGACAGGTAATGCAACCTTGAGCGAAAAGGCCATATGAGGTTCCACCAGCCCCTGTTCCAGGCTGGGCCACCGAGTGATACAACAGTCCTGAACGGTGCTAGTGATACTCCTTCGTACCGTATACCCGAGATACTACATGGAAACGTTTGCTTCAGGAGGAAATAGTCGCGTTAATGTATAAAAATGAGCCTAGCTCATTATGATGCCTCAACTTATGGGACCGTACGTGTATCTCCACTCCACGTTCCATTGTCATGGGGGCTAAATGTCCTTCATAATGCAGTGAGCCTTTGAGCTACTCATATGCAAGCAGATAATAAACAAAACAACATAGCGCTTCATAATGCAACCTTTTTCCAATCATAAATTTTTGTTTCACTGGCTTGAAATCAAGCATGGTGCCAACGCAATATCAGCAGATACGAAATTGGGGGATAAGTACAACAGAGTATGCCAGGTAGTCATTGCGGAAGGAGAATATGTCCATGCTTATGCTAATCGTGTTCACTTTTACCCTTAGGGTAGTTTTCCACATGATCCGTTTGTAAGATATCCGAATCCCTCGATGTTCTGTTCGATTTAGTTCTTTCAACCGATTGCCTCACACTTATGCGCTTGGGTACTGGTAGCAGTGTTTTTGCTGCTCCGTAGCGTCATCAAAGCATGAAAATCTAATAAAAACAATTATATTTATCGGTGAGAGTCATTTAGACGGAGAAAGCGTTCGAATGCAAATGATCACAGCATCCGTCCATGTCACCTAATGTCTCTAGTCATGTAGTAAGTGAAGTTTGTGGTTTCCAACACGATGCCGGCCAATTCCACGGGTTATGGTTTTCACATGTGTGTTATGTCAAGGACTGGTCATTTCGACCAACCCTACCTCGACCCGGCAGTCTACTCGGATGAAAGCAAACGCTAGAGGGTGTTTCGAGCTGGCCCACGAACTCTAGCTCTCGGCTCCCGAACCATCCTGGATACTAGGTAGTTGTTACAAATTAACGCACAAAACGAATTGGTCTGACCGATTTTCGGGCCCGTCTCTTCTGCCTGGTTAACGATACGGCCAACCACTTCTTAACAAGTTCCTAAGCCTATCATTCAGCTGTCCTGTCGCTTATGCTTCCGTTGATTCTAGTCATGACCCCGATTCTGGACTGGACATGTGTGCGCATCACATGAGCCACAGCGATCGCACTAGTCTGCTAACAAATGCACACCGCATGTTGGCATCGCATCAGTCAATACCCTCCCATAGAGGGTGCATATCTGCGCGCATGCGGCAGATTTATCCTGATCACGTTAACCTGTTTGGACTGGGCGCTTCGTTCGACCTCAGCATGTCCGAGCAATAGTTCGAAGACATCGATGACGCTCGTTGAGATCCCGTAGTTCGGCTGGTATAATGCATGTTACCAGCACCTGAGGGGCAACCTTGCGTGATTTCAAATCACACAGAGGCTGACAACTTTAAGCATTCGAATGAATTCACCGTATTACAAATCTGGTCTGTTCCACTGTATTCGTGTTACAGGATCGAAATCATGAAAATAACCGACCTTATTAATCATGCGCCTGTCTATGCATTATCCACAGTCTGATATCAAACGGGGTCCGCTGGACAATGCCGATATTCTCGAACCGTTCCGATTTGCCAGTAGTACACCCAAATGGTTCACACCGGGCGCCAGACTCACTTTGTGCAATCCGGACGTGTTGGAATTTGTTCTTCGAACTTATTTAGGTCAGCCCAATCCTTTGAGCAGTCGACCGGGACCTCAACGTCTTTACGTTCAGCTCAATCAGTCCACAGTTCCAGAATCTATGCTACTTGCCGGTGCATTCAGTCGTGATACACAATTTTTCTAGTTTTTCTTTGATGAGCCTCACACTGTATACATCGTATCATTTAATGTCCCGTCCATTTTCCTTCGCTGATGAGACGCATATTTCAGTGTTCACCAAATATGGTTAACCACTAAGATCACGTGACTACACCTTTT
Source organism: Fasciola hepatica (assembly GCA_948099385.1). NCBI lineage: Eukaryota > Metazoa > Platyhelminthes > Trematoda > Plagiorchiida > Fasciolidae > Fasciola > Fasciola hepatica. The sequence goes on from CANUEZ040000164.1 coordinate 3,306,435, forward strand.
TATGTCACGTCCATGTCGTCTTTCTTTACCCTTGCTCATTTTTGTATCTGAAGATACGTTTGCTTTTCCCCATTATTTCCAGTTCGTTAACGTTTTTTCCTAATCTTGTTACTAGGGCTCCAAGAACGAAATAGGAAGTTGGGAGTAAAGAACACCGCGCTGGTTGCGCGCATCGGTGGTGATTCAGTGATTTAAAGCTTCTGCTCACCACCTCAGAGATTCGAACCGTGCCACCTTCGTTCACTTTGGTTGTAGACAGTAATCTGCTCTCGTATTGCCCCTTATCACACCTGACCCACTGAAACCTGTTGTGGTTCTTCATTCTAAGTCTTAGTGTCTGGTTGCCGACTATCCCTCATAGTGCAGTGGGCCTTTGAGGCTATGCACTGATGCACAGGCATGTAATAAAAAAACCGTAACTTAGGGTCGCTCCACTATCATTTGACCGTTGACGGTCGAGTGTCATAGGCTTCCTTCACCACGAATGTCAGATGTTCGAAGCGACTCATCGTCGGTCATCTTAATGGTAGACAACAATCTACTGTCGTCCGGCTCCTTACCATACCTGACCTACTGGGACCTTGTGTGGTTCCACACTTCAAGTCTCATGGTCACGGCTCCCGTTTACTACAATGGGTCTTCGAGACTGTCCGGCATGCCCTTCAGCTGTTGCGCAAGCATGTAACACTAAAAAAGGAATCACGTCCGTAACAGTTGGTTTGTAGATGTTCGTAGATTTGAAATTCAATCTCTGCGAAACAACGTTGGTGACAGATAGATAGCTTCGTTCGAGCTGCTCCAAAAAATAATACTTCTCTTGAATAACATCAAAGCTTGTTAGTATTGTTGACTTCAAGGCGGATAAACTGTAAGCGGAAAATAGTTGATCGTGATAATCCTTCTACTTCCTTGAGTCACACAACAGGTATGGTATTTTTTTAGATAACGGACCGTGGCCGTTGAAAGACTGTCAAACTGAAAGTGACCGGCGGCAGTGGAATTTAAATTCGCGGCTCCCAGGTTTGAGGCTCGCCATGGTAACCGGCGGACCACCGTCAGTTCCGGTGAATTGGCTGTGAATCAGGCCAGTTAGTGGCTCACAAGTGGATGACGGATGATTGATGAACTGCGTGAGTTAGCACAGAATAGCGCTCTTATTGGCATGAAAAAATAAGGTAAATCACCGACGTCTCTTTGGACAGAAAAACCAGGCTTCAAACGTTTAGTAGAAACAGTTTCAGTTAATTTCAATAACCGTCTCTTCCGTGATCTTGTTATGGTTTAGCAGTTCATATTTCGTCTATGTGACGCTCAATTTTCCACCTTCAAGCCTTAGCAACCGGTAATATAGAAAACACCGGGCTTCTCTTCTCATCGGAAACAGGACAAGTAGTACGGTTTTTATTTTTGTTTTTCAAAACTCAAGCAAATTCGTTGATGGGTAGTCGTTTTTGCTTATTATTTTGAGTCGCCTTGAAAAGTGGCCGATGGCAACCGCTCTTCCTGTGTTATTCGTCCAGTGCGCAACAGTAAACTATCTTAACAGACCGCTCCCTTTCACCTATGTTCCTTTGACTAAGGATCATATTCTACTGGGGGCCGCCATAGCGACATAAAGACGCAGTGATGCTATCGATTGCATCTATCAGTCAATATTCACTAGCATTAGTAGAAGTAACTGTTTCCAGAGCAACCCTAGGATAGACAAATGGGTCTCTCCTCTATTACATGCTTGCGCATGAGTGAAATGGAAGGGGTATATAACCCATGGCCACCAAGACCCAGTGCACTATTAGGGATAACCGGTAACCGGACCCTGAGATTTGGAGTGCTGAACCACATAAGATCCAAATAGGTCAGGTGTGATAAAGAACCGGACGACAACGGGTTGCTGTCTACTACCAACGTGCCCCGTTGTGATGGAATTCGAAACTCTGACCTCCGAATTGACAAGCAAACGGTTTAAACCACTTGACCGCCACCAGAGCAACATGTGAATCAGAACAGACACCAATATGTCCCAAATTAAGCGCTTTGAAATAAACATCAATCGAGAAATTCGGCACAACACAAGATTAGTGAACAGAAGATCAAGCCCAAAGCTCGTAAGCAACCAGTCACAAAGGAGCCGAAATGCATATATATATATATATATATATATATATATATATATATATATATATATATATATATATATATATATATATATATATATATATATATATATATTGTGTGTGTGTGCGAGTAGTTTTTGGTGAATCGCGGAGGTACACCAGGCTATTTTCGATCGTCTTACATCATTTGGCACAGTTTGTTCAATTGTTTCTTCCTTTCTTTGGTTTCTGGTTCCAATATAAAGTCATCCTGAGGCTTAAATTGTGCGTAACACTGGCTCACGTGATTTTCCACTTTTGTGCGGAAGTCCAATCATTTATTTTTCAATATGGTTCAGTCTCATCGGGATCAAGTGGAACCGGAAGTGACCAATTATTTAAATTGTACAAACGTTATTTTGATTACTTTTCCAGTTGACAACAAACGACGGCCGGAATCAGTTCAGTTCATTCGACCGTTAATTTCGCGCTTCTTTGGTTGCTACCTCACAACCATATCGAGCCACAGGCAAAAAGAACAGAAGCGTAAAGTGGGAAAGAGCCGAAAACAAAGCATTCGATGGAAATCACGAAGAAATGAAGATATCGAATGCAACTACGCCACTGTTCGCAATACTTAGTCATATCACTGACCATTTGGTAGGTGGGTCGCGTGGACCTTAATTCGAAAGTCTAACACGTCCTACTTGGCCAAGTACATCGACCAGGGTTTTGTACCCTTCTGCAATCACATGAACTGACCACCCCGACCTACCTCCCAACCACTACCTGCCTCGGAGAACAGCGTACACTGAGGAAGTCTATCGGTGGGCATGTATACCACATATCCCAACCACCTTGATCTGTCTAGATTCAGTACTTGATCCGGTGACTGACCTCTGGTCACAGCATTGCTGATATGGTGTTCTCACCATGCAGTCCTACAAAGACACCGATGCTCAAAAACCGACAGTCGTTGCCTATTTTCTACTTTTTATGACCATGTTTCTGAGCCGTGTAGCGGGACGAACCTAGCCGCCGCACTGTGCACTCGACCTTTGACAGCCAACGGTATGTCGCGCCTGTGCCACAGATGGCTGAGATTGGCAAAAGCCAGTCGCACGTTGTGTACGCGATGACACTTCATCTTATATCTGTCCACCTGACGAGATGTAACTGCTCAGTTGACAAGACTTATCTACTTCAACTAGAGCTTCCTGCATCAACACAAGGTTTGGTGTATCGTCAACCCAATCTTGCAGTAGCATTTTACACTTTGATGGTACAAGACGTACCCCAAGCATCGCTATACTGTTGTTTAGGCCATCTAGAAAAGCTTGCATTTTACTCCAATCACCACTCAGAGGAACAATATTGTCCGTGTATTCCAAGTCAGACAGTTTACTGTCTGATGAAAGATCGATGCCACTACTCTCAAAAGACGATGGGGCTATCTCAAGAACCATTTCAATTACAAAATTGAAGAGGAAGGGCGAAAGAGGACAACCCTGACGAACACCAGTTCTCGTGAACTCGGCTGAAAGATCACCGTAGGCACGAACTCGGCTATTTGCATACAAGGAGTGGGAAAAAGATATAAATTTCTCTTGCACACCCTTCAGTAAGAAACAGCACTGTGCCGTCGACTTAGTCGAACGCCGCTTCCAGAACAACGAAAACAGATCGTCAGCTCGCACAAAGTGTGCCTGTGCTCTAAGATTCGTCGAAGGGTAGAGATGTAGTCGATACAACTTTGACGGAGTCTGAGGCAGGCATGATTCTCACACGTATAGCATTCTCGGGCACTGGATACTCGGTGTAGCAAATCCCGATTAGCAGTTTGGATGCGATACTTACTAAGCTAATTTCTGTGTGGTTTTCACAAGAGTATTTGTCTCTTTCCTGTTGATCGGAAAAATCACCGATTCACACCATTCCGTGGGAATCTGCTCACTATCCCAGATTACGTGGAAGAGCTTTGTTAACTCAGAAGCCAAAATTTCGTCTCCATCCTTGAAAAAAAGATAGAGACAACCCATCCGGTCCAGCGGCCTCGTACCTTTTCAGATAACTTATCTCCCGCATAACCTCCATTTCTGATGGGAGAGTGGTATCTACTTGCATCGGTTCTCTGGCAGGTATATTCGGATGATCCATTGCGTAAATGCGTCAACTGAGTCGTTCCTTGAAGTGCTTTACCCAGTTATCCAGACGACGTCCATGAGAGTGAATGTGTGAGCTGTCGGATTCCCTGATTAACTTAGTTACACTGGGCTTCATTGGACCGGTACCTCTAACCAAACGGTAAAGGTTGCGTTTATTGCCTTCAGCTTTTCTATACATTTCGCAGTTTGCCACTGCTCACTATCATTTATTAGATTCCTAGTCAGTTGTAGTCTCAGGGATATATGCACTCTATTGAGTGTGACATCCGGCGGGTCGGATCTGCGAACACCCAACGGAACAACTGATGTCGGAGATGTCCATCGTTTGTGAGGCCTACCTGGCATTGAAAGTGGCGTGCCAGGTTTCTTTGATCTGTTGTCAGCGTTCATTTGAATCGTGGACATCCGTCTGCATAAATAACCTTGTAGGCAGCTTTACCTAAAAATCAGATCGTTGGTTATCGTCTAGAACCAACTTAGCGGAGTGGATGGCTTTGTGCGACCGTAGGCGAGACGTAAACGAAGGCGAACGCGTACCGAGGTGTGATCTTAGTCCACAGGCATACACCAAAATGAACGAAAGTCTTCGACTGGCCCGCGCTAGCTGTGACCAATGACAATATGGTCAATCTGAGTCCAACGTTATGAAGACGCAGCTAGACGTAATGTGAGTATATGCCGCATAGCTGGACGAGGTGGTCACCGTTATTAGTGTGATAGGGCGGAATAGTAAACAAGCTTCCTATGTGCCTTTCAGCATCTCCCAAACAGCCAACTTGGGTTCTGAAATCCCCAGCAACGATCATCACGTATGTTGAACGCACTTTTGGAAGCAGCTGAGACAGATCCCGGTAGAAGTCATCCGTGCACCCAGAGGAACTGCGGGTGCGTACGCAGAAACGACAAACCGCCATCGACGCATGAGCCTGTTGATGTTGTCATGCACCAAACCATTCAGCCGAACTTCACACAGTCGACTGTTGACCGGAATCCAGTCTAGTAGTGCACCCTCAGCTCAGAACGGTCCCCACGCCAGCTAAACCACGTGCACTAGATACCGGATCACCCGACACTCAAAGAGTAAAGCAAGCGATTGCAACCGGGGTACGAAGAGTGATCACGGAAATGTAGTCTTGTATGCGTGTTTCGGAGGCAATATTCATCTACTTTGAGAGTTTTAGCGAGAGTATTTTGATGCCCTATCAGTGTGTGAACATTGAATACAGCCCAGTGAATTGAGTATGTAGGCCTTAGTGTTGCGTTCTATTTATATCCTACTCCTGACTCATTGCTTTCTTCAGAGCAGCAGTTCCCCGCGGCGTGTTGCATCGATCTTAAATCAAGGGGGGAGAGAGCGTGAGTAGAAATTAGTGAGATCCTCAAGCGGCAAGATGCTGTAGGTTTTGGGGTAAATCATACTTCGCGGCTGCCCACACCGCAGAAGGGTTTTTCTTTGGGAACCCTGACCGGAGCCTTTGAATGAAAAGTCTAACCCACAAGGCATTCGGGCGCTAAACCAGCACGGCTACATGACCGAAGTACCCGTGAAGGAACCTCGTCTGGTCTGTCATATGAGACCTATTTGTTGCATGCATTCGGTCTTGTCTTCCGTGGTGCCTTGTTATCGACCGCTTTGCTGATTCAGTCCTTAGCCCTTTGCACCTAATGTAGCAAGCAGAAAATGGACGGGGTAGCATCGTTTGGGCTGGGGACCGCCCAGGTTAGGCGGGCGATAGATGCCCAATGATGTGTGATGACTTCTTCCATCGTCGAGAGAAACCCCATGTATTCCACCCCTTCGTCCATTTAGTGGAAGTTTTAGACCAATCAACTGTTTGTTTGTTTATTCGCTGAAGTGTCCTCTCCAAGGGCACAGTGATTAGAACCAGATGTTGCTCATCAACTGGTTCAGAGACTGGACTTCGTCCGACCTGTCAGACGTGATTGCCTTTCCGGCTTAAAGTAAGCCATCGTGCATAGCTGTTTGGGTGATGGGGGCATGCAATCAAACGTACCACGCTAGGGTTAAGTCTCGTCGTCATGGACGGGAAAAATTATAAGCCGAGTTCCTGGGATCGCTAGGGAATAAGTTCTATATTTATTTGTACTATTTATTTAAGCTTTGCGATTTAACTTCGTTTAAAACATCTAACCACATGCAGCGAACATGACTGCTATGGTGAACATACGTGAGTTTCCAGTACGGAAGACGATGAACTCACCACAGAACCATTTCAAATTCTTGCCGAATACAATTCTTTCAAATGGCAAATCTGTTCTGCACGTGGATTTGCCCGTTTTTTCACGTTCGCAATCGACAAAAGTGAATGGAACACGTGAACCTCATAATTCACATGTTCTTCCTGTTCGCATAAATTGGATGAATGGGGTCCATTACTTCGAGATCCATATAGTTTTCATGGTGATGGAATGAATCATCCGAAAAACATGAAAATCTCCACTAGTTTAGCAAAAATGAGATAGACGGTAGCACCGTTGGAGCTTACCTAACTAACGTTTTTGTGGACGAGATTATTTTTGAAGATCACACGTGATAGTCAAAATCCAGCACGCATCCAAACAGGAAAACGACTTCATGCAAATGACGATGGAAAAGTGAGAAGAGGGAAAAACATCTGGTATACATTTGGAGAGAAAACAGCGTTCCGTTTCTTTGTTGCATGGATCGATGAGCGGATATTAGTTGCCTCATCATTTGGTAGGCACAAAACCGGAGTCGAACGCCAATTGCGTCTTCAGATTGATTCCGATGAAATCGCACGCTATGCTGTATCAACGCTCAACTCGCCGTCGAAAACGGTGGAAGTACTGTATAGCTGTTTCATCGTTGTCAGGGTTCATGAGCAATACAGGGCTAACGAGCCATTACTGGAACTCGAACCCTGGGTGAACGATCGTGATTTGGACACTTATCCACCAGGCTATTCGGGTTAGCTCTCAACGGTTTGTAGAGCATAGATGCTACATAACAGAGTACCCTTCTTCCGCCGGTTTTTTTTCAATGATAATAGTCCGTTAGCTCGCACAGCGATCGACTCTCTTGATGGACGACTTTTCTGTGGGGGCCTGAACCCAACGAAGGCAATCCGTTGCGAACAACATGTAGAGCATGCTTGATCCTTTGTAGATTTGTATGATCTTGTCCAAAACTTTACTCAGGATTGCATTAAAAATACAAGATAGAAGCTAAATATTGGACCAGGGAATTTTTTTAAATTCGCACGCGAGAATGAATGTATTGAGAATCGGAGCGTTGTTTGGTGAGTGTATTGAAAAAACAGGTCGATGTGTAGCGGATGAGTGTTGTTTATAAGTGTTTCTGCGCTATACGTGCCAAGACGGGCATACGGCTAAGTCAAATCATCGGTTTCTCAATATAGATGAAGCAAGCACGTTAACTGTGATGAGGTCACGAAGTAAAACTTACAAATGTTCTAGAAGACCAGAGATTATTGGAGAAGAACAGTCAAGCTACAGGACCAGTTTTATTTGATAGATATAGGCGAAAACGATTAATTCTTAGATCTGGAATCGTTTGGGTTTACGAATGTGAAAAGAAAAGGGATACAGTTCCCCAACGAGAACCGGACTGTGTGACACCCACGAGGGATTGCTAGTTATGGTGATATCTATATATTATGTGTAGTCTACTTTAAAGAGGCAGCTTGTAATCATGTTTATTGTCTGGTATTCAGGCCAATACAGAGTTACGGGCAACGTTAATCACCGACGTGACATCCAGTGAGGGATTTAATTGCGGTAATACATGTGAACGACAGCAATATGACAATGACGCGTACAAACCCTAATTGTTGGCACCCTCCAGGATGTTACAGAGGTGGGCAACGGTAATCGAGGGCCTGAAGGGAAAACTAGTGGAATTCCGTTTCTATCGCTGACCAGAGTGAACTAACGAATCGGAAGACAAGCGCTAAATTGAAATAGTGATGGAAAATCGGAGCTGCCACTCAATGGGGCTGGAAATCGGATCGAATGTCAGCAATCAATAGGGACTGAGAAGCAACTGTGAATTCAAGTGAAATTGGTCGGAAAAAATATTCCGTTGTTGAAATTCCGATCCTTATTTTTATAGTTTAACATAGCAGACGGTTGAAATAAGAGATTTTGTATAGATTTAAATTGTGAAAGTTATTTCTGTGTTGGTTTCTGGCAGTTAAAATTGTGGATTCGGTTGTCATGATAAAATTACCTAAAGCTCTTACTTCGAAAATTAATAAAACGTTAAATGACAGATTTAGGAAGATACAAAGGTAGTGTTGTGAATCTCGAGTTCTATTCCGTGACGTCCTTGGGCGGCCTTTGCTCGCAACTCCTATCACTTCAGCGAGTAATGAGAAGGCAAAGAACGGCAATACAACATGCCAAACGACACTGTTCACATTAGTTCGCAACACGGTATTTCGTGTGAAAATTGAACATTCCCGAATTCGGGAGTCCAGTCAGGTGCACGCCCTGTCCGGCCGATTAGGTTGATAAAACGCCGGCCCAATTGATCCTTGATCCGATTTGCATGGAGTTGCAGATAACTATTTGATTAGCGAACGGGGGTTACGCATTATGTGGCACGGCGGTTTATTGATTATTCGATACGGCCTGACAAGCTCGAAGTGATTAGTGACTTTCTCTGGGAAAGGTCTTTTTTTGTAACTTCCTAACAAATCCAACACAGGTGGTCTTGAACATTGTAGAAAAAATATTCATCCTCCCAGAAGTAGTTTTTTCTTTGGAAGTGTCAGGCACAAATGTACTTCGCTGAAAGAATCAAAAACAGTGGAAACACATTTGGACAATGTCGTACAACCTCGAAACTCAACAGCGACTTCGTAGTTAACGTTATGCTACCCGAGGAAACATCTTGATTTATTTCAAATAAACAAATGTTCGAAAATTCTAATGCAAAGTTATTTTCTGAATGGGTTTTCAGTTCCCAATTCTTTTAATAGTATACCAAATAAATTTTGAAAGTGTAAAGTTCTATGTTCAGTAACATCGTGTTGGTTAGCTCCACGATGTCAACTGGGTAGTTGAAATTGCGTGGTTTTGGTTAACATGACGGTACACCTGAAGCTTGGAAGATCAAGTTCAATAGATAATTATGCAGTAATAATTTTCGAAATAGTAAACATCAAATTCACTACAGGGTTTTCGGTCACTGACGAATGCACGTTGTTCCTGTCATGAGCATTTCCCTCGCTGATATTTTTATCATAAATAAGCACATAATGAAGGAAACAACGAGAGCACCTTTGGATATTACCACATTATCTTGTTGTTCAACAAGAATTTCGCCGTTGACAGTATGCTCACGGAGGAAAGACAGTTAGTTCAGTTGGATTGCATGACCAAGGTCATATTAATATTGTCTGTCAAACCTCTGTTTTGTTTTCGAGATTATAGAGAAATTTGCTACCAGAGCCAGAAAATTTCACCACTTTAGTGAATAGAAAGATAAATTTCGGATAACTTATCAAGCTTGGGTTTCTGCGATTCAGATTGCTCAGAATCATTCCGCAAATGAATACACATTTCTTCGCATCATTCATTTACAACAGATCACGACATGACGCGGTGGGTGAGAAACAATGCGTAAGATCTGAATAATCGGATTCCTACATTTTAATCAAAAAAGAGCACCCAAAGTGCAGTAAATACAGATACTGTCGAAACTCGTGCGTACGGGTGTCTGATAAGCATGTTTTGTTCTAATATATGACAGCATTAGCGTGGGACTACATATTTTAATATCTCTGATAGGTAGCAAGTATTGGCAAGGTTTTAGGACAACAACCCTTGTGTTATGTTTGTATGCAGTGAACAGACACGCTCAAAATTCAGACGAAACTCTATTTTCTGCAAACAGCAGCTGGCCGCACCCTGGACGTAGTACGAGCCTCTGAGGAACAACGGAACAACATTAGGAACTATACGTTCATACACACTTATAATCAGTGGATCTGCTTCTATTCTTCCGGATTTTTCATAGTCACCGGTATCGAGTTCACTATGTTCGTTATGAAATTAGTTTTTTTTTGCTTATACTTCCTCCCATTTTCCACTGTCAATTCTAATGGTCGGTGCGGAGTTAATCCATTGACTTCTCTCTTCGGAATAGAGGAGATTTTTCGATTACCTTCGATTCTGCGCAATTAGGGAAATATTGTATTAACTGGACCTTGAATGTGCACATAGTTTCACAAGTCTTAGAGTGAACAATGAACAAACCAATCGCTTCGCATGCATATCTTTACAAAACTCTCGTGAATCAAAACATGGAGTATAATAGGTAAGTTTCCATTGTTCGGTAACACAGCATTGTCGTAAAAGATGGTAGTCAGACAACGTTTCGGTTACCGCGGGTATCCTTTCTCATGACCGGTTTGCAATCGAATGATCTTGGGATAACAATCTTAGCCACTGGGTGTTAGATGTTTTGTTTGTTGTTGTCTGCATGTGTGTGTTGGTGTGTGTATACTTGCACTGTCAGTGTGGAAGGCGGGTCTCTGTTCTCTTAGTATCGGCGCGGTCATTTGGGGTCAATGAAGTGTTGTGACCTTTGGAGTGTATATACATCGAATCCAAAGCGTTGATTGCTTTCCACAATCCCTCATAGAATTATTTCAGATGCATCGATGATACATTTGTGATTTTAAAATCGAAACATAAAGAAGATTTCTTTCGGTGTCTCAACACGCAATGTAGCTCCATCAAATTCACAATGGAAAGTGGGACCACGGAGAGGGTTATCCATTTCATAAACCGTCGTTTACCAGCGAATGACTCCCAGACATTCGCGATAAGCATTCACAGAAAATCCACACACTCTGACAGATATCTGAATTTCTATTCGACCCACCCACAATGTATCAAACGTGGGCTCATTTGGTCGTTAGCCAACCGAGTCAATAAACACAGCAACGAAAACACCTCGTGCAAGCAGGAAATGAGACGACCACAGACAGTCTTACAGGACAACAACTATCCATCAAAACTAATTAGACATGAACTGATGAACACAATAACGACGGAAAACAAGAAAACAACAGATTGGCTGACTTCCGTTGGCATCCCGTGCAGGTCGGGTACCTCGAAACAATTAAAAAAGGTACTGGATATCTATGGCGTCCGTGTGTTCTTTCGGATAAACAATAGTCTTCAAAGTCAACTCACAAAGACCAAGGACCCTTTCCAAATACAAAACCAAAGTGATTGCATCTATAAGATCAACTGCAAGGATTGTCCTGCCACATACACTGAGCGACCAAGCAGGCAGTTAAAAGTGAGGCTTTTGGGACATAAAAGGAAACAGAAATCCAGGTCGACTGAAAGAATTACTCTGACGAAATTGGAGAGCGACTCAGCTATCGCACTCCACGCTACGGCCGAGAACCACATCATCGTTAACGATAACACTAGAATCCTCCAACGGGGGTTCCGTACATACGTGAAGCGCCTATACGCCGAGGTTTTGGCAATTACCGCCTACCCCACATGCCAAAACCGAAACGATGGGGCAGATTCCAGGCCTATGGACGGCATTAACATCGCTGATGTATAGACACCGCAAAGGTTACAACACTTCAGTGACCCCAAATGACTACGCCGACACTAAGAAAACAGAGACCCGCCCCCCACACCCACAGTGCACGAATAGACACACAAATACACACATGCAGACAACAACAAACAAAACATCTGACACCCAATGGTTAAGATTGTCATCCCAAGATCATTCGATTGCAAACCGGTCATGAGAAAGGATACCCGCGGTAACCGAAACGTTGTCTGACTACCATCTTTTCCGACAATGCTGTTACCGAACAATAAACACGTACCTATAACAAACCTTATGATGCATCATTTTTTCGACACACTCCGAACGGATCTGAGATCTGATAAATTAATGGAGTACCATCCTGAAAAACGAAGGGGATTTTCCCACCAACTTGAGTATCATTCTCAAGTGATCCAAATATTGAAAGTCGTTGACCCCGGCAGTATTCGAACCGACGCATGGTTGCCACCCAGGCTTTTAGCACCGCGATTTCTCTACCAGCTGAGCTACCAGACCACGCCATAGGGTTTCTGACTTTTCGCCTTTGGATCACTTAGTATACCCGTCCAAATTACAGTAGCGTATGGCATCCGCCACAGTGAGTTAGCTTGTAACTTGACTGCCTACAGCAGGATTTCCCTGTGCACTAGCCGGGGTCCACCAGTTCTGTGAATTGAGCACGTTTAATCATATATTGGTGTCTGGCAGATTTGGCAAATTTTTTTGGATCGTGAAAAATTCCCATGGCCAAATTTTTAGAAAACAATATGAGGCAAATATAGATCTGTCTTTTCGGTTTGTGCGTAAAAGGTGAAGTCCCAAGGACAGTCAGCTGAACAAAACTTCACATCAAGCCAATACAGTACACGTACGGCTTGTTTTTTTTGTTGTTGTAAGATTGATAAAGTTGGTAAATAGTCCAAAGTGTTCACAGGAATTCACAATAGGAATTGTCAGGCTGACGGTAATGCACTCGTGTGGACAATTCCGCCACTGGTTTCGCCGACTGTGTGTGTCTGTCGCGCTTTCTTGCCGACATTTGGCCAGGGAAGAAGCAGTGCTTTGGACAAATGTTTTTCGCGAAAATTGAAAACAGTACGTTGAACCCAACCAACAGCTACTTGTCAATTTTTAAAAGATACGTCGATAATATTTTCTGCCTTGTACCGTGCGAATATAGTGTACATCAGTTACTACAGGTATTAATTGAGTCGCATCCGAATCTAAAATTCACGATAGAACTAGAACAGAATGAGTCGGTACTTCTCCTAGATGTTCTTCCGAAAAGATGCTCGGGTGGATCGATCGAGTGGAATATCCAACACAAACCAACCTGGCAGGGGTAGTATGCTCACTTTCAAAGTTTCGTACCCATACAGTAGAAACGAAATTAAGGGCGTCAGGTACGCTCTGAAAACAAACTCTCGGAAGCGACAGAAATGATCTGCAATGCATTACGAGAAAACGGTTGTCCAGAGAATTTCCTCCGACAAAATATGGGTACCATCTCTCGGCCTAAGTACCCAAGTGTCCCGAAAAAGCCCGTTTACATAAACATGGAATTTAAAGGAGACGTAGCATCTGAAAAGCTGAACCGTAAACTATCGCATGCGGTAGCCAATACATTCAACGCCGCAAAACTTAGGATCTTATTCAGCACCAGCCCGCACCTGCGATTGAGATCCAAGCTATTGGACCTCATTTTGTGTATACTGTTATTCATGTTCCTGTAGACCGGAATACGTGGGAAGAACAACTAAGCGTCTGTCTGAGCGAGTTCAAGAGTATTGTCCCAGCTGGCTGACGAAAGGAACCCACAAAACCGTGACCAGAGCAATCTTGACCCACGCGATCGATACGGGACACCAACTGACACGAGACGGAGTGTTCAAGGTCATCTACCGAGTGTCACAAAGCCGCTCCAAAGGGGTCAGACAACTAATCCTATCCACAGCCGAGGCGATTGCGATCAGGTTCCATCGACCAACCCTGTTCAAAGCAGATCACATGAGGCTTGAGCCAAATTAGCATCCAGTTTCTTGCACCCGAGGCTCCAGAGATCGTCAAGTGCTACAACAGAAAAACGACAACATAGCATTCGTTCCAGTGGTCATGACAATGCGGCAGGTTTCTAGTTGTCTGACCATCCATTTCCTCTTCGCAAAAACAAGAAAATCCCGGTAGAAGTACCAATGACCTCCACTGAGCTATGAGACATGGTAGCACAACGAGCAGTCTTCGTCGAGGGTGAGAACTTGACACTCACATTCTTTGGTTCTCTCTAGACTGCCGTGGTGGTGTTTGCTTGGATGATACTGGAGGCTCTCTATCTTTCTACTGCGTCCACAAGCACGACTGGGGGTTTGGCAGTGAATGTGGAAGACCAGAAAAAAAGAAAAAAAAATTAATAATGATAATGAGGAATTAAGTAGTAGCACATGGAAATAGAGGAATACGAGGAAGAGAAGTTCAATGATTTGGAAATTGGTTAGAAGTAGCAGCAATGAGTGAGAGTGAAAATGTGCTAGCTGAAGATGTTAGATATGGGACACTTCACCGTACTAGGACTCCACCCGCAACGCGACACAAGCCAATCTCTGCTTCATATTCAGTTTGATTCCAAAACAGGTTGAGGACCAGTTGTGCGTTGGGTGGTGAGTGATGTGTTGCGTCGTGATTTGTGATGGCAGAGAGGCAGATACCTGCACCCCTTGCTCAGGATCTCACCTCACTTTTTTTCTGACGTTTGATTTTTAGGCGTTTAGGCTTCCTCAGTGTCCTCCGGGACTCTCTTAAAACGATACATTTTTGGCAGTCTAGTATCGTACCTCACTTTTTTTATCGGCTTCCGCGTCGGGGCTCGGTGGTTCTCTTTATCACATCACATTCTGACCGCAATTTGTTGAGATAGAGGCCAAATGGAGAGTAAAAACATCAGCTTTTTTTGGTTTTGTGTGAACCTTCCGCTAGGTCGAGGATCTATGTTCTATTATGGTGACTTTTTAGGGAGGGCAATAGAGGTAGTGTTTAGCGGCCTTGTGTTTCGATCAATACCAGTCTCTTCCCATATGGTCGTGCATCACATGTCGCACCAATTGGGTTGTGTGCGCGGCCATAAGCGTTTTAGTCCGTAGTGGCGTCAAGCAAAAGTGTGGAAAACAGGTGTGACAATAGGTATACTCAAATTTGCCTGGCTAGCCTATGAAACTGGGTTTCCATTTACTCTTGTAGGTTGGCGTGAGTAGTTGGATTTCACCATCATCCACAGGCGAGCGTCACTGCACAGTCCAGATTTTTTGTTTCCTGATGAAAACTTTTTTGCTGTAGCTTCAAGCAATACGTGTCCTGCTACTCAAGGGGTCATGAGGTAGTCTGCCATTCTACACTAGGTCTTCAAACAAGCTGTCCCAGTGGGCATCTAACTTTCTCTTGAAATCAGCGACGTTCTGGGCCTCCATCACGGGGGACGGAAGTTTATTCCATCGATCTACTACTCGTTGGGAGAAGAAACTTGCTCTAACTACCGTATTGCAACGGCGTTTCACAAGCTTCAGCTTGTGTCCTCTGAGCTTTTCATCTGTGTTTCATGGGAGCAACTGAAGTCCTCCCAAGTCCGAGAAGCCCCTCATAATCCTGAACGCTTCGATGAGATCCCCCCTTACCCTCCTTCGTTCCAGATAGAATAGCTTCAGTTCTCAAAGCCTCTCTTCATAGGGCCTGTTTCGGAGTTCAGTAAACATTCGTGTGAATCTCCCCTGCACACGTTCAAGTAGTTGCCTATCCCAAATAAGATTTGGATCTCAAGCTTGAACGGCATACTCCGGAAGCGGCTCTACATGGGTTGTGTAGAACGGTAATAGTACCCACGGCTTCCGCGAGGCAACGGTTCTCATTAAATGTTAGAGTGCATTATTACCTTTCCTTGCGATCTTCAAACATTGCCTCTGGGTTTTGAAATCAGTAGTCAGAAACACCCCCAGATCTTTGACAGTATCGGTCATTTCCAAAGCCACTCTGGTATCTCCGTCTCGGGCTGTCCTCGGCGAGTTGCCTGCATTTAGTGGTGTTCAATGGGAGCTCCCATTCTGTGCTCCGCCGGTACACCTTATCGAGGTTGCCCTGCAGAGCACTTTCCCTAGGATCTCCCACTATCTGCCAGCACTCTGTGCACTAAAAAAGAGTGACTCAAAATGTTTGTTTACCCTGGCGTTAACACGACAGACTTCAATCTCCCCAACGTACGTACTGTAAGAGCTTTCGATCGTGCCTACTTTACTGTTGCACTTACCCCCCTACTGTACCATGTATATGTATTGACACGTTTTACGTCCGCGGTTGACAAGAGTAAACGAAATGCTTGCATCTCGCGACTTATATCTTAAAGTCGCCGGCAAACATAAAGTGTGGACAATCCAACTCAGGAGCTAAGTCGTTTATATATAACAGAAACAGCACTGGCCCAAGCACCGACCCCTGTGAGACTCCATTGACATCCTTAACCATACTGGACCTGTGACCCTCCACCTTTACGTAGAATCTCCTTTCTCTGAGAAACTCAACAATCCAGTCACCCAACGATGGGTTGGTTCCACAGGCTCTAAGCTTGTGCACTACCAGCCAGTGAATTACTGAGTCGAAGGCTTTCCTGAAGTCCAAGTAACAGACCTCCACCTTTTCGCCATAGTCAAGTCTCCTCGTAACTTCATCCAGGAAGCACACGAGATTCGTTGTGCACGACCTCTTCCTCATAAGGCCATGTTGGTACATACTTATCACTGCACTCCCGGATAGGAAGGCAACCATTTGGTTTCGTAGAATCCTTTCCAGGACCTTCAACACCACAGGTGTCAGGCTTACAGCTCTGTAGTTAGAGGCTTCTCCTCTACTGCCACCCCAGTGTGTTAGCACAACCTGCGCCGACTTCCAGTCTCTTGGCAGTTGACAGTCCCTCAGAAACTGGTTGAATAGCTGAGAAAGAAGTTCGGCCAACAGGCGGGCTAGTGGATTCAACAGGGGTGGACATATTTCATCTGGGCTAGCTGCCTTACGTAGTTCTAGTCCTGCTAGCTCCCGTCTAACGTCGTCTTCCTCGATTTAGACGAGTGGCATTCCTGTCCAGCTGAATACTGAGAGACTAGGCGTGTTTCTACCATCATCGTTGCTATGCACTCTCTCAAAGTAGTGGAACAATGCATTGGCCTTGCCTTCATTCGTTTCAGTGTTTTTGCCCATCGAGTCCTTTACATTACCGACTGCAACCCGTAGGGTTGACTCTGACTGGACATGATTAAACTATGCTTTTGGGTTACATTTCACCCCTCGAGCGAGTCTCTCTCTTCGTACTGGCGCCTGCACTCCAGCTGGGTTCTCAACGCCTTTCCACGAGCCGTCATATATTCCAGTAGTTTCCTATAGCTCCTCCTCTTCATAAACCTGCTCCAGGCTTTGTATTTTCTAGCCTTTCCGCGCTTTCCGCGCCCTGGACTTCCACCACGGCGGCAAGTCATTTCGTTTAGTCCTCACTAACGATGCAAAAGCATACAGAAGTATCCTTAGGTTCCTCTTGATATGACTCCACTTCTCTTCCACACTGCTAGGAGTGATCCCCCAAATCAATTGTACCGGGGTCTTTAGCCCACCAAGATTACGGCGGTATTTGTCCGGAAGTGGGCTTTTACGTTCCACCAATTCGATGTTTATCACCCCGCGATTGCTCTTCCCTAGTGGAGCTGTGATAACCTTCATACTTCGTCATTACTAAATCAAGTATCGCGGGGTTCTGGTTTATCCTCCAACGCGTTTCCTGCTGCACGTGGTGGACGAGAGCTTCTCCTTGTAGGACTTGCAGAAGTGCATCTCCGAGACATCCCGGTGGTGCATCCTCCAATTCTCAATTTATTTTCGGGGCTTTAAATTCCCCCTGATGAGCACTGCTTCATCTTTGTGACTGTGTCAGTTACAGCTAGCAGATCAGTATCCTCCACTCTGGTAGAGGATGGGCTTTGGTAAACGCAAAGGAGAGTCACGGGGCCTCTTTGCGTTCTAATTATACAACTAATACACTGCACATTTGGTAATGCCATTTCTGTTCCTTTTTGCTGGCACAAGGGCTTGGCAACCAGCAACAGCACTCCACCACCTAAACCGCCACCGTCCCTATCCTTCCTGTACTGCACGAAGCCCCACCCCCCACGCAAGCGTGAGTGGCTACATCCTACGGTGTTAGCCACGTCTCGGTGAACGCAACGATCTGTGCATCGCCCAGTGTGGCTGCTAATTCATCCCACTTGTTGCAAATGCTGCAGGCATTCGTGTACATAATCGGCAAGCACCCGTAAGCTATCAGTCACTATTTCTTATGGCATTTACAGGGATTTTTTAAGCTTCCGAACCCTAAACTCGAGAGTTGCCCCCGTTTCTCTGGCCTCATTTTCTTCAACATTGTTTACAAGCCTTACGAGAGAAGGTTCTACGCTCCCCTCCAGTACGCTTTCAACAAGATTTGTCTTATCTTCCAGGTTAGGGCACCTACAGTCCTCCGTAAGCTTCTCATCCGCGTGTACTATGGCTCGTCTTATTGCCAGCTTCGGAGATTTCAGACTGGCAGACTTTAAGGCCGCTTTCAAGATTTCATGAGTAGTATACTTGCCGGTTGCATTATCCGGCTCGACGAAGACCCAGCCTTTTGAGAGCCTCTTTATTTCTTCCGAGGCAACCAACACTCTGTCTCTGTGCCTTGGGTTTGTGAACTCCACTAAGGTGGGTCTTGGCCTTCTGTCGCTTTCCAGTATATCCGCTCTCCATTTCCCCAGCCGCAGGCTTCCTTTTATCGTGGTCTGGTCAGACAGACCAACCCATCTTAGCCAGTTTACAATATGATATCTCATGGCCCTAATCCTTATTCTGTTCTCTTATATATACCTTCCCGTATCTATTTCACTAGTCTTTTCTTAGGTTCCCAATCTGTTGACAGAAGTTCTTCCTGTTCTCGAGTAGGCCCTCTAATAATCTACCATGATTCTCTAGTTTCGTGGCGATTTTTAGAAGCAGCTCCTCATTGCCTGCTGGTTTATCGACCTCAGTGTCTCGTACGATGGGCCTGCGTTTTCCTCTGGTTAGTTTCCGAGACCACTTTAGTTTCACTTCTTTGTTCACTCTACCTATACCCAGTCCGAGTTCGGCTTTACCATCCACTCGATGGTCTTCCTTGTTAACTTCTTTCCCCGGACCTGCGCGCTCGTTTTCGGGATGCGTTTACGAGTGTTTGCTACTAGTTCACACACCTATGACCACTCTTAATACTGCTGAACCAATTTTACTTATTGTGGATTGGCAATCCACACAGAACCACTTCAGATACTTACGTTTCACGTAAATCTCACATGCTCTCTTAGCAGTTTTACTGCATGTCCTATGGTACCACCGTTTGCAGGCGTCACAAAGAATCCCTTCATCCTCTACATCCTCCTTACAGTTCTTGTTTCCGCCTGACGCCTGACTTTCTATTTGGCCATCTTTGTCCTTCCTAGTCTTCTTTATGGCAGCAGGTGCCATTTCAATCCACGGTACTAAACAAATCTGCGTTCACCACAGGTTATGAAAAGTTATGCACCACAATAGAGACAACTAAATCCGGTACGGAATACAAGTAAATATTCCCAAGGCTAAACAGATACAGTAAACGGAAAAGTAACTTATGGAACGAAAAAAATTGATCGAGACAACATGAATTCCACGGCACGCTGGTTTCCGTTATTCCGATGATCTGACGGAAAACTGCAGCCCAAAGCTTTCCCGAGGTTTTCCGGGCAGTTTCTGTTGTTTCTTCTCCCGATTTTTCTCTTCCGCAGATAAGGTCTTCATGCAGCATCACTTCACGGTGTTTATTCCCCTCTCCGTCGACTCGATGTTATTTCTCAATGCTTGGTTGTTCGCTTTTTACTTTTCTGACGACTTAGTATGCTTTTTTCTTCCCCTAGTCTTCCACGGAGCTCAACGTCACGGTGTAGCGCAGGTTCAGTTCAGTTCCACAACCGAGGCGATCGTGATCAGGTTGTATCGACCAATCTTGTGTTCGCGAAAACAGTCTGTCAAGGCACTGCTTCTTCCCTGGCCAAATGTCGGCAAGAAAGCGCGACAGACACACACAGTCGGCGAAACCAGTGGCGAAATTGTCCACACGAATCCGTTATCGTTAGCCTGACAATTCCTATTGTGAATTCCCGTGAACACTCTGGACTATTTACCAACTTAATCAATTTTACAAAAAATGCAACCCGTACGCGTACTGTATTTGCTTGATGTGAAGTACCGAAAAGACAGATCTGTGTTTGTCACATACCGTTTTCTAAAATCTTTTTGAAGCTCTTCAACAAACTGAATCATGTTTCGTTCCCATCTAAATCAGAATTATTGGTCATTGTGATATCTTGGTATTCGGTGGGATCAATTTTCGAATGAATTTCTTGCTAGAAACCACTTTTTTCTGAGCCTTCCACAGCTCATCACATGGTAAACGCTCACATTAGAAATAAATCCTTCGCCAAGATGATGGGTGTAGTTATCTGAATCCCATGAGGGAAATCAGTACGTGCCCCACTTTGTTGGGCGTTCATTACAGGATCCATGTTAGGTGACACTAGCGGCGTTAAAAATTGCCTCGTCCATATCTGCAGCAGGGGGTAAGAGTGCCTGAGAATATTCGCACGTTTGCTTAAAGACAAGGATTTAGGTTACTGGCTTTTTGAGCTCAGTGTGCATAAAACCATCTTCTTGATTCGATCTGGTGGGTCTTCTATCTCAGAAATATGTATTTCTGAGACTTCTTCTGTGAATTATCCTAAAATTGGTGGTTCTATTCATGTAAAAACACTGAACAAGATCCGCCCCAAACAATCGACATAAATGATTAATGAAACGCACCCAGGTGACCTTACCGTCAAACCGCACATTGACGTGAACTGGAATTTCCTTTCTTCAATATGTTTGATAGTCATCGTCAATTAGTATTTTTAAACCATGTGAGATCTCCATACTGTGGAAATATTCTTTTTCAGTTTCATATGAGTATAATCATCAAAACTATGTTGGCTGGAACAACGCCTCATACTGGACCGTTTTTATGGTAAATCTATAAAAAAAAAATATAACCTAGCGTAAATGATGTGGTTCTGTTTATTAATTTAACTATACTTCCATACCTTGATAATTCTTGGCTCACATTGCTCAGAGGATTTTACCTCGGCAACCAAGGTCTCATACATTCAACCTTCCATAGCATAGCGAAGGACCAGCATAAATGAGAGGGACCTTCAAATAAATTAATGTAATTAGCCGATGCTTTGATACATCTTAAGTCATGAAGTTCGAGCTCTATACTGAGTACATTCCGAACGGATCACAATCAACGTTACCCGTATATCCGACAAGGAGATTTCTCGGTAAATTTCTGTGCATCACTGCGAAGAAAAATGAGACGAAGGGAGCAGTTTCATTTGTAAAGCCCGTATCATAGGCCCTACAAAGACGATCACTAGTTTCAGCCGCGACGAAGGTCAAATTTCAGCGTCACTTGGTTTGTTTGGCTTTCGATTTACGTTTCATGCTCCATGTTAGGATTTAAGAGTCCATAGAAACATGACCTATGTGAACAATTCACTTAGAAACTCATTCCTTTGACTTCGAGGTTGTAAAACTCATTTTGCTGGTGTATGAGCTGAGCTGGTTTACGACCAGAGAATACAGAATTTAGTGGGCTCAAAATAAATGTTTTCAGTCTATCGAATCAGAATTTTTTCTAGGAAGACTACACTGCCTCAGAGTAATGAGTCAGGTTACGCCACACATGAAAATGTTCATCATATAGCCATGAACATAACTATTCACTTGTTATGGGCAGTTGGAGTGGTAAAACCGTGAGTATTTTGAAGGTTTTGTTGTCACAATAGCCCTGGTTTGATAATGATAGAGAACCTATTTTCACTGTAGGGGAAACAATGTATTGTACTTTCCGAATAGTAAATTTCGGAGGAGAAAATATTGCGCAGGGTTACTAGTTGTACGGAGACAGTTGAAGGCATCAATAGCAGAATAATTATCTACGGATCACACATTATAGCAGAAGTTTGCATGCAACGTAATACCTCTCACTTTTCCATTGGTGATTCATATTCTCTTATGTTTGTGAGTCCAATTTAATGAAATCATCTTGCTATTTTCTCCACTGCGAGGAAAGATAATCCAAAATACCTATTTTACTCAGTAGTCACGAAATGTAGGGTACAGGTAGTGTAAAATGTTTGTGTAGTAAGATTGCAAATTAGTTGGCTTCACGCCATAACTGATATCCGCTCACGTTCATCTGGCCGCAAACGATTGATCAGCCTTCGCACACATTATCCAATCCAGTGTTTTTATCGGTTTGTACTCGTGTCGCTTTTGCCTTGTAAATCTGTACCGAACCAATTCGCAATAGACCGCTCTGGTCCAGCAACTCGTGTTTTTTTTCTGACTGAGATAATCAGGCCAGGGCTGTCCGCTGTAGCAGTTTGGGCCAGTGTGCCAAGTTTTATGTAGGGGGATAAGTTGACTTCAGAAACTACGATATCATTTTAATTTCGACAGTGTGCGTATGATCTAGATATTGAAATCCTAGATTTTGTTTTCATGATAAAGGAGAAGAGGTAACTAAAACCCACAGAATTATACCACTCTAGTAGAAACGAGAGAAGTAAAATTCAACGAGACAATCAGGTCGGTGTTTCTGTGTCAGATATTTTTCGGGATCATCCCGTGAATCACTACACGTTTTTTGCATTAAGCATGTGAAACTTGGTATCAAAAAACGCGGTGAACACAAGATCAACACATCCGGCTCAAGAGATGCCATTTATATTATGATAAAAAAAGATCGTCGAAAGAATGTCTCGTCTCTGCAGACAGATTTTCTCACACTTTCCTATGCATCATTCAGAAGAATGGCAAACTGTTTTCGGCCGATCTCAAGCAGCAATAGGCGTCCAACAAGGTGTTCCTATGTGGCAATTGTGAAGAAATTTGTACTTCGTCGCAAACGGTTTGAACTATTGAATTATTTGTACGGTCTATAAAAAGGCTCAGGAGGTTCACAAGATCGTGACTAGTGATAAGAAAATTCCAAATAAACTCATCGTGATTGCTTCGAGCTCGAAAAACTGATCACAGCGTCGATGTGAGCAGCACCGAATGGGGTCATCTCTGTCGCGAGTGGTATCGACGACAGCCTGAACACCGCGGGATTCATCATAATCACGAACTAAATGTTTGAAGTCTGTCAAGTCAGAGTTTCTTCTACGAAGACTATTTTGTTGCAAGGTGATGCGCCAGTTAATGAGCTGCTTAATTTTGGACAACTAAAAGCCGCGGGTGAATCTATTCATTTTTTGTTAGCTTTCAAGGTAGCGAAACCATGGTGTCATTTTAACTGGTAACCCAAAACAGTGACTTGAATGCGATTGAAAACTGCCTTTCACTATACGAAAAAGAAGATAATTTACTTCCTCGAAACGGAATTTTGCAATCGAAAATCCTGCACACAGTGCTGTATAAGATAACTAGTGGTCTCATTCATAATTTGATAGAATCAATGCCCGTAAAGGTTCGAGAGAATCACTGGGAATAGAGGCAAACCCGCATTTTAGTTACTGAAGCGTAATCTATACATCTAACAACATGGTATGAGTTTTTACATAAAAAGATACCTCTTTTTCTACTTGTGGTTCACGTTTTCATGTTTGTGGGTCGGTGGGACCAGCAGAGGACCAATTCATTGAATTTGCAGTGCTGCCCTCATTCCCGAGAGGAAATGCAACCCGTAATGACTGTATTTTCTGATCATCCAGTGGTCGGTTTGAGAGTATCGACAGACACATCGCTTATAGATGACTTGGTTCATTTCGCGGACAGCCCGTCTTCACCGGATCAGAATAGAGGGCATGGTTGAAGCCTGCAAAGCAGAATGATGAACCAACCAGTGGCCAACAGTTGTCTGAACCCACCTGAGCCGAATCAGCCAATCGGTTTACAACCAGGCTAACCTGATTGGTGTGTCAGGAGTGGGATTGGAAGCTCCTAATTGGAGAGTCCACTGAGGAACCGTAAGGGTGGTTTGCTGATAGTTCTAGTTGGTTAGACGTAGGTAACCTCAAGAACGACGACACTGGTCGCGAGATGGCATTTCTGATTTGAGTAGTATCTACAGATGGGTGGATAAAGGTTGTTGTGAAGAAAAACCTATGGAGTGTGCAAGTATCAAAACAAATGGATGGACAGAGAAGTACCGGATACTCATACCTGATGAGCGGCAGTAACCGCGAAACCGGTCGTGTGCTTCCGTGAATATTTGTCCACCCATTTGTAGATATTATTCAAATGAGAAACCAGACTAACCACCCATAAGGGCCGTTTACGCATAACAAGCGAACCTGTACGTTTTTTGTGCTGTTTTCGTTTAAGATAATCGCTCATTGTATATGAGCTATCTGTTTTGTGTTTATAAAACGAGATGCTTCAAAGACAGAAGAGTCTTCTTACTCGAGCAAGAGGGATGGACTATAATAGTTGACATAGGTAACATGAAACATAATGGCACATCTAAATTTGCGAAAATGGTCACAGAAAAGGATAAACCAACAAACAGAGAAGTTTCTGTCCAACTTTCTGCCACTTTTGAAGCAAAAAGATATAGACTCAGTCACATTTGAACGGACAAGCCCTGCGGAAACAACCATTCCCAGTGTAGTGATCAGCCGATCACACCCTGTCTATCACTTGTTTAACTGTACGTTTCTCGCACGTCGCAACCGCAAGCTCTACTTTCGACGCACTTCCTCAGCCCACGCCAGCGTGCGGTCTCTGTACTCAGGCCCTGTGGGAATACACGCGGTAGGCACTCCACGGTCTTTTCTTGTTGGCTTCCTCGACGAACGCGATCGTAGAAGCTGAGGGAGTGTGCCCTCCAGTACCAGGTTGTACGAATTGCGGAAAACGCATAACAGTGGACTCCTCTTAAAGCCCATCCTCGACACGTGTAATTCACCACGTCATGCGGTGGCTAAATGGTTGGCACTGTTGCTGGAATCGGTAAGACAGGCAATGTTAAAGCACAGCCCCGGAGATACATTTGAATTCATAAACTGCGTGAAAGACCTAGACGTAAAAGGATGACAGATGTTTTCGTTAGACGTCAGTTCACTTTTCACCGGCATCCCAATAGGTGGAACCATCGATTATCTGAAACAATCACTGCTTTCCAGCACGTACAACATTCAGCTTAAGTTTACCAATCAGATTTAGTTCCAAAAGGATGGAGGTACCAATGAGCTCCCCACGCGGACCGCTATTTGTCGATGTCTTTACGGTAGAGTTAGAAAATGGTCCACTTAAATCTTTAGCCCGCAAATGTTGTCTATGCAAACACTATGTGGATGGCATTTTACGTTTAATCAGTTCAGAAGACCATATAAGTCAACTGCTAGACCGGCTTAACGCAGCTCATACAAACTTACGGTTCACAACAGAAAGAAAGACAGACAACACAACCACTTTCCTTGACGTTCAGACGGGTCGTCTTGAAGAAAGCTGAATCAGCCGGTCGGTGCACAGAAAGGCAAAGTGGAATCGGCAATACGTTCACTTCCACAGCTTTGTGACTCTTAAGGTTAAAAAGAACCCAGTTTGATGCCTCATAAACAGAGCAACAGGAGTATGCTCAGAAGACACCGCTGAAGAACTGCAAAAGGTGCGAAGAACCTTCATCCAAAACGGTTACCCGGATCGGTTAGCAGAGATGATGCGAGAGAGAATGGAAACCCCAAGGAAGTTTATGGTGTAAAGAAAGCAGGTATACATCTGTTTGCCACTCAAAGGTGATGCGTTGCAGGGATGGTGCATAGAAGATAATCAGGGGTAATCAGCAAAACGTGCCCGGCCAGTAAAGCTTTCGCGGCAGTCTCATTCAGTGTTTATTCATTCACTTCTGTGGAACAGCATATATCGGCAGCACGACCAGGTGTTTGTCTAAACGCATCCTGCGAACACCACCCTGCATGGTTAAACACTAGAGCAGTTAAGTCACTCACTAGCGCTATCGTTTCACACCTTGCGCAGACTAATCACGCAGTAAACGTGGCTGAGGCTTTCCGTGCCCTGTGTAAGGTTCGGGGTCGGCAATCAAGACCGGCAAAATGCTGCCTCCTGGCCACAGCTGAGGTTGTCGGCATCCCCCTCCGCAACCCCCTTTGTGTGCTCAAAAACAATTTGTGTTCTTAACCTGCCCTAGCTCTCCCTTCATCACGCTACAGCAGGCCACAGACACGATGAAAACTAACATAACACGAGAGAAACAATTTACGTCCGGTCTTGATTTAAGCCTGGATTACAATTGTTATCCTCCCTTTTTTGTCACCATTAGTCTCTATCACCTGCTATTTGTCTAATTGGCCCAATCCTTTAACTTGTCGTAATATATTCTGATCTAATGGCACGAGTATGAATAACTGAAAGCGAGTTTGATCGACAAACTGTGTTCTTAAAGTGAAACTTTCCTGCCATTGCACAAAGTTGCTTATTGGGGATAGAAAAATTTCAAAAAAAATTCTCAAACTATTGAACGCACAGCAGCGGCAACGAGAACGACAGCACAACAAGCGGAAAATTTTGTTCTAACCGTGAATAATTTTGATGCGTGCAGATATGTGATAATCAAGGGTAAACGACGTCAACGGACATCGTAATAAGTGTGACAGTCAGGCGGTAGGCCACTATATTGGTTCTCGTTCAATGCAAGTGTGGGAACCCGATGAGACTCTTAATGAGCTGTGGGCTCATGGAGTTTTCTTTTTTGTCAACTCATAGCGAACATGTGCAAGCCCATCCGGGGAGTCACTTGCCCTTGTATGATACAAGCAACAACCATTACGAATCAGTGTGCACGTATTGTCTGGGTGAGTGTTAGTTTATATAAAGGAGGCAGCGGACAATGTATCGTCAGAACTTGTGAGTGCTTAATCCAGCACGATTACTCCTATCTTTTTGAGTCTCATTGTCTGACCGAAATTTTCATCTCGAAGGAGTACCATTTCTCCTAGTCAATAACGAGAACATTTCACACGGCTTAGTAAGACGATAAGTTTTTTATTCAGTAGTTCAGAAACTCTGAAGATAATTGTCCTGCGCCTCGACGTACTTCCATCAATCTCATACGGCAGATGAATCTCAACCGACCAGGAGCCTAGTCGATAGAACCAACTGAAAACAGTACTACGGCGGTTTTATTTAAATGGTCAAAACCGCGGGGTTCTGGATATCACTTTTGAAAGCCTTCTTATTTATCACCTGCGTATTCCTTCGTGGCTGTACAGTAAATGAAAAAGAGGACACATGTTTATAACAAAGCACTACGCAAAATATGCTGTAGTTCTACTGTGAGGAGGATACAGTGTGCGGGAGAAACACATTTATGAACCAATTCTAGATGGCGAGACGTGTCCTCGCCCCATCAGAATGGGTCCTCGAGCTCATTTTGACTCCATTTTGGGTCGTCTGTTGGTTCGATTGTCCCGATTTACGCTTTGATGTCAAGCTTTCCATCTGGGATACCTTTCGGTCCGCGGGGGTTCTGCTACAACTCGCACTTCCGTCGACAGAATCGGTTTACTCTGTCGCGTACTGTACTAGAAATACTAAGTACCACATTGTCCATCAAGTCAGCACAGAAAGAACAAAAATATTGCAGGATGCTAACACATTGTCTACTCTTTTCTGTCCCCCACGTGAAATAAAATCTTTTAAACAGGCTTTTCTGGGCAGAAAAAGACTGGGTTACTAATGCAGATAAGCATTCACTGAATGCCAATCTCGTCAGATTACGGTTACGTAATAACATTTCGAAAGATTACATCAAATCAACAGTTTGACCAAGTAACCACGCTGCCAATGGCGCTCACCATCTCATTTAGTCCCCTACTGGAAAAAATGCCCACCATAAGAGTTGATCGAGGTGACTTACAATTTTGCCAACTGCAGTCAACAAAATGTTTCAGTATGAAGGGTACGAGTTTTAATTTATTTTATGAAAGGATTCATCGTGAGTTGATCATTGATAATGCATGGTCAGTCACTCTACGAACAATTATAATATTCTTTTCGTACTGTCCAGGTATTCTAGCGTTTCAGGTAATGCCTTCGGCTCATCTAGACCCCTGTGGAGAATGCATCCACTACGGTATTCGACCACTGTGCGCGTGATCAGCTGTTATCGCTCGAAGCCAGTGATGGGAGGGCGCTGTTTTGCTTAATTTTGACGTGATCCAAACCTTCGACAGCTCACCCAGACAGCCGCCTGGTGGTAAGGTGGTTGATTCATCATCGTTCATTCCGGGTTCGGGTCATGAGTTGAACGTTCATGCTGCCTGATAAATCGCTTCATAAATAATTTCGACTGATGGTGTTCAAACGGTCATGATCGTGGAGTTCACACCTTGACGCCTCGTGGGTTTCATTTCTGCAATCTCTGGTCACTTTACTGTTGTATCTAGTTATTCCGTACGCAAGGAAAAGGCACAAATCACACAAGCGTACATTCCGCGCCGGATCTGTAACGGCGCAACGGCATAGTGGGCAACAACGAAAAATGTGTGCGTAAACGCGTGACTCAGCCTTATCATCCACACAAGTACGAGTCGCGGTGGTCACGTGCTATCAGGTAGAAATTAGATCGATAAGTGCGTGGGGCTAAAATGCTAAAGCCAGATTGGTTGGAGAACAGTCTACCTAGTTGTTTGGCGTGCACATGCTTACAGACTAGACGACCAATGAATGAACAAAGACCTAGAGCGAGTGCAACTGACAGTCCAATCAACCATGCAGACGACATTTCCCATCCGACAGCCCAGGAATGGCTGCGTACCTTTTCCAGAAAAATTGTACATTGTTGTATGGTGAATAGAAGGGAGTAAAAGATGATTGTTTCTAGAGTTGAATTCCCTACCATTCACGTTGAAATGAAACAAACGAATTGGGAAACTTGTTGGTGAGAGTTTAAATTTACTACTCATTGCGCAGTTAAACTTACCACAGCATAGAAACGCCATCAGAAGCGAAGAGGGGTGGCGTAAATTACCATATAAAATAAATCTAGAAAAAAACCGTGTACGAAGGATCACGACACTTTGGATCCCATTTGAGACCATATGATCAGTACCGAGCCGTTTTTACGACAAAATAGGCCGAAGTTGTACGGAAGCATTATGCCCTGTGGAAAAATGTATGACAATGAGAAATTCAGAAATAAAAGCAATTGTAACCGAGTAGATTCCTGAGCGCAGCCGTTAGAAGTCGTTGTCCTCACCGAGAAAAATAGTGTCTTTTGCGTGGTTTCCTTATCAAGAGTGTACTGAGTTTTACACCACCCAGGCTACCTCAGTCCGTCTGATCAGTCTGATCAGTTTGGTCACGTGATCTGTTCGATCAGCTGAGATTTTCTGTCCTGAGTCACGCACGCATTTTTGATTCATACACGATCAATGTGTGCTCAGCTAAGCTCACAGACGCGTGCGCAAGCATGTACATTTGTAGAAGTTTATTTTAAATTTAACGAGAGATCGATATTAAGTCTCTGGAGGTACCCTTAGTCTTCATTTTCGATGTTCATTTGGTTTTACCTTAGTAATTAAGGTCAGTTATTTTTTAGTTACGACAAACCAGGGGGAGACGGTGACTGATCCAATTTTGTTCCGGTACAGATGTGAAGAGAAGATACACTAAAGCCAGAGGATAAATATTTGATTGCCATGAATATGTTTACTTTTGTAATGGTTCTACCCTGTTGTGGGTAGACCAACGACATTATCGGTTTATTCAAGTACTTATGGGCTTAGAGCGCCTACTTTCTCTAACACAAACCGTTTGATCAACCGAATGCAGTAAGCTAATTAACAATAATCTTTACGAGTTACGAACATGAGCCACAGCGCCAAATTCAAACTACTGTCAGAGGACACCAGGATCCCAGTTCAAATCTAACTAAAGCTATCTGGAGTCCACTGATCTCAAGTGTTTAAGAGCACGGGGCAGTATGAACTATTCTGTGTGATCTATAGTGCTACCGATACGACACACGATTACAAAGACTAACAAATTTGTTTATTTGAACAATTACCGAATTTGGTGGTGCGACTTGCTTCGCCTGTGTACACCGTCTGAAAGCCGTTGCATTCCTCTAATGCACATGTTGTCCCGCTTCAGCGTTTTGAGTTCTGCTCTTTTACACTCTGCCGAGTATACTCGCTAACGTGTCACGAACCGAGGACCAGGGGCTATAGACTCAATACGAGAGCAGGTCCTGACCTAACTTAAGAGAATCCTAAAGATCTCTCGGAAACGATGAGCAGAATATAGATTGAGACCGCATCGACTTTGTCGTACTCTAGGTCTCAATTATGTGCCAAAAACGCTGTCAGCCTAAAGTAAACTGTCCATACCTGTGCGGCGACTCGGAGTCAGCATAAATAATCAATTACAGGTTCAGTAAACGAATGATGGGTTCTGTGAATTCAGCTTCAGCCAACGGGTTGGTGGCCAATCAGGTTAAAATACATTTGTGTACTCCTGTGACTGTGAGTAGTGACAGACTGTGTGAGAGAATTGGCTGAGGCATCGATAGACGACTTAGTTCCGTTGGCAGGCAGCGCGTCATTATCCGCCCAAAATCGATAGCCCAATCAGTTCGCCACAAAATGAAACGAAATTATTTAATCATCTACCGACGGTCGCCCTCACCGAACCCAGCGGGACCAACCAATCAACAAGCAAGCGTTATTTTAACTGAAAGCAACAGAGTTAACTAATCCTCGGCCAAGATACTTGTTTTTTTAGTATAATAAAAATAATTCGAGGGCAGAATAGTCGTTTCACTAGTGGGACAGTTTAGAACAAAATGTATCACTAGAAACAGGGTAGATAGGCCAAGCTGTTGATTAACTGAAAGCTTTCAATCCTCCCACCTTATTCCAACTGACTTGGACAGTGTTTCTTGTTCCTAAGAAATTTCGTTCCTGACTGAGTCGATTTTATGAATTTTTTTAGAACTGAATAAGTGTTTTGTTCCCTAATTGGTTCGGCGGAAAAATGGTGTTTTCATATTGGTTTGCATTGTGTTGTTCTTTATTGCCTTGTATTGCAATTACATTTGTCATATGTACGTCCAAAGATGCGCTATCTCAATGGCACAAGCGAGGGAAATGAATGGAAAATACTTGAATCAATGAAATTGGACAAGGCACCAGACAAGTTTGTTTACGGTGAGTATTTGTCGGTTGACTGGGTACAGCACAGTGCATTACGAATCGCCTCCTTCAAAACAGTTCTCTCATAACGGACGACTACAGACGGGGAGGACCACCATCAGTGTTTACCCCTTTACTTGTTTCTGTAGGAACAATTACACTGGTCGTGATAATGGATGTCGAATGAGAGAACACCAGACATCCTAGTTCATTCAGTGACCAAACAGGGCAAGCAACCACGCTTCACTTGACCGAGACAAACTAGTGAGCATTGGTCAGACTTTTCTATTCGATCACCGAAATGCTGATATCGCACGTAGTAACTCGATCGATGCATCGTTCGCTTTCTTTTATACACAAACTGCGGGTCATCCACACAGAATGCGTACACACTTACCTTAATCATCATTAGTTATTAATTATTACTCTGTTGACGTTTGTTGAACAGGCTTCTTATTGATTATTCCATATCTCAGCTGACGACATTTAGCCACGATAAGAAAGCAGGTTTTCTGCTTTCAGGGCGGTCTTTCTTGTTGTTGTGCTATACTGGGAGCCAACTTAATGATACGAAGCTTCGTCTGTTGTTCGTAGCGGGAACGATAACCACCAGATTAAATGCCTCCACCCTACCTCCAGTGTACGCGCAAAAACAATTCATGAGAATCCTCCTCTCGCCGTGATCGCGTGCGCAATCTGATCCCACTTGAACACCTACTACGAAATTCACCCTTGACTAACAATCAATGCAGTACATCTGGAACGTAAAAAACACCCATAAACCCCTCGCTGCTCGGATTGGCGTGCATTGAAACGCGATGATGCATGGGATAGACCGTGCTCGAACTACCTCCCCTTTCCAACCAAAATACACTCACGTCCTAAGGCATCAAATCTTCAGTTTGGTTTACTTCAAACAAACCCAGCATGGTTGTACTTTCACGATATCCGGTCTACCGTTGCATGAAATTTGTTATGAAGGTCAAACATGGTACATCCCAGTCTGAAGGCCTATATCCGTCTGCCGTTTTGAGTTCTCGTGATACTCACAAGGTGAAGGTAGTCTGGCGTGCGATGAGACGGGAATCATGGAAGTCACGTCACGAGATTATAAAGTATTTTGGTCTTTTAAGATGAACAGTGAGCAAACAGATCGATCGGTTCACCAATGGAAACCCATCAATAGGAGCAGTAAACAAAGTTTTCGTTATTTAAACATGATCGTCGTGTTTGGAAGCCTATCTCAGCAGCAGTGTAGTCAGCACAATGTAGGCTCAGTACACGTGTGAGAAATCACCTGATGGGAAGGTCAGAAAAAAACGTGTATATTTCTGGACGGCATCGTCGATCATCAAATTTACCCAATAGTCTTGATCCGACACCTCTTGCCACTATTGAACATAATTAGTTAGGCGATTTTCCAGGACGACAACAAGCCTACTTATCGTCCCCTAGTTGTGCTCGAGTTTCATGCGCATCGTGGTACAAATACGCCCCCCCCCCGTGGCCAACTGGATCCCCCGGTCTCCATCTAATTGACTGGGGAAAAAGTGGATCAGAGTCTTCAGTCTTCAGGATTAGAGGCAGAGGGAAACCTCCCATGTAACCATCATCACGACAGCTCTTGGATGTGGTCTCAAGAACGAGAATCACCCCCTTTTATCAGTCAGAAAGTTGTCTAGTTTTCGTTTGAAGGTTGAATGGTGCACCTCTTCCACCACTTCCACTGGGAGCTAGTTCCAAATGCTGGTAACTCTTCAAGACAGGCGGTATATCAGAGGCAAATCAATAGATTCCAACTTCAGGAGTGTCTGTGAGTGTCCCCGCGTACGACAAGGTTCACGTAGTTTAAAGATCGCTTGTAGCTGTTGTCTTAGATCGCCTCGGATAATGTGACGGACGCAAATGAGGTCACCTCATATCCTCCGATAGGTTTCTGGAAACAGCCCGGTAGCTTATAGGTAACCTTCGTAGCCAGTCCCTCGTAGACCAGCAATAAGACGAGTGGCAGCACTCTGAACTCTTTCCAACTTGACTGATTCGGCAGCGATGCACGGGTATGCGGCCGCAGTGCAGTACTCCAATAGAGGTCTAAAGTGTGTTGTGTATAACAGCCGAAAAGCTTCATTAGAGTTTTCCGAAGGAAGAGCGGATTGCTCCAAGGATTCTCTATGCTGAGGCACATGCTCTATCTGTATGACCTCTCGTTTTCAAGCTGTTTGACAGTACCACCCCGAGATCACGCCCACAGGCTGTCGTTCTCAGCAGGGTGCCAGAGAGTGCGTGGTCTGACTTTTATCGGGAGGGCCTATGTATTGGACCAATGCATCAGCCTGTAGAGATCGTCCAGCAGGGGTTGTTTGTCTGTGTCAGAACGTAGTACTCACCACCTCTTCAGATCGTCAGCCTAGAGTCAGCAAGGCGAGTTCAGGCATGTTGGGAGATCATCGATATAGACCAGGAACAGAAGTGGACGGAGTACTGAACCTTGAGGAACACCACTGGGGGCCGAGTACCATGTCGACAGGGTCCCAGAAACCTTAACCACAAATTTCCGCCCTCTTAGGAAGTCCGCAATCCAGCGTAGTAGTGGGTTAACTATTCCTAATAGCTTGAGCCTTTGGAAGAATCGGTCATGTGGTACTTTGTCAAATGCTGTACTGAAGTCGACAAAAACGGCATCTGCTGGATATCCTTCAGCCTTTGCCTTCGCCCAGTGTTCTCGGGCCAACAGAAAGTTGGATTTGCATTAGAGTGATTTGCGAAATCCGTGCTGTGCAGGACTAAGCAGGTTGTGCTCATCGACATTTTTTTCGACGTTCCCGGCTATAAGCCGCTCCATCACCTTACAGACGACGCATGTAAGTCTTACCCGTCTATAGCTGACAGCTGCCGCCTTGTCTCCGCTCTTGAACATCGGCACCACAATTGCTTGTTTCCAGTCGTCTGGGAGTTTTCCAGTTGCTAGTGAGGTGTTGAGTAACTTGATGATTGGGCCCGCGAGAATCTCGGCCAGCTCCTGTAGTACCAGTGCGTGGATTCCATCCGGTCCGTGTGATTTATGTGGCTTAAGAGACCTTAGAGCTGTCATAACGTCATCCATTTCGATATCACCGAACGCGATTGAAGACTGGGACACCGATGAGAGAGGTAACCAAGGTTCATCACGCGTAAACACAGATGCATAATGGCATCCCAGAGCGTCTGTCTTAGCTACATCGGAATCAGCCACTCTCCAGTCTACCATAAATACAAGTATGCCTGGCGTTGCCCTCGTTACTTTTTTTCAGATGGGCAAACGGGTGTTTTGTTGCATGCACACAGTCGGCTGCCAGCCTCTCTTCGAATGTGCATCGTCTGGCCATCTTCATGGAAGAGCATTGGGTTCGTAGTTGTTTGTACACATCATAACTCGCTGCTGTTTCTCAATATTGTCTCCAAGCTCGGTTTCTTCTACGGAGTAGGCGTCGGAGCTCCTTGCCAAACCATGGGGTGTGGGGGGGGGGGGGGGCTGGAAGTGGGACCGTCGAAGGTGTGGTGAGCAAACCTCCGTACCCGTTGGTGGATTCCATCTCGGATAAGACACCAAGCCAGGTTCACATCGTTCGGGATCCTCACTCTCCCTAGTCATATTTCTGGCTGTTGCCCTCATATCGTCAAAGGGTATGCGCCAGACATTCGGTTTACAGTGCGGCGTCTGTGAGATTTGAGCCCCACGCCTCCAGTGTATGTTCAGCAGGGCATGATGGCTGGACTCAATAGGGGGTTGTACCTCTATACGGGTAACATCCGAAGCCCGGGGAGTAAAATATAAATCCAAAATGGATTTCTGTTCATTCAAGAAGCGGGTAGACTCATGCACATGTTGGTGAAACGCCAGATCACTCACTGTCATGTGTAGGTGTTGGGAGAAATTATCTGCTGCTGCAGTGTAGCAGTTAGCCTCTCAATCAATGTGGGACGTGTTGAAGTCACCCAGGGCCAGACGGTGTCCCTCCGTCGCCCAGCGCCGCATGAAATGTAACATATTTAACTGCTCAGTAGCCGGTGCCCTATAGAACAGACCTAGCTCCAAGTATCCGCAACTGGTTAGTTTCGCCTTGCACCATAGCGCTTCATCAAGTCCTTGAGGGTTCGCAAATAGGTCAAGAATATGTACCGAGGCCCCATCTCTGAGGTACATCACTACGCCACCACCACATCCGGACCGAATTCTGTCCGAACGAAAGAGGCAGTAGCCTAGGAGGGATACTTCTTCGTCCGATACCTCCTCATTCAGCCAGGTTTCGGTGAGAGCTATGATCACAGGTCTTCTGGCTGCTGCGAACGATTCCAGTTCGTCAAACTTGTTAAGTAACTCGCGAACATTACTAAGAACTATTTCTGCCACCTGACCATTTTAAAGTGTGTTGGGGAGGTGTTCACCCCTGGATCCCAGCGGACAGGGGCCGTAGAGCGAGTGGTTGTTAGAGGCGGCCATGTCAATGGCAGTCTCCTCTTCATAATGCGAAAATCCTCAGTATAGAGATTGACCTCACCCTTTTCACGGCGCTCCCTTATTTCTGAAAGGGCTTGCTTGTGTTTCTGACGGTCCTCCGAGTCAAGACCCTTAAGTAACCTAACTTTTTCGCCCTTGAGACGCCAAGAACGTTACAGCACTGACTGAGCTTCCTCCTGGGAAGAGAGAACAATCTTGAGTTTTCGCGGTTGTCGGTCTTCTCGTTATTTTCCCAATCGGAAAGCTTCTTTAACACGAACTGGCTCAGCCAAGCGATCTTCACTCTTCGTGAACAGCTTCCCGAGGATGGTCCACGGTAGCCGCAGATTGTGGTAGGGTCTTTCCTGGGGAACTGCTACCGTCGCTTATGGGAGGTTGGCAATCAAGACGTAGCGGGATCTCGGAGATGGGAATGTCTTTGAAGCCTCTTTCGGTTTAATCGCTGCATCGTTTTGTTCCGGCTGGATGACCGTAGAGGCTTCCGGTGGGGGGGGGGGGGGGGGGGGGCTGTATAGAGACCCTTCTTGTTTGGATGGCGCTTTGTTGTAGTGGGTGCAGTATCAGACGTTGATGCCCTCTCCGCATATGTGTTAACACAAATTGAACTAGGTACCGGAAGCACCGAGGTATCCATCCCACGGTTTTGATTTTCAGTCGCAGATGTGGGTAGAACATCCTCTGGGTATGTTTTGGTGCCGGAGGCATTCTAGCCTGAGACCGCGGAAGCCTTCCTGAGCGGCGAAGAAACCTGGGACACAAGATACATATTGTCCGGGGTCGTAGCACAAATGTTACCCTCAGTGGAAGTCTCCCCCCCCCCCCCTTCCCCCCGGGCGGCTATGATGATGGCCACCGTGATGACGCTGATGAAGATGACGATGATGATGCTGTTGCTTCTGCTGTTTTTGGTAGCGATGAGCAGGTTGATGGCAGAGATAATGATGATAGTGATGACTCTGTCTTATCTGTGACAGGAAGCGCCATCCTCGCCGACTGCTTTGCTGACCACACAGGAGTCGATAGCTCAGTGCATTTGATGCACATCAGTTTGAGCAACTTCACACGGCGTTTGTCGAGGGCTTCATAAAGATCACTGTTTATTTCGGAGCATTGGAGGTGGATCCAACTGTCACATCCATCACAGTGGAAGGATTTGTCGCGAGGACGAACAACCTTCAAACAAGCCAGGCACATAGATGCGACTTTCTTGACTTTTTTGGTGGCTTAATGCATAAGTAATGATCCACTGAATAATACAACCACAAAAATATAATCTCAAGTATCACGCCGAACGACTTGCCGGTGTAATGCAACAAGCGGCAATCGAAATCCCTGGGGAGTTGAAGACTACCTTGAAGGAAGAGGAAGGTGACCCGCGGCAGACGAAACGCCAGCTGACTACCGACATTCTTAACGACGCTGTCACCGAATATCAAACGCTTTCTCTCTTTTCCCCCTTCTATACAACCGCTCTCCATAGTTGAAAATAACCCTGAATATCAGTGACGTTCATAGCCCGGCTTGATGATATTTATGTGCACCTAATAGCTCAGATTTGCGTTTAAATCGTGAAGACTTCATCATCAGCCGAGTCGAAATCGCGACGGCGCACTGACAGTGATTTCGCCTCCACCGGGGATGAATCGTTTGCAACCGTAAGGTCGGTTAAGCCTTATTGTGCTCATTTCTCAGTTGCACGCTTTCGTTAGTCCTTCCTGCTTTACGCTCACCACCCATCCGTCACTATGATGCTTCACATAACGCCGACATGATAGCCAGAGCACTGCCTTCCACGACCCATGAGATGGAGAACACGGTTAATGGAGAGGAAATGATTAGCGTGTATTGTGAAGGTGTGCGTGCGGCATGCACGGGCAACGGTCAAGTGGTTGCCGCGCTTAGCAGCAAGAGTTCAGATAAACAGTAATGTAGTAAACAAATGAGCAAAGTTGAATGTCGCTACACAACATATACAAAGTTCAGATAGTCGGAGTTTATGAATTCAATGGGTGTGCTTTCTGGTACCGCTATTTTCCAGTCAATACAACAAACCAGGAACAATCTTTTTAAAAACAACACGCTAGGACGTAAAAAATTGTTCCAAAGATTCCTATGCGTACTCTTACAATTCATGTAGGTGGGACGACCGTGGAATGCGTTGACAGCTAAACCGGTTAAAGGTCACTTTCATTGTCCCGAATTCGGTAAGTAGGAGGGAGGCACGCTTGTACGGATTAACATGCATACAGCAGCAACGTACGGCACGAGCAGGTACCAGCAAGCAAGTTGAAACGTAAACACATAGACAAGTGCGTGAGTCAGTTTTGTATGCAAGTGAAAGTGTAAACCAAGGTCGTTCAACACGTGATACAATTTGATTGGTCAGAGCTGTCCGAGACGAAGCCCAATTTACGTCAACTATGTACGTGTGCATAAGACTGCAGGCGTGTGTCCCTGTATGCAAGGGATTTGGTTCAAGTGCGCGTGTGCGTGCGAGAATGTCTGTCTGAGCATATGACTGTTCAATCCGAACACACAACAGCCGTAACGTTGCAAAAGGCAGGTTGTCTGAGCTGATCTGCTCCATGATTATCTGCTCGTTCAGGTGCAGATACGGCGCCTCCAACATTTGTCTTCTAGACATTTGTCACAACACATTAAGGAATATAGCCCATGAAGTCAATAAGAGATCGGTACCATTACTGGCTCTATCTTAGGTAATTTGGGGGACAGTGACCACAAGGTTGACCCAAAAGACACATTCAAAGTTGCATACCGGATCCTCCATAATCGATAAGAACAAGCCTGACTTTGAGCCCTAGCCACGGCAGAGGCAATCGCTATTCACCTATTAGGCCCTGAACCACGTGCACTAAAGTGATTATGTTTCACGCTTTTCAGTTACCCTGGCCAAGACCGGAAACGACACGTCGCCTATTTCATCCCGAAACCACCGTCGATAACCACGCGACAGATGCAACAGAGACCTTTCCTCACCAGGCCGCCCCACCCTCCTGCACTTTGAAAAACCACGACAATCAATTTTAACCATCCCAGTAACCAACGCATCTTACAGTCATCCCGTCCACATGAACTGTAAGAGCACACAAAGGATTCATTGAAAACAACTGTTCGCTGTCCGGCGTGTTGTTGCTAAAGTGATCATTAACATGGGACTGTTAGAAAATTCAATCTACTTGTCTACACTTTGTTGTTGTTCGAATAACTTTGTGGTCAAATTGACAAGGTTTTGGATGTGGGTGTGTGCTTATGTGTGTGTATGTGGAGAGAGAGAGAGGGACAGAGATACAACGAGTATTTGTACGACGCAGTGACGTGAGCGTGAAGTGTAGTAATTAAACAACGGCATTAACAAAACCAGACAATTTAAAGTGACAACATATGTACGACAGATGGTTAAGAAGATTTCAAAAATCCTGAGTTGATCCAAATGTTAAAAGTTGTTGATCCCGATGGGATTTGAACCCAGGTACGGGTGGATAAACTGTGTGATTCATTTGTGAAATGTTCACAGCCCTTGGTGTGGTCTCGTGGCTCAGCTGATAGAACACACATGGGGCTGAATCATGGGTGTGTTCCGGTCCCGGTCAATGACTTTTAACATTTGGATCAATTCATGATATGTACAGCCGTTAAAGCAGTCCACTTTTCCGATAGTACTCCACCAAGACCAATCCGCTTGTTATACGCGCTTTGTGACTCCATTTTGGTTATGTACTAGCAAGTGCTGACCTCTTTCTTCTACTCACCATTCCTCTTAATCTGGGTCATCTTGCTGACAGCCGGGGCTTCGATATTGGTAGGATCTGTTTTGTCTGTCGCGGGGTTGCTTGGGCGATAGTCACTTGGACTTCTTACTGTGGCTTGAACTAGATTGATGCGATCGACCGCATAGCCACGTCTTTCGGTCGCCAGAGCGGTCTCCAAAGGCAGTAGTTCATGAGAAAGCAAGTCGGAAATTGGATTGACAGGACTGGTGCGATTGACCACATGACAGGTCGATAAAATGTCCTTGTTGTCATCCAATGTGCAAGTGTCGCATAGAAGCATTCGTGTGAAATTCATATAATCTAAAAAAACCGTTGGAAATGTGTGATGAAACACTGCTGATTATGGATCTAGTTTCTTGTTTATCCCGTAAGAAAAGTAAGGCCACATGAGAAAAGAATAAAACAGGACAGAAACGTTCTTCTTATTATTGGGAATAATCAGTGCGTGGTAAAAATGCTTAAAATCAATCGACGCAGATCAAACTGTTTTAACGCACACAATCCATGTTTCGGTAGCTGAAGGCAACATACGTTACCATGGTGATATTTGTACGAATGTAGAAAAACAAAAGAGAGCATATCATAGCATTGGTCGAACTGCTTCGTGCGGTATCGGAAGAAACATTCTGTAAGTGCAAGTGAGAACAGATAAGGAACAATCGATGCTCCTTTTGCAGGACTTTCCTTGTCTCCCTCAGTTATGTCAATCATCGAATAATTGTCTGCTTCAAAGATGTCTTATTTGAATCAAAATTTAACAACGATAAAATTGTTGTTCGGAGTATAAGTGCACCACTCATTTTCGATCAAGTCGATCACGACAAAGAATGATTCAACTCGCACCAACAATAACAATGATTGCAAATCTTCTTGAGGAAGAAATTAACATCCGAGGACACTGACGGCTGGACCGATTGACGCCGTTGGAGTCCGAACAAAGTATTCTGTCAATTTTTTGGCCGTTAGAAATTCGTTTACCCTTCCTCCCTGCCCAGGAAAAAAATCAAGCCATCGAACAATGGTGTGTACTTCCGACGAGAAGGAATAGCCGGCCATCAGGGAAGAGATTAGTATACCGTTCATCGTTTTGTACGACACCCTGTTTCGCTTTAAGCTCATTCACTGCGTTGATGAATTAAAGCAAGTTATCAATGATAATGGCCCAACTCGTCGGATGGTCAGCAAGCGATTTCTGTGAGTTTCCCGCGGAAGAAGTAGTACACCTAAAGCTCTAGAGCGTTTTTCATCTTCATTTATATCTGGTTTCCGTTTATTCTGCGTGAAGAAGAAAAGCTGGATGTAGTTGAAAGGAATAAAATAACTTCAGGTAGGTCTTTTTGTCTTTCTATGGTGGCCTCAACTAATCTACAGTCCAAGCTTTTGCTGGAAACATCGTATTGGGACAATCAAGTTGATATTCCAGAATGTAGGCTGTTAAGTAGGTGTTGCATTCGTTCTTAGTAGTAGAACAAGTAATGGCTGCACTCCGTTTATTTGTATGATCGTAAACACAAAACCCCGCCGTAGCTGGTGAGCAAATGGTAAACAGGCAGGCAAGTACGGTGTTAAGCGAACGGGGTTACAGTCGGTTTCACGATCGACCCACGCATTCATTCGACCGAGGCCAAGCAAGTTCGATCGATACGTTGCGGGATCGACCAGTCAACACTACCTGGGCTTAAACATGATCAGATGTCAACAGGTGTATGTCCATACATGAGGGGGAATGTTGATTGATAGTCCACCTGGTATGAGTGACTGTTTAAGCCGGACACAATAGCAGGGAACAGCGAGACTGCTGTACATCCGAGTGAGTGCATAAAGATGTTTGCAGTGAGAACGTGTGGCTTAAGTGGACAAGCATTTCAAGAGATCTTTGTGAATTGGTTCATCTGATTCGGTAGGAATCCTGGTGTATAGCTTTTGGTAAACCTTACTATGTTGGAATAGGATGAATTGAGTGCAGTGCCGTTAGATATGCCAGTGGAAAATGATAGTTGTATCACATTGTATTAGGCTATATGGAGGAATTTAGCAAGTTAACAAACTCACATTTCAGCCAAAAAGGGAAAAACTCATCATTCACTCGTTGAAATAAGCATAGAAATAAATACAGCAGAAAAGAAACCGGTTCACGCGAAATCTCTCTGTGGCTTCGTCAACCAGTACCGTGGTAAAAAAGCACTGTATAGTTGCGATAGATATTTATACGGAAGGGGATAAGTCTACATGCAGAACTGTTGGAGGGATGCGATAGGCATACAGATAAGTCATTCGCCGCCACGATTAGTCTCATGTACGTACCTGGCATCCGACTGCACCATTCATCCAGTCGTATTTCGTTACTCATTGGACGGCCTTGTTTTGGTCGTGCCGATGGCATGTACAACTTGCGCTACCTCAGTTCTCGGTACTTGCCTGATTGTACGTCAATAAAGGGGATCTCATGCATTCTGTTTTCTGGATTACTGCTGATTTCTGAATACAACAGCTGCGGTTTGTAAGAATAATCATGGCGAATTTTTCACAGGTTGTTATGTGCAAATAGCCAACTTTGGAGATCAGAGTGCCTATATGAACCAAAGAAACAAAACGGATAATCGTACTTATACCAATACATAACATTAAATATGACTCAAACCAACAAAGGCGAATAATCATCCAAATCTGTCTATGCACGTGTCTGTGTGTGCATGTGAAATTGGTCACAGTGAAGAACGTTCGAGTGGTGGCACACGTGCTCGGGAACAAGAAGTGGGCCATGGAACTTTGAGTGCTTGCACAAAATGTTTCTGAGCACACAGAGGAAAATTGTAGAGTCGAATACTCACGGCTTCAGCTGTGGCTAAAATGCAACACTTGACAAGTCTTGATTGCTTTCCTCGGACTTTGTAAATGGTGCGAAAAGCGTTTATCACCTCTACTGAATGGTTTGACTCAACAAGGTGTGAACACACAGCACTCGTAATTGTCTTAATTGCTGCAGTGTTCAACCTAGCCAGGTGGTGCTCACGAACACGTTCGGATAAGCGCCTGGTCGTGCGGCCTACGTACCTGGTTCCACAGGAACAGGTGGATGCCTATACACAAAAAGATGCTGCAGAATCTGGCACTCTATCCTTCAGTCGAAAACACACGATCAGTGTGGACTCGAACATAATTTGTAATTGTGCAGCGTAGAATGTTCTACTGACTGCTCCTGTTAGTCTTTGTTGAATAACTTCAGTTTCCGTATCTCCTTTGAAAGGTAAACGGACATATACGGGCTTCTTTTCGACTACTGTCTGTCTTGGTCTATATCCATGTCGTTGCATCATCTTGTCAATGATCCATTCAGGATAGCCGTTTTCTAGGAAAACACTCCTCAGAAAACGAAGATCATTTTCTGTTGTGTCTTCCGTGTAGATTTTCCTTGCTCTACTAACCAAGCAATGTGCTGGATTTCTCTTCACTTTGAGTGGTACGAAACTGTGAAAATGTATTTACTGACCGTTCCAAGTTGCTTTCCTATGCACTGACAACTGAACGGAACCATCGCTTTGACGGCTTACACAAACATCTAAGTACGGTGGACTGTTTTCCTTTCCTTGTTCCAAAGTGAATTGAACTTTTGGATGGGCTGTGTTAAATCTGTTATGTAGTACATTTGGATCAGCTTTGGTATCTACCACATATACGATATCGTGCACGTACGGTTTGTATAAGGTGCACCCTTCGATTGTTGACTTGAGTTGGTTATTTTCGAGTTTTACCATGAAAATATCGACAAATATGGGACCCAAAGGTAACCCCATTGCCGGCCCGTTCTTCTGACGATATATTTCACCGTTAAACTGTAACTGGAT
The DNA here is from genome assembly GCA_948099385.1 of Fasciola hepatica. Lineage (NCBI taxonomy): Eukaryota > Metazoa > Platyhelminthes > Trematoda > Plagiorchiida > Fasciolidae > Fasciola > Fasciola hepatica. Next base: position 3,349,743 of record CANUEZ040000164.1, read on the forward strand.
ATTATGAGTGCAGACAAATAGTAACTGTTTCAGTTCATCCAACGAGATGCCCGGATCGATACTGTTCTCCTGCAAGTATTCACACAGATATTTGGTTGTTTCGGCGATGGGGACATTGATGAACAATGAGGTAAAGTCTAGCAAGATCATTTGCTTGCCATTCAAGTCTAGATTTATCATAGTCTCTACAAAATGAAATGTTTCTCGTAGGCTGTGTCTGGAAATCATGATTCTTACTGGTTCAGAACGGAAACGAACATCCTAGGCGAAGTAGAGTTGGACGCCAAAAAACCCAAAGAATGGTGCTTCAGATGAAGTCAAGTTTTTGGCGACCGAAAGGAATTTGCAACCAGTACCTGAACTAGATGCTATTCAACCATTACGTTTTCTCTCAGTGAACACTTTAGAAAAATAACTACATTTCTGTTCAGCACCCATCAGTTTTTTATTTCGATCTGGGATTTCTCTCAGACAGAGTGCAGTTAGCTGTGATTGACAGTGTCGCGTACGTTACATTACCGGCAAAAGGTATCCCGGTCGCTCTACAAGAAGCTGAGCTCTGAATAAGAACTTTTTCTGGGTCTAAAAATAACTGCCGACGTTGATGAGCCAGCAGACTGGGTTAGCCAAATAGTAACTGCCGTAAAGAAGTCTGGAGCCATTAGCCTGCACATAGACCCAAAATGTCTGAAAGCCGCTCTCAGGAGGGAGCAACACGGACTGCCGATATTTGATGACATTCTGGTGAAGTAGCACGAGGCACGTTTCTTTACCAAGGTCGAATTATGGTCAGTTTTCTGACAGCTGAAGCTGGATGACCATTCGAGTTTTCTCACCACTTTTACTACCCTTTTCGGTCTTTTTCGTTGACTTCGATAGCCTTTCCGGGTAAAGGCATGCAGTGAAATTTTTCAGAAGTTTTTTGTTTACGCAACTGGTGCCCTCAGAGGCGTGATTTGCGACGCAGACGATGTACTGATTTATGTCTAGGCACCAGAGGAACACGATTCGCTTCTGGGAGACTTCGTAAGACGTTGTATGCAATATGGCATACGAATAAGCAAAGAAAAATTCGAACATCGTGTGTCATCGGTCTCTTTCTATGGAGACCTTGTTGATGGACATGGACAGGGGACTAAGAGCCTATCCAGAGAAGGTCAGGGACACTGAAACCATGCCAGCGGCCTTAGATTCCAAGGGAGTTTTATCCCTCATTTTTCTCACTGTTGGCAGCTTTGATGCAACCCGTTGGACAACTCACTCGCAAGGAGCGCGATGGCACTTAGGTAAGGCGCTACAAGATGCATTCGACTAGCTAAAGAAGGTGGTTTTCGCAACACAAATTTTGCCAATTACCGATCCGACCTAGCTTCAATTTTCCGGTGTGACTGCAGCTAGTTTGACCTCGGAGCAGTGCTTCTGCAAATGGGACGGCCTATTGATTATCCCAGTAGCAGTTTTTTTTTTTTTTGGGGGGGGGGGGGGGGGAAGGAACTACTTTCAGATTAAAAAGAAAAATGGTCGATGAGATCTTTGCTTTGGAGTCTTTTAAGGCGGCAGGAAGACGGTCGTCCAAAAAGATCACAAGCCACGTATCACCATAGGTAGAAGTCCGAAACGTTTATAAAGGATGCTGATCAAGCTCCAAAGGTACTACCACAAACTGATTTATCTCCCGGGGAGTCAAATACCAATTGCACACACCTTATCTCGTGCCTGCTTCGTGCATTATGAAAGTGTGTCATCGGAGTTCGAACACTTGTCAATGATCAATTGGAATTCAATAGACAACGCAGACATCATCGAGATGCACAAAGCAACGGCTGGTGACACTGTCCTCCAGCGGCCGATGGATTTCATCACCAGTGGATGACCTACGACCGACTGATGCAGCTGGCCTTACTCTTCAAAAGTCATGAGTTCTTTTTCGTAGACAACGGATTTATATTCAAGGAAGACCGATTGGTCGGTCCGAACAGTTTCAAGACTCGATTGGTACCTTGCGCCAAACGGCACATTTACTTTACTGCCCACGGTTGACCAGCCAGGTAAAAGACTACATTTTCAAGTGCACACTATGGCGTACCCACAAGAAAAAAGAATCAATATTGGTACAGGAATTGCCTACTCGTCCGTGGGGCAAACTTTGGCGCAGACATCTCCCAGCAAGGGAGCAAATATTGCGTGATTCTGGTCGATTATTGCAGTGATATTTTTGGAGGCATACCAAGAAAGCAACAAACGTAGTTAACCACTTGCTTTCTCATTTCTCCCAGCGTGGTATTTCTGATGCATGATACATACATATAATGGACTCCAATTCATGAGTGCGGAATGCCAACAGTTCTGTCACAAATGGAGATTCGAACACCGAACCAGTAGTAGTAGCAGAAACCCATTCCCATACCTTTTCTTCATTGTTTTACAACCTTGAAAAGTAGCTTCCACAAAAATTCACAGCATTTAAAAAGTTCCCAATTTCGATCAAACTAGCGTGTCTCTAAAAAGTAGCACTCGATTGACCAACGCTGATCTCTATTCACGACGAGACTGCGCCCTGACGTTGTGTGATGATTTGCACACCTCTATGACCCAAAGAGCTATACAGGATGGCTTCTTTAAGCCGCAGATGCAATCATATCTGACAGGTGAAAGGGTGGAGGCCAGACAAAGTCAAGTCTCCTGGTCCTCCAGGTTGGAGGTCGATTTGAGCTGGCACCTCAATCGGCAAATTCTGTGGAGGAATAAGTAATCCAAGCAAATGGGCTTCCACTGAGCCATCCCGCTGCCTTGCGGATAGGTTCTTGTTAGAACTAAAGGCTTTGGATGAGAACTCTAATCGTTCTCCTGCTTTGTGGCTGGACACCCTAGCAGTACCCGTCCAACATCTCCCATGAACTGCACGAATACAAAGAATTCCATACTGTATCGGTCGTCACGCAGGATATTCAGGACCACGCTGCCCATTGCGTCAAGTGGGGTGGGTAGTGATAAGTGGACTACTGTTCAGAGTTCCTCCTCTTTTATTCAACCTTTTTCTTCTGTCCCCAACGGCCTCTCTTTGCCCCCTCTATCCACCCATAATGCTCCCACTGACAGCACGGCCGATACTCACAACGGTTCACTGTCAAATAGTGTCGGGAATAATCCTCTGTCTGGTTACTCACACTTTCTCAAGCCTCGTCAGCCTCTGTATCTCGGCTCCTTCAACGTGTGTACACTCAGGCAGGCCTGTCAGCAGGTGCGCCTAGCCCTCACAATGACCCCTCTCAAGATTGATGTCTGCTGCGTAAACGAAACGCGTATCCAGGATCCGATCGTGATTCAACTAACTGCTCCTGGTATCTCATCGAGGTATTTCATCCGCACCTCAGGAGACGAAGTAGCTCGAGCTACTGGTCAACGTGGTATAAGAATAGTCTTGACTGACAAGGCTGAGGCTGCCCTCTTAGACTGGATCCCGATTAACAGTCGTTTACGTGCTGTGAGACTCCAAGGGTCGGTCGGCGTTCGAAAGGATAGCTGTGCTAGGCACAATTTGTTTGTGATCTCGGCGTACGCCCCAACGGACTGCAGCCCAGACGCGCAGAAAGATGAGTTCTATGATGAACTCGCTACTCTTGTTCGCAGCAGTAAAGGTTCTAACATTGTAGTGTTAGCTGGTGACTTCAATGCACAAGTTAGCAAACTCAGTGCATCAGAAGCTTGTTTAGGTGGCCGTTGTGCTTTACCCGCTGAGCGTACAGATAACGGGGATAAGCTTCCTCAGTTTTGTGCAGACAATCGATTGTTCTTGTCTAGCACCAATTTCCAACACAGCTCGCGTCGCATAGCGACATGGCGCTCTAACTCTGCAGGTACTCTAAGCCAGATTGATCATATCGCTGTGAGCTACCGGTGGTGCAGTTCTGTTCAGAACTGTAGATCTTACTGGTCCACGTACGTAGAGTCGGACCATGCATTAGTTTTAATGCGATTATCTCTCCAGCTCCATGGTCATCGTCGCAAACCGCAAACTCGGCTAGCCGTGCAACGTATGTGTGATCCAGAAGCACGCACCCGTTATAAACAGAAGTTCGTACATGAGCTAGGATCTACGACGAACAGTTATATAAATGAGCATTGGGCCCATAGCAAACAGGCGATGCACGTTGCAGCAGGTTTTGTCTGTGGTCCTGGATCCGTTTCCCATGGAAGATGCTGGAACTCGCAAGTCACTGAGTACAATGGAGCAAAAGCGTCACCTCTCAAACTGTAAGGAGATGAATAAGATACGAAGACATCTACAGAAGCAAGTTACGAAAAGCCTTGAGAATGATCGCAAAAATTGGTGGGCCAAGGTAGCCGAAGAAATGGAAATAGCAGCTGCTTCAGGTAACAGTCAAAGACTGTTCAAACTTATTCGTGACACCGGTGGACGGCACACCCATGTCAATGAGACGATATGCGATAGAAATGGAGAACCCATCCATGGCAAAGAGCAAAAGCTGGACCGTTGGGCCGAATACTTCAAGGAACAGTTTAGCTGGCCGCACGCTAGTGTAGTTACTCCCGTGTCAACAACTGAGACTTGTTGGGTGGTATCACTTGAGCCCTCATCAAAAGTGGGAGTAGAGTCTTGCATTCGATTATTGAAGCGTGGGAAAGCGGCAGGTCCCGATGAACTTCCCCCAGTTCTTTTCAAACTAGGTGGAAATGTTTTGATAAAATCACTTACCATCCTGCTCCGTGACATCTGGAACGAGGAGCGCATCCGTTAATATGGAGCGAGTCATTCATTGTTCCCATCTTCAAGAAGGGAACACGCAATGACTGTAGTAATCATCGTGGGATTAGCGTAGTTCCGATAGTCACCAAATTATCAGCCTCAATTCTGCTGAGCCATCTTACACCAGCTTGCGAGAGGAACATCGGCGAACAGCAGGCTGGATTCTGCACAGGTTGAGGATGCGTCGACGCGAATTTTTCTCTTCGCCGACTACTTGAAACGCGTCACACGCACCGCCGACCGACAATAATCATCTTCTTAGACTTGAAAGACACCTTCGATCGAACAGCGCTTTTCAGTGCTCTTCATCGAAAAGGTATGCCCCAGAAGTTCGTGAACCTACTGAGATCATTGTTTTCTCATATTTCTGGTCGCGTTAGAGTCTACGGTGAACTATCCGGTCGGTTCGAAATGACCAGTGGTGTTCGACAAGGATGTCTCATGTCTCCATTTCTGTTCAACTTCGTCGTGGACGAAATAATGGACAGTGCGCTGCAAAATCTTCAGGATGTAATCATCGAACTAGGAAATAGTGGAAAACCATGTAACCTGGATTACACGGACGACCTTATCTGCCTGCTCGAATCCACGAAACATGTTCAAAGTGCACTATATAGACTCTCGAGAGCTGTAGCCCCATTCGGCATGCGCTTTGCACCTTCAAAGTGCAAGGTGATGTTACAAGACTGAACATCAACGATTCCGAGCTTGATGCTCGATGGGGAGGTGCTGGCAATTGTCGACCAGCAGCGTGACGACGGATGGGAGCACAGTGGTAGAGGTGAGCACGCGGATATCCAAGGCTCGAGCGGCTTACGTTGGACTGAAGCACTTGTGGCGTCGATCTGATATTTCACTGAAGTTGAAAGGTCGTGTATACTGTGTTGCCTTGCGTCCAGTTTTGCTGTATGCTTGCGAGACTTGGAGTCTGCGTGCTGAAGGTATTCGTCGTCTTGAGGTTTTCGACCACCGATAATTACATAGCATCGCTAGGGTTGGGTGGAATAGCCGAGTGAGCAATGCTGAGGTCAGAAAGCGGGTATTGGGTATTGATTCGGAGAACGGTCTATCACAGTGTATACAGCTTAGTAGACTTCGTTGGTTGGGGCATGTGTTACGGATGACAAACACACGCCTCTTAGGGAGTGGAAGAGACGACCTGGAGGTCAACAGATGACGTGGCAGCGAGTAATGAGAAAATCTACAGCAAATTTAGGAAAAGTAGGTGCTTCACGTCTTCGTGGTTGGGGTCCAAAAGATCTGTCTACCAGTTGGCTGGAGACACTGAAGGATATGGAAGCGAACCGCGAGCAGTGGCGATCGTGTTGTCACTTTCTATCGAATTAGAATGACTGATCAATGTGCGTTTATACAGTCAGACTGTGCATTCCGTGTGTTGGCTACTGGGGCATTCTTTCGTTTTCCCACCCGTGTAGGTCCAGTCCCTGTCCATCTTGTATATTCATACCTTCTTATTCAATGTGCAAGATGATGAGAAAGGCAATGGTCAGTAGGGCTTGCCCTACTGTTTAATTCTATACGATGATAATGATGATGAACGCTACTGTCGCACGTGATTTGGTTAAACAAGTCATCTATTCGACTGATCCGTTCAGGGTCATCCTGTTCGTGTAACTTCGTGCAACAGGTGCTCTTCGTCGCTCAAAGCACAGGTTTATTGAAAAAAAGACGAAGTAAATAGAAAGCGAAATAGAGGACTGCCACTGATCCCAACTAGGCTCAGCCGTGACATGGAATAAACAGAGAAGTCTTATGGTTACTTGTAAGCGCATAACTAGGTATTACGCGAGGCCATAGATGAAAAAATTTTCTCAATCGGTTTCTCACGGACATCAGCAGAAATTGACGTGAAGCAGAAAAGTGAACGTGTCATGCAGGTAACAACGGATATTATACAGAAGTTAGAAATATAAAAACGAGGTCTCGATATTACATTATCGATAACGTGTTGATTTTTACGTTTTATACTACCCTTTTATAAAAAGAGAAACACAAATCAGTCAAAAGTCTTCACATTTACTGCGAGCAATACGGAAATATTCTCTCCCAAACAGAGCTGATTGTTTCTGGGTTTAAAAAACGGAACGGACAGCAGATGGTTGTTTTGTATCTTAATTCGGCTTGAACGAGTTCAGAATTTACATTTTTCCTGTTGAATAGCTAGTATTAGACATTCTCCAGTACTGTCGCTTCGAGCCAGTACATGTAACGAACTGTCTAACCCTCTTTTCTGAATAGTAAGAGCATCAATATTTGTAATTTCGTGACCAAATGTCTATGCAATATCGTCTGAGCCGCGTCAATACCCATTGATCGATCAAACACACGTGGCCTGTTCCTGAAGATATGAAGGCTTAAGACAAGATCAGTGCGTGATCTAAATACGCTGTGGAAGGTCTTCTTCTTGTTTGATGAAGTTTGAACACTCTGGAGCGCAATTTACTTGCTTCCTTGTTCGTGAGGTTTGGTCCGTATATGTTGTTCTGTCTTGTTATCAATCTAAACCGTGTATCATTTCGTTACTGCCATCGCTACAAGATTGATTTTCCAATAGATCCCAACGAACCGAAGTCTGCTATAACTTGTTGAGTTCCTCAATGACCGTTTAAGGCGTTCTTCAGCTTTTTACTTTTTTGCACTTTCCTGATAACCTATGCGACATTATTACTGGGCGGTAATCTTCCTGGACCTACTTTAGAAAGAAATGTTCGTACTTTACCACAGATTAGCTATTATCAGCCGGCTATACTCAGTTTCGATAGTGTAACACCTACCTGAAACAAATTATGGCGCATCCACTCACCGATACACTTATAAGCCCGATCAACCGAAATAACACCAACCTAATTACCTTTGGGCACTTAAAACTCGTCCGTTTACATCATAACTAACCCAAAGTGGCATTGAAAAATAAATATACGAACAATGGTCTTTATAGGGTATGAGCAATTGCGCCCCAAAAAGTACATGGCTATAAGCGTCATACTGCGCAGCTAACATGTGGGAGCTTTCATTGATAAACAACTAATTGTTTTTCGGCGGTCTTATGGGTATACCAGATGATAGTCGCTTCATTTCGGTTCCCACTCTGGTTGTTATTTCTTGAGTTTTTCCACAAGGCGATACTGTGTGGCCTGTTTCATGGGCATTCTTTGTTCAAGGCTCTTATGCCAACCCTCAGTCGAGTTTGTTGTTTGTGAGAAACCGTTTGACAAGAGCTCGCGCACATTTCAAAACCTCAGCTAACATTTTCATCTTCGTCTTTTTCCACCGTCGATTTTTCCAATCTAAGTGCTTCCAAAGTACAGTAGGAAATCTTAAACCGCATCCTGGGTTTCATGCAAAAGGCTCGATAACGAATCACTAAAACATACAGACACTTCGCTAACTGGAACGAATGCCAAGGCCTGAGGTGATTTCACGATGATAGCATTTGTTTCGCTGTTGTACCAACTTTGCAATCCCAACCACAGTATTTTATGCCAAAAGCACTGTCCAAAATGAAAGAAACACCCATACGTGCTAGCCGTGGGAAAGTTTACTACAATACTGTTCATAGCAGCTTTCTTTTCATCAGTTGTTGCGGAAGAAGGACTGAGTTTTGGTTCTTGTTTGAGCTTCTCAAAAACCACAGCTTACGTAGTTTGCGTCCCACTACTGCTGACACAATAAAGCAGCGGCACTGTGTGGTTCATAGTCAATGCGCTATGGATTGTGTACAGATGGTAGTTCAGTGATGCCGTGTCAAATCTTCCGTCGCACTGCCAGTGATCGTCATCTTTTAGCGGCTACAAACTGCGGCTCGGGGCTAAAATAGTCAAATCAGAACTATTGTGAAAACGAAATTTCCTCCACGAAGAGTTGTCATTAGAGATTCTGATAATGAGTCAGTATCCGGGACCATGTACTACTTCTGACCATTCAAGATAGCGTTTCTTTCTTCCGCTTAGCGCATGCAGCCTCAAACGGGAAATCAAACACGAAACCGCTTCCCCTGACGACGCCACATGTTTAATCTGCTTCTTCGTCTTCTGTGCGATGTTCCTTGCAGTATCAGGAGGACGTAAGTGGTTGATGCTATGTAGAACCGTGTGGTTATGTGCTTTCAGCCTTCCGTCACATCGACCACGTTGTTCACATTTCCAGGAGTAATATCACTGTTGTTTTTGTCCACCGTATAGGAATAGCCTTGGCAGAATAGATTATATTCGCTCTGTCCTGGTTTAGGTTCGCGAGCGATTTCTGTTGATGCGATTCCCGTCCCACGATTGAGCTGAGAAAGGACGACAAAAGCTTTGGGATTTGGCGGTTATATTGATGGTCCAATTAGACTGATTGGGGATTGTATGCCAGAAAAACTAATAACCGGAGCCAACGAGCCAAAGCTTGTTAAGTTTCCAGAACCGCTTGGAAAGAAATGACCACGAGCCATTACAGAACGGCATCAGGTTGACCTAAACAAACAGGCTTCAAACAACCAGTCGATTGAAGGCATTGAAGATAACCTGAATTTCCAAGCTATCAAAGGGACTAGCCAACGTTTTATTGACCAGTTATGCACCTTCAGGGAAGACTGACGAATGTCACCCACATCTCACATAGGTCTTCTGAAGCGGACGTATCTGTCCTGGAAAGGGATGAGTAACTTGAGGAACGACTGTGAATGACTTGAAAGGTAAAAATTGATAAAATGTTGAATGAGTTACACACTAAAGCTCTACAGGTAAGATCCCCCATAGGCGGTTCTCATCACTACTGAATAGGTTTTAACCCTTCCGAAAGCAATCATTTTACTGAAATGTTCACTCGTTTCGACCGGTGGTAGTTAAACGGTTATTGTTGTATTCCACAATTCAGTAATCAGAAGAAAGGCACGCTTGTATGGGTGAACGGGTACTCGGTAGCATCGCTCGGCAAACAAGCACAGGCAATCGACTGAAAACGCAAAAACGAGCGACTGCGAGAGTCAGCGATGTCTGCGATCGAAAGTGTAAGGCATTTGTACAATCGGATTAGGCTGCGCAAGGTCGTGCAACAAGTGATACAATCTGATTGGACGAAACACGACAAACCTCAACTGTGTACGTGTGTGCACGATTGCAGGTGTGTGACCATGACTGCACGCGGTGTAGATCATGCATGCGTGTGAGCACATGATTGTATGGGTCAAACGCAACAGTCATTCTGAAAAAACCTTAGACGTTTCTGTCCCGGGTTCGATTGGCGCCATCAACGCCAATCACTTTCTTAGATTGGCAGCCCCAATTCAGCCGCGACATCCTTCTTGAAATATTGTACCAATAGTACATAAATAAAATAAAATAAACAAAACGAAAACAAAAAAGCAACAAACTTCCCCAGCAGAAAAAGTGTGAAAATGTACTCTTTCAGAAAATGCTATATTACCACGTGGCTCAACAGTAAACTCGCTGTTGACGTCAGGCTCTAAAACATGGACTGGACATCAGTGTCATGTGGGAGTGGCCCTTCCAACGCTCATTTCGTTTACGCGATGTTGAGAAAGAGTACACTCACAGCCAACGACTGCAATGGTTTAGTAAATAGGAGGAGAAAAAATCTGACAGCCAACCGGATACGCGCTTCTGTGAGAGACCTTACTCAGTATCTTATCGTAAAAGCTAGCACGTGGGTTCTCATCGTTCACGCAAGACTTGGTGACACAACAAGACGCTATCGGAAGAGAATAAACACGTTCGTCTGGGATGTCGATGTTATCTACTTCGTGGTAAAAAAAGGTCGAAGGGGCAACACTTTCATTCGGTAGGAAGATTTCCCAATACCTTATTACATTACATGTCGAAGAAGAATCTCTAACCTGTTCCTATGTTTGATATTCAAAACAAAAGTACGACATTTTACGTATGGCTCAGCACACCACTGAAGAACAGGTAAGTACTGTATAACTGTTTCATCCAGCTTGTTACAAATCATCAGCTGCAGTACACATCTGCCGAGCCGCCACTGGGACTCGAACCCCGAGGGAAAGGTTGCGAGCCCAACACTTAACCACAGGGTTATTTGGACTGGCTGTGGACGGTTTCCTTAATATAATGCTGCATTATATAAGGCATTTTAGTTATAGAAGGTCAGCTGAGCGTCTATGTTGCATACCGAACCATAAGTCTATATTAATCAGATATAAGTTTATTGTAGTTCAGTACCATATAATGCTCGTAAGTAGGCGCATGATCGACAGAAATTATGAGTGTCCGAATAATCCCATAGAACACATGGAAAGCAACACAAGGTGGCGAACAAGTTCGTTTTCCGTGATTCGTTTACGAAGTTCGAAGTGGACAACCAAGACTGGTGAAGTGCCTTGTACTAGCCACAGCGGAAACGGTATGCATTCGTCTCTACAATCCCCCGTTATGCACCCAAAAACAGTTCGTGCAGGCGCTAAAGCTTCCTTGGCCCACCCCCTACTCCCAAACAAACCACAGATACGTTGATCAGAATAATGACACCGAAGACACCCACTCACGGTCCAGAGACGGATCTAGGCCAAGCACGTGAGATTTGGTCCCCTCTCCCCCACTTAATTTTGACTCATCGCTTCATCTTGATTTCGGTTCTGTTCATTAAACATAGTTCATATAAAACGTACAGTAATGGCACAAATACGAATCACTGAAAACGAGAAATAATGAGTACCAAAATGGATCAGAAAGTAGTGAAGTCACGTCGACAGAGCATAGGGGCTAAATAAGGTATAACATTTCAAAATGACAATTGCATACATGTGATGTAAATCAGGCGTATGGTGCTTACCTGCTGATTTTAACATTGCTCCAATGTACGCTTTCCAGAAGAGGAGCTTCTAACTAGGAAAGTGCACCTGCTGCGCATAACACCTAGGGCGAACAGGGTTAGGTAATTACGAGGTGGAGTTGTATGATAACTACAAGCCCGCGTATGGTGCATTTGCGTCTTACAGTATGTCAGAGTGTGCAAATATGGTCGACGTGCACCTTTTGGACTCGCTTTGTTTGCCCCACAAACACGGAAGTTTCTCACTGGAGAGACTCCCGCTGAGCTAAAACTAAACGATAACTGAAACTAGTGTAACTTATTTTTGATACGAGGAGCCCGAATCCTACGTATAGCGGAAAAACCTATCAAATTTTTTGCACTCAAAAGAGCTCAGCTATTCGAAATTGAACCAGTGAACTCCCATTTAACAGACACATGATTTACCAGCCGGGGTATCAAGGTACAGAAAGTCGAGCGAGAAGGACATAAGTAAATATCCGGTGATGTATGAACCAGTATTCCAATGGTGTACCTCAACTGTTTCAGTTTTATTCACTGGATTAGCCTTATTGATCACTTTCCAAAGAAATGAACGTCATACGGCTGAACGCGATCCAAAGGACGCTTCAATATGCGTAGAATTTATTGGCCAGTTAAGTAATTTAAACCAGAGCGGTTGCTGTGTATCTCTGGGATAGTTGTTGTGCATTACAGAGTATTACCTTCCATAATTCGCGCTCAGCAGACGGTACCACAATAGGTCAGTTGGCAGATCACCTACCACGTGAACCAGTGTTTGCCGGTTAGATTCCGGCTCGCTGATTTGAACTTTTGGGTGCGAAAAAAGCAAGTGGACTTTCTATTGCCAATAACGAAAATTTGACTCTGAAGAGAGTACAGACTACTCATACAACTAAATTCATTTTTCAGACTTCATTACCCTAATATTGATAAAATAGGTACCATCTTCCAAGCGCCTTCGACTCACAGCTCACTCTTCGAGTATAGCTTGTACTTTGACCACTGGGACAGACATAGCTGTACGCATTCGTTCCTCGACTTCGGCACGTCCAGTTGTGGAAGCGGTCTGTCGATGCAAATAGTGACTGAAACTATCTGAAGTTCGTCTGAAACAGCTTATTCGTGAACTGCATGTGCAAGAATGTACTAAATTTGGTCAAAGAAATTCAGCTTACCATATCGAGGAACTCCTTTAAACTGGTTTAGTCCGGGTCCCATGCTCTCTATTCTAATTCTGCTTTGTGTTAACCAAACTATTTGTTTCCTTTTCATGCACTGTCACTACTAAATCCAAAGCCGACCATACCGCTTGGCTTACTCACTCACGTAACAACTTTTGTTCAGTCATATTGCGCCATGCAACTCTTTTCAGTCTTGTTTCTATGACAAGTGCCTAATCACCCCAATTCTCAGTCAGGCTGGACAGAGGTCCAGCAGACTCTGTTTGAAGCTGATAATGCTCCCCAAGATTGGACAACTAGACACATAGAGGCGATTGATATCCGCATCCTCAGTCCCGCTGTTAGATGCTCACAGATCTATTCCTGCAGATTCCAGATACGATAAGGCTCGGAGATGCCTTAAATGCCTACTGGTTCGTAGCCTGAGAAACGACCGTGAGCAGTGGTGAATTGCGAAGTGTAGGGAGATGAAAATAGCTGCCTTGATTGGCAACAGCCGCGACCTTGTCCGTCTAATCAGAAATACCGGTCCACGAAAGCGAGGACTCAGTGAACTGATCAAAGAGTCAAACGGCGCACTGATTCAGACTCACGAGAGCCGTCTACTTCGCTGGAAGGAGCATTTCGAGAAGCAGTTTAATTGGTCTTTATGCACGACAGACTTGCTAAGTAGTACGATGGTAACAGCTCTGGTTGTATATACCAGTCTTCTGTCAGAAGCAGAGGTTCTCCGTGAGATAGGCTACCTCAGTCGACAAGGCTGCTGGAAAGGATGGGTTGCCTCCATCTTCTTTTGAAGACGGTGGTTCAACGTTGTCATTGGAGTTGACGAAATTCCTCCTTTTGCTAATGGGATTGGGAACAAGTTCCAAAGAGTTGGTGTGAATCGGTGATCTAACCGACTTACAAGAAGGGCGACAGGTCCTACTGTGAAAACCACAGAGCATCTAAACTGCTTGCTAGTATTCTCCAACTCCTACCAGCCGCTCGTGAACAGAGCTCGCGCGAGAATCAGGCTGGGTTTAGACCTGGTCGAGGTTGTATTGATCACACCTTCACTCTTTGACTAATTTTAGAACACAGACACACCTTCAGTAGGCCCTCTACCTCCGTTTTTCTTGATCTTAATGCGGCCTTCGACTCAGTTGACCGCACAGTTCTCTGGCGTTGCCTCTTGTTGAAGGGTGTACCAGAGAAATTTATTTCCATTGTAAAATCCCTTTATGTTAATAGCTTAAGCCAAGTTCGGGCTTACGGTGATATTTCCCCCGTGTTCAACACGAAACGTAGTGCACATCAGAGTTGCGCCCCTTGGTCTTCTCCTCAACTCTGAGATTGATATGGTTCTAGAGACCGCACTTTTGTCATGTGGTGATAATGGTATAGAACTTTTCCCTAGTGGAAAGGTGGCAGACTTTAAATATGTGGACAAAATCGTTCCTCTAAATAAAGGTCCAGGTAAGTTGCAAGCTTTTATCGACAGCTTGAGTAACTGCGTAGCAATGTTTGGTATGAGTTTTGCACCTTCGAAGAGCAAGACGCTGTTGCAAGATTGGGTCGGTCCAGCACCAAACCTTTCAGTATCTGGGATGCTATGGACCTGGTTGATAAGTTCCGTTAAGTGGGGAGCTGCGTTTCACCCGGAGGTCGAATATCAGATGAGGTGTCATTGCGTTTACAGAAGGCTCATTTGACAAATGCCAGTCTGAGTCATCTGTGGTGTCGACATCACATCCTTTTATCTATCGAGAGTCGAATGTAAGCTGCAGCTGTTAGACCAGTGCTTCTGCACGGTTCAGAAACGTGGCCACTGCGGGAGCAAGATAAACGAAGATTGTAGGTATATAGACGCCGATTTCTTCGTAGTATTGCTCCAATCTGGTGGGAAAGCCATATAATCAGTGCTGAGGTTGGGCGAAGGGTCATAGGTTGACGAACCAAGTCATTAGGTGAAGCACTAAAGGTTACCAGGCTAAGATGGTCAGGATGTGTCGCTTACATTCCCTGACAGGAATCCTCGGCGTGCTATGTTTGCTTAGGCGGGTATTGGTTGGAGGGTGAGTAAGAGTGGCATGGAAGAAAGGTATGAAAAGCCTAATCTGTGGGCTTGGCCACGTAGGGTGTGTTAGACTTCCTGGGTGGGGTCCAAGATACCCTCCCACTCAGTTGTCATATACGTTAGAGGAAATGGCTAGGCGTCACGATCAGCGGCGATCTTGTGCCCACAACCTTTCTTTATCGACTTGATATCGATATTTGTAGTTCTCCCATTCATCCTTTCATATTCTAGTTCTCTTTCGTTATTTACAGTTCTTTCATTGCTCCATCAATATTCCTATCTTCTCTTATTGTTTCCGATTAAGGCGGTCGCCAGGAAATAGTAACAAAAGCCACCTCACCTAGCCTGAACTGAACTGAGCTGATTCAGTTGGGTGGCCGTATCCCCGCCGTGTCCATTTCTCACTGGGACACCAGTCCTCTTCGCGATTATATTCTCTTCCGAATGACCAAGCGGTCGGATGTTTTGCACCTGTATTGAGTGTATGTTCCAAAAAAGAGACGTGGACAGATTGAAATAACATGGCGTATCAGTTGCTCAGCAATAAACTGAATAAAGGAACACATCAGAGTGTGTTTGGAGTGCAATTCGTGGCGACAAAACAGAACTAGAACTCGCTCTCGATTTGAACACTCAATAAAAGATGAAAACAGCAATGTGGATCGTTCAACGAAAGTATATTTTATGGAAAAAACCATCATGAAATACCAACAGTCTTCCCGATTTTGACCTCAGTAAAGTAGCCACCATTTTGCACTCAGGAAGAGAGATGAGTAAACGGAAGTAGTCGCTTAAATAGCGCCAATATGAAAGTGACGCTTGTTAAAAGTACGCATTTTTTCATCTTTCATTCTTTCTTCAAACTGAGGTTTCTTAAAAGGATCAGTTATTATCCTTTACTGTGGAAACGATTTTGTAAAGTAGCGTCCTAGATGTTTCTAGTTTTTTTTCTCACAAAAATGTGGATTTAATAGCCAATGCGAAGGTGCGTCGTCTCTTGAATCGATCTACGTCATGCTCACGCAGAGATTAGATGGCTCGAAGAGGATGATAATGAAGTGGTTCGAATATTGTTCCAAATGCGCTTTGCAGTTGTCCAGCAATAAAATAACTCTTCTATCCTCGGCAGCCAGTGTATTGTTCCAGCGTATCAGCCACCACTTGAATACGCTTCCCATTATCCAAGCTTTACTGCTGTCCCCATAACCAACTCCAATATCCGGCAGATTTTTGATGCACATCAAATTAGCACTTTTGCTGATGACTAAGGGTTTTAATTTTTCGGCCGATACATTGCAGCATAACATGATTGCCAACCGGTCCTTTGCTTTCACCATGCCAGAACAGCCTCACCAACCTGTACAATGCTGCGAAACAAGAAACCTACCCCATCAATATTGCTCGTAACCTTAGCATACTTCTTGTATTCTTTCCAACCAGCCATCCACTATCCACGCAAAAGCTTCCGAGGATAACCCACGTAAAACTATGCACCACATAGACGGCATCGTCGGAATTGGAATATCCAGTCGTTGTTGGACGTGAACTTTTCACACTCAGTTTCATCGGCTACCCTGTTGCCTTTTTCTTTCAGTAGCCGGCCAGAAGCAGGAACATTTTTCCGACTGGTTTCAATAAACCATTTGATTATTTTCTTTCCAAGATGAGGATACTTACAGATTCCGAGAATAACAACCCTTTGTCGTGACTTCATACCGTTTTGCCACTATCGTTTGCTTTGGTCTTTCTTCTACAGAACACCACGTGCAAGAAAGTGACTGACCCGGGTTGTTTATCTAATCCACCGGTTACGTTCTCCAGATTAATGTAATCGGATCATTTTCAGGGATGGGACTTTCCTGCTTGGTGAAAGCACGATGTAAGTGTGGTTATTAAAAGCCAACTGAATGATTTGACATTTGAATGGAGAAGTTTACGGAGGAGAACAGACAAAAGACATTTCAAATTTTTGTGGTTCTGGTGAAGAATGATGGTGCAATACACTCCGGTCGACAGGTATTTTTTTGCAGACATTCAGTTTTATTGGACTTATGACATTTCGAAACTGACTTCCGAGCTGTGAGGCTGTTTTCCAAAAGACCTAATTGCTTTCCCTGTCGTATAAATTAAGGAAGGCATGGTAGACAGTTTACATCGTGAGTAGAATTCAGCTCTGATTCCACAAACCATTTCCATCTGAGTTGCAATGGGCCACTCAATCTCATTGGATTCCCGTCTTTTTTCAAAGGAGACCTATACAACACGGTAATGCATTCCGCTTTTAACACTCCGATTTGTTGCCCCGGGGATTATGTTCAGTCGTATTCACTTGAAAACCCTGACCGATCCCACTTTTTTCGGCGCCTCAGAAACCACGTGACACGTTCATGTGACACGCACTCGTTGTTCACCAAGATGCGTCTTTGGAACACGCTGATCTTACAGCACTTGTAGTTTCATTGAGAATGACCCAAATAAACCAGTAACCGTGGTGTATCGCTCTTCCTCAGGAGAGGGATGAGTTTTTCGATTTGAAACCACAAAAATACGAAAAACTTCACGAGCCCAGCTCAGTGAATGTCTCCTCTGATAACCACACGTACATTATTCGGAAACGAACATGGTGGCTTATAGCCTGACACTACAGAGGACATTACAAATGTTTCATCCGTACAAATAAAGACTTGTCATTCAAAAAGGTGATAAGAGGAATAAAAATTCTTTTAGTCGTCTCAAGCCGTCATTTCTGGATTCCGTAGGACGCACACCATTGATACCAACTGCACACAAAAAAATACTAAGACGTTATTCACAAGATTGGGTAAATGTAGTGATTCGAATATCTTCGCACGCGGCCCAGTACGCTAGCGCTTCATCTCCAGTACCTAACCAATCATTCGAAGCCGGACCGTAACTGTTAGATAGTGTAGACAGAGCAAAGTCACCGTGTGATTGGTTAGCACGTTGTCTGCCAATAAGAGCACACCTCCTTTTAAATACAACCGAGTTAGTACCAACCAAATGTAACGGAATATATTCTTGCTGTTCTTGTCTGGTCTTGTCGTTTCTCAGTGCGCGTACAACGGGTGCGATTGGTCGGGTTGATGAAATTCACATGATAAACAAGGCGAATGTCTGATGTAGTTTGGTTTTTTCACAAATCAGAATTGTTTGATTAGAGCAGTACCTTTGTCAGGTGTTCTAATCCGCACTTTTACCCTGGAAACGGCTGGGGCGATGAGTAATTCGAGGGGGGAGGACCCTGAGTAACATTCTTCTCATTGCTATGAAGTCAAAGCTTGGCGGATATCCGGTACAACGGGCAAAATTAGAGAAGGCATAATTGAAAAATCGTTGTGAGGCGTAAAGTTTCTCCACTGGGTTGCTTTCATCTCAGACCACGGAAACAAGTACACTTATGTCTGTGAAATGTTGAATCCCTCGAGCAGGGGGAAAATGCTACTTTTAAAAGAACTGCTAAATTTCAAAGTTGGGGTGTTTTATTACCAATGCTAGTAGCATATTATAATTAGCAAATTCATGATGTTTCTACTAAAGGAGTCGAAAAATCACAACTATTCTATCCTTTTATCTGTTACTCCATTTTTTGAATATTTTCGATTTGCTCAAGGTTATTCATGGTTCCTTGTAAGATGAAAGGAAAATTTATTCTTCATATTCTTGTTTGTTCCTCACGTTTTTCTGTTATGCAACGTATGCGTGGTAGACTTGTAGGAAAGAGGCCGCTGCTGACTCATAAACTACTTGTGGGGAAAGTAAACCAACGGCAAATGGTCTCTGATTACTGTTGCTAAAACCGAGTTCCTCAATCAGAATAAATTTCGAATGGTAACCTTGTCGCAGGAAGTGAATATATGGTTTCTTTCTTCGTTCTTCAAACTTTCGTGGTAAACTCGATCGTTCTGAGAAAATGAACATTTTTCAGGCATCATTTTGAATTCATTTTATGTACGACCTACTCTAAAGCACGGCTCGGATAATGCCTCATCTATTCATCTACTTGCATTGCACGAAGTCTCCACCGACTCTACTTTTGCACGTTTCCGATTTTTCGCGGTCTCTATGCCCTCGGCTAGCTTTCTTGGAATTTTTTTTTCAAAAGACCACACATCTTTTGATTATCAACCGAACACGTTTTTTCGAATTTCCTAATCCTTCAGCTTGCATTTCAGATGCAATACATTTAGGTTAAAACTCAGTCTTCCTTGATTGAAGGCCAAATGATCGAGGGAACACATCTGAAAATCGATCGATAATTAGCTCACCTCAGCCCGCAACAAATGACGGCCATCAGAGTCCGTTTCAAAAACCCGTGAACTGAATTGAGAAGCGTTTTTATGCCTCTCGCTTTATTTATCAGTTCACCGTCATCTGCAGTGTCACCCACCTGGGTGGTACGGATTGGTGCCTCAGTCACGGAATACGAAGCATGTACAAAAGTGACTAGTTCAGTGAATGAACTGTCCCTCGCCCGGGCAGTAAACAGTCCCGAGAAACCCGGCTTCATCGATCGCGAAACACCTTGTGACTTTTCGTCATCAAGTTGGTTTGATTCGATCGTCCCAACTGATTGCACGAAATCCGAAACCATAACTGATAGACTTTTGTGAGGCTTCAATAAGTAGACTCAAATCTCCTCTATGCTTTCAGAAATTATTGACCCAAAACGGTTTCAGCCTAAAAGGTCCCACACTGCCTGTTCCAGCTGTGATGCTCCGTGCCTCAACGGAATTCGCATGTTTTACTTACGCGACTGAGATGATTAAAGGAAATGCTAGTATCTCGCAATTTATGTCTTCTATTTGTTCTGATAAACATAACAAAACACCCAACTTCCGAAATAGTGCAACTCCTTCAGAAGTTAGACAGAGTGTCACGTAAAACAAGCAAACTGCTCACTCTGCAGTCCAAGTTTGATGGACCTATCTGACTGGATGCACAACGTGATCAAAAGAGATTCAGGAAAGTTATCCTTATGTAAGGCCTTGATGACAGTGTTACGATACAGATCTGTCCAAGAGCACTCAATGAAGTGCATAACTTTTAGGACACCTAAACTGTTCATCAATTGTTTCTTCATTTGGCTTTCTACGCTATCCACCACGTAATCAAAGAGAAGTTTTCGGAAAATGGATTTGAAAGACCAGATAACCCCTTGATTTAGAGGTTGAATACCTCAAGTGCACTTAGGAGGCAGAAGTACTACTTACACATCAGACGACAGTAGTGAAACCAGTCTTTCGAAACCTCGAAGTCGGGCTTGCCTTAAATGCAGCAAAGTTCATGATCTTCTTACAAATAACACTTTCCACAGTGATTTTCGCGTATCCTCAAGAACCTCTTGAAAGTGGCATCAGTCACTTCGTCAAGATTTTGCTCCACTCTGAAACGATACCTTTGTAGACTTTGTCCTACTCAGACACGATGTTGGACCACGGTCCTGTTTGCGATCACGTTCAGCTCAGTTTCAGCAAGACTTCAAAACACCTTGCCACAGAGAACTGCATTATCTTTGGTTCAGAAGCCATCTCCAGAATCCCTATATTCTCTTTTATTGATAGTTTCCTGTTCGTGATCTCACACTGAAAATTTGCACTGACTTGCTGATGAATAAACTCAGAATCTTTTCACGTTTTAAGTGGCTGCCAGTAGACTGTGGAGTATCGATTGATCCGTCATGAGCACGCATCCTTTGCTAGCAGACCTGCTTATGGACTACTACTTATTTGATCAGTCCAATAGATGATCGGATTTTACCAAAACACGTGTGAGAACAGCCTCAGCCAACTGAGTGCTATTTTTTGGAAACTAATTCCTATGGTGATTTCATGAGGCTGATCTGGGCAATATTGGGAGCATTTTATGGGCTGCGACCTTTTGGGGGTGCTACTTTACAGGGATGGAAACAAATGGAAAACATCGGTTTGGGATCGGGTTTTCAAAATTTTAGGAAAAACTGGCAAACTGCTGCTTTCTGAGCGTGTAACATCTGACGGAGTTCAGTGTATTAAGAATCGGATGACTGCCAGTGAGATCATATCATAAGAGGTGGAAAGGCAAAATTCCGTTTCCCTACTTTGAATGACCTACAAATCCTCCAAGAAGGTTCATTCACGCGTCGTTCATTGTGCTGTCCACCTGACAGAACAAACTAAAAGGAGAATAATGAAACTTTCACATTTGAACAACCGAATTGCATACTCTAGAACTTATACTTCCTCTATCACGCAGTTCGAACTGAATACCAAAAAATACTGCAGTTTTTTATATACCGTAACTAATGGTTTGTGTTACGGCATCATCTGAATTGCTTCATCGGCTAGATCAGTGACTCTTCTGGAAAATTCTTTTGTTTTCCCCTGTACACCCAAAGCCAGAACCTCCCAGTGAGATGGTGAGTTTCAACTATGGGTCTTTTTCAGTATCAGTTAACGCAGTCTCTTGTACCAGCTGTGGTAGATTAGGGAGGACAACGTGTCGATTGGTTATTGCCATTCTGAATTTGCTCCTGCTCTAGCAAGCCAATCGTAATTACTGCACTAATCGACGGGGCATCGATCGATCGGCCGACGGTTCTGCGCGTAATTGGCTGTGAGCCTCACCGTCAAAGTGATGAAAAAAGTGTATCTCGAATCTGTTTGTGGATCCAGATACGTAGTCCCACCGACCCACGCCAAATGAACGCGTAACCAATCACAAGAACGCGATACAGGTTTTTCCGTCAATTGAGATTTTTACTCAAATGGAAATCTGTGCGGATCGGTCGATTTGGTTCATCAAGCAACTGATCATGAGGCTGATGACAACCACAAATTTGTTACTCACCCAATCAACACAGAAATTTAGCTTTATAGTGGCAATAAGCACCCGTCGAAGTAAGTTATTCACCATTGTCCTGTTGATGTGATTATTAAATAGTCACGTTGATATTCATTCGTCAAGGTTGTTTTTAGGTGTAACAGACTATTCAAGGGCACACTTGCTCGTCTGACCATGCAAAGCTTGCTGAAAAAGTCAACAATCGCGAGATTTTGTGAGTTTTTAATTTTTAATTTTTTGTATTTCCCCTGAATCCACTAAACAACAAGATCGAATAGGTGCTCTTTGTGTTTTCTTCTACTCAGTATAGTTGCCTTTCTGGAATGCGTATGCTGTGATTATTTTCGTCGAAATATTATGATATTTTTCAGACGACATATCTGATTATTTTGTTGACGTTGTTTATCACAAAAATACGGCTCTTAATTGAACTACAGTGTTTCCGGCTAATGTCTTACGAAGTGTATGCAACGTGATACAAGCAAAGCATCATGAACAGTAGTACGTGAGTTATGTTTAAAATCTGCAAAGGACTGTGACGTGATTCTGAAATAGCTGGACCAGGAGACTGATAACCCATTTCCCCATATATGTGACGTGTTCAGATGGACTTCCGTCATGTCACAAAATGGAGTCTGGCGAGGAAAGAAGATAGCGAGCGTCGTGTTACCGACATCAGACGATGACAGACCTTCGACGTTCAACCAGGGGGGAGTCGATGTTATCAGTTGGTAGGCAGAAGAGGCAGTAACTGTACATATATCCGAATGTCATTCCATCAGTCCTCGCGGAGAGAAACGAGACTGCTGACAGTGCTGATGACGCTCAATGCCATCCACATAAGTTGCAAAAAACCATAGTAACAGTTTCCTTTTGGTGATTTTCGGGATTTCTCAAAAAAGAAACACTGAAATTCAAACCGGAATTCAGCAAACAACTCAAAAATGAATGCGACTGGCTAACCGTTGTCTTAAAAGTTACCTGATTCATTGATTGCTTGATTGTTTGATGATTGGATTGGCCGACTGATTTCAGCGCACTATGCAGTGATGCGTGTAAGCACCGTACAATGTATCATTCTTTGTCCAAACCTACTAATAGTGAGTATCAAAGAAAACAGGTGGGAAATGACTTCAATACAATCAGATTATTTCTGTGCAGATTTCGGTGTACGTCGGCCAAAAAACGATTTTTGTTTCTTTTGAAGATCATTCTTCCATAATGATCATGCAAATTTTTCTCAGTCAAGCTCGCGGTACAGTGATGTCGGGTTAATCATGCCGTGATGTTAAATTCGTCATTGCGCGATATCAAGTTCGTCAGTAAAATGTTCCGGTGGTAAGTCACGGGTGGACCCCAGTGGGTGCGGACAATTACATGTCTGAATTTTCCACGCATACTCAAACTTCTGCGCCGACCCGACGCAGCCCAATAGGTTGGGTTTAAGACGTAGCTCTGTTGCACGCACTTCCATTAGCGGAGCAGTCACGTGATTGTGTACGCGACCAACGTGCTCATTGTCGTCTCACTGGTGATACTGAGGTGTTGTACGGATGCACAATGACAACTAGTTAGCCTTACGATCAGTATTATCCTAACAGGGTACGTCTAGGCTACCCAAATAATTATCCCACCATCCCGGCTAAAATTATTCTTGAAGGCCAGGTACGTTATCATAAGAAACGAACTGTATGAACATCCTGGTAAGCCTCACTTCCTGGGTTTGCCAACTGGTACGAGTTAACCTGCAATTGTGCCTCAAAGTGACTCTGACGGAATATCGTTTGAAAGTTACGCCCTATACGGGATCGTGGAAAAGTTATCATGCTCCGTGAAGAAAATATTGATTATGATACCGGTTAGTTATCATTGTGCATCCGCATCGTGTGCCATACATTACAAATGATACTATTATTATGATTTCCTTCCTTTGACTGTCTTCCTCATTGGATGTAATACCTCTTATCAAGAAACGGTTTGAGTAATCCCGAGTAACGTTTTTTGCTGGGGGACTGCTGTATATCGATTGCAAAAAGAGAGTTAAAAACATTTTCAGGGCCTCACAATGGAGTATAATTGATGCCATCAACCGGTCGTTTGATATGCGTTCTTACGATGCCATCAAACTGCTGTACGTCTCCCACGTACGGTCACGACTGGCGTTCGTAGGAGCTGCTGCATTCCCGTGCACGGTCACTGAATTGCAAAAGCTGCAGGGAGTAGACCGGGCCGCCATCCATCTCGTTGTTGGACTACAGGAGAGCGTGTGGTGGCATATACCCGAGTTTTCTTCAAAACTGCATCGGAGGGTCATGGAGACTTAATCTGTTTCCGGCGATCAACCCTGGACGAGATGGTGTTCGAACAGAAAGTGTGATTCCCACTCCAGGACCATGAGAGCACTAAGAACACGCGTTGACACTCATAAATTTGCAGTTCAATGGACAACCGCTGTTTTACCGCCTATCCAGAAGAGCGTCTAACTCGTAGAACTTACTGCCGGCTGACGTGGTGGACGAGGAAGAGAAAGCTGGATGCCCATCTGACTGAGAGGTGGCGTTTATCACGATCTTGAGGCCACATCCAAAAATGGTAGGTGGCGAGGCCCATAAGGGTAGTGTCCGACTGTCTCTAATGCTGAAATCTTGATGGTTTGCCCATATATTTTCAAGTATATGCTTTAGGCACCTGAGAGTGAACATTCGGTTGCTATATAACCACTGAACTGCAAAATATCATCAGTAAAAAAACAACAACGACAAAACGTATGTTTAACCGAGCGAGTTAGGAAAATCAGTGGTGCCAGAATATGGATTATTGAAAAAACGAACGGGGTAAGGAAATACGGAGGATTTACAGATTGTAGGGCGAGCTAACATTTTTGTATTGGAGTCGAGTGGCAGATGTTGATATGCAACTGCTAAGATCGGAATGAAGGAAGTGTGTGCGATCAGCCAAGAGCTTACGAGAGAAAGTCAGACACGCCTTGTGGTGTTGGGTTGCGTTAAAGTGGGTGATCAGGTCATAAGTGATGCCACTGTGGGGGCCAGTACTTACGGGACTTGACAGGAATTTTGAGATTCTTCACAAACAGTTCAGGCAGTATGACGGGGGAAGCATAGAGTCAGCGCGGAAGGATGTATGAAAATACTGCTGTGCGGTTCAATCATTGGTAGAAATTCTGACCACGTTACTTCCAGACTGATATATTTATTGATCTGTTAGCCTATAAGGGCTGCCATAACACAGGCACGCACGCATATCACCGTGAGTTCACTCATACCACGAACGGTTTCTCCCAACCAATCAAATCTCTGTAATAAATCATGCTTGTCGATCAGTTGCCTTCGGAATGGTCCCGTCTGGCCGCATGCGATTGCCGCATGTGTCAGACGATTCATCTGTTTACTTGTTCTCTTGCTTAATTACGTGTAGTCGGATTTCATGTGTATCATGTGTCTTCAGTGGCAGCTAACATAAGGCATACGAAGAATCTTATTAGCGAGTGGAGAAGAAGATTGCCAAAGCATAATTTGTCCAGCTAAGATCATGGCTGATGGCTGCACTGAAGTAATTGACCGAGGGTACTCTGTATGTTGGCTCTCCATTGATGACTAAGTCTGGATTGGATACTACTAAGTCGGAGTATCGATTGGTTTATGGGGGCAAAACAGAATATCGAAGCACTATGAGAGATTTCTTTCTAGACTGCGACTTGAAGACCAGTTGACGAGTGCATTTTGTAGATTCCGTGTTCAGCCACCATCCCAATGATACACAATGACCGTTCTGGTTTTAATCACTGGTTACGCATCAGTAACTATTCACCTGTGTCATTCTCGTCCTACTTGCCGTGCTACGACAGCTCTACTGACAGAGCAACTGACCGCTAGGCTGGGAGTCGCCCGTTCAATACCGGTTAGTGATGTGAGCTTTTAGATGCAAAAAATGCAAGTTCATATTCCACTATCTACCTCAGTCCGGCTCCTTCTGTCATTCAAATAGCCTAAAGAAACGTAACACCTACGGCTCAACAGAACCTATGAAATCAATACAGTGTGACAGACTTGCTCCGATTCAGTGATTTTCAGTTTTGCCAATACGGCCCACCATGTATAATGATAATGCTCAGCTGGTATTGATGGACGGAGATGGGGCGAAAAAAGGACAGGTTGACGTAATCTCGATCTACTTCCGAATCGGAAGTGGGTGTGAATGTGGTCACTATCACGTCAAATCACACACGTTCGGGGATGGACGATGGGCTTATAGAGCACAAGTGCTTACACAAACCGCTCTTTTGTTTGATAATGCAAAACCGTTAAAACAAAAGCCTACCGCTTAAGTTGTAGCTAGTTCTGCTCAATTGCTTCTAAATTCTTGCGTGAGGCAGTGCTCTTTGTTGGCGGCTTCCACGTCCATATCTTCATCGTTTCATTTATACAACTTGTACTCTTCAGTGGCCCCGGGAGTGACTTCATAATTTTCTGGATTGATTTACACAGTGAGTCCAAACCAAATATTTTGCACGCGAAAGCAAATGCGATTTCGTTTACCTGAACATGGCCACGAAAAGAATTAAACGGTTTCACTAATAATGACGTACTAACTCAAATTTGATAACCAATGAGTACCGTCATCTTCCATCAAGGATTGGGTTTCAGCAGGAGTTTCCACAAACTGACGAATGCCTTTCGAGTAAATTCATGAAATCACTACTCTCACCGGCTCCATAAACTGAAGGGGATGTGGAGCTCTGAACACTTTTTTGAGCAACTGCACTTTTCACAATACTTGGATTGATAGACCGTTTTGAAATTATCCCAATCTAGAACTGCGCAAACAGAAAAAACAAAGACAAGGCTGCGGAACTGTACGTTCACCTTGCTGTGGAATCGATCTGTATAAACGCCATATGAAAGGAAATAATGGGCAGATCGAACATCAACCAATCACAGTGGGATTTTCTGTACATGTTCACACTGATTCTGATTGGCTGGTGCTCCTCAGCGTATGTAGCTACGATGCTGTACCAAGAAGTGTTCCTTTCAATGCCTGCTGAATCTCCGCGAACTTCCTCCCTCAAGAACTCCTCATCAATTTGGATCGCCAGCTGTGTGAACATCCGCACTGGTGCCGATGGGCACTAATAGGAATCTTCGGCAGTTCTCTCCGTCGGTGGAAAAGGTGGGTAATCGACCTCAGTACAAAGGTCGTTCGCATTATCGGTCACCAATCTAAAGAGAATTTGGCTGATGTGCCTTTAATGTACTCATGCGTCACTGTGAGGATTTTATCTACCCGGCCAATCACGCGTAATGGAATATACTTGTACACGAACTACGTGCAGTAAGAAGCAAAAAGACCAAACGAAAATAGAGTGAACTTCTTCTGTCAGATTTCTGTGGTATGAACTCGTTTATATATAAAAGGAGGTATCCTACTACTATCAGATAACGTCTCGACCACACTGTGTTTGTACAACCTGACTATCAATGTCCGTATCGGTTAGATAATGGAGAAGAAGCAATAGCGTCCTGGGCAGCGTGTGGAAGCCTTCGATGTTCCCCGTCGATTTGGCTTGCTTGAATTGCAAACCTTCGAAATGGGATTTTTTTTCGAATATATTTTCCACACCCACCTGATTTCAGACTGTGTGCCACAGAAAACATGGTACAACTAGGGAGGAAGGGGTAGATACTCCGAGTCCATGATGTGTTTGTGGGCGCAATATTGCCAGGTTGCCCAAACCAAAGCAGGTGGTGTTTTTAAGGGTCCACAGCCGACACTTTTAGCTACCCAAAGCTTTATCTGCACGACGGCGGGACGAAAAGCTGGTTCCGTAACCCACTGGGAGCTGGTGACTGAATGGTCAGTTCATACGCTCTTCGGGTGAGGCCAAACATCCTGGGTGCCCAGTGCACCTATCCGCCACAGATGCCGGTGAGCATACAGTTGTACGCCTCATACACCACCCATAGTTGGTTTGGAATCAGGGTTTAGACATCTCCCCTAGAGTGGCTATTAGTCAGCCAACCCGGTGGAGAGAGCCGGGTTTTCACTTTCGTCCTCTCACTTTGGTGGGAACACCTCCACAAGAAGGCAGTGAGTAGGACTGGGACGGTAGAATGTAGGTGTGTTTCCTCTACTGGCCCGTACTCAACTGGATCAGAATGATCACAATTCTCGACTATGGTAAATACTGGGCATTCTGGTAATTATCTCAAGTGAAATTGGCTAATGTGGTGTTGGTGTATGGTTGCGTCATGAGGGTCCGTGATCTCCACCACGGATTGGTCGATATGTATTGTATTGGTTCCATTGATTGGTCGAAAACCGCTGCCCCGGAAGTGTGGCACATCCCTGGAATCTAGACATGTCAGTGACAATCTGAGTTTTCTCGAATGGAACAACATCTTGGGAGTTTCTCTCATTGTCGCTCTGATATTGTAACAGAAATTTGTTCAGAAATATCTTTAATTTTGGAAACGATTTTGCAATGACTGAGGCGAGGGCACTTTTCACAATTCGTACCAAGGATTTAAAAGCACGGCTAGAACGAGTGACGATGTGCCGTTCGAAAATATCGACGGTCTACGCTATCCAACGAACATTTCAACGCAGATGCAAGAAACTGAGAGTCATTGTTAGTGACGAGCACTTTCGGGATATCTTCCCGGATGGAGCACTTCCCCAAAGGATGGATGAAGAACGATGTGGTTGGTGTTGATGATAAAAACAATTCAAGGCATTTCGAGTATAAATCGATCATTACGACAGCGTGGTATCTGTTCACGAACGGACCGCAGAAATCGCGGTGAACACGTTGCCGTGGGGTGTAGTCTTCGGGCTTTGTGCAGACAAGCATCACAGTTCTTGGTTGTTGTACATATACCCGCATGTACTTCAGGTCACCAACACATCTGACGAGCCAATGACTCCCTCTTCTTCCACACCCTCAAGTGACGTTTTTGTAAATATTCCAAAACCGGAGTAGGTATGATCAACCGGTCACCACGACACAGTACGCTGTCAGATTGCACTCACAGTTCCTCTGAACTCAAAAAATCTATGACCACTTCTTTCCTGACGTCCGGTTTTCAGCCTTTCTTGATAGCACAAATCACCGAAGAGTCGTATTATCCGGTGTATCTTCGCAGCTCCCCCTGGACACAGGAGCGGCCGGTGATGTGAAATTACATCGTTCAGCTGCTGTTAATCATGAATATCTTGACAGGAAACTAGCACGCAGGATTGCTCTTCCAGGCCGGTGTGGGATGCTGCAATTGTACGCAACAAGGAAAATACTCGGTCGAAAATTGGTGTTCATTGTAGCTCAGGTTGGGCTTGTTCGGTGACTTTTGATCCCTGAGCTTGGCGTTTAGGTTCGCAAACGTTTCATCATCAGTCGAGGTGACATCATCAGTGCGCAAGTGGCGATCCCCGTGCTCATCTGTTTGTAGATGTGGGCCACCCCTTGGTTCGACGTTGACCCCTGAAAGGACCTTGACCTCAGCAAGTTACTAATTATAGAAAGGTGACCTTTGATATTACAGAGTGAATTTCTAAGTCAAGTAACTTGACCTTTATCAGCGCCCTCTTATTTAGCAGATTCGAGCTCTTGGAGTCTCTCCTGATATATACGTATATTTATATCAGTATACATTTATATGAACGTATCTATATATATACATTTTTCTTGGGGGAGGGAGGTTTTGTATATTTTTGTGCTGCCAAATCAGAGGGCACTGCTAAAGGTCAAGTTACTAAATTTAGAACTTCGCTCTGAAGGGCCAAAAGGTCAACTTTTCATGATTAGTAACTTGCTGAGGTCAAGATCCTTTCAGGGGTCAACGTCGAACCAAGGGGTGGCCCACATCTACAAACAGATGAGCACGGGGATCGCCACTTGCGCACTGATGATGTCACTTCGACTGATGATGAAACGTTTGCGAACCTAAACGCCAAGCTCAG
The DNA here is from genome assembly GCA_948099385.1 of Fasciola hepatica. NCBI lineage: Eukaryota > Metazoa > Platyhelminthes > Trematoda > Plagiorchiida > Fasciolidae > Fasciola > Fasciola hepatica. The sequence goes on from CANUEZ040000164.1 coordinate 3,379,381, forward strand.
GGATCAGAAGTCACTGAACAATACTCCATCGTTACATCATGGCAGCTGTGAGTTTGATAACGGACATATTTAGATCGAATGGGAATGGTAGCAATTGATGGTCTCTGACAATTGTGAACTTTGGCCCAAACAGGTAGCCATGGATACAGCCAGCACTTCTTTCATTGTTTGTGAGTATCTTCTGTCAGCAGCATTCAGAAGTCGAGCAATACAGATGATCAGGCATCTATCTTGTTCAAGCAGTGTGCCAATTCTAACCTCGAATGAGTCATTGGTTAGCACTGTTTGTTTGTATGGTGCCAATGGCTCTAACATGGGACGTTCAACTATGCTGTTGATGAGATCCTGCTAGACTCTCTCACATTGGTCAGTCCAATACCACACATTGGATGACTAAGCAACGAACAACGGCCACGCCTTTGTTGCGAAATTCAGTTTGAATCTGGAATAGTATTTGCGGACAACCCAGGATAGATCTCAAGTGTGCTTGGTTCTTCAGTGACTCCATTTCGGCAATAGGTGTGAAAGGATCAGGGTCTGGCTGGTATCCATTGGCGTTCACCATGAACCCAAAGAAAGTTCATTTCCCTGACATTGAACTTGCGTTTTGAAGGCTTGACCAGGACATTCTTGACTGTGAATATCTCCAGGGTCTGCCTTGAGCGATGATCATTGATTTGTCGGTTCAAGTAATCATGTACGCAATCAGGTAGTCTCACACGCGTGCACCACACTGACTGTCTATTGATTCATGCTTATTCGTTGCCACGATTAGTCACTCGTACGCACCTGGCGTCTGACTGCACCATGCATCCAGTCACGTTTCGCTACGTATCGGATGGCGTAGCTTAGCCTTGCGAATTGGACGTGCAGCTTGCTCCAGTTCTGTTTTCCGTACTTGCTTCGACGTGGACTCTGTGTTCTGCATTACTACTGATTCCTGAACAAAACAATCATATTCGTTCCTTGATGCTCCGCACACGATCACATTATCCGATATGCTATTACTCCGACCAGGCCTTCAGTCACCCTGTCAACGAAAGCCTGGAAAATACTCGACCAAACGTGCAAATCAAGAGGTGGAAAATTGTACTGAAACATCCCCCAGGGAATTTTGATGGTAGGAAGTGGCTTCAATTCCTGGAGCAGCTGAATTTGAGAGTATTTGCCAGCTAGATCAATCTTGGAAAAGTACTTTATGCCAAGCATGGATTTCATAAAGTCTTTCGGTCCCACAGTAGTCGTCGAGCGACTTCGTAGTCGTGGATTCAAAGTAGGTCTGCAGTCCTCAATATCGGAGTCGCCGAAGAAGACGAATTGACTTGGGTAGTCATACTATTCTGCACCGTTCGCCTCAATGCTTTCAGTACACCTCCACCTCGACCGTGAGATAGCACTTTCCGCTTGATTGACACCGGATCACCATGGGCTTTCAACCGTACCGGCACAACCATTATTCCACCACGACTGTTGGGGCATTGTATCACGAAAGAATCACAAGACCAGTGCGGATGGATGACGCTGCGTGACATGAAAAAGAGTGATTTTTAGCTTGTAATGCATTCAGTCCCAGAATAAAAGAACTGTCACCTGAAAATAGGAAGTGGACTGGAACGCATGTTTGCTGCTTGGATTGCACCATTAGCGTCGTTTCACCCAGCAGTGTGAGGTGGTGACCAGTTACACCCTGGATGCGTACCTCAGTGGGTTTTATGGTTGCCCAGGAATAAATCGTTTTCAACACGTACTCCGGAATAATAGACTCACAGTTCCTCGTATCTTCAACGAACTCATATTGAAATCCGCATTGAAATGAAAGCGTTTTCTATGAAAACAGATAGCTTTGGCCTGTGGTCTCAAGTGAGCATATAGGTTTGGTATTGTTGTGTGGCCAACCCATGTGTCATCGACATTCGCCCGTGATTCATTCCGGTCCAGTTGGTCTTGCGCTCGCGTGCGCAATGCTTGTCTCGCCCACGGTGTGCTTTGTTCCATTTTATCAATTGTTGTGTCTGGTTAAAGTCTCGCACACCACGCGGACAACCGAGCAATATTCCTCTCATGAGTGGACGTACGCCTGATTTGCCTTGATCTTCATGCTTTAGCGCCAGCAGTATTGACTTATCGATTTTGCTGTGTACTGATTGGTCTTACTCTTCCGCGCGTGACACCACAAGTAGTTTAATTCTTTATGCCAACTCACTTTTTTGCCGCTTACTCGCCGGCTACAGCCGGGTTTTGTGTTTACGCTCGTGCAAATGAATGCAATGCCAACGTTGCGTGTTCTTCTACTAACTACGGACCCAACACCAATCACATGCGGTTAGGCGCGCGTGTGACTGACATTGATTCTTTGTTCCTATCCACCTGATGCATTATCATGCTTGGGCTTGCCAGTGGACGATTCACTTGTTTGCCCGCTCGCCTGCTTACGCGTTTGTTCGCTGGCGCACTTATAAACGGATCTATTGCGTACTGTGTTCTCTGGATTTCGAACACAGCAGGTATCTCCGGTTTCGTTCTTTTCGGTCACCTCCATCATGTTTCACTTGAATACTCGGCACAGCTTTCGTATGTGAACAGCTCTATCAGATGAATGGTATACGGCTTAACGGAATCAACACGTTGAACACAAATGGGTTTCTCCGCGTGACATGTATCCGTCCACAGGTTTACGAGACACTGCAGCATCTGAATAGATTGACTGGTTGACTTATTTTTGGTGGCAAGGGCACAGGTGTATTGGATTCGGCGATTTTTGTTGAAATGTCTGAAAATGGTGTCTGAATATGAGTCAGCATATTGCTTCCAGATTCTGCGAGCCTCTGCAAAGTTCAGACTCTTCTATTTCAGCAAACGCCGCTGTAAAGTGATGTTATCGGTTCCGGCTATTACTCGATCACTTAGCATTTCCTCCAAACGATTTCTGTAATTGCAGCCCCGGCATCCTGTCGGTTTAATGGGAGAGTGAACTCTCAACAAGACAGGGTCTATTCTCGCACCAATGAACTGAATTTCGCTCCTTAGGTGGCCTGGAAACTGGTTGGTACAGCTTGATTCAGCGAAATTTCCTTCGGTTTATCGAACGGTATTCTTGCAGGCACATTAGGGTACGCCACGTTCTTTAACAACAAATACGACTCGTGGCCATCTGAAGTCAGAAATAAGACCGACTGATCTTGCCTGGCTCCTTTACGATCACTGAATCAGAGCGCGAGGCGTTCCACCCATTCTTCGATTTGTGATGCATTACTGTGCAGGTTCATGTGTTCTATGGTCAGTGATTCCATTCCGCGACTCCAAATGAGAACTGTATCTAACCAACCAATCGTACGTAACAGAATGGTTCGTCCACGGAATACGTGCACTGGGAAACCGTAAAACCAGACAAGAATAGTGGGAATGTGTTCTGTCAGATTTTGTTGGTGGTGACTGGTTTACATACAAAAGAATGCATGCAACTATTGGCAGATAACTGCTGGCCAATCAGAGAATGATTCCGCCGTATCTAGGTAATCTGAGTGTCAAGGTCCGACTTCTCATGATTGGTTTGATACTGGAGACAAAGCAGTAGCGTACTGGATCGCGTTAGAAGGCATTCGAATCAGTACAATCATCAACTAGGTCCATAATCTCAGCCGAAGATTGGTCAAGCTGTCTGGGGATAAGTCCGCGAGTTGGTCGAAGCTCATTGCCATGGCAGTATGTTAAGTCATTGGAATCAAGACACACCAGCGATGACTACTGTCTTCTCCATTTGAATAAAACAGCCGAGCTTCCCTTGTTAATCACATGCACGACGTTCCGGAAGTTGTCGAGGAATGCCTCCAGTTCAAGCAACGTTCTCGAATAGGCTGGTGCCAGTGCAGTTTTCACGGAGTGCATCAAGTTTTCTGCTGCACCATTAGACCACGGGTGGAGTGGCGCCGTTCGCAGATACCTACTGTTCTGTTCTATCCCGGTAGCTCTAGTAAGAAGGCTGTTCTGCCTTCAAACCAGCTCATTTTATTGGTATAAAATATATCGTTCATATAGGATATGTGATGATCATAGCCAAAACCATGCTCATTGGTCAACTTATAGACCCGGTTGACTAGTGTATTTGCTTGCACCTGGATTGATTTATTCGGCTCTGGTAGGTTCAGACGAATGTTAACGACTGATTGGTTCACTGATCACTTGATTGGCTCTACCACTGTCGGCGACTCTGGTCAGTCGATCATGTGCTATCTGTTTCACTGCCTCCGATCTTGCTTGATTCTGGATGGGCGATTGCATGCTGAACCAGGCCATCTATTGGCAATATGTTGAGCCCATTTCCTCAAGCCGACATCCAGTTTTGTGGAGCCAATTTTTCAACTTCGTCGCGCAGACCTGTGGCTCACCATCAGTAACCGGTATTGAGTTTGTGCAAACACGTATTGTAGTTCTTCCTTGTGGTGCAGATGTCCGAATCCAACTCTTGCCAGCAACAAATCCGTCGAATCAGTGGTTTGATTTTCTCCACACCCAGATGGCCTTCGAGCAGTCCATCTTTAATTAACTTACGCAGTGGAAAAGGAATGACAAGTCGGTCGCGTCGGCAAATGACTGCATCAGGTTGTATGCTGAATTCCTCACGCAGCACAAAGAATTGAGGATACTTCCGCTTTATTGTGTTCCGTATTCGGTAAGCAGAAGAAAGGCACTCATGTACGAATGAACGTGTATTCAGTACCAACATACGGTGAACGCAATTACAAGCATATAAATGAAAATGTAAACGCGTAGACACGTGCGTGAGTCACAGCTGTATGCAAGTGAAAGCGTAAGTCGAGCTTGCAGTCGGATTTGACCAGTAGGGCCATCCAGCACACGGTACGATTCGATTGGTCAGTGCAGTTCGGGATGAAATACGTCTAACGTCAACTGTGTACGTTCATGAACCACTGCAGGCGTGTGTGCGTGTGCGGGAGGAATTCGGATCAAACGTGCACAGTGTGAGTGTGCGTGTGAGAATTTCAGTGTGAACACGACTTTTCAAGTCGCACACAACGCTCTTCACCTGGGGTTTCCAGCCCTCCTTGGCCGACGAAATCAAGGATGAGTAGCAGCCTTTCGTCTGCTTCTTCAGTTCTGCCCTCGATACTGGCGCGACCGGTGCAATAGAACGGCACTGTTCTGCCGCGGCGAACCGCAAGCACCTCCATGAGAAGTCTGCTTAGGGGGTTATCTTGTCGGATCAATGTAGAATATCGTAATTATGGGCAGCCAAGATAATGTTTCATCACTGAATCACAGCAGCCGTCGATTCGGAGATGGATTTGTCAGCACAGAAAACGACCAAAGCCTCTTTTTGCGTCTAAGATAAACCCCGCTGAAGATACGATTATTAGACATCCATCTTGTTTCGGGATCGGTCCAATCCCCGCTTCGGATGCATCGGTGATGAATACGATTTGTTTAGACGGTACGAATGGGACTAGTACTGGTCGGTCAACAATAAGTTGCATAAGATCGCATTGTTTCTCCTCATACCGCTCGTCCCACTGCTACATATCGGGCGACTGGGCCAACGACAGTGGTTAGGCTCGTGTTGCTAAGTTTGAACTGAATCAGGAATATAACTGCAGGCACACCATGATTGATCACAAGTGCGCCTGATTCCCAGGTGACTCAATTCCGATTGGTAGTTGGACACGATCTGGATCCGGTTGGTATCCGTTTGAACTAACGGTCAAACCGAGGGAATTCAGTACGGTGACACCGAATTTGCACTTGGTGGCTTTGACCAATAAGTATCATTCCAAAAACCTTTACAACCGCTGTTGCAATCGGTGATCATCTTCTTCCTTCGTGGATCCGAAAACTAGCAAGTCGTCCTGATTCGCAATCACTCCATGGGTATCTTGAATACCTCGTCAATTGAGGGCTGGAACATCCCGGACGGCACGTTGTCTGAATGTTAGGAAACTTTAGTGGAACTTGCCCCACGGACTGTTGATGGTTGTTAGTGGTTTGGATTCTGTGTGCAGTATAATTCGCAAATTTCCATCAGTCAGGTCAATTATTGAGCTGAGCATGGATTTTATGAAGTCCTCCGACTCCACAGTAGTTAGTGCGCTTCTCCGTTACCACGGACTGAGAGTCAGTTGGTAAGCACCGAAAATTCGAGGTGTTTGTTCGTCGCTCAAGTGGATGAAATTACACGCGTAAAGACACCGTCTTGTTCCATCTTGGTAATCACCTTGAAAACATCCTCTCTCCGGCCCTACGACAATACTCTTCGCTTCAGGGACACCGGGTAACCGTTAACTCACAAATTCGTGGATTCGAGCTCCATGCCAACTTTGTTGATGGAACACTTAACAATCGAATTCTGGAGAAAAAAGTGATTTACCGGATTCTGGGATGATATCTGGGGGGTTGCTGAATGGTCCAATGTCCGCAGGGCCTTCAAGCCCAGGATCGATGGACTGTTTACTGAAATCAGGAATCGGGCCGTAAATTACTTACTTTTAGACCGAACCATTGATGGAGTTTCGCCCAGCGGTGAAAAACGATAACCAGTAACACCGTAGAATGACACATCAGTGGGTCGGATAAACACACTAGGCTGGATCACGTGGAACACTGATTTGGGAATGACGTACTCGCGGTTATTTGTATCCACAATGAAGTGATGCCGCAAGCCACAATGGAATTGGACAGCTTTGTACAGGTTTGGTTGGAATCACTCGCGATTTCCAAAGTGAACACCGGATTGGCATTATTCTTAGAATCATCAGGGGTCGCATTCGTCCACTTCATCGGGATTGGTGCACTCGTTGCACATTTGATCAGTCTTCCCACAGGAATGGCATGCTGCATCACGGAATCGGCAGGTTGGACGGAGATGGAATTCTCCGCACGAGGAGCAACAATTCAGCTACGCTGGTTTGCGTCCAGGAGTCGTTTTGTCGGTATGCTTTCAGGATCAGCCGAGGTTGTTGGCTTCGACTGAGGTATTGATGTGTGCTGCCTGGTTTGCGGGACTGAATCTGTTGGTAGTTCACCATGGAATTTTCAGTCATCGCTTCAGAGAAGTCATCGGATTGCTCGCGTATTACCTGGACCCCAGAGAACATCAGGTTTGGTTTCAACAACAGCTTGATTTCCAGCTCCAGAAAATTCAAGCCAGCAATTATTCGATGACGCAGTTCAGTCTCCGACTGATCCCCAAAGTTGCATCTCTCAGCCTTCACCTGCATCATGATGATCAATCCACAGAATTTCATACTGGGACTCCGGACAAGCCAACGCAATTTGGCCATCTCTGTCGCCTAGAAAATGACCGGAATAACGCGACCCAGTAGCACAGCTTGCAGCTCTTCGAATGTAATTGAAGCAGTGGCTCTCTCTGCATTAATGAGTAAAGTGAGCGGCAGCCAGCTGCCAAGAAAAAAACAGCCTGATTCTCCATGTTCATATCCTTGCATATAGTGCACCATAGCTCGAATAGTTCAATCCATTCCTCAGTTTCGGATGCACCATCATGCAGATTCGGCTCCTTAGTACTAGGCAGCTCCACGATGCGATGCCAGTTGTACTATTCATAATATTCAGATTGATAGAAAGTTTTGAAGCACTTCTTCGTAGAACTACGCTAAGCGAAATAGCGAGAAGGCCATTGCTGTGAAATCATACGCTATTCTTGCTGCAGAACTGATTTGTATAAATGTTATATCGGAAAAATAACAAGTAGATCAAAAGTCATCCAGTCACAGTGAGCTTTTTTGGTCCTGTTAGAAGTGATTCTGATCTGCTGGAGCTCCTGAGCGTATGTAGCTAAGAAGCTGTGCTGGGCAGTGCCCTTGAAATGCTGGCTGAATCCCCATAGTAGTGCACCAGGTTTCGCGTCAAGAACAGGAATCCACCAATAAGACAGCCTCAACTTGATAACTGGGTCATCCTCGTGCAACCGGGCAGCTTCGTGAATAGTCAGCACATTGCCAGCCAATGCTGTCCCATATATAGTTGCAGATGTCAACGAGTGTATTTAGAGTAAATGATTGTGATTTCGATTTCCGCATTTCTAGATTCGTTCTTGGAACGACCTATTTCAGTGCATGTAATACTGCGTTATGCAATTCATCGTGCAGTATCAACGCTCGGACTAGCATTGAAAACCACGGAAAAACTGCACAACTGTTTCATCGAGCTTATTAGGAATCACCAGAAGTTCATGTACACCAAGCCCCCACTAAGACTCGAACCCGTCGTTGACGATTATGAGTCGAACACCTAGTTGCCAAGCCATCCACACACGATATTTCCGTCCAGCCCTAATAACGCAGAAAGATACAAAAGTTAAGTGTATTTATCGAGGTTCCGTTTTGTCACGAAGCGATATGAGTATCCGTACTACCATAGGATAAATTTCTAGAGTGACTCAGGGGGACGAATGCGTTGATATGAACAGGGTTTCTGTGAGAAAATAAGAATACCTCGGGATTGAGAAAGTAAATTCTAATGGAATCCACGTATAATTTCGGTCGATAATTTGTTCGCTGTTTTTTACCTAGATCATCGTTCAACACAGGGCTATGTCCGCATAAGCCTTAACTCTCATTGGTTGTTGGTTGCTTCTGTAATTTTATTGTAGACCTTGTTTCCTATTGGTTACTACACATCCATACTCATGGCAGTTGGTCGGGATCGGAATACAGCTTACTACTTACAGTGTGGTCATTCTTAGTGTTGCTTTTGTGTGCCTTTTCAGGAACAGAACAAAACCCCTAACTTTGGCAATGGAAGTGGGACATTGTACCATCAATAATGGTACCTCGTTTTACAAAAGTCCATGTGGTGAGACTGAGTGGCGAATTTCCGGCGTTACAGTTCCACTCGAAAAGTACCTGTCATAAATCACACCGTCGTAAGGCTTCAGCTTAATAAAAATGAACAGTTGGAGATAATTTAATTTTGTTAGCTGACTGTCCTTTGGACTCCACCTTTCACGCACAAACCTCAGGTCATGGGACCAACCCCGCACCTGAAAGTAACAGACTGCAGTTTCGCTCTTGTTAGAGCTCATCAGCGGTGCCTATCCAGGGCTTGAACCCGGGCCTTCCTACCTCGAAGGCGCGTGTTTTACCACTGCGCCACCCCGCTCCCGTGCAGCCTAATCCGAATGACCGAAGTAAGGTTGTTCAGACGTCGTTATCTGTGATAGCCAGAAATGCCCGACAGCTAGAATGGAGACACGATATCTGTCCCGTTAATTCCAAGCGTATGGCTCCCACCAAATCAGGTCTTCTCCACCGGATGGGCCATTGTACACACTTTCAAACCCGTTTCGCATTTGGTGTGCATATGTCTCACAATTACTTGCGAGTAGTAAACGATAAATTATTTTTTCCCGAGAGTTTACGAATCCCGCGGGCTACTTCAGAAAAATACTTTCGACGTAAAAAGGAATTACCCAATACCTAGGTAGATTGGTAGACGTTTTTATTGTAGGTAACAAGGTAGAAAACCACGAATGATTAGCTGGTTACAACGGGTTTTCAACTGTTTTCCTGTCTCTACCGTCTTAGCGCTGTCGACAGGTGGATGACGCGTTGGGGGTATTCATTCCTGCTGGTTATATCTCGGAGTTTGCTGACATGATCCACCACAGTGACACTCCGGTTTCTAATTACACACAACAGCATATATGACAGATGCCAAACCTTTTTCCCGTTCAAAGGAAGCTCGGTGTTTTGTCGGTCTATTTATGCACTCAAATGTGTTACGTCTAAAGGTCAAACGATAACTGCCACTTAATTTGTCCCGACAAACACATTAGGAAGGTCAATAACCGCCCCATTAGGAAACTGAACCAGGCCATTCCATCTCGGATGGTTAGGTGTGTTGTGCGTCTTATCAATCGCGATTGAACTGCACATCTCTAACATGAATGGATTCTTGAAACTTGAACTTTTGCTGGAATATCGATGTTTAGGTGCATCTTACTGATCAATCCAGTGTTTACAGATCTCATCCCCGACGTCCTTAGCAGCAACAGAACTCGGAGGGACAGCTTACCTCCACTTGGTGAAGTAATTCACAGGAAGCAAAAGGCAGTTATTACCATGTGGCAAAAATTCCAGAGACCCAACCAAAACCTCACCAACTATTTCGTTTGAATATCCAACTCATCTGGGACGCAGATGAAAGCGTTGTATGGTACTCGAGTTTATGAAACTGCCCAACGCTCGCACGCTGATAAAGTCACAAAAATCGAACTCGAGTTGCCTGTTCTAATTCATTGGCATCAGCATGATGTAGATTTGTGTGTAAAGATGTTAGGAGTTTCTGTATTGTGGAACGAGGAACGATTAATTTTGCTGGATAAATCGGACTGAACCGGGAGATCAAAATACTATCCACAATGTGTTGTGTTCAGAAGTAGGCTGGCAGTAGAATGGCACTTGTATTGGACGAAGTACACAATGACTGTACTGGCGGAAACACGTAGAAATCCGAGCTATGCAATTAAGTGGAAAATAGAGTCGACACAGTCGATTTGTACGAACAGGGATATGATTAGTCTGTTCGTAATATGACCTTCAGTCGTGCGTGCTGATGGTGCGTTCGTACCTGTGACTCGAGTGATGGGGCGATCACGTGCGTCGACCGCGTAGGCATGATTAACACAAAGTAGATGCAATACAATGTAGGGATGATCTCAGATGCTCAGAATGGCTCAGAAGGACTAACTACGATGGGTGTGCTTGAGCCGCTTGAGGGTAAATATCAGCTTCTTAGCCGAAGAAGAAGAGTTACGGGAAACCTACCAACAAGTAACCAACTCTGGCTTTATTTCCCCCGTCTGATACAATTTAGCGGCAGCCATTTCTTTACCCTCATACGGTAACCACCGTCTTGCTTACATTTTGTGGCTAGTGCCATAGCTACTGGCTTCAAACCGACAGGATATAAATAGCCATGAATTAGATAAGCCTATAGAGTTACGCAAGTATTGATCACATCACCCTTGCTTGGATAAACTCAACTCGGTTGACGTTGAAGCGCTTGAAGCCTAAAGGCTCGATCAGACTCCATGAGCCGCCAAACAGATCGACCCGAACAGCAAGAAATAACGACCTTCTCGATCCGTCTATGTAAATAAGCGTGTGATGTTAACCTAGTGTTTCATGCGACTTTCTGTGGATTTCCATGTTTTCTCAAGCGGAGACTGACTATACAGAACCGAAGAACTGTAGAGATTCATCAGCAATCCCACATGACACGGCCTAGTGCAGCTTCATGGCTGCATACGCCGGGGAGCTCCGACCAATCATAATCACCGGGAAAAAGCACAACAAAAACTCGCTGCGATTGGTCGGCATGTGGTCTACCAATTATTTTATTTGATTTAGCATATCTGTACAAATTTATTCTGGGCTAAAATTAAAGTTAAATTCGGCAGCTATGACGTTCTTCCTATTTCGGTTTGTGTAGTACTGGATTTGAACGATTTCGACGTTTTCCGCAAGTTCGAACATTGCAAATAGTACAGGAACATATAACGTAGACAAATGCGTAAGCAGTGTTCAACAGTCAAGAGTAGGGTGTACATTGAATAAGGGTCTGAACAATGATGCGATTCATTACCTTTGGTCGCGCGTGATGGTAGTGCGTACGTACTCATGACACGAGCAATGGGGCGATCGTGCGTCTAGGCACGCTTGCGCATGAATAACTGCTGCAAACTAGGACACAACACTTAACAGCGATGCCCACCCACCGAGTACTGACTGAGATTCGGACAAGGAATATATGTTTGTGGGCCACACATACCAGGTTATCCGGAGGGGCTCCCAACGGTTCGTAGAACAAATGGGGCTAGACAGTGACTAGCTTTAAACGCTACCAACCCATCAACCGTGCACCTTACTTTCCTACTGGTACTTTTCGACTAGTTGGGTTGTTGCTCATAACTGGTGGTTAGTTCCCATCATATATCAATCGCGCTTTGACTGTCAGTGAGTTCAAACTTTTATCTAATTTACCTATTCAGCTTTGTTCGATTTCATGGTTAGGTGTTTTGGTATCTTGTACATTTCGCATACTCTACCTTTTCCAATGATTCTAAATATTGGTATTGTTCGTAGCTCATGTTGATGGTTTGTATCCGTTGGTGATCACTGAGTCCTTAGGGACAACCCCCATCTGCGCACTGATGATTTCACCTCGACTGATGATGAAACATTTGCTACCCAAAATCTAAGCTCAGCGATCACCAACGGATACACTACCATTCTACCATTTCTTTCTCACTGTATTGTACACAAATTTTTATTGTTCTATCAAATGAATAAAGACACATTTTCAAAGCACCCGCAAGTGGTTACGGCGTGTCGTTCTCTCTATGTTGCTTGTGAGCGTTGTGCGGCTTGTGGCAATAAGAACCGGACACATACAATCTCAACCCCGTTTTTAGAGCACCTACCGCGACTCGACAACCAACACTGGAATTGTTGAGATCCATTCAAACGACGTAAAACAGCCTGACCGGAAGCTGCATCGAACCAACCATGAGGAGCAATTTTGTGTGGCCGATTTGATATCGATCTACTGCACATTGTGGACAAACTATGAGTCACCTTTTTTACTGTTCCCGTTGAGCCGTATCTCTGTACACTAGGATTTGTTAACAATTCATTTTTCTCCTATCATTATCGAGCCGCCTCATAATTGGTAAGCGCGATGTGATTCACCTAGAACTCCCGCGGTTGCTCCCAAGTTTTTTTTTTTATACCTACCATGATTGATTATTAATTTTTGCATCCTTTTCTCATGGGTCCTACAGTAAAACCGGACGATAATACCGACTTTTAGGGTAGCACCAACAGCATTTCAATAAAGCCCTCCACTTTTGGCTCTTCGAATCCCCGTGTATGGTTTATTCAGACTGAGGCTTATTTCCACTTCCACCCGACACGCGAAGAGTGGTCACAGAAGTGTATGCGTGTTTCGGAGACACAGCATGCGTCTATTTTAAAAGTGTGTAGAGTTTTAGCGAGGGCTGCCTCTTGCCCTATTTAACATGGTGTGCGGACTTGAAAATCAGCCAAGTAAGTTGAACATTTAGACTTAAGGGTACGTTCGATTTATAGCCAACTCCTGAACTAATGCTGCCATTACAGCCGCAATTACCCGTAGTATTTTGCATCGACCTTGAATTAAAAGAAGGAAAATTGGTAAGGCCCTTTACAGGAAAGATACTGGAGGTTTCTGGGCAAATAGTACTTCGCGGCTTCGCAGACTGCAGAAGGGGTTTTTCTTTAGGAACCCTAACCAGTGCCTTTGACTCAAAAGTCTGACCCACAAGGCAGTTGGCGTTAACCCAACACGGGAGCGTGACCGAAGAACCCGTGAAGGAACTTCTTCTGGTCTGTCACGTGAGACCTGATTTCTGTATACTTTTTGTCTTGTCTTCGCTGGTGCTTTGTAATCGATCCTTTTTTCGGATTCAGCCCTTAGCCCCATGCACCCAATGGAAAAAGCTGAACGTGGACGGGGCAGCATCCTTTTGGCCGGAGGCTTCCCAGCTTCTGCAGGCCATAGCTGACCAAAGATGTGCAAGACTTCTCCCATCGTCGAGAAAAATCACAGTTACTTCACTTCTACGTGCATTTAGTGGAGGTTTTTTGACCGGTAAACTGTTTCTCTCCGTGTTTATTCGTTGCAGTGTTTTCCCCAGGGGCATAGTGAATAGAACCAGATGTTACCCATCAACTGGTTTTGAGAGTGGACTTTGTCTGGCCCCTACCCATTAACCTGTCAGGCCTGACTGCATCTTCGGTTTAAGGAAGCCATCAAGCATAGATCTGTGGTTGATGGAGCCACGCAAGCTATTACGCCTAGCCAAGGTGCAGTCTCGTCGTGATGGCACCGAAATAGCCTCCGAAGTGATAGACCCAATAGCCCCAAAGCCAGTCGGTTCTCCGTATGACAAGCTCAAAGCTGCAGTAATAAAGGTAATGACCTCGTCGGATGAAGCTCATCTACAACAATTGTTGGCTGGCGCGGAGTTAGGCGACCGCACTCCGTCGCAACTCCTGCTTTATATGCGTCCTCTTGACGAACAACGTCGGGTCAGTGAAACATTACTCCGACAGCTGTGGACGAACAGACTACCGGTTAACGCCAGAACCATCTTGTCAGCACAAGCTGCTGACACCCCAATGGAAAGACTGGCTGAAACAGCAGATAAAATACACGAGTGTTTTTTTCATACTAACCGTGAATCACGTGGATGCCACACCTACCACAGCGGATCTGCTCGATGGTCTTACACAGCAGTTGCGTGAGACGAGACTTCAGATCGACGCTCTCAGCAGTTCCAAAAACGCGCCGTCAATCACAATCCAGCCCCACTTCTCGCTGCAAGCGTACAGCCGACCAAACCGAAGTTCATGTATGTTTCTGTCATCGTCGGTTCGGTGGAATTTCGCGGAAGTGCACTCGGCTGTGCGCATACCAGACCTCGCACGTAAATGCCCCACTGACTCAAGGAAAGGGCCGAGCCAGCCATTAATGGCGACAGCTATAGCTGACCAGTCGGAAAGTCGCCTGTTCTTCGTATATGATAAATCAACCAACCTCAGGTTCCTTGTCGATACTGGTGTCGAAGTCAGCATTATCTCACCTTCTCGTGACCCACCCCCCTCTAGCCATCGCCTTTCACATTGCAGGCGGCAAACAACCCTGCCATTCCCACCTGTGATGAAAAACTGATCACTCTAGATTTCGGTCTTCAACGATGCTTTCCATGGATTTTCACAATCGCTTATGTCAGTCACCTCATTTCGGGCATCGACTTTCTAACACGACTTGGTCTAGTGGTTGATTTGAAACACACGACTGTGCGCGATAGTGCCACTGCATTGTCGGTCCAAGGCAAAGCCGCAAACGTGAATTCAATCGGTCTCTGCGCGCTTTTGACAACATCGGGCACTGACGCGTCTTTACTGTCCAAATTTGCTCAAATCACTCGCCCCATCTGCGAAAACTCGTAACCAACACATGGCGTAGTTTATCGTATCACAACGAAAGGGCCCTTTACTGCTGCCTGCCCTAGACGCCTCACTTCGGAGAATCTGAAGATAACGAAAGCTGAGTTTGAACATGTCAGCCTTTAGCACTATCCGTCCTTCGAATAGCCCATGGGCTTCACCACTACACATGGCCCCCAAATCAATTCCCGGTGATTGGAGCTTGTGCGGTGGCTATCGGGCACTGAACAACGCTACGATCTCTGATCGCTATCCTATTCCCAACATCCATGGTTTTTCTCTTGGCTGGTTGGGCAAAATGTTTCCTCAAAAATCGATCTGGTCAAAGCTTACTACCAAATTCCGATGGCCCTAGAGAATATACCAAAACTGCCATTATCACATCATTCGGTCTGTTTGAAGTCCTTCGCATGCTTTTCGGTTTCAGAAACGTGGCACTAGCATTCCAGCAACTCGTGGACCAAGTTCTCCGAGGTCTCGACTTGTGTTCGCTTATATTGATGATATTCTGGTCGCCAGTAGAGACAAAGCTGAACACTTCCGTCATCTGAAAGATGTTTTCCGGTGACTCTCAATCAGTGGTATTTCCATCAATACAGCCATGTGTATTTTTAAGTTCCTAATCTCGACATTCTGGGACACCGCATTGACAGTCGAGTTATAACACTATTGCCAGAGAAAATGTGTGCCATCGCCGACTACTCGCTTCCAGAATCCATAAAGGGATTGTGCAGGTTCCTTGGGATCGTAAATTATTATCACAGTTTCACCTCCAACTGCGCAGACGTTTCAAAACCTCTCACAGGCCTACTCCTAGGCAATTTGACAAAAATCATCTTCACGGAGGCTTCCAAGGAGGCAATTGCAAATGTGAAATCCGTCTTGTCACATGTCACTTCCCTGGAGCTTTTGAAGTCTGACCGTGAATCCACTCTTGTGCTGAAGACTGATGTTTCCCAGACAGCAGTTGGTGATGTTTTACAACAAGTTGACAACAACGGCCCCGAGCCTTCATGTTTTTTCTCCCGGAAATTACAGCCTGCTCAGATTCGATGCAGTACCTTCGGTAGGGAGTTGCTAGCTATCTATCTTGCAGCGAAACACTTTCGGTATGTGCTCGAAGGTAGCCCTTTCAACATCTTCACAGTCCACAAACCATTGGTGTATGCATTCCAAAATGTCACGGATCGTTACTCGCCGAGGGAGATCAGGCAGTTAGACCACTTTTTACAATTTTCGACGGATATACGGCACATATCTGGTTCCGATGACGTTGTGGCTGATTCGTTGTCTCGTGCACGTATCAATCATATGTCGTCATCCCCACCTGATTTTGCGAATATAGCCGCCACACAACGATCCGACGGTGAGTTTCAACAGCTTTGTTCTCAACCTCGTTTAAAATTTGTTGAGTAACCTGTGTTTAAAACTGACACGACCATTTTATATGATGCTTTAACAAATAAACCTCGCCCGTAAGTCCCTCGTGCTTTTCTGCGGGCCATTTTTAATCACTTTTACTCAGTTTCACACCCCGTTGTTCGTTTTTGCGTGAAACTCATCACTGATGATTTCATTTGGCCTAACATGCACAAGGACGTTCGCTTTTGGGTAAAGTAGTGTTTACCGTGTCAACTTTCTAAGGTTCATCACCATGCGGTCAATGCACCCGGTATGTTTGCTCTGCCTGACAGTCTTTTTAAGCACGTCCACATTGACTTAGTAGACCCTCTTCCTCCTTCCAATAGCTTTACTTACATTTTGACATGTGTTGATCGTTTCACCCGCTGATCCCATGCTGTTCCCGTCGAAGACTTTTCTGCTGAAAGGGTTTCACGAACTTTCACAGGCACTTGGGTGGTTTCTTTCGGAATGTCTGCTACTATTACTTTCGACCGCGGTGCGTAATTCACATCCACACTGTTCCATGATCTCCCAGTGAAGTGTTTGATCATTGATGGGTTATTTGGGTCACGAGTTGCCCCATTTTGTCAGGGTATGCTTGCTGCTACGTAACCTGCTTCTAACTGTGATAGGTTTTTTTTGGCCACAACCGAGGTCATAATATAAGTTTTCCCTCTGTGCAAGAGGGTGGTTGTTCACTGATGAAAGAATTTCTGGACCGCATCGTGGGAAGGTTCCGCCAACATTCTGAAAGAGTATCGCCGGTCAGCATAAATGAGATAAGCAGGCTCTGAGTGCAGGTTCCAATCCTGACTGTTTAACCCGACACACAACTTTCAAGTTGCAGGTGCCATATTGGTTTATTTGTATTATGCCCCGTACCAAAGCGAATTCAATGACTGCGATAGACTCCCGTCTCGGCAGGTCAAACGATAGTAGATAAATAAAATAGATAAAGGTAAACAAATTACCAGTTACTTCAAATGTTTTTTCAACAATTAGTGTATCTTTCGCAGTGTTCACCAAAATCATGGGAAAGAAATGAGTTCATCTACAATTTGCAAATCACTTCAACAAAAGATATCTGAAGATCAGCTTAATTCAATAAAAGCGTTTATGCGCCCGATATGGGGTGGATCATCAGCACACACAATATCCAGTGTAATTCAAAAGAAAATAGTATAGGGGTTTATTGGAATGTGGAGAGGAAGGGGTGTAAGCGAAGTGAGGCAGTAAATATATTAAATTATCGATCAAATGGAACAGTGAGATCATTGATTACTAGCCGTGGTCTACAAGTAGACGAACAAGATAAGGGATATGGATATTTCTGTATGCAGACGGGACTGAAGTACCTATTCCAAATTCTGTGCTAGTGGAATAGTAAGAGAGGACTTAAGAGGATATGAAGTGAAGGCAATGACTGATGTTAGATAATAATTCATTAACGAATTTATCACAAGCATCAAAATGCTTTCTAATGATGAAGTCACTGGTGCTGCAACGTGAAAGCAATTTAAGTAACTTGGTGACAATGTGAAAGTCTTTCGCAGGAAAAACTATAGAGAAAAATTAAAGCCAAAGAGGGAGATTACGATGGTTTATAGACTGAAGTATGAAGTGTATTGCGTGAAGAAAACTGGAAATACTCAAGGAATTTAAAGCTGTATCCCCATCAAACCCATTCATTTATTTTGCATTATCTTTGACTAATCAATTGTTTAATGGTTTTATTGCATGTTTTCGCACGAGTGGATTGTTTTTCATGAGTTTCCGACTGTGCTTATGCCACACTTGGCAGCTGGATATATAGGCCATCCGAAGTCCACAGATAGACGCTGATTATGCAAAAACTGGTCTTTTCAGGTATTTCAGGTGTGCCGTGGCAGGATGGGAGAGATTCAATACGGAGATCGTGAAATAGTTAGCCGACTTTGTTGCTCGCTGAAATATCACTAGTGTGGTATGCGGTACCAATGCGAATTCTACCTGATGGTGAATACCGCATCAAGATCTGATTCGATACGTTGACTTTAGACCGATACCTTTTGTGTGTCGTAGCTGGGACCTATTTTAGTCGACTTGCGTTCTTGTTTTTGCTTGCTTTATTTTATCTTTTTTAGCAACTTTCCCCAGTGTATTTTGAGTTACTTTTTAACCAATGATTACAGTTTGGAAATCACTGCTTTGTTCGTAACCAAGTGGATGAATTCTGAATGAAGTTCAACGAAATCCTGTTGAAGAGTTTGATTATAGGGTCACGTGCTGACTTTGCCTGAGCAATAAAGAATATGATCTATTTGTGATATGTATAAAGCCCTTGATCTGGCCTTGTAGTTCAGCTGGCAGAGCGCAGCAAGTGTCGAAGTTCGCAGAAATTCCAAGACCGAGTTCGAATCCAACGAGGTAGAAAACTTGACTTTTCAGTAGTTTCAAAACTTGGATGTCTGTTTTTTTCGACTTTTCAGACAGTCACGTGATCAGAGAGATGAGGTTGTAAAAAGCTCAACTTAGATTCCAGTGATGGTATATCAGTGTGCTGCAGGCATCATAAGATGTGTCTCTTTTTTGCTAAAGAAGAACTAAACTTGCTTTCATCTTGTCTGATGACTGAGTGCACCGAACCTCGGGTCTTGTATCAGTGAGGAATGATGAAAACTAGTGGGATGCCGGGGAATTTCAAATCTGATTGGAGAGGCTGATTTGCATCTTCTTTGTATGTCTTTATAGGGGTCATCAAGTAAAAAGGCTGAACTATTGAAAGTTCAGCGTGCCGGTCCATGAAGCAAACAACAACGTACACAAGTGATGGATATCTACAATCACGGACCGGTCAAAACTTCCATGCACAACCGAATACGAGACTATAGTGAGAATCCACAGAGCAAAGAGTACAGCACCAACTGACAGAAAGAGCTCATCACAGCATGCAACACACTGAAGATCGGTTAAGGAATAAAGTTGAAACAGTGCCGACGATGTAGTTGATGTGGCCCAGAAAGGAAGGATACAGTGATTCTGCAAAAGTATGTTCAGTGTAAGAGTCAGGATAACTTCTCTAAGTCTGACAAGGATTCCTGAATAGCGAAATTTATGATGCGGTTTCGTCACTTTAGCATCCGTAAATCCTAGAGGCATGTTCACCTAAAACCCTCAGTTTCACTGCTCTATGGATTATTAAAATTTCAGTTTTTTCTTTCTTCCTGACATTTGTACGCAGTGACTATCAAACGATCAGTCATTCGGTAACTACACTGAATTTATTATTGAAAATCATGGAAGCACTATGCAACCCTTCCACCCTTGTCACGAATCATCAGCAGTGTACATCCATGGAATGACCATTTAGACTTCAACACGGGGTCAACGATCGTGAGTCGAACACCTAGTCATCAAGCTATCCGGGTTAGCTATCAATGATCTATTTAACATCTACACTACATGATGCAGCACCCTTCCGTTGCAAGCTTTCCAAGGTTCACGACCCCATTGATGACTTGCTTATTCGTTGATATAAACTGAGGATTCTACTGGATTTGGAGCAGTCTGACATATCGGTCTCCAGATTATTACATTTTGAATTAAGATTTACATGTGTTGTCCAAAACCTAATAACATTATTTTCCTCTAGAATCATTTTTCGTTTATGTAATGTCTATATTATAGCACAAGTTAGAGTTAAGATAAAGCTTAACTCATTATTGCTTAATTTAGAGCAAAGCCTATTCGTAGACAGCCGGAATTGAGGAATTTTGGTTTTCATCGCGAAATTGTACGGAGCTTGGGTGACAAGAATTAACAAAATTTCTAATACTACTATGTTCGAGTTAGTATTTATGATCGATGAATAACTGGTGATATTCCCAGTGTGTCTTTTGTTGGACACTTATTTTATGTGGAACTTATTTACTTTGCCATTGCAATAGGTGAATTCGTTGTGTTTCACGAACATAACACATTTACCCACTATAGTTTATACTCTCGTAGTTTTATTGCGTCACATATTTTTCAATATTGCATTTTTACGATGTATTCTTATTGGAACAAGTGGTCACGTTAGTTGTGCATGCACACATGCGATACAGTCTGTTCGCTGGTGTGCAGAAATCCAGGACATTCTGATTGGCTTATCCTCTCGGAAAGAGGGAAACCAATCAAGTGTTAGGTTTACTGTCTACCAATGCGGTTCGAGTAGGAAACAACAAACACATCGATTTCGGTCCTCAATTGTAGTTCATATGTTAGCTGACTTTGCTTATGACCATTTGTCCGGTTCCAGCCGGGCAAAATTTCAACAGTGTGCGAACAGTTTTACACCATGCCACTTTATACGCCGACTAATATGTGTGAACTATACGAGAAAGAAGAAATGTCCGCAATAGCTACAATAGTCTCATCAAGTTTGCTCACCATATTGTGCGTCCTCGGGGTGATTGGAAATATACTTGTCATTGTAGTCTACTGTGTACGTCCTACCCGGTCATCGTCAAATCGACCATTCATAGTAATCACACAACCGAATGGTCAAAATATACCAGAGGTAGTCCGTGAAAGTAATCTGATGAGTAATCAGGCGCCATCTGTACCGATTATGTGTGAATCACCCTCCTCTTTTAAGTCAGTCTCACGAAGGCAACGCTCAAATTCGATGCAAACACGTCTTATTTTATTGTTGGCCGTAGTTGATCTTGGAACTTGTGTCCTTATTCTTCCATGGGATATATTGCGTTCAGTTCGATTCGCCGTGAGTACACTTCATGAAAACGATACACTTTTGGGTAATCCAGAAAGTTTTCTTGAATATAATAGTTATTCCGGAAACTTGTTTAGAGAATTTTTTGCATTTATTTGGTTCAATCATGCAATGACTGAAATACTGCGTCTACTGCGTAATGTCGCATTTGCATGTGAGGGTAGTATTCTGGCCGGAATTGCTGTGGAACGTTACATGACCGTGGTGGGAATTGGTCAGCCACTATGGGTAGACTGTTTGCGCAAGTCAAAGTGTGCACAATGTTCCCGCCGTTGTACGAAACGTAAACAAGAAATGACAACCGTGGAATTTGAGAAGACTTCTCAGCTTCCAACAACCGATCATTACTGGACTGAGGAGAATGGTACCCGATCTGACTGGTTCAAAGTTGACACAGACCAGATGAGTACAGCTCACACCTCCGTAAACTTTCACTGGTCCTCGCAGAGCGTCAACAGACGGCGTTGTTTATCAGGTGACCAATGCGGATGTCACATGTTGTGTTCAGGTGGACTATCTCGCTGTTTTAAGGGATGTTCAAAACAACCAGTCATATGGGGCATGATTCTCGGAGTTTGTCTCAGCGTGTTAGCCGTGGAATTATTGATTACTGTGTTTCATCTTCGAATCGGTGCATGCCAGTTGTCTAACAGTATACGAGAATATACGGACAAAAGTTACGTCACACTAACTCTAGTCTCATTTGTACTTGTTTGCTATTTGTATTTGTGTATTTTCATCACTGTGCGGCAGACAGATATACGTAAAAGGTGTTGGTCGAATAAATCCCAGACGATTACGCACGAGATGCGAGTTAGCAAGCCAATGACATCTACCAATGATCAGTGTGCAGCTGATACTCAGAATCCCGCCGATCTGGAATCACAAATAACGAGATCTACTGAGTCCAGGACTCCATTTGAAATGGCTCGAGCTTATAAGTATGTCAGTTTTGCAGCCATACCACGTGGACTGATAGATTCACTTGAAGACACAGCTACAAATACTGAGCTTTTCCGGGTACCGACTCGCTTCCGATCGTTGATTGCGATTTCAGCAGCAGCAGTAGCACCACCTTCAACGCCACTGACAACAACAACAACAACAACAACAACAACAACAACAACAACAACAACAACAACAACGACAACAACAACAACAAGAATGTCACCAAAAGGAATAACTCTGAAGACTAAACGAGCAAAACATCCGTTTCTTCGCAGTCGACGCACCGGAATGATGTTATTCACGTCAACAGTTGTGTTTTATGCCACACTTTTTCCATTACTTTGGGTTCATTTGAAGTGGTGGTCGGAAGATATTGATCCAGGATCGCATGAAAATCAAGGACATTCAGGGATGGCGGTACATCACGAATTTTATTATGTGAACAATGCCATCAACGTGTTCATCTATTCTCTACTCAACAACCGATTTCGTGAACGACTGCAAATGGTCTGTTCCAAGAGGGTTCAATACTACTGATATACAGAGATTACACCCGTTGGATAAGCTTTTATGGAAAGCTATTTTTCCGTTTATTTGGTTGAGTACACGTGTTTCCAAGTGAGCTTTCGAAGCCTATTCATTGCTTAACTCCAACTAATGTACCATTAACACGAAGACAACAAAAACTGAGCAAATGAGTCCTCATTTTCCTCAGTTGTATACAAGTGTACCCATTTTCTATGTCGCTTTGTGACTTCCACCTAGATTAAAAAGGTATTTTGGGTCAGTTGACATTGCCTGTTCAGTTTCTTTTATACAGTACAGAGCTTCAATAAAACCACCAAAATGTGGTTCAGACAACATTTATCACCGTTGTTTTGCTTCCGATATTTGTCCTGACAAAACCAGGTGATCAGATAGAAGAAATCACGTGATTTTTGATCCTTCATCTACCAGTATTTATACCTGTGAAGTAAGAAGCATCATTGCTGATCCCCGATTTCCAAGTAGATACCGATTAATGCTTACAATCAATCGTGCGTGTTACATACAAAAACACCGTGGTAGGAAATAAATGTATTTTGTCACTGTTCTGTAGGCGCTCACTAGCTCTAGTGAGACAATTCTTCTAGCTTAGAACGATCTCGGTTTATTCGTACAAGACGGATTATTCACGTAAGGTATGTGCTGATCATAAACGAAACCCTGCATGAAGGCTTATTGGTCCCCTGATATATCTAGACGGCCTATCTGGTCTGTCTGGTTGCACCCAGATTGGTTGATTCTGGTCGGTTCAGACAAATGTTAGCCGCTGATTGGCCCATCGATCAGCTTGTCTGGCTGTGGTCTTGTCAACAGTTTTGAACAGCCGATCACGTGCTGTCCGCTACGGAAACAGGCACTCTATTGGCAATGTGCGGGGCCGCATCATCACAGTAATTAGGATCGGATAACATCAATCTGAAACCTGCAAGCACTGGACTGAGCGAAGTATCGATCATTAGTCAGCTAACCAATAATCGTCAAGGTCATTCATAGCCTATCGATTTGAGGCATGTGATTGGACTGGTCAGCTTAGATCTTCACGCGCGCGCATTCATGCATCAACTACACAACATTCTCTGTAAGCACGTGGCATGTTAGGACCGGTTAGAATACTTTGTAGTTAAACAGTTCATCACCATCCAATAGTCTGACAACCGAGAGGGTCTGTTGGCATTCAGGGACGGTTTCATGTCTACCGTCTGCCCCGGAGAGGGACATTGTTTCTGGCGGAGAACAATGAGAATCTAAGGAACATAGAGTACAGATGTTGTAAGAAAAGTAATAAAAATGATATTATCAGATAGATAAATTGTTAGGAGAATAAAAATTCAATATGAGACACACTGTTCTATTTTTTCAAACAATGCAGCTGGAGGTAGTGCTGGCGAAGGAATCAGATCTCGAATAGCAACAGTCAGACTGACTTTCATGAACTTGCGTCACCCGTGACGCTGCCACGACACCCGTCTATCGTTGAAAAGATGGGCTTATAATGGTACAGTGCACGGTGTTTTGCTCTGTGGTTGCCCTTCCCTAGTGAGGACTCTCGGCTACATTCCGTATTCGACCAACGACGTCTCAGGAACAATACTCGCGTTTGGTGGGCACAACGTGTGAGCAACGGCGAAGTTTGTCTTCGTGTGTTAAACGTCGTTAGCTGCCCCTGTAACAGGCAGGGGCAATGCTCTTCCGACGAGGGTAGCACGTGTGATCTGCAAAAGCACAAAAGGGAAAAACTCCATGAGCCGAGGCCCAGTAAGTGTATCAACGGCACCAACACTTACATTAAACGAACAACAAGATGGCGGCCTCCAATCTGGCCGTTACACTGCTCCCCCCACAAAAGAACACTGCCCCCAGTGTTCCAAACTCCAACACACTACAGGAGCATTAACTCTCCGGGAACCACACCTTGGGTAGGCCATACCACAAGACCTCTCCTGGGCCACACCAAATCTACGCCTCAGATCACTTCACAATTATCTCCTCGGCCCATATCAGGTCTATCTCCAAGGCCTCCCACTCCCCTCAATGCGGTCCCGCCGTGGGTGCCAAAAATGTAACACACAGGGGCAATGCTCTTCCGACGAGGGTAGCACGTGTGATCTGCAAGAGCACAAAAGGGAAAAACTCCATGAGCCGAGGCCCAGTAAATGTATCAACGGCACCAACGCTTACATTAAACGAACAAGATGGCGGCCTCCAATCTGGCCGTTACACCCCCAACAGAAATAATCTCTCTACACCTCCTCCGGTGGCTTGGACACGTTTTAAGCACGCCTGCCCATTGTCTACCATTCCGTGCCTTATTTGCACTTCCTCGGTATGGCTGGAAGAGGCGATGTGGAGGTCAGAACTTGATTTAGCGTGGAGCCTTGAGGAATTTGACGTCAGTATTAGTCTCAGTTGGTGCTTCTTGGCTCCCTAACTGATGCACAACGGATGAGGATTTTCGTTGGTTAGAGACGTCGAAGCGTATGGCTCTGAACCGGAGCCAGCGAATTTAACGCTGTGCGACGTGTTTTGGTAAACCTCGGGCACCGTAAATATTGAGCAAAACCTCAAAAAGGTATCAACATGCGTATGGCAAAACAGCCGAAATCATTTTTTAAAATCCACTTTCCCTACTTCGCCACTTGTTTCTGTATTTGTGGTGTTGGCACTATATCTGACTTCAGGTTTGGTGTAATATAATAATCAAAATAATTATAGTAATGATAATAACAAAATAACAATAATATTTTTTTAACTTTTCTAACCGAGCTGTCATCTATCATACCTATGACCCTATATTTCTAGCACAACACGGCAACGGCGAAGACTGATTGAAATTGGGGTACATTTGTACCACTGTAACTGCACTGCATCTCTCGTTCCCCTTTGAAGTCCGTCTGTGACTGCAATGTGATTTCACCTACGTTATCTACTTGGCCCAAATGAAACGCGAAAGTCGACTGAGAGGCCTGCCTCTGTGTACCGGTCTAGTGATCAATCGCTCTCGAAAACCTAGTTTGATTACGGGATATTTACCGAGGCCCTTAGCTCTGGTCACGGCAGAGTCGGGTCCACGCACGTATTTGTGACTGCACATCACAGTGCGATGCGCAGACAATCAGTGCATGACGTGGCCACCTACGCGGAATGTGTAACGTTGATTGTTGTGTCGGTCTTCAGGCCAGTCAAGAGGACATCTCAAACAGGAAATTTGGTGGCATTCGGGAACAATTATCACTTAACTCCGAAGTTTTCTGGTGCATTTCAGAATAAGTTAGATATGATTTTGAAATGTGGTAACTTGAATCATAAACGCAATACTGTCCGCTTAACCTCAGCTTTGCTGATGCAGTGCTCTCACTATGTCAACAGCTACGATGTGAAGACGTCGATGTTTGAATACCGATAATTTTCCCGCATCCTTCACCCTGAGTGGCCAGAATTCTGAACCGTACAGAAGCACCGGCCTGACTTCGCAGCGTACACACGAACAGTGGTAGACGAACAGATGTCCAGTCGACGCCACAGATGACTGAAGTTGGCCGAAGCCAATTGCACCTTTTGTATACGGAATGATAATTCATCCGATGCACAACTTCTGAAATCCGACAGGAACAAAACTGCTTCGATAATCAAACAAATTAATCCTGATTTGTTGCTTTTTTGCCCCGATAAGGTTTGATGTTGGACCAGCCCAGGTCTACATTCAATTGTGACACTTTTAAACCGAGGAACATCTCGGACATTGCTGTTCTACAATTGTTCATGCTGTTTGGATGATCCTGCAACTCAGTTAGATCCCCTCGGGGAGGCACTGTGTCACTCCTTTTTGAGGAAATTAATTAGTGCCACTATTTTCACATGACAATAAGGTTATCTGTAGTACTATTCCAGGTGCACAAGTTTTATAATGATTTATTCATGATTACCTGAAAGTCTTTTTTAAATGAGCCGCCAAAAGCTATCCAAGTTGCGTGGTCGATTTCCCTTTTGACTTTTGTATGAGGCTTACCGACTTTAAATTCCGTGAGGGTAATTTGTTGTTTATGTGATGCAAACAGTTCCTGATGATTTTTCAGAGCTGGAGGGAACAGTGGTAAAACAATAATAATATAATCATATTCTATTTCCTTTTATATACTGTATAACAATGTGTAATATTTCTGGAACGGGGTCACGGCCAATGAAGGCCTGCCGAAATCATCGGTGGTGGCAAGAATCGAACCCGGGTCGTCACGGTCCGAAAGCCACAAGGATGACGGCTTGGTCAAATATGATGATTCGTCATAGTAAAATGAATTCACACATCCTCGTTCCTAAACCCTTTAAATACAAGAATGATACAGTATTTCAGGAAATGGACCCGTGATCATCCGCAAGGTTTACTCGTGTTTATTATCAAATCATGGAAACACAGAATAATTCAAGAACCCAGATGACTCAGTGAACCAACGGGTCCTACACTTACAATAATCCTGACTACTACACTACGTCGGAGGCTGCTGACTACCGTGGTGTCAAGGTCGGAACCCCGTGTGATACCAACCGATCGGCACATGAAGTTTCCGCATAAAAAAATATTTACTATGGCATATAAAAATTGAAATAGTCATACTTTTACGTACAGTATTACCAATCGTACACGTTGGTCGGGTACGAGCAGTTCTGTGGTACTCACAGTACTTGAAATGAGAGAACATTAAAATCGCTCCAACTCAGAACTACGCAAGCCGAAATAGCAAAAAGGTCGAAGCTGCGGAATTGCACGGTAATTTCGTTGCAGAACTGATCTGTGTACATATATTACATGAAAGGGCATAATTAGATCATATATTAAAAATCACTACATGGTCTCGTTGTACCAGCTCACGGAGATTCCGACTAGCTGGCGCTCCTCAGCTTATGTGGCCGTGAGGCCGTGCTGAGCAGTGTCCCGTGTAATGCCTGCTAAATCACCACAAGTTCCAAGTACACACTTTGTGGATTTGCATTGCATCTTACGTAGAACGTTATTCTAAGTGATCTTAACGGCAGTTTACCAATGTTTTTGACACTTTTTGTACAGGATTTGGTTGATCCTAAGTCAAACCTTATCCTACCCGGCAAGAAGAATCTTAGCCGAAACCTTGGTAAGTTTTGTGACTCGGGCATTAGTACCTCAGTTGTCCGTCGGATATCAGATGAAATGCCGTCCTATAGGCAGAAAGCGCGTTAGGTTTTTACGAAGCTGGATCACCTTTGTCATCGATAATGACGTGTTTTTTCAGTTAAATATCACACACACACACACACACACACACACACACACACACACACACAAACACAAATTATCGATATTTGAATATCGACATCATGAAGGCATTGCTTGAAAATGGAGGGAACACCGTACCAATAACGCCGCTGTTAAACATACGGCTTTGGGGTCCAGAAGTCAGTAGAGTACTTTTTCTCTGAGTAATATTGCGGAAGTTGGGACTTGTTACAATCGGGGTGTGGAGGGACATTAATCGATTGCACGCGGAGTGTGCGTGTACGCACGTGTACCTACGAATCGGTGTCTGTTTGTGCACGAGACTCTTTGAACACAATAGGACTTGTTACACGTACCCGCTGCTAAACACCCTATCGGCAGACATTCTTATTTGAGTCGGGTAACGGCTTGAGGATTGATCATCTCGGTCAGTATATAATATTACAAGAAAGTTTAAAAATCCTAACCAGGGAACACCTCAGATGACTTACATAGACATAAACTTCTGCTTCCAGTTACCCGCTTCACGAACTCTTTCAAGCATTCAAACCGCATGCAATCTCTGTCTCGCACCTACCCTTCATCATAATCTTCTTCTTCTTCAATGTAAATCGAAAATCACAGAAAAGTTTCCGGCGAAAAGCAATAGAAGAAACTGTTTGTTATATTCACCTTCCTCTCTTTGTTGCCCTTTTCTGTGTGTTGTTGTGCTGGCACCATGCCTGGCTCCAGATTTGGTATACAGTGATAAAAATTATTATTATTATCATAATATTATTATTGAACTTGGCCGAGTAGGACCTGTTAATCTAGAGGGTTGTGGTCTACGAAATACGATAGCAGATGACTGAAGACATTCGGTGACATGGCTTGCTGCCACGTTCAACGGCGTGATGCTATCGGAATTCGGTATTCATATACATGCTTTTAAATTTCTCTTCTGTTTATTGACTCCATCCGTTCCCACTGATGCCATGT
Organism: Fasciola hepatica; assembly: GCA_948099385.1. NCBI lineage: Eukaryota > Metazoa > Platyhelminthes > Trematoda > Plagiorchiida > Fasciolidae > Fasciola > Fasciola hepatica. The sequence goes on from CANUEZ040000164.1 coordinate 3,408,281, forward strand.
TAGATTTGATGATAGTAGGATTGAAACTAAAACCAAAATACGGAAGTAAGGGGTAGTTGGTTGAAAGAATTGAACAGAACCGTTGTAGCGGCAGTAGTGGTATACAGTAATTCACTGTCGTTCAGCTCGTTACGACATCTGACGTACTGGGACCCTGTGTGGTTCTCCATTCCAAGTCGCAAGGTCTGGTTAGCAACTATCCCTAATAGTGCGGTGGGCTATTGTGGCTATGGGATATACCCCTTCCACTACACTCATGCGTAAGTATGAATTACAAAAAAGTACTGGGTGAGGGTATGCGCTAACTCATTGTCGATAGATAGTCTAATTTCGCTAGAAGACACCTCATCAGTACCTGTCCAGAATCCAGGTCTAGGATTGAGCCAACTTAATAGTAAGCGATAGAACGGCGGATCGATAAGACGAGAAAGGATCCTCCTCAATTGATGACTGACCGTATCATCAATCAATCAATCAATCAATCAATCATTCAGTCAATCAATCAGTCGATCAGTTAGCTATTCAATCAGTCTATCAGGTAGTCAAGCAATAAGAAAAGGGGCTGTCCAATGCAAGCTTTAATAAATTAATCTGTGTTGTAAAAACTGGTGGCAGTGATTCTTCGTTCCTATGTAAACCGTATGTTCTGAGCTAATAGACAGATGATTTGAATCCAGAATAGTCCTTTAACTAGAGCTAGAGGGATGGGACAGAACACTGAGACTGGTCCATCACGACGAGACTGTACATTGTCTTGGTGTGGTTTCTGAACCTCCTTCCAAAGAGTAGTGCAGGGTCGCTTCTTGGGGCCGGCGGTACAGTCACCCCTGACAGGTCATTGGGCGCAGGCTAAACGAATTCTAGCTTCACAACATCTGATTTTAGACAATGCGTCCCCTGACGGAACATTCCAATGAGTGTACACGGACAGAAGCGGTTTGCCTGTCAAAATACCTGCACTAGATGGACATGTGAATGGAACACCTGAAGTTTGTTTCAACGGTGGGAGAATTCACTGCACTTCGTTGGACAGCCATCGCCGACCTAAGCTGGGTAGCCTTTATCGATAGAATGCTGCTCTGTCCACGTTCCACTCGTTCCATTAGGTTCATGGTAGGATAGAACCCGAAAAGCGGATCCATAATTGACTGGCCGTAAAGACAGGACAGGATATGAACAACAATCAGGCTGAACGCGACTGGCCAGAAGAAGTTCCTTCACGGGTGCTTTGGTCATTTTTGTGGCCCGCCCCACCAGATCTAACGAGAAGACTAGTCTACCTTCGAATCATCTCAACTACACAGTTGACCCTTTCTTGGGCCTCGGTTGCCTTCTTTGGTTCCAGTCTTGCCCGCTATTCAGGACATGCGAAGACGTGCTGGCTGCTCACCAAACCTTGGTGCTGTCAGGTAAACGAACCAGGCTGTCTATTGGCAATGCGGCAGTCCACACTCTCACAGTCATATCGCCATTCTTGGTGCACATCCCCCTGTTTTTTTGGTCACACTATTGAGTCGAAATCGCCGGTTGAGGTTTCCCTAGAAAAACTTCGGCGTTGTGGGCAGCCGCGAACTTCCAGCAACCTTCCTGCATAAAGTCTTATTAATTAGTCTTTCCGTGATTCAAGATCGGTCCAAGATGATATGGGTCATTGTGGCTAAAAAGACAATTGATGATAATAATAGTTCAAAAGTAGACTATCATTCAAACGCTCTTCTGAAGCCCAAATACTTACTCCGCCTAGCAACCGTCAACGTTTGCGCTCTAGGTCTGATGGGGCAACAACCTGCCTCAGAGCGAACTCTCGAAACCTTTTAAATAGAAACCTGTCGTGTGTCCGAAAAGCTCGTACAGACCTCAATTCCATGTCCGTACTTCATACCCCAGATACAATCTCAGTTGCTCGCTTCACACTTCACATTCCCAGTGAAGCTGTGTGCAGCTCTTTCCGTGAGATTAGAGTTCGGATGGCTATGAGCTTGCGGGTCGAGAGCACACTTCTAGAGTGGGTTAAAGTCCACAGTCGTTTGAATGCAGTTCAGATGAACGATTCTGAGAGAGTTAACAGTAACAGTCTAAAGCGTCGATGTTTATTCATTGTGTCTGTGTATGCACCAACTCACTTCGGCTTTCTTGAGGTCAAATAGGAAATATACCTAATTGTGTCCCAACTGGCCTTAAACGAGTGTTCAACGGATGCTGCGGTCATGGCTGGTGGTTTTACCGCCAAAGTTGACCTTTCGGGGGTTACCGAAAGGCGTATAGAAGGCCCATGTGCTATTCCTGCCAGTAGCACCGACAACGGCGATCGTCTGACACAACTTTCTTCTGAGCAGTGAACTTTTTTTTGGTAAGAGTGAACTTCTGACATCAGAAACGGCGTAGATACATCTGAAATTCTCCAGCTTCTTGTCAGTATAGGATTCAAATTGACCATTTTTTCACTGGACGACTCTGGTGTGGATTACTGGAAGATTGCAGATCGTTTTGGTCTACGTCAGTGGGCACAGATCACGCCCCGGGAAGTGCTCGCTTTCATTAGACTTGTTTGCGTTCTCACCAACATGTGAGTTACGTGTCCCGCACAGATTTCTCCACATGATGACCGAAGGGGTGCCTTCCACGTAGAGCTTTCTACGCCGTTATCGGTGCTACCAGATGCCCAGCTGGACGCTGCTAATGATCCCACCTAGGACTCCAGTTCAAAAGGCCCCTATGGGAATAGTACTTCCCAGACAATCTTACGTAATATACAAGCTAGTTCACAGGGCCATGGGAACTAGAAAACGACAAGGCCAGAGAAGAATCACAAAAATGTAGTCTGTTGGATTTGGTTGGCACAAGGTCGTTTATATACAAATAGAGGTGTGATACTGGTATCAGATAACGTACTAACCACACTGTATCTGTGCAACCTGACTTTCAAGGTCCCCTTTCACCGGATTGGTTCGACACTGGGAACAAAGCTATACCATACTTGAGGGCGTGTGGAGGCATTTGAATCACTCCAACATTCCTCCCTCAGAAGTTCCTCATCGACTTGGCTTGTTTGACGTGCAGACATTCAAACTAGGACGGTAGACTGTAGTTGTATTTCCTCTACTGCCCCGTACTGAACTGGACCGGGAGGATCACAATCCTTGATTACGGTATCTCCTGTGCTTTCAGGTAATTATCGCAAGTGACATTGGCTAAACTGCCCTCGGTGTACGGTTGCGCCATTAAGGTCTGTGATCTCAACCACGGATTGATCAATACGTATTGTAATGGTTCCCTTGATTGGTTGAAGATCGGTGTCTCGGAAGTGTGTCACATCACTGGAATCTAGACGTCTTAGTGACAATCTGAGATTTCTCGAATCGAACAAAATTGTTGGGGTTTCTTTCGTTGTCAAATTTATCGTATTACGCTGTTGCAATGGGAATTTGTTTAGAAATATCTTTAATTCCGGAAACAATTCCGGAATAGCTCAAGTGAGGGCACTTTTCACAGTACGTAGCGCCGTTCAACATGGGTGACGACGTGCCGTTCAAAAATTATTGACAGTTAATATTATCTGTTGTGTGGCCAACCCATGTGTCATTGACATTCGCATGTGATTCATTCCGGTCCCGTTGGCCTTGCACTCGCGTGCGCGATGCTTGTCTCTCCCACGCTGTGCCTTGTTCCATTTTACCAATTGTTGTGTCTGGTTAAAGTCTCGCACACTACGCGGACAACCGAGCAATATTCCTCTCATGAGTGGACGTACGCCTGATTTGCCTTGATCTTTCTTCATGCTTTAGCGCCAGCAGTATTGACTTATTGATTTTGCTGTGTACTGATTGGTCTTACTCTTCTGCGCGTGACACCACAAGTAGTTTAATTCTTTATGCCAACTCACTTTTTTGCCGCTTACTCGCCGGCTACGGCCGGGTTTTGTGTTTACGCTCGTGCAAATAAATGCAATGCCAACATTGCGTGTTCTGCTACTAACTACGGACCCAACACCAATCACATGCGGTTAGGCGCGCGTGTGACTGACATTGATTCTTTGTTCCTATCCACCTGATGCATTATCATGCTTGGGCTTGTCACTGGACGATTAACTTGTTTGCCCGCTTGTGTGCTTACGTGCGTGTTTACAGATATACTAATAAACGGATCTATTGCGTGCTGTGTTCTCTTAATTATGAACACAACACTATCCAAAGAACATTCCAACTCAGATGCAAGAAATTGAGAGTCATTGTTAGTGACGAGCACTTTCGGGATATCGTCCCGGATACAGCACTTCCTCAAAGCCTGGGTGGAAAACGAAGTGGTTGGCGTTGATGATAAAAACAATTCAAGGCATTTCGAGTATGAATCGATCAATACGACAGCGTGGTATCTATTCACGAACGGACCGCAGAAATCGCGGTGAACACGTTGCCGTGGGGTGTAGTCTTCGGGCTTTGTGCAGACAAGCATCACAGTTCTTGGTTGTTGTACATATACCCGCATGTACTTCAGGTCACCAACACATCTGACGAGCCAATGACTCCATCTTCTTCCACACCCTCAAGTGACGTTTTTGTAAATATTCCAAAACCGGAGTAGGTATGATCAACCGGTCATCACGAAACAGTACGCTGTCAGGTTGCACTCACAGTTCCTCTGAACTTATAAAAAACTATGACCACCTCCTCCTGACGTCCGGTTTCCAGCCTTTCTTGATAGCACAAATCACCGAAGAGTCGTATTATTCGGTGTATCTTCGCAGCTCCCCCTGGACACAGAAGCGGCCGGTGATGTGGAATTACACCGTTCAACTCCGGCGAATCATGAATATCTTGACAGAAAGTCAGCATGTGGGATTGCTTCACCAGGACAACGTAGAGTGATTTAATTGTACGCAACAAGGACAACACTCCATCGTTGCATCATGGCAGCTGTGAGTTTGATAACGGACATATTTAGATCGAATGAGAATAGTAGCAATTGATGGTCTCTGACAATTGTGAACTTTGGCCCAAACAGGTAGCCATGGATACAGCCAGCACTTCTTTCATAGTTTGTGAGTATCTTCTGTCAGCAGCATTCAGAAGTCGAGCAATACAGATGATCAGGCATCTATCTTGTTCAAGCAGTGTGCCAATTCTAACCTCGAATGAGTCATTGGTTAGCACTGTTTGTTTGTATGGTGCCAATGGCTCTAACATGGGACGTTCGACTATGCTGTTGATGAGATCCTGCCAGACTCTCTCACATTGGTCAGTCCAATACCACACATTTGATGACTGGGCAACGAACAACGGCCACGCCTTTGTTGCGAAATTCAGTTTGAATCTGGAATAGTATTGCGGACAACCAAGGATAGATCTCAAGTGTGCTTGATTCTTCAGTGACTCCATTTCGGCAATAGGTGTGAAAGGATCAGGGTCTGGCTGGTATCCATTGGCGTTCACCATGAACCCGAAGAAAGTTCATTTCCCTGACATTGAACTTGCGTTTGGAAGGCTTGACCAGGACATTTTTGACTGTGAATATCTCCAGGGTCTGCTTTGAGCGATGACCATGTTCCTCCTTTGATGCTTCGAAGACGATCACATCATCCTGATATGCCATTACTCCGGCGAAGCCTTCATTCCCCTTTTCAGTGGAAGCTTTGAAAATGCCTTATCGTACGTGCAAATCAAAAGGTAGAAAACTTTACTGAAACATGACCCAAGGAGTGTTGATGGTGGTAAGTGACCTCGATTCTGGGAGCAGCGGAGTTTGCTGGTATACATCAGTTAGATCTTTCTTAGAAAAATATGTACTGCCGTGCACGGATTTCATAAAATTCTCCGGTTCCATAGTAGTCACCGCGCATCTTCGTAATCATTGATTCAAGGCATGTCTGTAGTCCCGACAATTACGTAGTGTTTTCCCATCGCCTTCGATTGCCACGAACATCGGAGTCACCCAAGAAGACTAAGTGACTTGAGTATTCACACCTGCCTGCTCCATCTGCCTCAAAGCTTTTAGAACGCCTTCGCTTTGACCACACGGCAACACTATTCGTTTGGTGAAAACAGGATCACCGTCAACTTCCAACTATACCGGATCCACCGCCATTCCGCCACGATTGTTGGAGCATGGTATCACTAGTTTTTGAAGAATCACAAGGACATTGGGAGTGGCTGACGTTGTGACATGAAAAAGAGTGGTTCCTAGCTCGTAATGAATTCTATCCCAGAACAGACTGACTGTCAGTCGATATCGGGAGACAGAATGGGATTGTACTATTAGGGTCGTTTCACCCAACAGGGTGAGGTGGCGACCGGTTGCCCTCTGGATGCATACCTCGGTGGGTTTTATGGTTGCCCAGGGGTAAATTGTGTTCAGCACATACTCCGGAATAATGGACTCGCAACTCCTCGTATCCTCATGCTGAAATCCGAACTGAAATAAAAGAGCTTTGTATAGAAATTGATAGTTCTACCCTGTGGTCTCCAGTGTGTAGATAGATTTGGTATCTTCGGTTTCGTTCTTTCCGATCACCTCCATCATGTTGAAATTGGATCCTCGGCTTATTTTTCGTCTAGTGACGGTGGTCTTCCCCGTAGGATGCCCAGCTGACGACTAAGGCATTTCGCCAAGAATGGCCTACAGAAGCACACTTCAGGTTATGATTTCCAACATGGTGAAATAGCTGCATAGTAACTGAAGATTACAATGTAGAACGAAATCATGGTTATCGATTGGGTTAATGATATATGTTTGTCTATTATGCTAATTTCAGATTCAAGATATAATAGCCGTAGACTGACGATATAAACCCACTGGGGTAGAAAAATAGAGAAAACGTAAATAAAGCATCGGGAAATGAAGAAAACTGTTGAACTATATCACATATCGAAAAAATGCTCATCTACATACGGTCGTTAGCACAGCGCGGGGAAGAACATTATTGTCAGACAGTTTGCGATATCAGTAGTCAGATTGCCTTTCACAAAAGAAGAATACAGTGGGGAAAAAATGCGTAAGAATAGGACGGTCAAAATAATTGCATGCTTAAAGAAATGAGAGAGCAATCCAACGATGGTTTCAAAATAGTTAAAACGGATAAAACAACGTCAAAAAGTGGTGAGAGCTCATCATAGTCTCTGGTATTGGAGCACGGTCCGGCAAACAGGTGCTGTTGATTAACCACTGAAACAGTAAAATGAGAGGAACAATTGAGAAACAATCACTTCTAGATATGATCTTTGGCACCGAGCGTATGAAAAAGATACGTTCCGTATCGGTGATGGTATAGCCTTTCCTTTCAGCTAAAATACTTAGTACTTTTCTGCGAGACACACGTGGCGGGGTGTTTTAACCTGGCTGGGCTGTTCCATCTCGATCGGAATATATATAAAATAACCATACACGGATCTTCTGGTTTGCCGTTTTTTCACCTTTAACACCAATATTTAGTGTTGTGCCACTATAGTGTTGCCTAGTTCAGTAAAATAGTCTCGTGACTTAATATTCCACTTCAAGAAAAAGCCCTCCTTCTGAACTGACCCCTTTGGTCACATGGTACGTAATAAATGGGAAGGATTTTTTCGGAAAATTCAGAGCTTACACAAGAAAACACCGCGCGGGTTGGAAGGTAGCTCTTTGTAAAAAAATACCGTTCGTACCATGTGCCTACCCGTTACAATCAGCAACAAGGTTCGATCCTTACTGAGCAATTTTTGACGCTGTAGCATCTTGTTAGGACAATGGAACACTCTCAGTTCGGAGCAATCCTTCAGCAAGAAACCTAACTTCACAGTGATATCGACGATAAAATAGTTGGACCTGATGATCTTACTGGATGTCACGTGAATCTCTCTTCATCAAACTAAGCGAGATGATGGAGTTATCCCGCACGTTACCAATCCTTAGTGTAAACAAGTCAGAACCATTTTTACCTATTCCACAACTTTCGTTAGCTGTTCCATTTACAAATGCAAACACATGTTTGCCCCTAAATATTCCACGACCATCTTGAACTTGTGGACTCATTTTTAAAATGTTTGGTAAATGATGCTGATATTTCGTTGTGTATATTTGTCGGCGGTGGTAATCGTTTAGATTTGAGCTTTTTTATTCTTTCAGTTTGATGAACACTGTTACATTTCAACTAGATTAAACAGTTTTTGGGCATTCCTTTAGTTAGCATCCCATGTCTTTTTTCCACTTTCAGTCGCTCTAAACTAGGCTCCTCGGACCACGCAATAATTAAAACCCAAGACCAGCCATACCAACCACATACTCTTCACACGAGGCAGTTATCACCTTACTCGGAAAAGTCAGGTTTGTCCAGAGAACATATTAAAGCTACGACAAATTGTTGAGCAGATGGATTTCTCTATACTTTCAGACGCGGATCTTTCGGTCTCCTAGGATTACCTCACCGGCTGTTTTAATTTTTGCTTCGGTCTTTACTGTCTGATTGAGACATTTTATTCGCACCCTGATCATTTATCATCTCTCCGCTTCAAGCAGCTTCGTCGCAGAAAAGAATGCTTCTTCAAGCGTCATAATCTCCCAGCCTTCAAGATTCTAATAAAATCTATCATCACTGAGTTATACTGCCTCAATTTCATCTACACGCGTGAAATTCCAGCCGAAAAAAGTCATCCGGATACATGAAAGCCCTTGAAAGATCGAACTGGCGGCTCAGCTGCACGCAAATCTGGTATTATCGACGTAGATGAGCTCAGCAATCATTCAACAGAGCAGAAGGAACTTTCGTTCCCATAATTATTGAAGAAAGTCAATCTCAGGAACCTCTATTTTACTTTCTTGACGAGGACTTTTACAAGGAACCGCTTCTCATTAACCCAGGAAAGTGATCTGGACCCGACGGACTCAACCCTGCGTGCTCGAGGAGTGTGGTTATCATCCATCCTATTCTTTCTGATCTTTTCAACCAACGTCTGAAGGATAGAAAGATTCCAGACTGTTGGAAGATAACAGCTAATAATTCCTATTCCCGAAACAAGTTCTTCGAAATTCCGTCCAAACTCGACAGGAAGAGTAGAACGGTATGAATATGCATCCTAAACTAAATTGATGCATTCAACAACGTCAACAGGAACAATGTGCTTTTCCTTCCGTCCATCTTTGGTACTGAGCCTTCACTTGTTTCTTTGTTGGTAGATTACTTTCGCAACCGCCGATAGTTCACACGTTATAATAGCAAAACCCATTCTCTTGTTATCACTACCCGTGGCATTCGTCAAGGGGCCATAGTGTTGCAAATTTTATTCTCTGCGTACATTTCTACTATTCCTATACATGTTTCACGTCTTAAATTCCACTGCGTACACATTCATCTTATCAAAAACTTTGTCTTTCTTTGGGTCTTACCTCGTTGGTTATACGCCTCACCCGTCATATTTACTAGCCTGTTGTTGTTGAAAAACTTCCACTTTATTGCCAGATCCCACAAGCTTTTGTCATCTGCCAGTGGTATACCACGACAGCATTTCACTAACTTTGTTACATCTCAACCTAGCAAAACTAACCAAAAGCTGTCTACAAAGTTTCTCATTGACTCTGCTCAACCTCTTCGTAAAGGCCTGCTGAAATGTGTATCCATTCCTTCCACACATTCCCAATACAAACATGTTTATGCATACACCAGCTCGTGCAGCTGTTCCACTAGTCCCTACCTGGAAGGGTATTTTCACAATCGAGCTTCAGTAATATCAGAGCTAACAATATTTAGAATAACACAAAGGATTACTAGCCGTAACTCCAGTGTTTCATTTTATTTTTAATTTTATAATTTTAATTTTCTGAGGACGTGTACTTGGTTATGTGAAGCCTGAATATTCACCCCCCGCGTTTCATACAGCAATTAATGGACTTGACTTGAAATAGTCGCTATAGTGTCGAAAACAAATACTGACATGTTTACACTATCTATGGAGCAGAAACCAAACTTCATTGGATCAAAGACACCACGGCATGTGGTAGGGCATATCGATGGCCGTGTTCAAAATGACTAGAGTCATGAGATTTTTTCAAGAGGAATTTTAATTTGAGAAATCAATTCCAATACCTTGAAGGCAGTTGATGTGCTCCATATGCACCGCGATTATAAAGTGCCTTTATTTGGTACCAGCGTAATAGATACTTTAACAATCCATAAAATTGATTTTTAAAGGATTGAAAGTGGATTGAATGAACTTATCAATGCTACAGATAAAATAAGAGTAAATTTAGTTGGCGTTTTTAGTACCAGCTTATTTGGACCACTGGCTTTGTCACTGACCTTGATAAGCTGTCCATCATTATCGAAGAAACAAATCACTTATTAGGCGTTTCTCATGCGGTCTTCGTTTGACGTCGGCGCGAACCATAGAACCCTGAATATTGGCGACAAATCGATTGAGTCCGCTATTTCGTTTCCCTGGCTTCCAACTTTCACAGCCACTTTAACTCTAGCGTGCCTGTTTGCGCTTGGCTTCATCTCCAGTTTTATGAATCCTTCACTACTTCGCCTACTAGCAGGCAATTAAGTAGCAAACTGCGAAATTCAACCACACAAAAATTAAACCTCCAATATTTCCGCTGAAGGTCAAATTTGGTTAAGAATGACCCACGAAGTTCAGTGTTGTAACTAAAAGGTTGGGTGCAGAATAAACAAGAGCATTGCATAAGTCGGGCAAATCAGGATGAAGAGATTTGCGCCACTGATTTAATGGTTCATCAGCACGTCAGCACTCCATCACGTGTTCTATCTGAAGCTACAGAAACGCGGAAAACCGCGTTAACCTAAAGCTCAGTGGGTGTCTCATCTGGTTCCCAAGCTCACATAAAATAAATCCTAATTCGGCGGCCTGAAACCTAACCATCACGTTTACTCGTTTTCGGTGTTTGTCTAAGTGAATGGAAGCAAAGAGGAACTTCTCACGTGCCAAGTGCTGCCATTAATTGCGTGCATAACAGGACGACTTCAATAAAACAACTGAACTTCGATTCCTCTTTGCGAAAATGATCCTTTGGTTGCTGTTAGTTGAGTAAGGTTCGAATCTCGCCACTAACACCGGTCATATTTGGTAACAGATATCGTTTCTCTGTGACCCGATCTTCTGAATTCGTATGTTCCCTATCACCCCAAATCTCAGGGCCAGAATCTACCAGTCTGCCGGCATTATATATATATATATATATATATATATATATATATATATATATATATATATTCGATCATATAGATCTCTGAAACTTTGATGCACCTGATATTTGGTTCGGTGCAGCAAATAGAAGATGTCGCTTGGCCTGCTCAGAGATTTTTCTCATATTTCACTCTTATTATTAGGTGTATAACTGTTAGCATCCTTTAAAACGCTCCATTTAACATTTACTGATCTGCGAATTATTTCGGCAATCTTGGTTATACTAATACATGAGTCTTCGTAGGCAGGTATTTTCCCTGTTCCAGCTCTTATAATCGTCCTACATGCGGCATTCTCTTGTTTTCATGCAAGAATGGACAAAACTTGCCTAACACGCTATACTGAGACAAGCCTACTGATTAGAAGGACAATGCGGCTTGCAAGAAATCGTTAGGAACTGCAGCAGATCAACGGATATTTACCATACAACACTATGTGAAGGGAAATCACGGAACTCACTTGAAAAAATAGGGGACTGTGGGGATATGGCTTGACTTTTACTTTTAGGCGGCTAGCTCCTGTGAGAGGATTAGACGGCTTCATACATGTCCCGAATGGCACCTTCCTATGTGCGACGATCGGATGATGCGAGACTTGAGCACAGTGAAATTCAGTTCTGCTTCCAGTCGCGAACTCCCTGGACAGACTGCAGTCCTAATCGCTCAGCATCCGATTTGACAGCGCTATCCATGTTTTCAGTTTTCCACCAGGGTGACAGCACCATCCTGGACATTGTTTTGAGATCCTTGTGTCTTGCTGTCATAGGACATGTCCAAACGACTGCCATAGTTCGAGTTTGAGAAACCCAGAGCTTTTTGATATTGAAGCACCGTTATCTTGTTGCGTTGTTTGAAAGCATGTCTTTCCAAGCCACTTTCAGGATCCAGCGCAGACATCAATGGTCAGACACTTTCAACTTTATCATGTCCTCAACACGTAGTGACCACGTTCCAAAAACGTGGATCCGTACTGGACGGATAGCTGCTTTGAAGACGCGAACTTTGATCCAGAGGCTGACTTCGTTTCGCGCCCAGAGTAGATTGCAAAGCTGAAGAAAGGCAATCCTGGCACTGTCAAAGTGCAACTCGACTTCATCTTTGGCTTGACCGTTCAGGACAATCATGGAGCCCAGATATTTGAACCCCGAGAGTCACTTGAATTGTTTGTCATTCATGGGTATCCAAAGAGAGTGGACTGTGTAGCACACATCGAGAAGATCTTGGTCTTTGGGGTGTTGATATCTAATCCAATGAATTTCGCGGAAGATTCTACTCCACTTAGAACCAGCTGTAAGGTGACCGGGCTGTCTCCAAGGCTGATGATGCCATTTGTGAATTCCAAATTTGTGAGGAAAGCATAGGGGCCCGGCTGAATATTAGAGTAGCCGGTGAGCGCCCGACGCACTATACAGGTAATGGTGTAACTGAACAGCATGGGCAACAAAGAACAGTCTTGCTTAACACCCGAATTGAGGGAGAAGCCTTTGTACTCCTCTCCGTAGATGCGTATTCTCACTCGCCTATATTCGTAGTATGACTTTATAAAACAGAGAAGCTTCTGGGGGCATTCCACCCGCTTGTAGTGTAGTCCGTAACAATTCTCTATCATCTGAGCCGAAGACAGTCTACAAATAAATAAAACAAGCTGTACTCGGTTGCTGAAGCTTGTACCGATGTTCTAATACTCGGTAGATGGTGAATATTTGGTCCACGCACCCTGTGCCACGGCGGAAGCCTCCTTGATTTGGGCGTGTGCGCGCATCCAGCACCACTGAGAAGCGGTTCAATAAAAGCATGGGGAATATTTTGGCGGCCACTTCGAGTGAACTGACGCCGCGATAGTTTTCTCACTCAGCCCTTTCGTCTTTCTTTAGAATAGGAAGTAGAACTGAATATCCTTAGTCAGCTGGGAATTGTTTTCCCGGGAACGAGCAAAACAGGGTTTGTAGTTGGTGGAGCAGTTTCGGAAGACGTGATTTATATTTCTCCGGGGCGATGCCATCTTTTCCAGCGACACTTCTGTTCTCCAGCTTGTGTATTACATCGGCTATATCATCTCGGCCTGTGGAGTGTTATTACCGTCATAAATCTCGCTCTTCATTGCTAAGACTTAGTTCACAGAGCTTGCCGCAGGACGGTTCAGTAAACAGTCGAAGTGTTCGGTCCATCGCTGCACCTTTTAGCCTGCTCAGGAATGAGCAGCTTGGCAGCATTTCGAAGGAGGTTTTCTGCTGAATGTCGCTTACCGGATGTGGTGTGGATTAGACGGAAGTGCTTTTAGCAGTCCCCGCAGTTGGCCGCAGTCTCCGTGATTTCCGTGATTTCAGTCCAGTAGTTGTTGCGGTCGCTGTTGTCTAAACACGTGGCTTATCGTTGGATATCACGAAAGTCTGAGTGACCATTTGGGCGGGCATCTCTAGCATTTTCGGATAACTGGAGAGTCGTCTCTGAGACCCAGTCTTTTTTTGTCGTCGTCGAGTAAAACCATGTTCATCTAAAGCGGATTGTCGGCTCGATGCCTTGAGTGAAGTTCACTGATTTTTCACATGTACTGCCTCTCCACCTATGAATGTGGTGGCTAGATGGGAGGCAATAGCGTATAAGACCGCTTGATGCCTTCTCGGTGATCCTAACGCTGCTGTGTTAATCCACTTCGGGGTGCATATTTGGCGGCGATTGGCTAGGCGAATCTTGAAGCCTGCACAGAAGAGGGTGTAGTTGGTGCCATTCTTGTTACCAGTCTCCGCGCCTCGGTGGGACCGGCAATCTTTAGTCGAAGATGACCAGAGTGATCGCATCAGAATGTAGTCAATCTGATGTACTGTGAGGCTGTCATTGGAGTACCACGTTAGCAAGTGCTTCTTAGGATGTTGGAAGCGGTTGTTGGTGACGGTTAGGCTGTTGAGATCTGCAAAGCTGAAGAGACGTTCACCATTGCTGCACTGCTGTCTGAGACCTTAAATTTCCAAAATGTGTCTGGTTGCTTAGGTGGAGACACCAATGCGGGTGTTCTACTCCCCACAAACGGGAGAATGTTATGTTTCGGGACTCTGTTTATCACCTTTTTCAGTCTGTCGTAGAACTCGTCCTTTAATGCTTTTCTCAGCTGCAACTGTTGGGGTATAAACCAAAACAACCGATACTTTCAACAGTGAGGCGGAGAAACGAGCTAGGAGGATCCGAGGGGATACCGGGTTCCCTGAAAGCAGTGTTTTGTTAGCCCTGTTGCTGACAGCTACCGTGACACCGTGGAGACTAGAATTGTCCATGGGTCCACTGTGATAGAGATGATAACTGTCGTCTATTCCGGGAACCTTTACACACCGAGTGCCAGAATTCGGCAGCTGAACTTCAGAAAGACATGCGATTTCGATGCGACAGTCATGTAGCGTTCGCACGGCGATGGCTTGGCTTCTGATGTCCAAGAGTGTTGTCACATTCCGGCAGGCGATTCGGATGTTATTTCGCGCCTTAAGGCCCCCAACTAGCATATTTGTCACCCCGGGCGCGAAGAGAGCACGAGGCGCGTCGCTTACCAAGGATGCCGTAGCATGAGCGATGTACGTAAAGGAACTTGGTGCGAAGTGGCATTTATAGTGTCCTTCGGCTTTTTGCTCGAGGTAGCTACTGTAGCCCGTTCACAACCAAGTGCTACCTGTCGAGCAACAGGATGTTTTTGTGTTGGCAGCCAGTGACCCAACGAATGGTTCGTACACCTTTTGGGTGGTGGTCTGCCAGTCGGGGATGCCCAAAACGTCCGATTAGATATTGATGGTGGCTTCCTAGGAGCTCGTTCGCCATTCGGTAGTGTTATGTTCACAAATTCGGTAGCAGAAGGAAGGCGCATGTGTACGAATGAACGTTTATTCAGTGCAAACGTACGGCAGGCACAAGTACAGGCAAGCACGTGAAAAAACCGACACGTCCGTAGGCGCGTGAGTCAAGGCTGCATGCAATCGAAAAAGCAAGACAACTGTACAATCGGGTTAGGCTACACAAGGTCGTGCAACATGTGACAATCTGATTGATCAATGCTGTCCGGGACGAAGTACGGCAAACGTGAGCTGTGTACGTGCGTGTGTGTGTGCGTGCGTGGTTGTCTGTCTAAGCACATGCTTGTTCAGGCCGAACACAACTGGGAGAGGTCACCTGGATCCAGGAACCTATGTAACCCTGTCGGTTGGACGAATTTCCTAGGTAGCCGTTGGATGCCAGCAGATCTCATCTGCTTATGCAGGAGTATCCGTCTTCACATGCTGGATGCTGTCTCACCGAGGATTTTAGGCTTTGGTTACCCTCGTCGTTTGGTCGATGGCCTAGTCTCGCCAAATGGCAGCACGTCAGCACCTGCCCAGAATCCAGTTCAACGTTTGAGTCAGTGGATTCGAGAGGGACAGAACGGCGGATCGATAAGACAAGAATGGACTCCCGTCAAATGGTGACTGGATGTACTACCGAACAATTAATCAGAAGAGAGGTTACCCAATGAACCAGTTAATCGGTTACCAGTATTGCTAGTGAGTCCTTCTTCCCATATTATCAGTGTGTTCTGAAATTATAGACTAAGACGGATCAAAGCCTGGATAATCTTCTCAATAAGGTTACTTGGAAAGAAAAGAACAAGGACTCCTTAAAATACTCTTAAAGGAGGACAAACACAAAATGATTCGTTTAGCCTCCAACGTAGTGTTCTAAATCAAGACTGAAAGCCGCACTCGAGGCTAATCGTTTCAAATGTACCATTACGAAGAATCCTCACATGTTTAATTTTTACATTCACTAACGTTCCCAATTTAAATCTAAACAAAAGTTGGTTTTTGTTCCGTGGAATCAAGTCCATCGTGTGGTCAGCTTGCAGCTGAGACTGTATCGAAGGAGTTAGTAAACAAATCTCACGAAAAGCAGACCGGGATGGTGTATCGAGGTTCCTAAACAGAATGGCCGTAGCCCACGATTTTGGGGGGATTTGACTAGGCTATATGTTTGACGGCCGGATACTTTTTGTCACGAATAATTTTTCTAATCTGTTTGATATTTTTTGTTACAATACAAGATTTTTGACTGAAAGTTGATGTTCTAGTTTAGAATCTAGGATTTAGTCTAGTGTCTGGTGCCAGATGGAATCGTTGGAGAAATTATAGGCGTCCAAATGATGAAATTTCAGGTTTAATGGTGGTGGTGGTGTGAGAGGGGGCGGGTGGTCGGAAATTTTATTGCGGTGTCTGTCGTTCCCAGATCACCCACTGTTATCTGTTTCATTTTATCTCCTGTCCAGCTTTTTGATAATTAAAACACAAATGTATGAAAGGTCCCACCGAACACATTCGGAACAAACAGCATGGTGAATAAGCTCGTTTTCAGTCATTCGTACTGATACCAGTACACAACATTTAACATAACCCACAACAAAGAAGACGGGATGACGATCCAAATATGTCTCTGCTCGTGTGTGTACGTGTGAAATTGATCACAGCGTCGAATGTTCAAATGGTGGGCCAAGGGATTGTCAATGCCTGCACAGATTGTTTCTAAGCTCACGAGGGAGGATTGTAGAGACCAATACTCACGACTTCAGCTGTGACGAGGACGCGACACTTGACAAGTCCTGATAGCCTGCTCTGAATATTTTGTAAATTTTACGAAAAGCTTTTACCGCCTGTACTGAGTGATTTGACTCCACCAGGTGTGGGTAAACAGCACTCGTAAATATCTTAATTGGTTCCGTGTTCATCCTAGCCAGTTGAATTTCACGAATGCCTTTGGATAAGCGTTTGGTCGTGCGACCGATGTACTTTGTTCCACGGGCATAATTGAATGAATGCAAACAGAAAGGGGCTGTCGAATATGGCGCTCCGTCCAAAACTCACAATTGGTTTGGATGCGAACAGAATTTGTAATTTCGGAACATGGAATGTTCTTTTGACCACTGCTGACAATCTTTGAACCGCAAACAAACATACTGGTTCCTTACATAAACTATTTATCACGGCAATTCAGCAGATTAAAGCCTCTGAAAGGAAAAAGTAATTCACATCTTACCGTTCCGGTGCCAAACGAAAATCAGAGCATCGAGACCACCAGCTATAATGCTTCAGTCTATTCCATTCTGTTCACTTCAGTTGGATATTCTAAACTAAATCCGATTTCGCCTAATGCTGTCTTCTACAGGCGCAAACCAGCATCAACCACACAGAAGAAACACTTTTGATTGATACGTCCGAAGCGGTACAGTTGTGTACGGTGTACTAACTGAACGGAATAAAACGATCTTCCGGAATGGACTTCGTTCCTTTGTTGAACGATTTGCCTGACAACCTTAGTTTGAAGTGGCGCGAATGTAAAGTATTCAGGATTTAGTATGCTAGTAAGGCGAAATTGGACAACTGAACACCGTTGGGTATAAATACCTCCCAGCTCATTTGGGAAAAATAATATTTGCACTAATGGCATTTTTTCAAAAGCTTATTACGTTGGAGTTACTGAAGGGTTAGTTCCGCATCGTAAGTGACCTGATACTCAACACACTAAGTTCGTACAGTTTTCGCCTCCATAGAGTGGGATATTCGCGACCACATATCATAGAATTGTAGATCTCAAACAAATGTTATAATCTCATTCCATTGCCCGGACAACCGCTTTCAAGCGCTGTTGGCTATTTTACAGTACATTCACAGAGTACTAGAATTTCAAACCTCAGATCCTCTGATAGAATGAAAACTACCTGCAAAAAATACTTTTTAACACGTAAAACAAACTAGAACGATGTTTTGGTTCAGTGGAAAATCCCTGTTATGTATTCACCTATCATCTGCCATCTTCAACTCGAGCGATGAACGTTCACTCGACTATTTCCCATTTGCCAAGGCTGTTTTGGAAAGTCTTGTTGAAAAGGCTGACGTGACTGATTCGAAGACGGATCGTTTTAAGCGTTTTGACGCTGACAATCTAAGAAGGTGTTAAGCCATGTCGAGTAAAGATTTATGAAATAAGTTGATGATTTTGGGAAACGCATTCGGATCTATCATATGTCCAATAAGATAATCCGGTCGAAGCCTCACAAAACTGTTTGTTCTTGCAGTCATTTTCATCCTTTCCAAAGGTACAATAAAGCATTTGAGGAAAAGACTTGGCGGAAAACTTGTTTTGTGCTTATAATGGTGACTCCTTTTCGCTTTGGTATCCCTTCATGTCTTTGATGCGTTTTATCAGAAAGCTTCCAGGATTGCCGTTTTGTAGAAAAACACTAGGCACAAAAAGGAGATACATTTTCTATTGCGTCTTCCGTGCACATTTTTCTTGCTTTATTAACCACTCGAAGCATTCGATTTCTCTTCATCTTGAGTGGTACAAAACTGTGAATGTGAATATATCCCCTGTTCCAGATAGCTATCCTATACGCGGATAACTGAACGTAATAACCACTACCATGGCTTACACACTCGTTGAAATATCACAGACTGTTGTCCTTTTCATCTTCATTAGTAAATTAGACGCTTGGATGGGTAGCATTAAAATGGTTAAGCAGTAGATTTGTGTCAACATTATTGTAGCTTCCGTGACGAGCTAGTTGAGTTACGCGCAGAACCAGAGCGAATCCAGTCAAGAACGAAGAAGAATTAGGTGCAGATATGCGGTATTCACTCTCACTTTAACGCGGCTAGCTCCTGCGAGTGGATGAGTCGGCATCTGCCCGTGAGCTGTGTGTGGAGGAACCGTTCATCAGTAATCTTGGGAGCTGTCATCTCCAACGTCAGTCGGATTTTTGTTCGAGTTAACAACTCTACCCCGCGCATAGCCTGTCGGGCAACAGGAAGTTTGTGCTTTGGGAGCCGGTTACTAAACGATCGATTCCTACACATTATGGATGGCGGTCTGCCAGCCAAGGATGCCCAACGCGTCTTAATGAATCACACCCCACTTAGGATGGCTGGATAAGAGGCAAGAGGCATAAATGAAAATGCAAGCCGCAAAGGTTATCGATCAGGGGGCCAGTCAACCGGACCACGTTAATCGTCCGGCAATCTTTCAAGCTCCATGGGCGAGGCGCAGACGACGGCACAAGCAAATCTGTGGGGAAGGGCGCATGGGGTCATGTTGGTGCGATATAACAAACGCCCACTGTGGTGCTTACCATGTGCAGAATATGTGAACTGACTGCGTAATAAGTGAAAAAAACAGCAATGATGTTTGGATTTTTATTCACCCGTTCGATGGATGCCCTGATCGGTATCTGCTACACCTGGAATATCGTCTCCGTATCATTTGTACATGACTCATTCTGGGATTGTTGACTCGAGTTGATTGGTTTCAAGTTTCGCAATGAAAATTTCAGCAGATATGGGCCTCAGAGGTGACTACACTGCCACTTCAAAATTCTGATGATAAATCTCACAGTACAACAGAATCTGGATATTGTGTGGTGGCAAATAGTACATGTTTCAGTGAAATTCTAGTGTTCAGTAACAGCTTAGTCGACATCTTTGGGTTTCGACTACTCTGTGTTGTTGAACAATAAAACTTTACTATAACATTTCATCTAGCGCATCGACTTTTCTATGCACTCCGAGCGGATCTCGGTTCTGATACATTAGAAACTGCCTCAGTTCACGCAGCGGGATGTCTAAATTGATATACTTTTCCTAATTGTTTTCCTACAGATTTACGATTTAAGGAACAGTTTTTGATACCTGACAAGAGTCGATGCTACGGAAAAATGGAGCATTAAGCGATAAACTAATATAGTCGGATTTCTTGGAATTTTATCTAATGTTGTTTGTTATTAGGAACCTCATCGTTGGTGGGAAAAATTCCAAATAAATCTTTTCCTAAATCACATTATAGGATGCACAACTGTGTCTTTATGCTTCGTAAAACTGTTCAGTGTTTCACTGTTTGAACTCTTCGACCGGAATCACGGACATCCATGTGACTAAAAATTTTTAATGTGGAGTATAGCAAACGACGGTGCCCAAATTCTGGTGTTGGTGGGCCTTTCAA
The DNA here is from genome assembly GCA_948099385.1 of Fasciola hepatica. Lineage (NCBI taxonomy): Eukaryota > Metazoa > Platyhelminthes > Trematoda > Plagiorchiida > Fasciolidae > Fasciola > Fasciola hepatica. The sequence continues at coordinate 3,428,445 of CANUEZ040000164.1, forward strand.
ACGGGTGAATAGTAACTGGTAGTGAGACGCTCTCAGACATAGATTGCCACACCAATTTTTATCCGTGTAAGTGTTGGTGTTTGATTATGAAATTATTGAGCTTCGGCTCACCAAGATTTCTTCCGGTGTTTACAGATCGTGCACGAGCAACCCCCACGGAAGAGCGCTGCATCCAGCACACATCCGACGACTCCGTTTGTCTCCGTGTCTGTGTCAATCCGCCGCCGTCGTAGTCGTTGTCGTCCTTTACTTCGTGTCGTGGTCGTTTTCGACACTCCGGGTTAAATTTGGCCACGCGAGCAGGATGTGCGCGGGCTGTCGTCTCTCAGTAACTCCAGTCGGTTGCATACACCGTGAATCGTACGCGTACAGAACACCGAGGACAGTGTTTTTTCGTTTAGGAGATCAGTATAAAGCACTGGCATGGACCGCCTTTCCCATACCGTCTGATGAAAGAGTTGGAGCCTGTATCTGCACTTACTGAACTTGGGCTAATTGGATTTTCATTCATTGTACGCTTTTGCAGATAGTGCTCGTGCATCCCCCACGGAATGAAGCTGCATCGAACGTACTACAATAGTTCTTTCTACCGGATTAGCATCGCGCGGTAATGCGCAATGCTAAATCCAAAACGGTTTGAAAATACCCCTGGTTGGTGCAAAGTAAGCAGTGGCCCTTCCGATAGGCGCTATCAGTTTGTCCTTTCGGCGAATGCGGCCACCAGTTGCAGCCCAGATGCAATCAAAAATAACTTTCGCCAAAACTTCCACGACCTCTTACACAAGCGAGCCGGACCAATATGGTGATTATGGTAGGAGATCTGAATACTAGAACAGGTCGGCTGTCATCAAACGCAATGCACTTAGGAGGCCCTTTAGGGCTAGATTTCTGTACCTCGGAAAAAGGGGAATGGTTTTTGACTCTGAGCTCAGACCAACGCCTGTTTCTCGCCAGTTCGAAATTCAGACGTACTAATCAGCTTTACGCCATGTGGCATCCTCCCTTTTTAAATTAACAGTGGACTCAGATCTACCACATGTCTGTAAGCCAAAAAAGACTGGGTAGTATACAAGACTGTCGCTCGTACTGGATGATTCCGACTAAGCACTAGTTAGCACTAAGCTGTCCACGTGCTTCAGTGGGCTCTCCAAACGCATGCTGCAACGACAGTTACACTGAGATAAGCTTCCCGACCAGTCTCATCTATTCTTCCTACAAAAAGTCCCAGCTAAGAAGCTATCTGTGGCTGCACCTGTGAACACAAACCAGCAGCGGTGGCCTATTAAGAATGGCTTGTATTCCGCTGGTCTAGTAAGTTGTGACCTGTCTCGTTGTGTCACAAGACCCTGAATTTAGGCTGAATCTCTGTGCCTTCTCTACCCAAACCAGTGGATCCCGGCTGGAAGCTAGTATAACTAAGCATGACTCGTAATGAGACGTGCAGTTACCGCGACTCTTCGTACAGACCGCAAAATCTGACGGTCGCAACCTGCATCAGAGATGGAAAATGCTGCTCCCATGGGAAATTCCCGCAAGCTGTTCTGTCTCCTTTTAAGCCACTAGATATCATCGAAACAATTTGAGAAGTTGACGGCTCGCCAGTTCACAATCAACAGTAGCATCTCAAACGTTTGGTGAAGCACCTTCAGACGTAATTTAGCTGGTCCTCAGTGTTAGCCTGTCCTGTAGATCGGGCACACTTCCAGAAGTCCGTTTCAACAGATCCATCTACCGAGGCTTAGATTCTAAAGGAAATGCACTCCTTAGTACGTCACTGAGCACTGGGCTGCATTGGCTTCTCCCAGCCCTTTTCAAAGATGGTAGGGCGCAGCCCGTTAGAGAACTTCATGTCTTGTTCTAAAGAATTTGGAAAGCCAAACAGGTTCCTTCTTCGTAGAGAAAGTCGATTGTTATCCCCATCTTCAAAAGGGGCTCCCACAGTGACTACTATATTCATAGCCTTACGCTAATAGAGTCGAGGCTGTTTGCGTCTGTCATGCTTCGCAGGTTGTACCAAACGTGTGAAGAGTAAACCCACCACGAGCAAACTGGGTTTCGTGTCGGTCGTGAATGTATCAACCAAATCTTCACCATCCAATAACAGCTAGAGCACCTTTACACTTTCGAAAGACTGACAGTCATCGTGTTCCTGGACTTTCGCGGGGCCTTCGACTCTGTCGATCGGAATGAACTACAAAATTGTTTGTTGAGAAGTGGTGTACCTGAGAAGTATGTATCAGTGCTCAATGAGTTGTATCGTCAAGCCTCAGTTCGGGTTAGGGACTAGGATCATCTTATATATATATATATATCACCAGATTGAAATCAACCATCGTGCCAATGCACCAAAAAGATTGCAACGATTAGGGGAGGGGGAATGGAACAAAACAAAAAAAAAACAGTTAGCAGAAAAGTAAAGTGCTGTGATTGTTTTTTTCTTTTACTGTACTTTTGATGTTTTTTGTCATTTTGTTTGGAGGAAGGACATTTCTAGGATTACCGAGCACGAGTGTTCGACAGACAGACTGCACATCATTCGAGCCGTGTTCCTCAGTCTCCAAACAACGACATTCCTCGCCCCTTGGGTCCCAACGAGGGAGGTGGAAAGCACCAACCGACGTCAATGCTCGTGCTAACTTCGTCATGCCTCTACACCCATTCATAGTCTGACCACCGAGCAGCTTTTCCAACGTTGTCCAGCATGTGCAAATAGAAAACGGAAAGGTAAATGATGAGCAGTCATTCGCAAAACATGACCGAGACGCCGGAGGCGGTGTAAAAGGATCACTTCGTTAAATGAGTAGCTGTACCTCCCCAACACGACGTCACATCCCCTCATTACTCACTCGATTTTCCCACCAGACGCGAGCGATGTTTCGGAGACTTCGGCTGCCAAACACAGAAAAAGACCGAGCATTCTCGGCGCGAAAGGGCTAGTTGCCACAACCGTAGAGTAAAACTACGAACCGCAGCGACCTTCACCCGTCTCTTAAGAGACAGCTGAAGGTCACGGCGAAGTCACGGGTCGGAGGTTTGAGAAAACTGTTCAAGCTCTGGCTATGCGTGAACTGATCTCCTCCCAAACACCACCTTCATTTGTTATCAAGCTCTCGAGGTACTTAAATTTGTCAAATAACCAACTGATTACCACAAGGAGTGAGTGCAGGAGCAGGCTCCTGCGCGTCTTGTAAATGTACCCTGCATTTGGAAGGGACAAAGTGCACACCTTATTTGGAAACTTCAATCGCCAAGCGGTTCAAACCGTGTAGAGTTACTTGAGTATTATCACTTACCAAGGCGAAATCGCTGACATATTTCAAATCGAAAACTTCGTTTCCTGTGAGAAGTCCGACTTCATTGTTTAGTGGGCCAAACAAGATATTCCGTAGAATGTCCTCTATGACAAAATGGATGAGAAAGGGGATATAGGACAACCTTAACGAACCCAAATGGAGACGACAAAATGAGGCGAAAGATGATCGTAGTCCCTAACCCGAACTGAGGCTTGACGATACAACTCATTGAGCACTGATACATACTTCTCAGGTACACCACTTCTCAACAAACAATTTTGTAGTTCATTCCGATCGACAGAGTCGAAGGCCCCGCGAAAGTCCAGGAACACGATGACTGTCAGTCTTTCGAAAGTGTAAAGGTGCTCTAGCTGTTATTGGATGGTGAAGATTTGGTTGATACATTCACGACCGACACGAAACCCAGTTTGCTCGTGGTGGGTTTACTCTTCACACGTTTGGTACAACCTGCGAAGCATGACAGACGCAAACAGCCTCGACTCTATTAGCGTAAGGCTATGAATATAGTAGTCACTGTGGGAGCCCCTTTTGAAGATGGGGATAACAATCGACTTTCTCTACGAAGAAGGAACCTGTTTGGCTTTCCAAATTCTTTAGAACAAGACATGAAGTTCTCTAACGGGCTGCGCCCTACCATCTTTGAAAAGGGCTGGGAGAAGCCAATGCAGCCCAGTGCTCAGTGACGTACTAAGGAGTGCATTTCCTTTAGAATCTAAGCCTCGGTAGATGGATCTGTTGAAACGGACTTCTGGAAGTGTGCCCGATCTACAGGACAGGCTAACACTGAGGACCAGCTAAATTACGTCTGAAGGTGCTTCACCAAACGTTTGAGATGCTACTGTTGATTGTGAACTGGCGAGCCGTCAACTTCTCAAATTGTTTCGATGATATCTAGTGGCTTAAAAGGAGACAGAACAGCTTGCGGGAATTTCCCATGGGAGCAGCATTTTCCATCTCTGATGCAGGTTGCGACCGTCAGATTTTGCGGTCTGTACGAAGAGTCGCGGTAACTGCACGTCTCATTACGAGTCATGCTTAGTTATACTAGCTTCCAGCCGGGATCCACTGGTTTGGGTAGAGAAGGCACAGAGATTCAGCCTAAATTCAGGGTCTTGTGACACAACGAGACAGGTCACAACTTACTAGACCAGCGGAATACAAGCCATTCTTAATAGGCCACCGCTGCTGGTTTGTGTTCACAGGTGCAGCCACAGATAGCTTCTTAGCTGGGACTTTTTGTAGGAAGAATAGATGAGACTGGTCGGGAAGCTTATCTCAGTGTAACTGTCGTTGCAGCATGCGTTTGGAGAGCCCACTGAAGCACGTGGACAGCTTAGTGCTAACTAGTGCTTAGTCGGAATCATCCAGTACGAGCGACAGTCTTGTATACTACCCAGTCTTTTTTGGCTTACAGACATGTGGTAGATCTGAGTCCACTGTTAATTTAAAAAGGGAGGATGCCACATGGCGTAAAGCTGATTAGTACGTCTGAATTTCGAACTGGCGAGAAACAGGCGTTGGTCTGAGCTCAGAGTCAAAAACCATTCCCCTTTTTCCGAGGTACAGAAATCTAGCCCTAAAGGGCCTCCTAAGTGCATTGCGTTTGATGACAGCCGACCTGTTCTAGTATTCAGATCTCCTACCATAATCACCATATTGGTCCGGCTCGCTTGTGTAAGAGGTCGTGGAAGTTTTGGCGAAAGTTATTTTTGATTGCATCTGGGCTGCAACTGGTGTCCGCATTCGCCGAAAGGACAAACTGATAGCGCCTATCGGAAGGGCCACTGCTTACTTTGCACCAACCAGGGGTATTTTCAAACCGTTTTGGATTTAGCATTGCGCATTACCGCGCGATGCTAATCCGGTAGAAAGAACTATTGTAGTACGTTCGATGCAGCTTCATTCCGTGGGGGATGCACGAGCACTATCTGCAAAAGCGTACAATGAATGAAAATCCAATTAGCCCAAGTTCAGTAAGTGCAGATACAGGCTCCAACTCTTTCATCAGACGGTATGGGAAAGGCGGTCCATGCCAGTGCTTTATACTGATCTCCTAAACGAAAAAACACTGTCCTCGGTGTTCTGTACGCGTACGATTCACGGTGTATGCAACCGACTGGAGTTACTGAGAGACGACAGCCCGCGCACATCCTGCTCGCGTGGCCAAATTTAACCCGGAGTGTCGAAAACGACCACGACACGAAGTAAAGGACGACAACGACTACGACGGCGGCGGATTGACACAGACACGGAGACAAACGGAGTCGTCGGATGTGTGCTGGATGCAGCGCTCTTCCGTGGGGGTTGCTCGTGCACGATCTGTAAACACCGGAAGAAATCTTGGTGAGCCGAAGCTCAATAATTTCATAATCAAACACCAACACTTACACGGATAAAAATTGGTGTGGCAATCTATGTCTGAGAGCGTCTCACTACCAGTTACTATTCACCCGTTTGAAAGGCCCACCAACACCAGAATTTGGGCACCGTCGTTTGCTATACTCCACATTAAAAATTTTTAGTCACATGGATGTCCGTGATTCCGGTCGAAGAGTTCAAACAGTGAAACACTGAACAGTTTTACGAAGCATAAAGACACAGTTGTGCATCCTATAATGTGATTTAGGAAAAGATTTATTTGGAATTTTTCCCACCAACGATGAGGTTCCTAATAACAAACAACATTAGATAAAATTCCAAGAAATCCGACTATATTAGTTTATCGCTTAATGCTCCATTTTTCCGTAGCATCGACTCTTGTCAGGTATCAAAAACTGTTCCTTAAATCGTAAATCTGTAGGAAAACAATTAGGAAAAGTATATCAATTTAGACATCCCGCTGCCTAAGTAAAACCAAGGCATTCCCTCATGAACAATCCACACAAATTGCTGATACAATGTAATTGAGCAGTAGCAGAGTAGATTTGCATAATATGATTCTCAATGCAGCTTGAACACTGAACTGACCATTGAAAATTATGGAAGCACTGTACAGCTGTTTGATCCCCTATGGGAATCATGAGCATTGCAAATGGACCGAGTCCACACGGGAGCACGTACAAGGGTTGGGGTGAACGATTGTCAATAGAACACCCGAACCACAAGGCTATCCGATATGGCTCTGAACGCTTTGTTCAACATCTACACTACCTGATATAGCACACTCCCCAAACTGGCTTCGGCTTTCGTTTTGGCTTTTTACGATGAGAACCAATAGCTTTCTGATACCTTTTCCTGTACTATCTGAAAATAACTTTAGGCCCTATTGTTGTATTCTATCTTATTTACTCTCGTTTTATTACTAACTAGTAGTACAATATTTAAGGATGGGCTTCACGACCTATTCAGGACTGCAATTGGGGAAGCTGCCGGTTACAGCACGAGGATTCCAACACAAGACAGGAGGGTTGGAAGCTCACCATGACGGCCAATAGACCACCCCCGACATGGTTGTATAATTGCGTTAATTCCGCAGGAACTCTTGTTGGTAATTTCTGATTTGTAATAATGCCGTCTCGTCTACGTCATAATACTTCCACAGATACCAAGAACTATTTGGACATTCTCAACTGCCGTATCCTGTTTACAATGCTCACAGGGGTTTGGAAAAGGCCTCTAATTGTTGCGTTTTGCAATAAGAACTTCTTCAATGAGAAAATAAAGACAGGAGCTGCAATAAGCAACGATTTTCCTGCCATTGTTTTCAACTACACCTTTTCCCACCAAGCTTTAGCCAAAATCCGCAATTTTTTAGCCACGACCACCAATCCTTTGGCCACAATCCATCAGTCTTTAGCCTTGACGCACAACCTTTAGCCATGCAGCTGCAAGCCAGTCAAGTCCAAAGTATCGGAATATAATGACACCAAGAGATATTGGAGCAATTTTTTTTTTTTACAAAGCTGGGTATTGCAAAGCTGACGGAACTAATGAGAAAGTGTGACGACCATATGCTGCACAGTCAGCCGGGGTAATGGGATCAAATGGTGCACGGCAAATTGATTGGAGAAGGTTCAACCGATCTGCTCGTATCGTAGAACCATGTGGCACAGCCCCTATTGTGGTTGCTGCTTCAGTGTCAAGTGTTGCAGCATAAATAAATTGATGACATTATCGGGAGGGGGGGGTGTACTTACGACAACCGTGTCTAGTGTTCTCGGACTTTCACTGTATCCACTCATCTAAACTTTTGAGAAACCAAACCTTTATTTTATTTCATCATATCCAGTTCTCATATTTGGTTGTGACTTTAAATTCAAAACAAAGTACCGTTTGTAGCGTTACGGATTTACGTAGTTCCACCAATCTAATGCGTGCCCTAGGAGGCTGGTTTTCTAGTTTATCACGGTGAATATGCTATCAAATTTTAGCGCTGACACTGTCGTAAACGCAAGCTGCACCTTATTTTCCGTCTGAACTACACAGAAGTCGTCTTTGTAACAGCTAGGCATATTGTACACTTCTCGAAAATAATGGAAAATCGTATGAGTCAGAACAAGAATGTTAGCACTGTGCACCCCCTAGTGGAGTCAGGAGTATGTGAAGCTCGCTCTGTGTTCCTGGTTTTCTGCAAACAGCCTGTGCACTTGACCTCTTCCCTCAACTCCAATGGCTACAGCCTACAACTGGAAACCAGAAGACGACCTCGCAACGCGGCAAAATGAGTGTGCATTTACGTGAATGTACAACGAGACATTTTGAGCGAAAACGGGGCATTCCCGAACTCGGGTGTCAGGTCAGGTTTCTGCTTTGACGGGACGACTGTTGATAAACGCAGACCACTTTGATCTATTAATCCTTGATGCCAAATAGTGTCGACCGGATGACAGCTATTCAGTTAGCGAAGGGGTTTAAACCTTATGCACACTGGTCGCTTATTGATTATTGATTGTTCGACCCGGCTTGGCATGCTCGAAACCACTAGCAACTTGATCAGTGTGTCAGAACTGAGATCGGTTCGGAGTGTATCGGAAAATCGATGCTACATGTGAAATGTTGTGGTAAAAATGTATTGTTTAATAACACAGCGTGGTCGAAATCGTTGGTAGGTTGTCGACATTTCGGTCACCATAACATTAGCGGCTTGCTTGACAAACTTAAGCAGCATTACCAGGCACCAACGTAAAGTGTCTAGTTAGTCGCATTTTTACTCAACAAATCTTCACCCGAGTACGTTTATAAATATCTCCGAATAATCCCAATTTGGCGAAAGTTCATAATTTAACCCCCGTCACTCCCATCCCATTAACATGTCGTCTGATCGATCGGAGCTGAGGCGAGGTGACCATACACATTGATAGCTGAACAGCTCACGAGTGTCCTTGGTTCGACGAAAAGGTTTTCTGATTGAAATTGTTGTCTGATCAGCTTCTGAATACTGTCTGATCGGGTTTAGCCTTCCGTCTTTGGGGAGTAAACCCCCAGAGGGTCCAAACCAAAACTATGGTGCATCAAACGATATCCGGAATGTAATTTATCCATGATCACAATCCCCATATTCCCACGCAAAATGGCAGAGAAAAGCCGGGATACAGCACCGCCAGATTCTCTCATATTGCAGTTATTGTTAGGGGTTTGGGATAGATACTATTTATGATACTTTCATGCACACGATTCACCCGCAACCTCCAGCCGTGTAGATCCACCTTGTAAAACAGATGGTACACGCATCGTATTCCAAATGATTTTCCATTATTTAGCAGAGAGTATTATTATATTCGGTAATTTTCTGTAAATAATAACAACAAAACAAGGAGTATTCCAGAAATAAGAGAAATATACTAAATCGCTCCGATCTGTTTCCGACGCTATCGGTACTGATACAATTCAATTCATCATTTTCGGGAGGTCTAACCCCCATCAGATTTTTCCATAACAGAAAAATGCACGTCGTGCATCAAACTGGGTGGCAAACCAGTACAAATTACGTGCACACGTTCAACTATCACACACCAGCCACTTGGGTAAATTGCAACGGTAGACAGGAAGTTCGAAAAGTACCGACAAAAAGTGGGCCGAAAGTCTTATCTAGTATGAGGATTCTGAAAAGTAGGCAAAAGGCCAAGAAAATAATGAATGAATATTTCATTAGAGAGTAATGGTCTGCAAATTACCATTAAATTACTGGAGATATCTAGAGAATTCAAGTTTATTCGCACAAATAACGAGGACCGTAACGAAAAATCAACATCTCACTGTATAAATCAAGTCCAAACCTGTCTCTTTATCTATTTAACTATTGAGCTGTCTATCAATTCATCAATCAATCATCTGATCTATCTATCTATCTGTCTACATATCTAAGCGTTTTTTGATTGCATTTTATTGATGATTGTACTGTGCACAAGCTCATGAAATCTGCTGTAATTTCACAACAGGTGCCCAGCAGATGCGCATTCCGTAATCGTAGTTCCTTTTTTCGGTTCAAGCATTTTGATTTTCTATCCTCATCCTTGAATGCTTTTCTCCGAATTTTCATAGGGAACTCATGTGGAGAGTTTCCTTGATCGAAATGCACCGAACACCGGCGATTAGATTATCATCAGACGATGATTCGCGGTGTTATACGACTTGCTAAAACCGAGATAACATACTCCTACTTGTTTGCCTTCGTACGGTCTCTCTGTTACCCCGTCTAAGAAGCACACAAGATTGGTAATAACACTTTTTGAAGAATGGACACTGGAATGGGAAAAGCTTAGTGCTCCAGTCAAGGCTGACAGGCATGAGTTCGGATGAAATTTTCTAGTGACTAGCACAGAATTGACAGTTTTTTATTCTTTATTACGTGCTTAGTTATGAGAGCAGTGGGAGGGGTATAGTCCAGTGATACAAAGGCTCACTGCACTGTCAGAGATTACCGCCAACCACACCATTAGGTTTGGAGTGCAGAACCACGTATGGTCTCAGTAGGTCAGGTGTGGTAACGAGCCAGACGACAGCAGACTGCTGTGTACCACCGAATTAACTGGTGATGGCGGAGATTCGAACCTCGAACTTCCGAGGTGGTAAGAGAATGCCCTAAACCACTGGACCACCTGCGGTCAGTTAGCTCTATCGGCCTATAGTTCCCCAGTTCCGAGCGGGGTACACTGTCGTGAACAGCGACCACTGCAGCATTTTCCCACCTATGTGGTGACCTTCCTTGATTCAACGTAAACTTGTATAACTCACACAGTGACAAATCTAAGCTGTGCGCCAGCGCTAGCACCTGCACACGCTCGCACACATAGGATACTGTTCATGACATCTTCCTCTTGACCCTTAAATGCTTATTACGTAGTTCGGAACAGCGACTGTGAATCACATTTGACAATGAAAGCCGCACACCTGTTCACACGCCACTGGTTAGCACGGGTTTGAGGCTTCATCTGGATCAGACATCGATAACCGAGACGATTCGGTGAGTCTCTCCTCTGGTTAGTTTACTCTGCGCAGTCCAATTTTGCCAGCTTCCTTGCCTTTGCGAGGGTTTATTCAACACAATTTTAGATAGCAGTTGACCCTAAGAGCCTTTGCTGTGTTTTGCTTCAAAAGCCCAAGTGGTACTTCAGTCAACTGCAGAAGTTCATTTGGGATTAGCCTTCTTAGCAAAATTAGCCTCGCAAACAATGTTCACGAGCCCCGACCGGTAAGCTGTTTGTCAGCGAACTACTACAAAATGGCCAACAGTTTGGCTTTACATTGGGTGTATGCATCAATACCTTTCCACGCTTAGCAGATGGAAGCAGACAGAGCTGAGAAGATGAAAGGGCGAAACGTGTACGTTGCTAACTTGGTTCTTTTACTAATTTGTCGAGACAGTTCCTTGTTTTTGATGCAGACAAAGTATTGGTCCTGGTGGTCTAAATATCAAAAGTGCAAACCTTGTCTGATCATGGAGGTATCGATCGGACAGAAACATTTTTATCCCAAGTAAAGTCTCCGATGTTGAGAATTTTCCTAGAAAACTACCGTGAGGAAACGAAGTTCGGAGGGCATTCTGAACCTTTGAAGTGTGAAACGCTGCAGCAGGACAGCAGTGGATTTTGATTTGCACAGACCGCACTAAGCTCGTACCGAAATTTGCCACCCTTCAAGCAGGAATCAGAATCAACTCGGACCAGTTCTGAATTGAAGTTTTTTAAACGTCTCACGTACATAATTTGAACGGACAAGAGAATGTGGTGGGAACAAAAGATGGGGTGACAATCGATGAAAATTTAGATTCAAGCATCAGTTTGTCCCCAAGACGGACAGTGTTTACAATATACAGTCTGTTCAAAGTTGTCAATTAATCAAGGGCCAATAAGCAAGACTCGCGAAAGTGGATTAACTCTGACTTGTAGTGAGATGAATACGAAAAGGAAGTTGATTGAATAGAAATAATTCAAAAGATTTGCATCGATTTGTGTTCTTCAGTCAGTCGAAAGCGTTTTTGATCGGATATGAAATTTAACACAACCGCTGTTATCTATCAGTAAATCTTATCATAGGAGGAAAAATGCCAGCCTAAGCAGATGGATGGGTATCAAATGAAATTTCTTCAGGTTTGCAGAAACAGCATTTTGCCTTCACAAAGCTCAAAGTGTCAAAGTGACTCGCGCTCAATCACCCGGGCACAGATGCACAGACGAGTTGGGTTTTGACTCCAAAAGACTGAATTTCAGTCTGTACTGCGGAGCATTTTATCAGTAGTCAAATCGCAGATTGCCAATACAGATTGAAGGAAATTCCGTATAGAGTTTCCTCGATCGGAAAATCAACAAAACTCTTGTTTACCTAATTTGCTGTTATGAAAGAGACCCATTTCCTCCAGATGGACAGGCAAGGAGGGCTACTGGAGGTTCCTGGCGAGTCATACTTTGCGGCTACCCACACTGCAGCTATTGGCTGGAAGGTGAGTCAAGGTGGCCCGTGCACGCCTCTGAACAGAGGTGTGAAGAGCCACACAAGCGAACCTGGCCTAGCAGGACTTGTTAAACTTTCAGGTTGAGGCAAAGGAAAACTGTCTTCCAGATGGTTGGAAACCGTAAATGATACGGCAAGATGTCGCAGCCATTAGCGTAGTTACATGTGAGGTCTTTATTTTTGTCTTATTGACTTCCGTTTCTTAATTTGTTTTCAGCTCTTTCCCACTTTATGTTCTCATTCCTTCTGCCATGAACTAGACGATGCTGCAAGGCAGCAGTCAAAGTCATATCACCAAGTGCAAGGTTTGTGGTTGAATAAACTGAAACTGGAATGGGCAAACTAAAGTAACGCGATCCAGATACCGTCATTATGCAGTGAAATTCAACTTCGAGAGTGCAGACCTCAGAGACACCATCAATGTTTTTGTTAGCAATGCTGATATCTAATGACACAAATGGATTAGGAATACTGAATTCACACACCAGTTAGTGTTTGAACTCCGTCACCCCCGTTACGAACGGTGCAAATGCGTTGGGACGTATACATCAGCTCCGGTTGTGAGCAGCAACTGACTAGCATCTCTTTTGGAGGTTCTCTTTTTTATCCATCAGTCAGTCAATAAGTGAAACTGGTTCACCGAAGATTCTCATATTCAGCATACTGGAGAAAGCTGACAAGCGCAAACCGAAATAACACCGTACAAGCACTACATCAATTTCGATAGTGATTGTGGTAAGGCTCTTTTTGAAATGAAGTTTGATTCGGATGCTCAGCGCATTTGGTTGCCAAATGGACCAGCATGTCCAGCTTGCTAACAAAAATGCCTTACCGAGTCACTAACCAGGTTTTTAGAATACGTAAGTAACTATAATATTTTGGGATTGAATATTGCGCTTTTGAAGATATACTCGGTAAGCGCTGGTGTTGTTGAATTCAGAAACAGTCCAACACGAACGACGTGCAGCTCTTGGCCACAAGTATCGTTCTTGGTGGCCTAAGTCAAAATTTGTATGTCCAAAACTGAAAGTAAAATTATAAATATTGATCGGTTTTCACAAGGAAAACTAAAGTTAAAAGGTCCTAAAGTGCTATAAAGGAAGAAGTCGATGTGGAACTCTAAGAGATCTTGAGCGTCGTCCTATAACTTCAGCATTTGTTTCGCTTGATATTTAACAACGATCGAATAACCAGGAGAGAAAAAATAGCAGTTAAATTGAATTCAAATGATGTAAGTTTAACTAAAATGTTATAACTCTGGCGAACTTTTAACCTTAAGTATGAGTGATTAATCACTGCATTACGATCCAATGATCCAGGTAGGCTACCAAATGAACGCAAGCCTGTTACAAGAAAAAACTACATTTATTCTTTTTTTGGGCTGAAATTCGCGTTTTCGAATATAACAACGGCAGAGTTTGTGCAACCTTTAGTCAACTCTCCGTCCATCATTCATCGTAAACAACTAACTACTGAAAATTAATTCAGTAGGTAAGTCAAACCTCAAAAGTTACAAGGTTGGAACAGAATTATCGCACATCGTGTCCACCGGAACAGGTGCCATCTGGAAGGTGGTGCGGGATGACTAATTCATGGAGCGCCAGAAAGCAAGAAGACAATTTTCAGTGAGCTTGCTGTGTGAGATCTGTAGTTGGTGTCCACAGTGTCCAGCAACTGGACGGTCGCAGAGACTAGGCTACATGACGCAGCGTCGGGGTCGGCGTCGGTTGCACTTTCCCTTGAGAACGTCTGATAATTGGCATCTCTGACTGAGTACTAGAGAAATAGCGAGTATAACTAAAAATGTCAAATGACACCCGCAGAAGTGGTTAGTGACACATCGAAGAATAATTCTTGTTGTTAACTGGATTAGCAAAGGAACATCGTTGATTCACGGGGAAAATTATACATCACATCATAGTAGACGGGGAGAGTAAGGATAAATTCTCGTCAAAATTCCAGAATGCTTGCGTGGTTTCGACTGAAATGTAACCTCATTGGCTGTGGCCTTCAAAACCTAGCGATGGTCACAGTGTCTTTTTACGAGCCCAGCCTGTTACGCTCACCTTCCCTAGTGAAATCCGGTTGAGATGACTGTCTCAGCCATGGACCACCCCACGAATACTCGGTCCTGTCACAGATGGTTACCATGAACTTAAGCCCTGATCACGAGGATATTGGGTCTACGTGCCTGATTGCATGTCCGTACGTCATAGGTAGTTGCACATTGTGGTCGCTCATGTGCATTGGAGGGGGCTGAGAGATTGACACGGTGGACGCCAGAACAATGCGAATGGCACAAAAACCTGTCAGTCGGATGGCATTTGTGAACTTTAGAGACCACATGCACTCGGTGTTCTCCTAAACGAAAACCCGGGGTTTTTTCATTCCGCGTCGAACTGAGACGCTGAATTTCACTTTACACTTGCTATTTCCCCTTGATCTGTAGGACCGATTGGACGAACTGACTCAATGAATAAATCAGAGCCACGCGATTAGATCCGAAATAAGAGAAACACTGCCAACACAAAACGACACATGCTCCACCAAATTGCGTTGATAAACAAAAGATTATTTAACACAGAATTACCTGAGTTTTGGAACTTGAAGCAGAAAGTAACGCAGTGTGCGTACAAAATGGGTACAAGGAGAAGATTACTGTTTAGAGTCACTCTGAGGAACTTATTATATTCAGTTCTTTGTAATTGAATGAAGCGCATAGTATAATGATCATCAGGGAAAGCTGAGCAAGGCAGGGTAAGGCTACATTCAGAACACCACGGCGGTTTGAGGGAAAGGCCATTGTGTTCTGAAGAGCTCAAGGTATTTTGAAGGTTAGCCGATACACTAATGAAGTCCTCTTTGATTGACACAGCAGGGAAAATAGTTATAACATCAGCACACTTGATCACAGACGGAAGGTCGATAACCTAAATGTGGAACAGAAAGTGTGAAAGAGAGAAGCAGCTTGGAAAATGCCTGAGTTACTGATTAGGAATAAGGACGACATGCCGACACATCTATTGTTTGGGATGCGTCCAGAAAAACAGTCGGTATGTCATGTCATAACCTAGAAGAACAGCCAGAAGATCATGTAGTAACAGTGGTCTTAGAATGAAATCAAAGTTAGAGTAATGGTTACTACATATGCAAAAAATAATTGCACAGATTTGTTTAGCAATTCACGGTTAGAAGGAAGTAGATAGAAAGCGATATTATTCTGTTTCGTTGACTTTTCAATGGCGTGCGTATGTTTTTTTTAATCCAGGGTTAAATGTGGGTGATCTGGCATTTCTATATTGAAACACTCCTGTTCAATGTTGAGTAAAACATCAGGTACTCTCAAACGATATCCGTGAGAGTTGTTTCACCGTTAAAAACTGAGGAAGTAATAATGAGATTTGTTTGAAAAAATGGTCCATATAGGACCGTATTACCAGTAAGATTTTACCATTCTGGTTTACTATTCTGGTGAAATACAAAGCGAACTGGAATGATACGATACTCTAATTCCACACCGTTTATCTTCACACTGTTAGGTAAAAGAGTGGGAAGCCATGCATTTTGAAGAGTTGAATAGTGTAATCGAAGAAAATTTACCAAATACAGTTAGGGGTTAGTGAATGAGGACGACACTGGAAGTGTCTGGTACAAAGGTCGGCGAGAGTGAAAGGCCACTTGTTGCCAGTGAGGTACTGAGTAGGACGAGTTAGTTGACTCCCGTGTCCAATGCTGTTGGTAACTTATTCAACCAAGGTAAACAACAAATACACCAGCACCGTAATCCACCAAAATGGTATGAGCATAAAGGTACACTTAGTTGTCCACTTTGAAGACATTTGTGGCAGCCAAAATTAGTGAACGATGGTTTCATTGATCATCCGTTGGCGAGTACGCTGAATTGGGTTTTCCTTCTAAAACATGATGGTTACTTGAAAGTTGACTGCTTCTGCAGTAAAAGTTGGAATTCGACCAAAATGAATTCGACACTGAGCCATTGGACAGATTGTACACTCTGACCAACGAATACCGTGGATATGAGGAAAAGGCAAAAGAGAGTACCCTCGGCCGGAGGATCATAGACACGCTTCTTCACTGATATGTCCATCACGAATGTGATTTATGTCTTCCAGATGGACTAACAAGTACATTCAGATGTTCAAACGGTCACAGTGGCTTTACAGTACTTGTACATTTGTTGTTTATCTTCTTTGGATTGGTTGCGAACTGTATTGGACAAAGAGGACAAGTAACGAATCATTTGGCAGTTTCATACCTCATCCACGATTAGTCAAGCTCTACTTTTGCCTGGTTATGCAAGCGAAGACAGTAAGACATTCCCATTTTCTCACTAGAAGAGAACGGAAAAAAGGAGTGCTAACTGAAGTAGTAACAGCTCTTAAGAGTCTGTTAGAAATGACGGCTACTGATAAAGCCACTGGTCCGAGGACGAGAGCAAATAGTGTAAAGTGGTGGAAGACACGCTCTAGGGCTAGATATGCGAGCAAATTTCTTTAGCTAAAAAGCAGTCGATTATGGAATAGGTGAGCTGGATGAATGATTAGAGCACAATATGTAAGGTATGTTTAGGAGATGCTGAATACAAAGTAAGTTAAGATATTACCAGAGATGATATATTAAAGATTGGGCAGAAGTGTTGAAAACTATCTTCTGTGCATCTGTTATCTTAGAATTCATAACCTAAAACTGTAACACTACTTTTTATGGAACGCAAGCGTCATAAATGTCTCTCGCATGGAAGGTTTGAAGACTGTGTTGCCTCTTTCTATTACAGAGGAACTAGAGAACTAGGCCACTTTTCGTGAAACATAACAGAGCGTTTGATTACCACCTCGGAGGTCCGAGGTTCGAATCTCCGCTGGCACCAGTTAATTTGGTGGTAGACAGCAGTCCGTTGTTGTCTGCCTAATTAGCACACCCTCCAAATCTCAGGGTCTGTTTGGCGGTTACTTCTAGTAGTTCTGTGGGCCTTTGTATCAGTGAACTTTGTAAGTAGGAGTCTAATAATATGAGAATGAACGATACGCAAAAAACGTTAACCAGAACTGTGGATTTTTACTGGAAATCTCCTATTGTCATTCTATGGGACAAGATGTGGTTGACTATCGTATAAATTCTTGATCAGTTGGTTAAATTGAATCATTTCTCCAGGAAGTCTTTCTCAAGTTAGCGATCCTATACCTAAAGCAGTTAAATGTCCCCTCTGAAGGGTAGAGAAATTGACACTAAAAAGGAAAAAAAGTGGAAAAAAGTCTAACTGTCAAACGAACTTCAGATGCTGTCAAAAACAAGCACTGTTATTAACTCATCATAGAGGGACATGACTACAGGCAATGACATCCTTGTCTGCATCCGTATTCGACGACAATGTCGACACATGGCTTTACATTGACAGGTCTTTGGATCGATCGAGAGCACCAGAAGTTGTCGTCGGTTTCGTTAACGCAAAGTTGTATCACAGAGCTTACCTGCACTTGTAATCATTCTATATAATGAACTCGCTTTGTCTGTTACGCTTAAGCGATTGAATTTTCGCGTTTTTGTGGGCTGTAGCCATGATTAGCAGGAATTGTTCAATAGAGGTAACACTAACAGTCAACCGCAACTTTTAGACTCAAATATTGTTTTAATTCACTAGGGAGTTATGGAATTGTTTCCACTAAATGTACTATTGACAAGAGGCGCTTGAATCTTGTGTAATGCACAATCCATTTACATATTTTGCATACAAAAGTTCAACGCAACGGGTCGGAAAAGAACCGATGACATTCCCCCTTCCAAGAATATGTTCTACCAGCTGACCTACTGCTGTCAATCGGGTGTGAATAATGCATGTGAATACCCAGTGATACTCTGACCACTATTTTAGTTTTATTCACGGAATAAGCATCATTAGTCATTTCCAACAGCAAAATAGTTCATTTTCTTCAGTTTGTTTCTTCTCTTCTTTCTTTCTTTCTTTCTTTCTTTCTTTCTTTCTTTCTCTCTCTCTCTCTCTCTCTCTCTCTCTCTCTCTCTCTCTCTTCTGAATGGTATTTTCTGAAGGGATTCTGATAAACACATAGCCTGAGCTTGTGTTGACCCCTTGGTCGTAACTACAAATCCTTGAATGGGCTCTGATAAACTAGTTAGTTATTCCATTAGGGATGCTAATACGCTGAATGATCGAAACTGATAACAAACAGTGGACCGATTGCCTCACGCCTGATCAACCGGTCGCATTTCTCAGTCACTTAAATGCTGAAACAGTTTTCCTTCTGACTGAGTTAACAGTGGTTGTGCAAGATTGCTGTCCCGTAACTGAATGACTCGCAGACAAATGAAACCCCAAGTCCCCAGGTGAAGAAAGCAGGCTCGCTTTACTAGGTGCACTAAAGGACACATTATCTAACAATACCAATAACATGCCTCGATTTGTGGGAAAACCCACCACAGAATCAAGACAGTGATTAAAAGCTTCAGAAAGCCCCGGCAACAACAGACATAAAACTTTCGAGACGGCAATGCAAGAGCTAGTCAACTGGTATACAAAGAAAATCCCTATTTATTGAAAGCACTTTGATCAATCAACTGCCAGAAGAGAAGTAACTGGTTGAAGGAACACATGCACAAGTGTGGTGAAGAACAAACGGAATAGCATGGATATGAGAAAATAGCATGTTCGTAACGGGATGGCCAAGTGCAGCCGTTCATATAGATATAGCTGATACTGGGAGAAAGATAATTACGTCCAAGCTTTTGGGCCTTGTCAAGTAGCCCACTCATTTATGACGTAATGGCAGAACGGGTCATGGATATCAGTGGGTCAGTGGAATTAGATTTCAAAATGGGGAAGAAAGGTTACGTAAGTAACAAAATCAGCTTAGAATCCGAGTTCGATGCGAACGTATAAGATCAACAATTAAAAAAGTGATAACTAAAGTCAGTGGACACCTGTCGTAGAAATAAGGCTAAAATTGTGTGAAGCAATGGGACAGAACAAACAAATCATCATGCAGGCGTGAAAGCGAGGAGGAGGTGGTCGGTGTGGGAACTAGAAGCCTAAATGCATGGGAAACAAACGAACTGCTTGGTAAGTACATGAAAAATTGTGATAGATAGCATGGGATCCGGACTAAACCAGTTTACTTGCGTTTCTCGATAAGGCGAGCAGAATTTTCAAGTCCTTTTTCAATAAATATTTACAGTGTTCCTGCCCGGTGTATAGGCGTGAATACTTATCTCTGCCATGTTATATTGATATGTATGAGTGTGAACAGTAGTTTGCTTGGCAACGTATTTAAATTCTCGACCTGTAGCATTATTAACATACGCATCCAATATATTTCCATATCCCATACTTTTACCGAAGTGCTGGAAACTGAACGTGTGCAGACTAATATTTCCAATCAGAAATCATGGCAACTGCGTGTTCTACTGAAGTTGTGATATTATCATTTTATTACAGTATTACAACTAGAATTTACCAACGTATCCCAAGTTACGTGAGCTGATATCTAGCCGTAGCTTTCGGAGGCTTTTCGATCACCGGGTAAACCGGATTATGCCCAAATTTGAGCTAAGCGCCAATGACTGTGCACACAACAATCGTAGTTATAGTCATAACTAACTGACGTGAATATCATACTTAGTTTATAGTTTGAATGAGTCTAATGCAAGAATACTGACAATTATGAATATTATCTGAACGCGCTCCCTTTGAACGGCTGCGCTATAATTCTGGTCCTTTTTCGTTGGAATTACTTCGTTATAACAGTCCCTTACAGCGATGTTGTTCTCGTGAAAATATTCAGAGCAATTTGTTAACAATAGAAGACGTGTGTCGACATGTCTCGGCTTACCTACCGTCAAATAAAGACATGTGGGGAAACGCAAAAGAGCCGGGTTACTGGTACGCCTTAATCGCACACCATCGGATCATATGATAGTTCCCAGCATGTTAGGCCACAACGTGCGTTCTCTATTCAACAAGCTTCAGGACCTAACTTAACCGCTTATGGCTACTACCTTCAAAAATACGTGTGTGGTACGCCTTCAAGAAACCTGGCTGAATGCTGACCTGGATGATGCTGTAGTGGAAATGGAGAATTATTCATGATTTGTCAAGATAGGCAGAGTTTCTCGAAGGAAAGTGATAATGGTGTTGCCACATATTTCAACTACAAGTGGTGTAGCAAGTTCAGTGTCATTTTTCCTACTCCTTCAATGATATTGACTGTGTATCTATCACATGCCGTCGCAAGTTTGCTCGTTTTGACCACATTATTATCACGAACGTTTTCACAGCACCACAAAGCTCACTTGGTCTAGTTAACTCCTTCTATGATTCATTATACCTTTCCTTGTACCGTTGACAGACGATAATTATCATATCACTGTAGGAGACTTTATTAATGTATCTACGTATCCACTCTCATCCTTTTCTCTCAAAGATATTTCATCAAAACAGGTAGAAGACATAAATTGCGAGATGCAAGCATTTCTTTTAATCTTCTCAATCGCGTACGTAAAACATGCCAGACAGGGGATTAGGTGTCGTCATCATGAAGAGGCAAGACTACCTTAAAAAGATGGATAGCACTTTGGGGGACAAACGACGAGTTATTCCGGATTCGACCCCAGAGAACAACTTGCTCGTAGAGAAACAGGTCACACGACACCTCCAGATATTACGCTTGCATGGATTTATCTCTGAGGATCTACACAGAAAACTGAAACCGATAGGCACCCAAACGCCAAAACCGAGGGGCTCTCCGAAAATTCACAAGCCTGATGTTCCATTGAGACCTATTTTATGTATGCAGAACTCAGCTCGTCACAAACTGGCACGCTGGCTGGTGGATATTCTATCTCCCATCCGAAAGCACATGACATCACACTGTCTGAAGGATTAATTTGAACTATCAGATATCCTGGAGTGAATATCAGTGAGTTCCCAAAAAATCTTCTCCGTTGATGTTGATTCACTTTTCACCGGTGTACCCCTAAGAGAAACGGTAGAGTATTTGTGCGACATGGTAGCAACATTCAAACCCACTTTACCCATTCCTGTTACATACATCCGGGACCTCATTCTCTTATGTACAGAAAATATACGTTTCGATTTTGAAGGACAGTCGTACAGATAGATTGATGGTGTGGCAATGGGTAGCCCTCTTGGACCCACATTGGCAGATATCTTTTTGGGAATGATTGAGAAAAATGCACATCAGAATGTCATCCAGTTTACCCTGCACAAGCGTTATGTCGATGATATTTTGATTTGTACTGAGGAAAAACGGTTTACTAAGTTCTTTAACGTAATAAACATCATACATCCCAACTTATCAGTCACGTGTGAAACAGCGAGTGGTAGCAGTCTCGCTTTTTTGGATATCATGATAACAAAACGTGCAGATGGGACAATTCAGAAGACTATCCATCGTAAAGCAACATGGAGTGGACAATACATTCAGTTCTCCAGTTTCGCTCCAGTTGCCTACAGAAGGGGCTTGGTTAAAACCCTGTTCCACAGAGCGCGTAAACTCTGCAGTGTAGACCAACTGAAAAAGGAAGAAGAGTTCTTATCCCAAACTCTTTGTGCCAATGGATACCCTGATAAGTTCATTGAGATCCACAAAAGAGAAAGGCCTAAGACCGTACGAGTCGACACGGTCGAGAAAAAACGAGTTACCCTAGTTTTACCATTTAAAGGGGATCATCTGTCCAATTGGATTAGCCAAAATCTGAAGTGTGCGCTAAAGCGCACCTACTTGGCGGCTGAATTGCAGATTTCGCAAACTACCAAACGACTAAACCTCCAAGCACATTCAAACAGTGTCGCGAACCTGAATGCCTCTCACGTCATTTATCAATTCACCCGCAGCTGCGGTGACACCTACATGGGCAGAACGGATCGGTGCCTCAGTCAAAGAATGGGGGAGCATGTACCGAAGTGGTTAGTGCAATGGATGAGTCATCCTCCACCCGGACAACAGACGATGACTAGAAACCCGGCTTCATCGATCGCGAAACACCTTATGACCTTTCGTCATCGGATGGATCCAGGTCAAGCGTTCAGAGTGATTGCATGGAATCGAAACCCAAAGTTCCCAGCTTTTTGTGAGGCTGTGTTGATAAGTAGACTTAAGCCTCCACTGAGTGCACAGAAACTTTTGACCCACAATGTGTGCTTGCCGTGGCGGTAACCAATCAGGTTTACCGAATCGTTTCCTAATTTCGCTTGACGCTATCCATTCCATTGTTTTGCTCTGTGCTCCATTCGAACACGAATTCGCACGATTGAGAAGATTAAAAGAAATGTTTGCATCTCGCAATTTGTCTTCTACCTGTTTTGATGAACTGGATCAAGGGGACCCAATGTTTCAAATTTCTCAAAGATATGTAGTGACCTCGATCGTTTTGAGAAAATGACTGTTTTCTGGACACCATTTTGGATCTATTTTCTCTTCGATCTTTTCTGACGTTTGACATCGACCTTATAGTGTTCTCCGGTTGCGTACGTTTTACTGGACTGACTTTTCCGAGGTTTCAGTCGACCTCGTTTTAAATCACTTGCACTTTCGGTCGTTCGCCGATTGTGCACGCTCGCGGTTCGCTTTCTGCATAGCCGTCGCGTTTCGTTCGTTTTCCGTTCGGTGTATCGCTCGTATCAGTACTTTTTCGGTGCCACGATATATAGAATACACCTTGCATCCGTAAACCGACACGCGTCTTCTCTATTCGTCCGATAGAGGGGATATCGTTGGTAGTTCGCTGCTAGACCCAATAGGAGACACGTTCACCAGCCGCTCTCGAACGTCTTCTATAGATATTTGCCTTGCTTCAACCCGTTGTGACTCACAGTTGGATTGTATCCTAACTAATTATCCAGAACTGTTTTCCGTCAAACTTAATGCGCCCCTTAGTACCAGTGGTAATAGTATATCACATCTCCATTCAAAAATTTACTCGAAACATGGTCATTTATCCTTCGCACAGACCAAACAGATCCATTTTTACTCACCGGAGCTTAGCTAAAGAAAATCTTTCACTGTTCAAACTCTCTTTGTTTCTCGCCATCTCCTGGCTTCAATACTGCTTAAGTCACTCCCTTTCGGTATATTTTACGACCGTAATTATAAACCGCATCTTTGACCTTTGTCGTCCCATCGAAAAGGTTTACTTCCAACTAGGTAGAGTGATCTCACCGTATCTCAAAATGTTACTCAGGAAGAAGGAGTTAGCCTACAAAACGCGCAACCCATTTGAGGTCAGTAGACTATGAAGCTTGATCAGAGGAATAAAACTTCTGGACTCTGTATTCTGTCAACAGTTTCTGCACTCCGGGAACATCGAAGACAGGTGGTAGGGGGTCAAACTACCCTGTGGCTAGAAAAAAAGTCTCCCATCTGATGACATAGATGTTGACCATTAGAATTGTCAGTTCATTCGTTACTCGACTGGCCCAGCCCCAGTTTTCCATCAGACCTGCAACTCAGAAATTGAAAAATTCCCCAACAGGGAAGTTTCCAGGCTGCTCAAGCTCGCCAAGTTAACCAATGCTTCTTGACCGGACGGTCTAACCTCGGCAGTACTCAGACACGGGGCTGGATCTCTCTCTAAGCTAATGACTACTGTAATTAATCATTCACTTGAATCGTTCTCTATTCCTGACTTTTGGCGTCCTATCACAATCATTCACATATCAGAAGGGTAGAATAACCAAAAGGGAACCAAGAGTTTCTGCCGCATTGCACTGTCCTCGTCGGCTTTGAAGCTAGTTGAACGTGTGGTACTTCAGCGCCTTCAAAACACAGTCAAAAGTCCCACTGAAGAATACCATTTTGCGAATAAACTCCGGCGCTCCACGACCGACGCAGTAGACTGCATAGCCCATTACATTGTAAAGTCCCTCAATGACTCATGCAAATCAGTCAGGTGTGCCTTTCTTGATTACATATCAACGTTTGGCAATTTACCACGATCCTTGCTTTTAAAAAGTTTGGAATCTCTTGGTTGCCCCACACACTTACTTAACTGGCTGAAAAATTACTTCTTGGATAGAACCAAGTGTATCAAAGTTGGAAGAAAAGTTCCCAGACATTTCTTAAGCAGTGCCGGAGTTCTTCAAGGAGTTGTCCTTCCTCCATACTTATTCACCACTTACGTTAGCGATGTAACTGCAACCCGTGCAGTCTGCCTGGTCAAGTATGCTTATGACATAGTTTTGACTCTGTCTGTGGCTCAGCAGTCCGATTTAAATGAGTTTCGTGAAAATGTTGCACATATGTATCCAAAACGTTTCTGAGCAGTCTAGGAATTCTGTTAAGCAATGCCAAACGTCAAGGATGCATTTTTTCCACTTTACTTCCGCCTTTTATGAAATACAGCATCACCATTGTTTCCACTCCTCTTGCACCTGTGAACCGTGTGTCAATATCTCAATGTAACTTTACAAGAGAACTTACATTGGTCTACGCATATAGGAATTACTGTTAGGAAATTGCGTACATTTTCCTTACAGATTCGTAAATTTTGACAGTTTAGTGCTCCGCAATCGGTCATTTCCTCCTTCGTATACCAGTATATATTTCTCATTATTATATATTGTTCTCTCATAAATTTTCCTGGTCTGTTGAAAAAGGACCATATCACACCCGTCGTAGAGGTCTGCGAATCGTCAGCCTTGTTTCTAGTATAGCCTTAAGAGTGGTAAGCGCATTAGATCATCTATTTCGCTTGCTCAGATCATTGCGGGCTGTTCACAGCCATTGCATTGCGATCACACCCTTCAAACTCGTCTAACTTTCAACTGGTTCCTTCCAAATTATCCGTGTGTAGAACTTCTGTAGTCTCTTTTCTTGCGAGCGTTTTAACCAACAGGGAAGAAGTTTAATCGGAACTGTTAACCCGTTTTGGAGTGTAAATCTTTTCCTTATTTCTCGACAGCTGAAAAGCACCGTAAAAGCTTGCTCAAGCTTGTGTAATAATGGTAATAATGATAAATAGTTCCGTCACAGTATACCAATTATTAGAAAAAATACAATAACCAGGTCCAATCCGTAGCCAGATGGGTAATGTCGACTTTACTAAGTAACCATACACTGCTTATTGAATGCTACATCAACCTTGATGAAGCAGGTGGCTTTAAGGGAACAGTCTATAATCTGGAAGAAAGGTATTAAAAGACGGACCATTTTACTTAGATCCTTACAGATTGCCGGGCTTCCACGGGACATATACAACCAGTGATAATAGGCAGAAAGATATCTGACAGTATGGTCTGACGCACCGTTCGATAGACGGCCCAGTCACATCAGCATCTGCCCAGAATCCAGGTCAAAGCTTGAGCAAACGGATGCGCCACTGACAGAGCGGCGGATCGATAAGACGAGAAAGAATTCCCGTGTGGTGGTGGCTTGTCCTATTGTAGCGAATCTTTGTGGACACCAAACTTATTAAAATTCAATTTCGAGCTTAGAGCTCAGGTGCGCCTCGTTTATACTTAGGCATCTGTACTTAGGTCGACTACGGGAATGATTGCCGCTCCTCAGGAGAATCCAATTCCGGTACCAGATCTTCCACTAGCTATAGACACTCTTTCTTCTCGAATCATTCGTTGTAGTCACATAAAGTGGTTTATCGCAAAATACAATCGTAATTTGAAGTAATTTTCCTACATCCCGGACACATGGGCTCACTTAAGAAGTCTTGGAGGATCTTTGGGTGACTCTCATCAGTCATCCATTGAAGTGCGTAACTGGTCAAGCAAACCATGACCGGTCTGTTTGATAGGTCAGGAATTTAGGCTAGCCTCAGTTCCTTCAGTCGACATGTTGTTTGCAGTCTGCTTGTTTAAGTCCACCTGATGCCGTCCTACAGAGGATCATCGCCGTCCTAAGCCATGCGGCTCAGGAAACAAGGTGAACTCTGGCTCATCAGCTCGTTTAACCTCCCATCTCCTGTCAGTTCGACAGGACAACCAATATTACTATCAACACCCATCGACTTCCATCGCTCTGCTCACTTTATTTGTTGGACCGGAATCGTATCCGCATACATCGTTCGTTCATCTAAAGTATCACCAATCATCCAATCAAAAGAGAGCTCATCCAATGCTAGTTTGAACCAATTAATTTGTGTTGCAAAGACTGGTGATAGTGATTCGTTCTTCTTGTATAAACTGTGTGTTCTGAGCTAACAAACCAGGATGATTCGAAGGCAGAAAAGCCTTCTGAGTAGGGCTACTGGGACGGATCTAAGCAAGAGAGAACTATGCATCATGACAAGTGAGGCTTTTGTATCTACACAAATTAATCATAGTGCTTGTGAGGGAATGCACCCAGCTCGTTTTTAGTAGATGACTCAGTTCAACGAAAGAGACAGCACGTGATCGGCTGACCAGAATCGCCGACAAGATCAGAGCGAGTCAGGCGATCATTGGATCAGTCGGCGGTTAACATTCGACCAGAGCCAAATCAACCAATCCGGGAGCAGCCAGATAGGCCGTTTAGGTCTATCAGTAGCCCAATGAGCTTTTATACACGGTTTTGTTTATGACGAGTGCATATCTTATATAAACAATGTATTCTGTACCAATAAAACGGAAATGATTCTGAGGTAGAACTGAGTTCTCACTAGGAAGCGTCAAAATCTAAATACTGCTACCATTTCCAATGACAATACTGGAAATTAAAGCCAGGAGGAGTGTGTCAACTCCCAAAAAACACTACGCAATGCACCTACGATCTTCACTGTTGACGGTCTTTCTTCTGCAGATGGGATTTTCGTTCTCTGGTTACAAATCCATCGTTCCTAACGTCGCTGTCAAATCCTCAGCAGAAATCTCCGTTCTGTGTTGTTCGTATTAGGAATGACGCACTTGCCCATCATCGCACGTTTAAGCTAGGTTGAAATCGGTTGGACGACCAAGAGCCACCCAAAACCAATGGTCAGCCGTCATGCCCTCGTGTGCCATCCGGTGTGATGCAGATAGCACAATGATTGTTTCTGTACGCACATACAACACCTTGGTTTCTGCAGTTTTGTTAGGCGTTAAGGTGCTATCACATATTTCTTTTTTTACTTGCTTTTATTACTTAATCATGGTACAGTATTTCAGAAAGTGGGTCGCGGCCAGTTACGGGCTGACACTTGGGTGAAGCGACCGGCGGCGACTGCAGGATTCGAACTCGAGACCGTTCTAACTCCACCAGCCCGAATAACACCGCTTGCACTACTCTCTGGAATTCAGATCCACGCTAAAACATTCGGTTAGATGTGAGTCAAAATATCCGGTGCCCCATGTGAGGTCGCCCTGGTTCACTTAGTAGGTAGCATGTCTTTGTCTGTCAAGAGAAGGGGGCGAGGTTAGATTCGGCGAAGCAAATCGATGGTTGGACAAACAGGCAGCATGCCATAGCTTGTCCGGAACTAAGGACAGGATTGGAGCCAGCGAAGTGGATTAATGGACCAATCAGTGGTCAACATTTATCTGAATCGACCGGAGCCGAATCAACCAACCGGGTTACAAGCAGATTTACCAGCCAGAAGAACCGTTTACGAATAACAAGTGGGCCAATACGTTTATGTGCAGTTTTGGCAATGATCACTTAGGCTGTGGGCTGACTTATCGTGAGTGGACAGCCAAGTGTCATTAGCAGTCAGCATCTGTCGAGTACCGAGACCATGGCTGCAGCAACGAAACCGCAAGCGACAGGACAGCCAATCGATGCCGTGCATCGGTAGAATGCGAGACGAATCCTGCCACACGGGTTTTAGTCCCAACACCGGCCCACTGGAAGGCTTGGTCGTCCGCATCAGTCGGGTCAATGCGTTTGGTGCAACGATTAGGTAGGAGTAATACCCTATAAAATCAGTGTTCTACGCCAGCGAAATGAGGTTGCTCGCGAGCGAAGAAGCGTTCATCCTCGTTTTAGTGGGACAGCTTAGAACAATCACCACTCACCCTATATGAACCGTTTATTTCGTGGTAATAAAACGAGATGGTTCGAAGGCAGAAGAATCATTTTATTGGAGCTAGTGGGCAGGGTTAGAAAACTGCCGTTTATACAAATTGGGAGTATAGTCAGCCCGTGATGCTGTTGCATGCTTCTTAAACTGCGGTGTTTTGCCCCGAAGCTACGGAAAATACTACTGAAGTTACTGGACGCGACCAAATCACTCAAAGTAAACAACAAGTACACAAATATCATAAAGCCACTGTGACGGTATAAGCACCTTGGTATACTTACTTACTCGTGATAGCCAAATTAGTGAAGAATGGTGTCTTTGATCCTCTCCGTCGCATTTTTCCGCCAATACATAATGCTTACCTGGAATTTGGCTCCTGAAAGTGGTTCCATTAGTGAAAGCTGGGATTGTCGGTTCAAATGGCAATCGGAATAATTAGTCAGACTGTACACGGTGTCCTACTAAAGGTCTTAGTGTTTTCAACGAACAGATGACGGAAACCTTAGAGTTCGGACCAGACACACGAAAAGTATTCCCTCTCTCTTTAGCCTCTCTGTGTTCTTGTTCGTGCCCTTTTCCTACTGCGTGTTTGTTTTCATCTATCCCGACCCAAGAATGGCGTAACAGCGTCCGACGCAGGAGAAGGTTGTCCGGCACTTGTAATACGCGGCCCAACCAGGAGAGCATATTAAAATACATACGGACCCTACCATCAGATGCCCAGCCGATCGCATTCGGGAACACACTCTCCGAACTGACTTAGTTGTCGACTAGCAAGGAACAACATGACAGTAATTGCCACTCATCGGGCCGACATTTTTATCATTCGATTTAATTGCGTGTCTGTTAGACCTCTGTACCCGGTCATAAGGGTGAAGTATCACCTATCCACCGGCCCCGAGATTGCGATTCGGTTGATCAACCTTCCCTTCTGCGTTCGCCCACAGCCCTGGACCGTCTGTAACCGAACTGATCACACAACATACTTTATGAGTCATTTTAAGATTAGATCGACCACATATCAATCGACATAGGTGAATGTTTTTTCAATTACCCCTCACATTTTGGAACTTATTCGATCTCGACCATGCAGTGTGAGCGCTCAACTCACCATTGAAAACTATGAGATGACTGTTCAGCCGTTTCATCCTTGTCAGGAATCATCAGCACTTTATTTGACCAACAAAAGTGTGCTGTGTATGGCCAGCTACTGAAGTACCGAAAACAGGCCTATTTGCCACTCCGTTTTCTAACAGTTTACTTAATTAGATTCAATAGGACGGAAATCCATCTTTCTACACAGCACCGCCTCGTGGACATCATAACTAAAGATGAACAGGCAAGGGTCGATGAGGCGTAACAAAACTTAACAACCCAACAAGAGGAGAAATACGCGAGTCTATCCATAAGCATGATATTTGTTTTATGGATGAGACAAGTTTGGATAGAAGAGAATCAGACTGAACAAGAAACGGAGTGCTATATCAATGTAGATAAGTTTTGGCAAACGTCAGGAGGCGGACGATAGAAACAGATCCAGGATGTCCGAGCGAACGCGGCTGGACAGGCGATGAATGGGACTCGGGGGTGAGTCGGACAGGATATCGAGCGCGAAGAACCACGGTAAGCGCGATCAGAGAAGGAGCAATGTAAGGATAAGCAAGTCAAGTTAGCCTGGCACAGACACACACACACATGCACAGAACACGAGGTCAATTCCATGTCTAAAATACAACAGTCTGAGGAATATGGAAGATAAGTCAAAGGAAGTAGTTGACCTAAACATATCTGAGATGGACGACGGCGGATCGGTGGCCGAGCGGGGTTGGAAGATACGCGAAAGATTGGGCGGCAATATTAACTATAGAAGTGTCTGTGGGTGACCAAGTCAAAACAACCCCTTATGTCAAGTGAAACGACATTTGTGAACATGTGACTGACGTAGAAGTCCAGGTACGGTGCAACGACGAAGACAGCGATAGTAGCGAAAAGATGATGAAAAATGCAACGCCTCTAAAACGAGAACAAATAACAAAGGGGTGTGTGCGGGTAGGTGGGCACGACACACAACTGTCTCTTTTGAAATGAATTATATTAGTGGTAGTCGTGGTTTTAGTAGTAGAACAGTACGAGTGCGAGTGAAATGCAATCACAAATTGGTCGGTCGTCTGGGACCGGGTTTAATAAGAAGTGGTAGGTGGGCGGGGAAGGAAGGTAGAACAAATTCGGACCGGATCGTAAAAGCACGTGAATTATGTACATAGGGTGTGTGTGTGTGTGTGCTTGTTGTGTAAAAGTCATAATGCGAAGTTCAAGACCGGCCCAAACAGCAGGCAAAAGTAAAGACTACAAGTCAAATTCGCGTACAGCGAGCTAATGGGAAAAGAACGTGTATAAGAAGGTGAGGTAGCGACAGAGAGAAAGAAGTCAACAGGAAAACAAGGAAACGCGCACGTGCACCAAAATAGGTTTGGGAGGAGGTCGGGAAGCAATATGCGACTGACTCGTGCTTTGGAAACCGGTGAGTACGGAAGTATGGAGAAA
Source organism: Fasciola hepatica (assembly GCA_948099385.1). Lineage (NCBI taxonomy): Eukaryota > Metazoa > Platyhelminthes > Trematoda > Plagiorchiida > Fasciolidae > Fasciola > Fasciola hepatica. The sequence continues at coordinate 3,459,167 of CANUEZ040000164.1, forward strand.
TCTTTGCAAATGCCGGAACTAGTTGGGGTGGTTTGGACAAACGGGTTATGTCAGTTTCAAATTTTGAACGAATATCATCAGATCGACAAGGACGTGAAAGGGATGGGATTGTTACGCTAGGGACAGCGTGAATGGATGGCATCGGGCATAGGTTGTGCCTGCTGGCAGGGGATGGATTCGGTCAATAATACATCGACGTCCTCATGAGCAAGCGCGTTCGGTAGACTTGGGGCAAAAATGAGCGCGTAGATGAGTGTGTACAAAGCGCGGTATGCTGTACCAAAACGAAGTTTAGAGGTGGTGGTGAAGGGTTGTGGTAGCTATGGCCACATGGACAGAATCCAGTAGTGAATGGTGCTCATGCGCACAGAAACTGACCAGAGGACTGCGGGAAAATGAACGAAAAGACGAAGAACGCAACGGAACGGAAAGGACTGCACGATTAAGTAAGCGCCAGATGGGTGCAATCACGTGACACTGAATAGTATCCGCATTGTGAAAGGGATCAGACGATCTCATGGAGAAGGGGCACATTGGGATCAGACGGACGTAGTGGTGCTAGTGTGGTTCGCAGTCAAGTGCAAACTATCAAGCATGCTGGCAACGACCGGCTCGACAGAAGCCCCAGAACAGGACAACTTGGACCGACCGGGAGAGCTGGAACCGAGTGCGTTAGGTTGAATACGGCCGATTTTGGGCAATTCCAAAAGAGCTGTGAAATGGGCGAAAATGACAAAGAACGTGAACAAAAATCCACAACCAAGGCGATATGCATCATGTACTTCTCAAAGACTTAATCGATTTACGTGATCTACGTTCCCCACACACATAAAAGGAAAATAACTGGTTACGAAACATCCACCAGCAGCGTGCAAAAACGATCTATTCATGAAGTTTGAGGAAAAGAATTGACATTGTGACCAAATGAAATGCGTGTTCTCGTCGTTTGTGTTTATATCGACTCTCAAAGTACTGAGACATCGCTTATTGAATGTCCTAATTATCCGACTGTAGTCTGAAAGTGTTCGTCAGAATGACCAACCTGTTACCCGGCACGTCTTGGTGATTATTGCAGTGGTAATAGCAAACTGTACTATCCGGCTAGAAGAGCCGGATTAGGAGAACTCGAACTCGGCCACCGCCAAAGAACTTTCGTGACATACAGTACTAGATTTTCATCGGGTCAACCGCCACTTCTAAATCGGCGCAAGCCCGATGCTGTTAACCAAATTGGGTCAGTTTCGTCAGCCTTTTCATAAGTACATTGGGCTTTGCGGTTACGAGATGATCTCATGCACCTCAGGCGTGATCTTTCTAACCATTCAGGATTGATGTAACTGATTTTAACTCAAGCATTATTTACAATTTCACCTGTGTATGTGAATGCAGATAAACAGACAGAACCAAAAAGGCCAGCCCTGTATATGCGTTGTTGAACACATTACCCAAAATGGCTAGAAAAATCTCGCCCGGCCAGTGACAGATCTGCGATAGACAAGCTGTTAAGTGAGACAGGTCATCGAGTTAACCCACTGGACCTTTTCTCCGTGGGTTATGACATCAAATTGGAGAATACGTTGCGCATTACCGAATCGGTGTCAGGTCGAATGTTCACCCCGATTTCATGCGCCCAGCATTAGCGTGTGGTGACGCTACATACATACACATAGTCTTTTTTTAAATGGTCTTTGGGGAAAAGTGCTTCCAATCCAGATATTTTCACCTAATTCAAAATTTAACGATGAAAAACTAAAGATGGACAGGCTGATGACTAATCATTGTTAGAAATGGGAGTGAATGGAGGAGAAATTCCAACAATCACGGCAATAACCATAATCTCCACGCACCTGGATCAAAGAAGATTCCGCTCGGATAGAGTGCCGCCGCAGTGACACTGGACATTTTAGACGGTACGACCAAACCACTGACAGCCCCGTTGCCATTCGGACTGGAGCCTTCGAGCAGTGATGACTGACCACTGGTGTCGGCCGAAAGGTACGCTTGTGACAGACGTCGCGCCTCCATCACCATCGCCGACAGCTCAGTCAACCAGCGGGCCCGAGTGTCTGGTGAGCGGGGAGCGACCACGTAACACAGATAAGATTGAGATGTGCCACTGGCCATACCTGGAATGGTCTGAGTTGTGCCCGTGCTTATTGTAGTTGTGTCGAACGGTGAGGAGAAATTCCGCGCGCGTTCTGACAAACAGAACCAAAGCAGCTGATCTCCGGTTGGTTTTGAACCAGGAACACCTACATCCTCCTGTGCACAAAGATGAACGGTGGTGGGAAAAATATATCTAAGGATAGCATATTTGTTTACAGGACCGGGTACCACAGATGATAGTTTAGCCAACAACTATATAGATAAAACGCAAACAAAATACTTGTTTGTTACGACACCTGAGCAAGAAAAAACCCCAACCAACGGGCTTGCAAGAGAAAGACTGGCCATGCCTCCGGACTGGGCTCCCGAGGCTTATCAAACGATTGGAAATATGGATAAGGAGCCGCGACTGGTGGCGTGGTTGCATTCGAACTCTTTTTTCATTGTGATAATTTTCCGCTTATTTGCAGTTTACGTCTCCATTGTATCAACTTCCGACTTGACGCTGCCGCGAGGTAGCACCGACAACCAGAACATAACAGTGTGAGGTAGCAGACGGTTCTAACGCCAGCCGGGATAGTACCATCGCTTTCCATTCCAAGCTCCAGAGTCAGGTTACCGGTTTCACATCGTCAAAAATCTCACTCGCTCATGACCACTTAGAGCTCACCACAGTAAGATTTCGCACTCACCAACGTTCGCGGTTTTTTTTTTAGTACATGCGTGCGCATCAGCGTAGTGGATGGAGCATATACCCCCTAGCCTTGAAGGTTCACTGCACTATTAGGGACAACCGGAAGCCAGATCCTGACACTTGGAGTGGAGAACCGCAGAAGGTCTCAATGGGTTAGGTGTGGTTTGGACTACAATATGGATTCAGTGAACCATTTCTAAACTGGTTATGACGTGAACGTTTCCTCCAAACTCTCTTTAAACCATGTTCTCGAACCATGTGATTCTGTAATGTTCTTCCTCTATATGGAGTGATTTAAAAAGTTCAACTAAACAGCTGTCCGGTTCGCTTTCACATCTGGTCTTCAGGTCTTATAGTCAAGAATCATATATATATATATATATATATATATATATATATATATATATATATATATATATATATATATATATATATATATATATATATATTATATATATATATAATGCACCAGGTGCAACAGGATGAGTGAAGAGAACGAATGTATCTTTTGTTTTTTCACTGCACATCTTCTTGATGTCTTTTTACTTTTTTGTGTTTATGGGGAACGGAAGTATAACATTCGCGAAACCAACTTTTATTCTGAACCATATCTCTCAACGTCGCTAACCAGCGGCAATCTTCATCCCGACCCGGAAGGGGTGAAACACCAACCAAAAACCAGTGCTGATGCTAATTTCATCAAATCTCTACACCAATGGCCAGACCACAGCGTCGCTTCTTCCAGCCTTGTCCGGCACGTGCGAACAGAGCATGGAAGGTAGGTGATGGGCAAGCACTCGCAAAACATGTCCAAGATACTGTAGATGGTGTAGAACGATCTCTTCGGTTAGAGGGCGACCATCCGTACCTAACATACGGTGATGAACTTGGTCACCACTCATTCAATGTTATAGCCAAAGACAGCAATGCTTCGGAGAAATCGGTGGTCAACGACGGAAAGCCGCCAAGTATGTTCAACACGAAGTGACCAGGTCTCGCAACTGTAAATCAAAACGTTGCGAATCGCGGCGACGTACGCCAGTCTCTTAAGAGAGAGCCGGAAGTCACGGCGACGCCGCGGGTAACGAAGGTTGATAAAAGTTACTGTGGCTCTCGTTATTCGTGATATAATCTCCCCAACACCACCTCCAGCTGTAATCAAGCTTCCGAGGTACTGAAAGCTACCGATCAACAGCAACTGATCCCCAGAAACGGTGTGTGCACGCACAAGCTGCTACCAGTCCTGTACTTTGCACTTGGAAAGCGTAACGTACATTCCATATCTGGACACCTCAATCGCAAAGCGGTTCAGAGTGTGCTGAATTGTCCGTGTTTTGTTACTGACCAAGACCATGTCATCTGCGTATCCTAAGTCTCTGGGAGGAGTTCAACTCCGCCATTGAGTAGACCAGACAAGACATTCTGTAGAACATCTTCCATGGAAATTCGAAAAGAAAGGGGACACAGGACAATCTTAAAGTACCCCGGTGAAGATCGCAAAGGTTGATAAAGGCTAATCGTAGGCCCGAACTCGGCCTGAGGTATGACTTCACAGCTCTTTGGGCTCTGACACACTCCTCAGGGACTTCGTTACTTAACAAACAGTTCAACAGCACGGTCCAGTCAAAGGCCACACGAACATGTAGGAACACGATGATCGTTGGTCTCTGGAAGATACAACGGTGCCCTAGCAGTTGTCAAGGGAAGACGGTTTCATCGATATATTCACGACGGGCGCGAAACCCAACTTGATTCTCATGCGTAGCAAAACCTGCGAATTAGGACAGACACAAAAAGCTTCGACGCTATCGGAATGAGGATTATGCCCCTGTGGTAACTACGCGAACTCTTCTTGAAGATGGGGAAAACAATCGATTCCCCCAACAAGAATCGAACCTACCCTTAATTGCGAACCGCTAAAAAAACCTGAAATTCTGTAACAAACTGTATTCCACCATCTTTAAACAAGGCTGGGGAAAGGTCATCTGAGTTTGTGGCTTTGTGATTTTTTCGTGGATCTCCGCCTCAGTAGGTGAGTTTGTCCAAACAAATCGCGGCACGAACGACGGAATAGCCATGTGTGAAGCGGACATAACGTGTGACCAGTTGTGGCCAGAGTTGAGATAAAAAGTCTAAACTTGACCACAGTCGATCAGTCTTAGAACTTCACAGAACCTCCTTTATCACCCAGCACGTTATCACTCCCGATATTTTGGGATCCGATGTAGTATCTGTTGTGCGGTTTTATCAACATTCGGATCGATAACGGAATTCACCCAATCTAACATCCTGATTGTCTCATTATTCCATACCAAGTGGCTGCCCCACTCAAACATAACATGACAGAATAAAGGATAGTGGGAGATTAGGTTGACATGTCATATGATTCATCATGCAGTATCAGCACATCTCACCATTGAAAATCACAGAAACACTGTACAACGGTTTTATCCTCATCAGGAATCATCATCAGTGCACGTCCATTGAGCCCTCGCTGGAAATGGAAGCCAGGGTGAACGACTGTGAGTCGAACACCTGAACATCTGGATAACCGGGTTGGCCCTCAGAAATTTTTTTGATATAGCGCATTGCCGTCTCTGACTTTTTCAAGGTAACAACCCGCTGCCCGCACAGTAATTGACTGCTATGATGTACAGCTTGGTGGGTGTGCACTACTGATGCTTCTAATCAAACTGGATGAGACAGGTGTGCAGTACTTCCACGGTTTTCAATAGTGAGCTGGGTATTGATACTGCACGATGAACCATATTGAGTACCAATATAGTCTCTTACTATCTAAATTCATAAAATAGCCAAGTATGATGGGTTGTTCTCAGTAATGACATGCCTTCGCTGAACTTGGATCACTACACGAAATGGAAAGATGGGAGAAAAATTAGCATTAAATGATAGGGATGAATTAAAAGAGATCATTCATCCCCATTGATCTCCAGTTTTTTGTGCAGTATGCTTAAGTAGATGAGACTCACCAGGATCGAAATTTGTGAGATGGGAAGTGCGTGCCGGAAGTGGCATTGCAACTGACCACGACCATTCTCTTCCGGTCGGTGATCGCCGTCAAATCCCGGGGTGACTAGTTCGACTGCGGCATCTGCAATCACGAGTGCCTGATCGTACAGGAACAGATAACGATTGACAAAATGCAATTCTGCGCCTTCGTCTAACACGCACCGTAGCATCTCCTCGTCCGGCCCGGCTGTCGAAGTCGGTTGATGATGCAACGGGGTAAAACGACAAGTGCCGGCCACGAGTTTGGCCGCAACACTCAGGCCCCCGTGCAAACGAAGCTCTCCGAGGCCAGCCAAATTTGCACCGACCGGTAGACCAATAAGAGTAGGTACATTACGACGACGATCGGCACCGGGCGGATCTACGGATGTTCGCCCGTCCCCCACGACTTCAGCGACCACGGCAAGACGATGTTGTGGTTTGAATGACTGGAAACAAAATGCAACGCATACGAGAAAGTAACAGAAGAAAAACAGAGGGGGCAGATGAACAAAACCACCGCAACAATGGCGCAGAAAATACTTTTTGACGCGAACATACACACTCACACGCGCGAAGTGGGCATGGCATAACGTGACAAAAAGGCCCATTCCCCACAGGCAGCGATCGATGATCAGGTTAATAAAGTGCGTTACACCAACAAATTGACCTTAGACCATGACAGGCAAGACAGAAAGAATCATAATAGTGAACCAGGAGTAATTTTTCTGTTTAGTCTGATTTTCACTTATCATCCACTGAAAGACGGCATCCGTAAGAGCACCTCAAACGACCCATTTTAAATGAGGAGACCACACGCGGATGTGAGAATGAATGGCAAGAGATAGGAGGATTAGCGCACCGAATGTGTGCCACAAATCAATTCGCCTTACATCAAGCCATCCACTGGTTAGCACTTCAGTACAGAGCAAAATGTTCGGGGATATTGATTACAATCACCCTCCGAATTGTGGCTGTTGGCGAAGCTTGGGGGATTTCGACCTCTAGGGACAACGGTATACGGACAGGAGCTGGATATATGGCACTTGTTTTGTTCCCCGTCGTTGTGTGAGTGTAGAGGATGAGGGACACTCAAGGGCTTACGGTGCACCGAAAAAGTTGTGCTTCATTGTCTCAAAGGCCCCACTATACAACTAGGAATAATCACCAGTAAATTGGCTTCGAGAAATGGAATAAGACTTGCATACAGTCAGGCACAGAAACGAGCTGAACGAGGGGAGATGGCTGTCTACCACCCCTGTGTAATCGGCCGTCGCCGTCGAATCTCGTAGCTTCACGGCGACAAAACGTTCGTACCACTCGACCAGCACCGGTTTGAGTTGCAATCCGTGAGTGACGTGATCATACTTAAATTTCGCGCGCATATCCGCCTGGCGTCTAATGAATGAATGAATGTACACTAGCCTACGCGGCACATTAAAGAAAGGCCACTGCATCTGTTAAACTACAACACCTGTCCTACGCCGACGCGTTCTTTTGACTGTAGCATGATCACACAAAATGGGTCCGTAACAAGCAAAAATTCACATCGTAAGCGAGGGCTAAAAATGATACACGCGTTCGTGATTAGCAAAAGGCAATGCGCACAGGGTTGGGTAAATGAATGAGCGGGGAGGGGGGCGGTAAATACCCATTTGGATTCGGTGAAATGGACGCACCCATTTTGATGAGAACGATAAGGATGATGTTGATAATGAAGAGGAGGGTGAGTGAGTGGGAGGGGGTACCCTTGATCTACGATCGGGGCTTCGGTTTGAACTTGAGTCTGGGCTGCAATGCGAGAATGAGAAAAAACGTACGTGCCATCCTCAACCGGTGCGCATTAGCTAATTTGTGACGGGGATGTTACTGACAAATAGATGTTGATGATACCAGATACCGACCCCAGACGAGGCCTGGACATTTAGATAAAAAAACACATGAAACAAAACGCGCCGAGGCGAACACTCCGGACCGATCAACAAAATGGAAGCAGTCGCTTCTAGCACCGACATCTCGGGACCGATAATAAAACGGTGCAACCGACTGCAAGAAAGCAAAAGCATTTCATCTGACCAATCCGTCTGCAATTGCCAAATCATGATCATAAAAAGGCTATTATGTACGTCCAGACGGTGACTGTTGTGACAGGGCATAGGCACGCACGTTGACCCGACGGTTGGGGACAAAAAAGACAGTTGAGTTCATTTCCTAATTTGGCTCACAGAGAACACAGAAAACAAACCTATGCACCTATCGAAGATTAAGACAAATCCATTTTGTGTTATGCCATGTGCTACGCTTCTTCATCTCCCGTTTACTTTTTTCTCATCTGAAAATTTTAGAATTATCTCACATGAACCTAGAAAAAATGCAAGGGACGGCATCTTAATTACCAGGTCATAATAACGTATATAGCGCCTGGGGTTAATAACGGCTTATAACGTAACTTACAAACCTTTTCTCATAATTAACGCACACTTTATTCGCAAGCATCAAATCAACCAAATTCGATATACCGACGTTTGACACTCGAGGTTGGTGACTGAACGTAGCATGCAATCTAAGCGTTAACTTGATGGAGACGTGTCGCATCCTCCCCCCTACAGATGAACCGTGTACCGACGCCTGTGAGGTACCCGCAAGTTGATGAAAATCTTGAACATCACCACTGGCACCAAATATTCCTGTCATGATCCTCGAGATTCACCTACTTGTGCGTTCGAGACACTCAACGAAACGGTCAAGCAAGATATTTGCACCTTCAAAAGATGGTAGACGCTTTTTGCACACCATCTATCAAGTTATATACCCGGATCAATAACCAGATTATCAATGGCTTCTAATCAGATGGAATGATTTACCGACTAACCTGAAAACGAAGTAGACCAGGATAGATCTATTTCAAATTGTGTAACGTCATAACCTTCAAATGCACAAATCAGCTCCAAAAAAACCTGAACCGTGAAAGAGAAATGCCTATTGAAAATATGTCGAGTAACATACCCTTTCACTCGTTCGTTCGTCCCAGTCCCCGGGACCAGTGGACGGTCCGGCGATGCTGGTGCCATTGTCCATTGGTTCGGTTCCAGTGATGGTCGTTGTACCTCCACTCTTTTCCGATTCACGACGTATTCGTCTACCACCTGAGCCAGAATCTATGACCTCGAGACCCTCACTCTGACTACTAGTCGAGTTTGGTTCTGTGTTGTCCGGTTCCGGTTCAGACACAGGGGCAGAGAGAACTTGAAGCTCGGACATGGGCGGGGGCAGTTCGACCTCGATGCTCTCCTCGGACACGTTGTCCAGTATCGCACCCAGCTCGGTGGTAGAAGGCGGAGTTGTTGGTGTAACACGATCGGATGGTGTCGTGGTCACAACCTATAAGATAAACAATGAAAGGTGCTACTGAAATAAATCGGGAAAAACAAGGAACATCGATCTCATAGGCATGAAAATTCAAAAACTACATCTGATTCTTTAGAAACATTCCATTCGCCCAAGCCAGATGTGTTAGGGATACATGAACCAATCTTTATTTGAGGACTTTGCCATGTACGACGTATTAGGTTAGGGGTTTGATATCAGTAGCCTACGGAACGTCGAAAATGCTTAGCAGCCTGATCGAGTGTCACAGTGTGGATGCACTTTGAACTTGCCCGCTGTCTAGGGTGCTTCTTTTAGGCCTTACCTATTTGTATTTTTGCTCCGTAAACACGAATTGCCCTCAATGATTCGCTTCAAATTGGTATTCATCATCAGCTTCAGATAGTGACTGCCATTATGAAAAAAACACAAAGATCAAGCTCTGTGAAAGACGCTTGGCGTTATGGGACTGTCCTGGAAAGCGGATATAACTGACAATCATCCATGGATCCCCTCATCATCGTCGTCATCGTACGGCGTTAAGCAGCAGGGCAAGCCCCACTGACCACTGCTTTTCTCACCGTGTCGCACGCAGAAGTGTAAAGAATGAATATACAGGATGGACAGGGAGTGGGCCTCGACTATTCCTCCGCATTCGATTCAATTACTCGTCCTCTACTTCTTCAAAAGCTAGAGTCCTTTGGCTGTCCACTTCTTTACTCTCGTGACTGAAAGGCTACTTTTCCATCAGAATTCAACTTACTAGAGTTGGCACATGTTTATTGAGTCCTTTGATCAACAACTCAGGTGTTCTTCAGGGTGCCGTTCTATCCCTCTTTCTCTTCACGACATATATTGGCGACCTGAACAGTGCACAACCTACATAACTTTTGAAGTACACCGATGACGTCGTGCTCTATCAATCTATCTCCAACCAACAAGACTTTAACTCTTTTTCCGAGAACTTATATAATATTCAGAATTTTTCGTCCTATTCTGGACTACATCTCAATACTTCTAAATGTTTTGAATGAACTTTCTCCTTTTCTCGTTCCTCTTACCCCAATGAGCAGTCAATCATCAACAGTGCCGCCATTTCCACAGCTGACTCGGTCAAATACTTAGGCGTCACAATCAGCACCAATTTACAGTGGTCTTCTCATTTTCTTGATTGCGGTAAATAAATAAATAAACTGTTTTTACAAATTCATAGGCTGAGGAAGTTCGGTGCCACACAAGCTGTCATACTTTCTTTTGCACATCAATGCATTCTCCTGATGTTCTTCTACTGCTCTCTTGTAACCATTCCTGGTCTACTTCGGAAAGATTTTGTCGCATTACACCGCAGCCCAGCCATAATCAGTCGTGTCTCTTTAATTTCCATGGGCTCTCTTATCTCCAAAGTACGCGATTTGCACATTAGAGCCTGTCGAAAATTCGCCAAGATTTTGTGGATCCCATCCGTCCCCTGTACCGCGACTTATCTGCAAGCCGTTCGCATCCCTCCACACGCCCCGAATATGGACTTATCCCCTCCCGCAAAAAAGTCTATCGTAACTCCAAAGTGCCTTCCGTACCACGTGTTCTGGTTGACAAAATGAGGATTACAAAAGAGCTTCGCACAAACATCGGTTGCTGAACCAGTTTTATTTCTAAAGCATCTATTTTTATGCCAAAATCAAATTTTCAATGGTCATTTTCCGTCGATTTGGCTGAATTGCGAGTTAGCTAATTTGCTGAAATCTTCAACAACAAAAAACAATACAATGCATTATAAAATCTACAGAGCTGGGAAAGGGAAAGAACGCCTCAGTAGCCAACACACGGAATACACAGTCTAACTGTACAAATGCACATTGTTCAATCATTCTGATTCGACAGAATGTGACAACACGATCGCCACTGTTCATGGTTCGCTTTCACACCCTTCAGTGTTTCCAGCCAACTAGTTGAGATATCTTTTGAACCCCAACCACGAAGACGTGAGACACCTACTGTTCCTAAGTTCGCTGTGCATTTTCTCACTCCCCGTTGCCAATTCATCTGTTGACCTCCGCGTGGTTTCTTCCACTCCCTAAGAGAAACGGAAAACATGATACGATACGGTAGACGTGTGTTTGTCATGTGCGACACATGCCCCAACCAACGAAATCTACTAAGCCGGATACGCCGTGATAGAATATTCTATGAACTGGTATCTAATACTCGATTTCTGACCTCAGCATTGCTCACTCGGTCATTCCATCCAATCTTAGCGATACTACGCAAACATCGATGGTCGAAAACCTCAAGGGGACGAATATCTTCCGCACGCAGACCCCAAGTCTCGCAACCATACAACAGAACTGAACGCACCGCGACACAGTACACACGAATTTTCAACTTCGGCGAAATATAAAGTCGGCGTCACAAGTGCTTCAGTCCAGCGTACACCACTCGAGCCATGGATATACGTGTGCTTACATATACTACAGTGCTCCTATCCATCGTCACGCTGCTGCAAAAGTAAGGGAAGCGGTCGACAATTGGTAGTTCCTCTCCATCGAGCATCAAGCTCGGGACCGTTGGCGTCCAATCTTGTAACATCACTTTACACTTTGAAGGCACAAAGTGGATGCCGAATGGAGCTACAGCTCTTGCGAGTCTATCTCGTACATGTTGCGCATATCCGGCACATTCGAACAAGCAGACAAGGTCGTCGGCGTAATCTAGGTCACATAGCTTTTCACTATTTGCCAGTTCGACGACCACATCGTGAAAATTTCACAAGGCGTCCTCTGTTAACTCGTCCATGACGAAATTGAACAGGGATGGCGAAATGAGACATTCTTGTCGAACACCATTGGTCGTTTCGAATGGACTGGGTAGTTCGTCGTAAACCATTACGCGACCGGAAGTATGAGAGTGTAATGATCTCAGTAGATTCACTTCTGTGGCATACCTTCTCGGTGAGGAGTTCTGAATAGTGCTGTTCGGCCAAATGAATTAGAGACACCTTCCATGTCGAGGAACACTATTTTTATCGGTAGACGGTTACTGTAACGCGTTTCAAATAAGTAACAGAGCAAAAACCTGGTCGGTGCGACCTCGACCTGGGCGAAATCCGGCCTGTTGTTCGCGGGTGTTCCTTACGCGAGCTGGTGTCAGACGGCGCAGCGAAATACAGGGCAATGCTTTGGTGATTATGGGAATTCAACTGATTCCACGACGATTACTAAGTTCATTGCGTATTTCCTTCTTGACGATGCGTACAACCAACGACTCGCCCCATGATAACGGAATACGCTCCTCGTTCCAAACATCACGGAGAAATGTGGTAAGTGATTTTATCAACGGATCCCTATACAGTTTGAAAAGAACTGGAGGGAGTTGGTCGGGGCCGGCCTCTCCTCTACGCCTTAGTAATTTAATGCTCGACCATACTTCCACTTTCGCGGGAGGGTCAGGTGGTCTTCCCAAGGAGCTACAGTTTTGACGTCGGAGTAACTGCAGTAGCACGCGTCCACTTAAACTGTTACTTGAAGTATTCGGCCATGGGGCCAAGCCTTAGCTCTTCGCCATGAATAGGTTCTTTTTTGCTATCACATATCGTCACAATAACCAGGGTTCGCCGCCCACCGGTGTCGCGAACTGGCTTGAACAGCTTTTGAACCGCATTTCTTTGGCTACCTTGACCCACCAATTTTCGCAATCCTTCTCAGGGCTTTTGTGACTCGATTTTGTATATTATTCATCTCCTCACAGTTCGAGAGCTGACGTTTTTGCTCCATTACACTCAACGACTCTTGCGAGATCCAGTGTCTTTGATGGACATCGGATCTAGGACTACAGGCGAAACCTACTGCCACGAGCATCGCCTGTTTGATATGAGCCCAGTGTTCGTTCACACAACTGTTCGTCGTAGTTCCTAGGCCATGTGATAATCCTTGGTGCGAACTTCTGAAACGGACAGACGTTGTACTGCTAACCGGGTTTACGGCTTGCGACGATAACCATGGAGCTGGAGAGATAATCGCATTAAAACTAATGCACGGTCCGACTCTACGTACGTGGACCAGTAAGATCTACAGTTCTGAACAGAACTGCGCCACCGGTAGCTTACTGCGATAAGATCAATCTGGCTTAGACTACCTGCAGAGTTAGAGCGCCATGTCGCTGTGCGACGCGAGCTGTGTTGGAAATTCGTGCTAGACAAGAACAATCGATTGTCTGCACAAAACTGGAGAAGCCTATCCCCGTTATCTGTACGCTCAGCAGGTTAAGCACAACGCCCACCTAAACAGGCTTCTGACGCACTGAGTTTGCCAACTTGTGCATTGAATTCACCAGCTAACACTACAATGTTAGAACCTTTACTGCTGCGAACAAGAGTGACGAGTTCATCATAGAACTCATCTTTCTGCGCGTCTGGACTGCAGTCCGTTGAGGCGTACGCCGAAATCACAAACAAATTGTGCTAAGCACAGCTATCTTTTCGAACGCCGACTGACCCTTGGAGTCTCACAGCACAAAAACGACTGTTAACAGGGATCCAGTCTAAGAGGGCAGCCTCGGCTTTATCACTCAAGACTATTCCTACACCACGTTGACCCACAGCTCTAGCCTCTTCGTCTCCTGAGATGCGGATGAAATACCTCGATGGGATATCAGGAGCAGTTAGTTGAATCACACTGCTAGGATCCTGGATACCGACCTGCATGAGTGTACACACGTTGAAGGAGCCGAGATTCAGAGGCTGATGAGGATTGAGAAAATGTGAGTTACCAGACAGGGGGTTATTCCCGACACTATATGACAAGAAACCGTTGTAAGTATCGGGAGCATTATGGGTGGGTAGAGGGGGCAAAGAGAGGCGGTCGGGGAAAGAAGACAAAGGTCGAATAAAACAGAGAGATCACCTCAGTTAACGGAAAATCACATTTTAAAAGGCAATGATGAATGAGGTACTCAATCAAGTGATGGTAGAATACAGTCTAGTGGTGATCAGTCTGATGGCACAATGAAAAACGCTTTGGACGATCGGGTTAGACACATTGGATTGAAATTCACAAGAACATATGTGGGAAATACAGTGATAACGATCTCAAAGTAACCTTCAAGACAAGGTCTTCTGAGGATAAATAGAGCGTTCATATTGCGTAGCAAACCACTTAATAATAGATTAGAAGCTTACTAGTCATAGGATACGAATAAGCTATTCGTTTTCCTTATCATTCAGCCTAAATGCAATCTCAGAATACCTGGTCTTTAGGTTATCATCAGATATACCTGCATATGGTCATACGAATGTGTGTTTGGACTACTTGGATAGTGGGGTTTATTCCAGTTCAGTTCACAATCTTCTGTACACGAGTGTTGTGTAATTCGGCATCCGATCTTCAGTGTTATATCTTCATTTATTTGGAAATTGCGGATAGGTCATGAAAATTTCTTGGAGCACACAATATGTGTGAACATATCACAGACATTATTTTATTACTATTATTATTATTATTATTATTATTATTATTATTATCATTATTATTATTATTAGTAGGCGATGTCAAGACTACCACAGGCTGCGGCTCGATCGAGGGTGACAGAATGCTTACAACTGTGGACTAAAACAGTTGAGGTCCCAGTTAACCTATCCCTTCAACAAGGCACAGTCGGTCGTATTGTCCTTCCTGAAATGATATACTGGAGTTGTTTTCTGTGAATAAAAAGATATCTGCATGAAGGGGGCGATTTCACGAAACGTACTTGTGATTGAGTCAGGTCAACCTTTGAGCCACGTTTGCCCGGGTGCGTGGGACCAGCGCGTCTGGTTTCACCCACTGGAAGCCATTTACGTACTGCAGCACTGGGGCGTCGGGAACTGCCAGTCTGGACATTCGGTGGTCGACGACGTGGACGTCCGGAAGGAGCGCCGATCAAACGGCTGGGAATGAAGCCTTCTTTAATAGGTGATTGTAGTGTGTTGTTGTTGTTATTATTTGATCCCGTGTTCGTCGGGCCGTGTACAAGGACTCGGATCAGTGCCCATTCACCTGGGGCGTTCGGATCCAACTTGGCTGTTTGTTTCGACAGAGTGCTTTGGCCGTCCACTGGATCTGTTTGAGCATGATTTGTGTCCGGACGACGTGGACTATCACAGCGATGCAGAAGTTGCACAATTTGATGCGCAGAAACGGATAGTTCGTAATCTTTGGTAGCCTGTTGTTGTATATGTGGAGCGAAGAAGAGGGGAGAGCATCATATGGAAGTCATCGAAACGCGCAAAACCGTATTACTGTTAGAGACTGAATTTTATTGTGTCTAGTATCGCAATAAAACCGAGCTGGCGGAGTATGCAGGACCTCTAAAGAAAACGAGCACTAGTCAGCAGGTTTCTAGGTATGATCAGAGATAACTGCTGTCAGCGTGCACCGTCGGATGGCACTGGTAAGGATTCCGAAAGATACCAATCTTGAGATGAGAACACAAATTCAGAGGGGATCAATTGGTTTCAATAATTCATGCTTTATAATGTGAATTACCGAAACACTGACTGGATAGAAGCTGGATAATCTCTGTTTTAGGAAAAGGTGACAGCTGTACTGGACACACTAGTTACTGCAAAATAAAAGTGAAGAGAGTCTCGCGCTATATCAAGATCGTTTCTTACGACTAGTATCTATTGCAGTCCCATTATGACTATAACGCTGTTCTTCGGTCCATTATTCTATTCGCAGGTCCTGCTGATCCCTCAGTAGAACCTATTCTGTCTGCCCGTCTGCCGCGTGCTACTCTAGAGCCGGTCATGTGCTTCTATTTCGTCTGTGGCTCTTGGTTGATCGGCATGATCAACGTCATAGCCGTTTCTCGTTGTCACGGCAGGCTTCACTACACCGGGATGAAATCAGCAACGCCATTGATTTGATGATATTTGCATGGCCGCGTGCACACGGACAGAACCACGAGTTCCTTTGTAGATAAGTCTGAACAGGCAAACCAGGATGCCTAGAAGCACAAAGCCTACAACCAGATGGTGACAAATAAGCGGAATGCCAGAATATAGCTTATATCAGACAAGCTCGTCATGCCGTGATATCAGGCTCGTCAAAGAAATGCTCCGGCGGCAAGCCCCGAGCGGGTCTCGATTGACACAAACAATTGGTGGGTATCAGAATTTCCCATGCAAGCCTCCCCGCCGAACCGACACAGTTCATTTGGTTGCGTCTTACATGTACCACTGTTGCGCGCACTACCATCAACGAAGCAGTCATGTGATCTTTCCAGGATCAGCATTCCCATTGTACTCAAACTGGTGGGTCTGGCCTCTGATGTGGATACAAAACATCAATTAAGTAGCACTACGATAAATCTTTTCATTACGGAATGTTTCGGTTGGACTTTAAGGTCACTAAAATAACCTTCCCACGGTCCCGGTTAGAGTTAGGTTGAAGAACCTAATACCTACACAGAAAAAACCTCCCTGTATGAACATGCTGACCAAATCCACTTTGTAAGCTTAGAAATCGGTAATTATAAGTCAACTCGTCATTGCGCTCCAGAGTGAAACGGACAGAGCGTCGCTTGGAACTTCCACACAATACTACTTCAATTTGTTTAACTCCAAACCAAGTCAGTTGCGAAGATGAAGCTAAAATCACCTGAATGTAGCGTGAGGTCACCGGCTGACGAACACATTAGGATTGGTCTCACGTCCTAGTCCCTGTCATTCCTCTTCAAGCACCTTTCCCTTTCCACACGATGTCTGACTGTGCTAATGAAAATGCGCGCAGTAAATCAAAACTAGATAAACACAACTCCTTACACACCACTGGGTGACAATGATGTGTTTTCCTGAACTTGGAAGGTCTCTTCGATTTAGTTGGCCGAACAGCACTATTCAGCAACCCGTGATGAAGCACGTTTCAGCGCTCCTCACCGAGAAGTTATGCCACAGAAGTGAATCTACTGAGATCATTACACTCTCATACTTCCGGTCGCGTAATGGTTTACGACGAACTACCCAGTCCATTCGAAACGACCAATGGTGTTCGACAAGAATGTCTCATTTCGCCATCCCTGTTCAATTTCGTCATGGACGAGTTAACAGAGGACGCCTTGTGAAATTTTCACGATGTGGTCGTCGAACTGGCAAATAGTGAAAAGCTGTGACCTAGATTACGCCGACGACCTTGTCTGCTTGTTCGAATGTGCCGGACATGCGTAACATGTACGAGATAGACTCGCAAGAGCTGTAGCTCCATTCGGCATCCACTTTGTGCCTTCAAAGTGTAAAGTGATGTTACAAGATTGGACGCCAACGGTCCCGAGCTTGATGCTCGATGGAGAGGAACTAACAATTGTCGACCGCTTCCCTTACTTTTGCAGCAGCGTGACGATGGATAGGAGCACTGTAGTATATGTAAGCACACGTATATCCATGGCTCGAGTGGTGTACGCTGGACTGAAGCACTTGTGACGCCGACTTTATATTTCGCCGAAGTTGGAAATTCGTGTGTACTGTGTCGCGGTGCGTTCAGTTCTGTTGTATGGTTGCGAGACTTGGGGTCTGCGTGCGGAAGATATTCGTCCCCTTGAGGTTTTCGACCATCGATGTTTGCGTAGTATCGCTAAGATTGGATGGAATGACCGAGTGAGCAATGCTGAGGTCAGAAATCGAGTATTAGATACCAGTTCATAGAATATTCTATCACGGCGTATCCAGCTTAGTAGATTTCGTTGGTTGGGGCACATGTCGCACATGACAAACACACGTCTACCGTATCGTATCATGTTTTCCGTTTCTCTTAGGGAGTGGAAGAAACCACGCGGAGGTCAACAGATGAATTGGCAACGGGGAGTGAGAAAATGCACAGCGAACTTAGGAACAGTAGGTGTCTCACGTCTTCGTGGTTGGGGTTCAAAAGATATCTCAACTAGTTGGCTGGAAACACTGAAGGGTGTGAAAGCGAACCATGAACAGTGGCGATCGTGTTGTCACATTCTGTCGAATCAGAATGATTGAGCAATGTGCATTTGTACAGTTAGACTGTGTATTCCGTGTGTTAGCTACTGAGGCGTTCTTTCCATTTCCCAGCTCTATCAGTCCACTCCTTGTCCATCTTATAAAGTAATTCTTTCCACTTCTACGTGCAACATGGTGAGAGGAGCAGTGGTCAGTGGGGCTTGCGCTGCGGTTTAACACCTCACGATGATGATGATGATGACAACTGCTTATACGCGTAACAATCGACAAAATGGGTAAGCGTGCAGTGATTTACACTTTTAGGGGGTGCTATCAAATGACACGCCAATTAACATTGACCAGGTAAGAACCTCAAAACATTATTTGGCGTAATGCAGAGATAGCGAACGGTTTAAATTCCCAGTGATAAAGCTTTCCGTGTACTACTCACCTCCTCTCCGAACATCCGTAGTTCACTAACATGGATTCTGCTACAGCTGTCTCCTCCATTGATAGCGTCACAACCAGTCGTATATATTCGACTACTGGTTATTATTGTCGAAACTCACAGAAATCACTCGTGGGTTTCTGTTGGGGTGCTCCCTTGGGTTTTGTCTGAGCGACTTGATGGACAGTCGATCGGAATTTTGCTGTTATACAACAACCCGATGGCGCTCCCATTGCGCATTATAACTTCCAACTGGTTATCAAACACGGAAGTGTGATTTGTCAACGTTCTAATAGTCACGTTTTTCCTCGCTAAAGTATATGACGCTTTAGCCTAACTCCAGCAAGCAAGTGGAGAAGCGTATGGCCTAAGCGTCCATCCGGAACATCGGTCGCAGTGCTGGTTAACTACCAATGTGCATTCACACCATGGGCCTGACCCACCAATTTGAGTACAATGAGAACGTTGATCGTGAAACTGTCACGACTGCTCCGCTAATGACAGAGCGTGCAACACTGCTACTTACCAGACGCAATCCTAGGTGCTGTGTCGGATCGGCACAGTGGAATGCCTGGGGAATTCAGATACTCACCAATTGTCCGTGTCAATCAAGACCCGCTCGGGGCTTGGCGTCGGAGCATTTTACTGAGAAACTTGACATCTCTGTTCCTCAAATAGGACCAGTTGACAAATGAGACACTGTGGCGAAGCGGAAACCAAATCATTTTGTTCGGTACTCAAACTAAACTGACATTTTACCATCCATTTGATAGTTTATAGACTCAATCTTGAAATAGCATAGCTGCGAACCACGGTGTGTGTAGACTGACCCATTCTGTCAAATGGGATGCTTGACTCTCGCTGTCGCCCAACACATCAACAAAACAAAGCACCGTGGTCGCATACGCACATCTGAATGACAGAAGCAACAAGGTGAGGTATGTGAGCATTTACATACCTATCTACCCATCATCTCGTTGAAGGTCGCCAACGCCTTGAATAAGTACGGGAAACAGGCTTTTCTGTAGGTGTATGTCTGATCACACATTCTGAACAGATCAGCGTGAACAATCGTTAGTGGGTTCACATGATTACCAAAGTGTAATGATGAAGTCAACAGAGGAGTGAAGACTATAAGGAGATTATCAGGAATGAGTGTATGATACAGTGACATAGACAGTAAATTTGACGGCAGGCAGCCCTAACACCGCCCGACCTGTGTGTGAGATTAAACTATCTCAATAAAGTGCTTGGGTATTCAGATTGCCGGTTGTCATCAGTAGTGCACGAAATCTCATGACAAATGTATTCATGAAAGAATGCCAACAAAGAAGTGGATAGTGCAATAGTGCAACTCCCACCTAAGGTAACGCACCTTGAAGGCGAAAGACGGCAAGAAATTCACCAGAATCACTCAGAAATCCAAGAAACATGCATTGTGTAGAGGAGTCACCAACTGACACATTACATCACCCCGACTCGTTTACCCAACCATTGTGCACTGAAGCACGTGAATAATCATTACAGGCAAGTTCTGAAAGGACAATAAGCGCAGTCGAATGAGATTACAATACCTATGAAATGGACGCAAAATAAACCGTGTTTCTTGTGTCCACTAAAACTCTGAAAACCTACACCGACTCCCTCCTCCGGAAATTGAAATGGGGAATTCGCAGCCCACGCAGAACACTAATAATCTCATTATCTGAGAACATCGCATATGGAAGATTGACAAATGTTGTGAAATGTCAGTAAAGGAGGGGGGGGGGGGCTTTTGAGAGTGCTGACATGCGCTGGAAAAACGACATGCGATCTAGTGGCATACATCGACGTCATCGTTCATGTTTAGATAGTTCGGAGCATTTGCAACAAACTTCGTACACAATGATCAGTGTTAAGGTTTGCTTGGCACTGCTGTGTTCTGTTCGTCGTTGGTAACTTCCAGCATAGTAGAGCGAAATCATCACGACAAGACTGCATCTTGACGTGGTGTGATAGTTTGCGTGCCTCCTCGATCCAAAGAGCCATACAGGGCGGCTTCTATAAGCTGGAGATGCGATCATACCTGACAGGTCAATGATGGGTAGAAGCCAGACGAAATCCAGTCCACTGTCCTGTGGACCCGACGGTCCAGACAGAGGCGACAGCAAGGGTTTACGAAGAAAAAATACTCTGGCATTTTTCGAGCCGAAAGTAAGACGAAGACAAGAATGAGAAGACGAAACACGATGAAGAGCTCAAATGCAATTACGCCACGAACCGCGGAACCTAGTCTTGTCACCGAATATATCCAACCAGGTGGTGGCCGGATCTCCTTAACTTAAACACATCCTGCTCGGCCACCTCCCTAGTCATTCTATCATGCTCTGAATTGATCAACTCAATCCACCCTTTAACCAAGGCCTGGCTATAGAAACAACGTACACCAAGAGAGTTCATCTGTGGGAATGCATCCCAACCAACGTAAACTACCTAAACTGACCTGAGTTCTGAAACCCAACGACTAACAGTCAAAAGCTGGTATGATGGGTCTATCATATTTAAGCAGTACTGCGAAGAAAGACATCGTTGCTCAAACACCGACAGCTTCCGCACACTTTCCACCTGTAAGGAATACATTTTTGAACTCTAGGGAAAAACGGATTGAACTCTCAGAGTAAACTCGACTCTTGATGGAATGTAGTTTTACTTAGAAATGTATTTTTCTGTTCAAAATGTGAAATACCACCATGCCAATGAACATCTGATGTTTGTGAAACATTGTTTTACTGCGAAAGATCACTCTTACTGCTATCTGTCCTTTATATTTTCCTTCATTTTCTGCACTTATCAAGCATATTTCTGTTTTGGCAAGAAGAGACAAACATAAACCACCGCAAAGTTGCTTCAACAGGAACACTGAGTATGTCCAATTATAAGTAAGGGTTCCACGAGCCAATGGTATGGTAAATTGTTCTTTCAATCACCAACACTCACCCTGCCCCACACATGAACGGATCGCAGTGACAGACAAAGCAAGATCCCAGTTCAGTGCATCCAGCTTCCTGGTAATATACCACGGAAAAACTATACACTACGGGGCATTCTCAAAAGCCGCGGAAGTACGGACACTTGTCCCTACAGTCGATTTATTTCAACTGAGTAAATGTTGGTGGGAAGGCTGGAGATGAGGCCAACAATCGGATAGCGTAAGCTCATGTGGAATTCTGTAATCATTGTTGCTTGAGAAGATGATGAGATATTTCTCCCCTATTTGAAGATAGATTGTACTAAGCTGCTGCAAGCCGCGCGCCTCTACGTTTACAGGATCTAGTCCGTTCGAGGAGCATATGTTGGTCGGTTGTATGTCATCTATCACCAGTGCATCTGGAGTATCTTATGAGTTTAATGCCAAATCAAATAAACGATACCATCCGCTCCCCAGAATGCTGTGCTCAACGAGCCTGGAGTTGGCCTGAGAAAAATAACGTGGAAGTCCACTAATGATGTGACACGGATCAATTAAAACGTTGGGGTCGAAGGCTGTCTCGAGTCAGTCCATCAGGCTTGCGTGCAAAGGAAACCAGAAATCCATAGCATATTTGGCGAGAGATCTTGTCGAATTTAATCCCGATTCATAACCGGCGATTATGAGCTGATGAAAAATACTAATCCGAGTCGAGATCGACGTGTTTGAAAAACCACTGAGTATTCAGTATGCTTCTAATTCAGTTATTGGTAAGCGTCACGCCTGTCTGTTGGGTTTTCATGTTCTTAAGTAAAAACGGATAAAGTCCCCGAGTTGCATAATAACAAAAACACGGCAAAATGGTGACGAGGCATGCAAAGGGGCGGTGCGGAGAAGGTTGAAAAGAAAACACTACCAACAGTATTGTCATACCTGATAATTTTCCAGAATGTAGTAGGTGTCCAACAACTCGGCTTCCTCGCTTAGAATGCCCGGTTTTCCGTGGGCGAGATTCGGCTGGTGATGCTGATAGAGACTTTGCACACTGAACATTCGTTCGCGCATCACTTCACGCAAGGCTCGAACCCACGTCTACCGACCGAAGCACGCATCGCGATCCAGGGGATCAGTGAGAGAGGTCGCAGGATAGGATGGGAAAGAACGTGAAATGAAATGAAGGTATAAAATTCAAATGATTTTCCATTCTAAGAATTGTTTACGCGTTCTGATCAACAGTAGAGTCAGTTTAACTTCGAATAACGGTTGGTCATGTACGGAGTACTGTTGGATACCTCTTATACACGTTGTCCGCCGTCCATTAGATAAACCATCGCCCAGCTCCTAGTCAGTTGGCGAATCGAAGCACTTCATTTATAGGGAAAAATCTGAGAGCATCTAACAAAGCAAGGGATATGGAAGATATGCCTTTTGTGAAACTAATTTAAATTGGGGGTCTTATGAGGCGTCAGCAGTAGTGTAGAAGGTTAGCTTGATCTGTTGCCAGCGCCCGTTAGGATCTCAGGCATTTAGAATCATCAAGAAGCAAGTCTGGGAAATAGATCGCCGGTTGTCCATGAATTCCATAGTGTGACGACATTTTTTTTGCATTTCCGATACATTTTGATAGGAACTCCCACCACCTGTTCTGTCGGAGATGGGTCCACGTGTCTGGGTCGCACTTTTTCGGTGAGACCAAAAAATCTCAATTACCTTCAAGTTGGAATGATCCATTTCATGAACCGATCACTGCGTGCTAGTGTAACAGTGCTGTGAGAACTGTGTTCTGTAATGTTGGCTTGAAGGAAATCGCCCACAAAAGATCAAGTCTGAAAACCGTGTGGGACCGAAAACCTTGCACGTTAAACTACAATGCGCGAAACGCTTATAGCCCACTTCTAGTGACAACGCTT
Source organism: Fasciola hepatica (assembly GCA_948099385.1). Taxonomy (NCBI): domain Eukaryota; kingdom Metazoa; phylum Platyhelminthes; class Trematoda; order Plagiorchiida; family Fasciolidae; genus Fasciola; species Fasciola hepatica. The sequence goes on from CANUEZ040000164.1 coordinate 3,482,585, forward strand.
GGAGTTTGCTGGCAAGATGAGCCTATACAAACGGAAAAGCCTTCAACAAAAATCACGAAATGAAGTCTAGTATCCTCACTGAATGACAGAACTTGGAAATTGAGACAATCTGAAATCTTCTTGTGTGTCTGATCGCTGTTTTTCTGTTCTGAGAGATAAAGGTATTTGCATTTGATCACCAAGTGGCTGTTTTTACCATCGGGTCGCGGGTGCGCTAAAAGCATTTCGCACTCTTCTGGGCATAAAAGCCGAGCGTGCACTGCTCGACTGGATCCCAGTCAGCAGTCGTCTGTGTGTGGTTCGGTTGAATGGTGCTGTGCATGTTAACTGCACTAGACTGAAGCGTCGATACTTGTTTATCGTTTCTGTTTATGCTCCAAATGACTGTAGCTCTCTTGAGGCTAACGACGAATTCTACCAAGATTTGTCTCAAGTGCTTCACAGTGTGCGCTCTACGGCCATCATGGCTGTTGCCAGTGATTTCAATGCTCAAGCTGGAAGCCTTGACGAGACGGATAGAAATATCAGAGGCCGAATTGGCATTCCAGCCGACAGAACAGATAACGGTGACTGACTCACCCAATTATGTTGGGACCACGGACTATTTGTAGCGAATGCAAACTTCTCGCACAAAAACGGCACCGACTAACCTGGTGTCCTTCTGCGCCTTCACAGCGTTGGAGTCAGACCGGCCAAATTGCTATAGGTTACCGCCGGAGCGGATCAATCTAAGCCTGTCGACCATTTTGGTCTATGTCTGTAGACACTAACCACGCTCTTGTTTGTGCGCGTTTCAGCCTACGTCTCGTCGATGGCTGTAGCAACGCCAAAGCCAACCGTTTCCCGCAGCTGATACTGGATAATAACCGTCAATCAGCTTTTCAAGCAGAATTATCTGCCAGGTTATCGATGCAGTTTCCGTTTCAGTTTATTCAACCATTACCGTCGCCCTTTGGTGCTCCGGTTTCGACTGCTACCTTCCGGTATCGTCCAGTAAAGGGAGAAAAGAATAGAAGCATAGTGATAAAGATCCAAAAAGTTGAAGTACAAAGGGGAAATCAAGACGACAAGCGAAGAGTCCGAATGCAACTACGCCATTGGACGCGACACCTAGCCATATCACAATGTCTCCAAACATTTAGTAGGCGGATTACGTAGACACCAACCTGGGAGTCTAACACGTCCTACTCGGCCAAGTCCACTGGTCAGGGTTTTCAGACACTTTTACCATGTCATGGACTGACCACCTCGACCTACCTTCCAACCATCACCTGCCTCAGAGAATAGCGTACGCTAAGGAAGTCTATCGGTGAGCATGCGTAACACATGTCCCAACCACCTTAAGCTGTTTAGCTTCAGCATTTAATCCAGTTAAATGCTCAGGATCCAGAAGAATAATGGACAGAGATCAAACAGGCTCTACGTGCGGCTGCTGATGCTACCCAAGGTTCAACAACCAGACACACCCAGAAACGATGGATGTCTGCACTCTCAGTTGCACTGTTAATTGTGCGCAAAACGATTCCTCCGGATTCCAGATATGATGAGGTACGGAGACACCTTAAACGCCAACTGATTTGAAGCCTGAGAAACGACCGTGACCAGTGGTGGGTTGTGAAGTAGAGATGAAAAAAGCTACGGCGATTGGCAACAGCTACAACCTTTCCCGTTTAATTGGAACCGGTTCACGAAAACCAGGCGTTAGCGATTTGATCAACGAGACGAACGGCTCATTGATTTAGACTCATGAGAGTCGTCTGATTCGCTGGACGAAGCATTTCGAGAAGCAGTTTGATTGGTCTTTATCCTCGACAGGTTTGCTCACTAGTGCGACGGTTACAGTTCCAGTCGCAGAAGCCAGTCTTCCGTCAGAACCGAAGGTTCCCTGTGAGATAAGCTATCCTAAACGATGTAAAGCTGCCGGACCGGATAGGTTACCTTCGTTTATTTTCAAATGCGGAGGCTCAGCAATGTCACTGAAGTCAACAATACTCCCCGGTTTGATTTGGGAGAACGGACTAATTTCAAAAAATTGGTACGAATTGGTGATCGTACTGATTTATAAGAAAAGCGGCAGGTTCTCCTGTGAAAACCACAGGGGAATAAGTCTGGTTAGCATCGCGTCTAAACTGCTTGCTAGTATTCTCCAATTCCTATCAACCGTTCGCGAACAGTGCTCGCGCGAGAATCAAGCTGGGTTTAGACGTGGTCGAGTTTGTATTGATTACGTCATCACTCAGCAGATTCTAGAACATGAGCACACCTTCCGTAGGCCCCATATCTCTATTTTTCTTGATCTTAAAGCTGCCTTTTGTTGAAGGGTGTAGCAGAGAAATTCATTCTCACCATAAAGTCCCTGTACGTGAACAGCCAGAACCAACTTCGGGCTTATGGTGGTTTTCCGCCCGAGTTCACCACGAGAAGTATGCATTAGGGTTGCCCCTCTCTCTTTTTCTCTTTAACTTTATGACTGATGTGGTCCTAGAGACCGCAATTTCCCCTGTGACGATAGTGGCATTGAACTTTCCCCGGGGGGGAAAATATCGGGCCTTGAACATGCGGACGACATAGTTCTTCTTAGTGAAGATCCCGGTACGTTGCAAGCTTTTCTGGACACAATGAATAACTGCGTAGCAATGCTCGGTATGCGTTTAGCACCTTCAAAGTGAAAGATGCTGTAGCAAAACCGGATCGGTCCAACACCAAACCTTTCACTGTCTGGGGAAACTATAGACCAAACAGATAAGTTCTGTTATCTGGGGAGTTGCATTTCACGCGGAAGTCAGATATCGGATGAGGTGTCTCTGCGAACACGGAAGTCCCGTTTGGCATTTACCGACCTGAGTCATCTGTGGCGTCGACATCACATCCACTTATCTATCAAGGGTCGTATGTACGCTGCAGCATTCAGGTCCGTGCTTCTGTATGGTTCGGAGACATAGTCACTGTGGATGGAGGACACGAAGATCGTCGACATTTGAACATAGATGTCTTCGTAGTATTGCTCGAATCTGGTGGAAACACCGTGTGAGCAATGCTGATGTTCGGCGGAAAGTCAAGTTCGAGGATCAAATCATTTGATGAAACACTTAGGCTCACCAGACTAAGATGGTTGAGACGTGTTGCACATGTCCACTGACAGGATCCCTCGAGCTGCTCGCTGAGGAGGGTGCAGGTTGGAAAATGAGTAAGGGTGGTCAGTTCATGACAGAAAAAGGTATGAAAAGCCTAACTGGTGGACTTGGCTTAGTAGGGCGTGGTAAACGTCCTGAGTGGGGTCCAAGAGACCCTCCCACTCTATGGATAGATACGTTGAAGAATGTGGCTAGACGCCACGATCAGTGCCACTCTTGCATCCACAGACTTTCTTCATCAACTTAATTCCGTTAATGTAGTTCTCCTTTTACTCCTTTCATACTCTTTCCTTTCATTATTCCCTTTTGAGGTTGTCGCTGGGAGATAGGAACCAGAGCCACCGCACCCAATGCATGGTGAATGGTTGTTTGAACTGAACTGAACTCTTTAGGCACATTATTCAGGATAAAATCGATTTTCCTATGTTGAAATACAAATTCGCGTATGAAGTCAATAGAGTGATGGAACAAAGCATATGCACACTGAATATCGTGGCCCCGCTCATATGCGTTCGCGAGAAATCGCAGAAAAATAGGGGTGTGCTAGAAGCTTTTCGTGCACTATATAACTACAGCAGGGACCCGAGTTGTTTATTGACTGTCGATAGTCTGCAATGGGTTGAATAAAGAAACATTCTTACAATCTGCCGCTCAGGGTTTCCAACGCTGCGCATGACATCGAGAGTGTATGATGAGTGGAATTACAACTCGTCGTCTGCTATAATTCAACTCAGCATCTTACAGGCGTTTACAAGGTAATCACGCACATCACCAGGCTGTCGATCCAAGCCCATTCTCCGAGATGAAGATAGGACAGTACGGTGTGTTATATTGTGTTGCAAACCAAAGTGAGAATTATGGTGAGGATGGGAGGTGGGTTAGCATTGATGATGAACGACGAGTACGGCGCCATAAACACCAGTTGGCGAGGGAAGCTGGTGGAATGGAACGTTGGTCTTCGAAAACGACCATAACGATGATCAATCAGTGATTGTAAAATTCGACACCGACGATGGTGATTTAATGTAGATGGAATCTGGCCAAGATTAGTGTGCCTGAAGATCCGGTTACAGATGTACGCGGGATGGTTTCCCACGGGATATAAACTAATGGATGAACAGGGATGTGGCAAAAGAAAAGAAGTATGAAATCTGTGCAAACGTACATAAACAGTATGCATAAAAAGATTGATCGATAACCATTAACGAACCTGTTTCAGCTCTAAAGATGCTGCTTTGAGAACCAAACGATACTCGTGAATAGGAGGTACACGACCAGTCCACAGTGCGAACTTGCACTGATCTCCTTCAATGTGCTCGGTGATGTTGCACTCGGCCAAAAGTAAACGTGATTTGTAGTAGTACCTAAACACACATGGGATTCAAAAAGAAACACAGTGGGAAGAGTTAGCTGGTGAACAAGTAAATGACCACAGGAGGCGGTATCGATTTCTGGGAAAAAATCTAATCTATTAACCGATCAATTCGCACTTCACACGCGGATTAGTGTCCTTTCACAAGCGCGTCTTAGTTAGAAAGATAGAGATGGTAGAAGCACGATGAAGCATGTAAATGCTACCGATCAATTCAACATTCAGCTTCAATTTGGACACCAGTAATCGATACTGAAACGATACAAAAAACCCCACAAGAATGTAGTTCCGGTGAGACGGAACGCGCCTAAGGCAAACATGTCACAACCATGTCAGGGCATTGCTTAGGATCACGATCATATGAGTACCGGAAATGGTAGCAATAATGAAGAAAAAAAACGATGATGTTGCCAATGCCTACTCAGGATAAATTGTTTCTCGATGGAAATCAGCTTTAGAATCAAGAACATGGTATAGTTCAATAAATTTCGCCATGAAGCAGTAAACTGAGAACCCCAACACCGGTCGGCAATCACTGAGTTCCTAGACATCCGTGCGGTCTTTGACTCCATTGATGGATGTGCACTGTGGAACTAGTTATTGAGAAGTAAAATTTCCGAACACAGAAAATCGAACCAACATACCTCAGGTTCGGTTAGAGCATAGGAATATCTATCATCAACGTGTATCGTCTTCAGTGGAGCACGGCAACGAAAACTAGTTAAGATATGCGCTGTCTGGAATCACGAGTGATGAAGCTGAGAAATTGTCACAGAACAAAGTTATAAATTTGTAATAAGTCAATGGCAGGGCGATTTGTATGACAACGTAACACGTTACAGAACACTCGGTGATCGCGTCACCTATGTGTAAAGTGTCGTAATAAGACTGTCAGAATCTTGTCTGTATTCGCCGTTTTCGACGAAAATATCAATTCCGCCGTCACGACATCCGAGTCTAAGGGAAGGGAGAGGCGCAGTGTTTGATGGACGGTTGCAAGGCCCGGTCGCTCCGCGCTGAGGATGCTATCTGCATTCGTAGACTAATGCTGACAAAATTTGACTCGTGTTTTATGGCAACGAAATGTGATCAACGAGGGGATGCATATTCGCATGTTGGATGCGATAAGCCGATCTCGTGCCGACAAAATCACACTGTATTCCCTCTGGCATCGTTACACATTTTACTTATGCCTTCTGTATCGTTCAAATTACTTCGAAAATCCATGGATTTTTTTGCATGCAAAAGTTCAACGACACGATCCGGAATCGAACCGGTAACCTTCCGCTGGCCGAGAAATTGCTGTACCAGCTTAATTGTCGCGGTACGGCCAATCGGATGCGAAGAATACAAAAGGATTTTCCGTCATTTATAAGATCCCGGCTCTTAGTGCAAATAATTAATTCTATGAGTATAACTCGATGTTCATTGGATGTTGTTCAGCCATGCGCTGTTCGCCCTAATGACTAAAACCAGAACAGTTGTTGTTTCATCGGAACAGTCGTTGAGCATAGGAGGATATTCATTTGGTCGTACCGCGATTGCTCGGCTGGCAGATCATCTGTCAGATGAGCACAAGGTTGCGGGTTAGATTTCTGCTTGAGGCATTGACTTTTGGATGCGGGAAATGCAAGTGGATTTTGCACTACGTATATTGTTGTATTCCACGAGACATGTCGGGTAAACAGTTCGTTTATCGTGAAACAAGCTCTTGAACAACGCCAAAATTAACAGGATGCAACAGGAACACCTCGTTTGTATCACATTCGTACGATCACTACTGAGCTGTGGCATCACACGTTCTGTGTCAGTATTTCTACTTTTGTCCACCTCCATCTGCTCATGTGACTTCACTACATTGTGATTCGCTCAGGTATCCATAGTTACTGTCGGTCAAGCATCTACTCCTGTGTGACATACACCACTATAATAGTATTATTTTTTATAGTATATAATTCATCATACAGCATTACCGCCTAATTCACCACTAAAAACCATGGAAGCACGGTACGACTGTTTCATCATTGCTAGGGGTTATCAGCAGTGCACATTTACCAACCGAACTATGCACGTTGTTTATAACGGAATGCCTTCGTTGAACTTGGGCTCCTACAAAGAAGTCATCCATCACAGGAGTCCATTGTTGTGCGAGAAACGAGTTGTTATCGTTCAAAGCCAGTGGCGGAAGGATGCTATATCCTGTAGTGTGTACGGTCAGCAAACCTTTGAGAACCAGTCCGGAAGGCCCGTTGTTTAGGTGTTGGACTCACAATCTTTCACCTCCGGTCCGAGCGACAGTTAGGGCTCGGTGGATGTGCGCTGCTGATGATTCTTAACAAAGATGAAACAGCTGTGCAGTGCTCTCATGGCTTTCAATGGTGAGCTGAGCGTTCATGTTGTTTGATGAATTATATTTCGCAAATCCAATCTCCTACTACTCATTTGCATGCTATTTCTATATCGGGCTTATGCATGAGTACAGTGCAGAAATAATTCCCCGTACCCAAAAGACCCCCTACCCAAAATATCACGCAGAACTGGCAACCATCAGTCTGACGATCGGAAATGTGATCCCTGGGACCTGGATTGGAGAATATCTAAACAAAATTAGATCAGCTGTCATACCAGTGCGGAGGTGAACGACAGAGAACCATTGATTATCATTTGAATTGATTTCCGCATTTGATCGGAAGTAAGCAACCAGACACACGAGGTGATACAACTAGCATGAAGGGAATGCCCAATGAACCGCGGACCAACTTCAGTTGTAAAAAATTACATTTTTGTTCAGAGAGAAATGACAACTTATCAAACGGGGTCACTCGAGCGATTCGTCGTTTTATACTAGACCATATTGTAACTAAGTGACAATCAGCTGAGTGTCGTGTACAGGAAAATCAGATAAACTGTCGTGAAGTACACCAGATTCGTGGTAATCATGCGTGTGTCGTGGATAATCAAGACGGGTCAAAACAAAGTGGGATAAATGCGTTGACGTGTGGTTGAATAACTCGATCAAAAGGTCACGTGTAGCTGCTCATGAAATGTTAATCGACTATCAGGTTATTTGCTTTCTTGACTGACCCTCCCCACGATAAACAACCGCCGGATTTTATTCACTCAACATTTGGGACTATTACGCACGAAACGCTGTTGAACCTGTCCTGGTTCCATCTGCTTTCCTGCGATTGCTTTGAATCAAACCACTTAGGATGGCCATGCTGATGTGTCGATGATCCATTACTATGCGAAATATACACATGGATTTTAAGCGGGAAACTAATAAACCGATTTATACCGTAAAATGTGTCTGACAAGGTGTGGCACGCTATCCAATCCAACCCTAGACTAATAGCTAAGCAAGAAGCAGGTTATGAAATACCCTGACCTTAGCTGGCAATGACTGAAACACAACATCCAGGCATGCCTCCCATTATATTCCGGATAGTTTCAAGATCTATGCTATCCCATTCATCGAACATGGCGGATGGAAATTCGGGCAAAGCTTCGAAGACTCTTCCATCCACGCAGACTCACCTCGCTATCGGACCCCAGACATTTGCAATCATGTCTCACGTCCGGACTGTGGGCGGGCCAGACCGGCGATTTGATGCCCCGGTACAATAGTTAGATCCTGACAGAGCTGGCCATATGAATAGCCGCATTGTCGTGTTGAGATATCATTGTACTCAGTTGATTTTCCGGAATCATCGTGAGCAAAAAATCACTCATTGTTCTAACGTAGGAACCACTCGTTTGTTTCCCTTCTAGAAGTGCTAGTTGGGATTTTTCATCTTCAAAACCGCACTCTAGACCATCAGAAAGCCCCAACGAATGAGGTCCAGCCTGCATCTCCTGAAGTCGTGACAGTAGTGAAAGATTCCATCGGGGAAATCAAAATCGAACTTTTCTCGTCCCCAAATACCACATCACTCTATTCAGCATCCCAAGTAATGTAATTTATGGCCCATTTCCGTTAATTTTGAAAATGATGATCAGTCATACAAGGCATCGACCTCATGTTTCTGTATCGCAGATGTGGTACAGAATCTAGGAGTTACCGTACAAGCCTAATGCCTACATTCATTTGCGAGGATCTCGGCAGCTTCGATGCATTCGTAAGTTGGTTCGAAGACCCACGCAAGAGTCTTCTCCTAGCTGGATGAGATTTTTCTTCGAATTCCACGTATTCCGTTAAAGATATACTAAAACGGATCCTTCAAAAAAGTTACGAATTACTTTTGTCCATCTGGAATGTTTCTTGGAAATCTGGCTCACGTTTATTACCGAGTCTTTGTACACGAGCATGTTTCTTTTCCTTCCAGATCAAAAGGCCTTGAACCTCGCGTCATCCCTTAGTTTTGATAAATGAGAGGACTCTGCTTCTAATCGGCATGTGTAGCCTGAGTAAACTTCGTTCATGAATCTCGTGCGACGTGAATACTGGTCAATTGCATATCGCTGAGTATCGAAAGGAGCCATTACCGACCAGGAAAGCTGTTTTTTCAAACCACTCCGGTATCCTTGTAATTCGTCCAGGGGTGGCTCTAATATAAACTTACACCCTCTCAGGCATATTTTTCGAGACAAATCGATTTATCGGTTTTACGCTTAAAATCCGTGGGCTTATTTCATAGAATAACGGGTTGACCAAATTTGGTCACCTTGTGTGGTTTGGCTCAAAAATAATCGAAAAAAGAGTGGATTTAAGGGCATTTCGTGCGCTATACATTGTTTTAGAATTCCGTTTACGACCCAGTAAGAAAAGAAGTGGAGAACTTATACGCGACGGCAATCGATGACGAAAGAATAGAGTTTCACGGAGAATAAATTTGCACCCGATTTGGACACTAATTGAGAACAAATAGACTACGCTGCTTACACGCACACATTACGCATCGATGATCAGTCTTTAAGTGTTTCACCAATAAGCATGCATCGTAAAGTGCATGCGTGCGTGCAAAGACGATGCAAACAGAGCAAGAATTTCGGGGTCACTCCAGCCTGGGCGAGCTTTAATAAGAATGAGTCACTACTGCTGATTAAAACACATGCGTGCAACCAACGCCGACCATGTGAGCGCTGGGACAGTCACATATCTCTCTATCGGATGTGGTGATTTATGGAGTACAAGGTAATCAAACTGCTGGTGGTGTTCACGAGTGAACAAGTGCACTCACAGATTCTGTCAGAGCAATCGAGCGGGAAAGATAGTGCGCTAAACGCAAGCGAACGGAGCAAAGACATATATGAGCACGCACACACGAAGAGAGAGAGGAGGACAACTAGGGTAGTGGAACGTTACAAATGTTTCTGATATCATGAACCGTTAGGATGAGACTGTTTGAAAGAGCTGGCGTCGATAGTTCCGTCAAATTGAGTCAACAGATCGCCAGCGTCTAATTACCAGTCCAAGTAGTGCCGGTTGGTGTTCATCCTGAATAATTATTACCGATGCACTGGGTGTGGCGGCTTTGATTGCTATCTCTCAACAGATACTTCACTGGGAAATGATTAGGAAAACAAGAATATGAAAGGATTACAAGATACGCAAGCACTAGGAGGAAGATTACGTGTGCAACATTGCGCACACGAGGTAGGTCGGCTCAAAGACTAAATTTGGATAGTCACCATTACTCAGGACGTGTTGTGGGTATTTCTAAACAGAACTCTTGAGCGTGAAATGTTTGCCCATATGGGGAGTAGTTGAAAAAGGCTGAAGATGATTATGGTAGGACACAGCGAAAAAGTATCGAAAGTGTGACCAACGGACTTGTCCGTATACCGTGCGTCCGGTTCATGGATGTGTGGTGATAAACAACCGTACATTGCAGTCACCCGGACCGTTGCAACGCCTCAGGGTCATGGGTGTTGATTTTTCCCCGGTGGTTATGGTGCCTTCGCTTCGAATAGTACTAGTACTATTTCATGGTCAAACATAAATGGGCATGGTAGCATTCGGGGACCGGTGACAATCTGGTGTTTACGCTGTTTCCTCCTTCGATTTGCTTAGTTTCCAATAAGAGCAAGCTGGATAATAATTTGAAAATCAAAACAATTGGCTACACTGAGTATGGGGTGAGCATTCTCCAAATACGCCTATATGCAACAAAGAATTTGAAGCAAAACGCAAAGAGAAGCCCATATACAGAGCGACTGTCGACTTCACGCATCAATTGCAACAAAAGCCGAAAAGACTGACTGAACTGATTCCCTAGACAGACAATTATTCACGTGAACAATGACGTTAGATTGTCCTGAAATCAAATAGCGCTTCGAATTTTTATCGGGAAAACAGCACCTACGGAATTCGATGAAACCCGAAGCAGGACAAGCTAAAAACGATACGAATGAGGATGGAGGGTGAACGTACTTGGCCTTGTGCTCGCCTGCTTGGGAAGGTGCTTCTTTGGCCAAAATCAAACAGTTGTCGAACAAGAACACTCGACGTTCACGACTCTTTTTGATCAACTGCTTCGGTTCCCACACGGTGAACTGATCCTGAAGAATCACATCGCCCAGAGTGGATATTTGGAGGTCGTCCGTGAGACCCTACAACAATGAAAAACAGAAAATGTGAATTGAAAATGAAGTTGGATGGAATGGCTCTTTTCCTCCCACTGAACCATACCCTTCAATGTCTACAACCACCGGCCATCGTTGTCTATTGAAACCCAAACGGGAATTCGGGTTGCAGGAACTGAGGCCAGTGCCAGTGCTAATATTTTGATATCTCTACAGGTCACAACCTGACCACTGCATGGGAACTTCCAGCATTAACGGACACATTTTATGGATCCATCGGACGTGAAAAATTTGGACACATCGATTGTCGGACACGCAAAGCCGTGCTCAGCACGGTGTGACTAAATCTAGGAACCATTCACTAAACACTACGTACCGTGGCATTGTACATCCGTCTTTTATTTCATTACTATCTCATCATCCATACTATAGTGGTAAAATCGCAGTCTGCATAAATATCCATTACATATACATATTTGATTTGTGGGTGGCGTAACTAATGTGCTGACAAATCCGAAGTAAAGGGTGTGAGTCTAACGACCAACGGTAAAAATCAACCGCTCTTAGATCAGCTGTCGTTTTGTTTACTTCCTTAGCTAACAAAGAAGACAGATCTGTGCCACGAAAATCTTCACCAGTCTGCGCAGATGACATGGGCGCAATGCAACCAATGACGTGCTGACTAACGGGTTTGATTTCAGATCATTATAAACAATGTTCGAATTAGGCAATCGAACAGAATTTTTGAGTACTCTTTACCCAATACTGGATCATGTTGACACATGAGAACCCAAACGATAATCTATGTACGAAATGTTACTTATTCCGTCCCGATTTTCTGCGATTCGTTTTGCACCAAACCACTGAGGGCAACCGAATTTGGTACGGTGATGTGTCTAACCATTACCATATTGAATATATAGACATATTTCACATATGATCCCGATAAATCAATTTACCCCCTGGTTACGAAATACAGTGGTCTTGATTGTTGTTGACTGAGACACAACGTTCAGTCATGCTTGCAATGATTTTTTATTACACGTTTGCGTATGAGTGCAGTGGAAGAGGTATACTCCATAGCCTCAAAGGTAGACCGTCAATAAGGTACAACCTGCAACCAGGGATTCAATCTTGGACTGAAGAACCACATAAGAACCTAACAGGTCTTGTGTCTCAACGAGCCATGGGACAATACATTACTGCCCTGGAATGGCGGCAGAAAATTGACTCCCACATTCAAAAAAGTGAATTTCTTTTCAAAATGATCAGAGAAAACTGACCACGACCAATGAGCTCTTAACATGACAACGCGGTTATGCATGCAACCAACCGAATCAGGATGTGGCTACTGTGTCGGAGCATTGAGACTATGAACTGGTCTGTCCACAAGAGAAACCTTGACCCGACCAAAAAGGTCTGCGGTTTTTTTGTAAGGAAGGTCTATCCACAAGTTGACGCCAGCAATCTTCAATGAGTGAAAAAATTATAACGAGACCATTCGGGACATGAGCGCAACAATGCCTGACCAGTGTTTTTGAGTTACTAAAAATTAAGACCACAGAGTGTCTGAATCAGTTGGTTGTGTTTGCCCTACATCCACTACCGGAGATGGCGGACTTATACAGAGAGAAGACTATTCCAAATGCACCGTCGTGCCTCACTAATACAGCCCAGAAATATTCCACAGGAATCAAGGCCGGTTTATGAGCAGAACAATCCCTGATGAAGCACGTTTCAGCGCTCTTCACCGAGCAGGTATGCCACAGAAGTGAATCTACTGAGATCATTACACTCTCATACTTCCGGTCGCGTAATGGTTTACGACGAACTACCCAGTCCATTCGAAACGACCAATGGTGTTCGACAAGAATGTCTCATTTCGCCATCCCTGTTCAACTTCGTCATGGACGAGTTAACAGAGGACGCCTTGTGAAATTTTCACGATGTGGTCGTCGAACTGGCAAATAGTGAAAAGCTATGTGACCTAGATTACGCCGACGACCTTGTCTGCTTGTTCGAATGTGCCGGACATGCGTAACATGTACGAGATAGACTCGCAAGAGCTGTAGCTCCATTCGGCATCCACTTTGTGCCTTCAAAGTGTAAAGTGATGTTACAAGATTAGACGCCAACGGTCCCGAGCTTGATGCTCGATGGAGAGGAACTACCAATTGTCGACCGCTTCCCTTACTTTTGCAGCAGCGTGACGATGGATAGGAGCACTGTAGTATATGTAAGCACACGTATATCCAGGGCTCGAGTGGTGTACGCTGGACTGCAGCACTTCTGACGCCGACCTTATATTTCGCCGAAGTTGAAAATTCGTGTTTACTGTGTCGCGGTGCGTTCAGTTCTGTTGTATGGTTGCGAGACTTGGGGTCTGCGTGCGGAAGATATTCGTCCCCTTGAGGTTTTCGACCATCGATGTTTGCGTAGTATCGCTAAGATTGGATGGAATGACCGAGTGAGCAATGTTGAGGTCAGAAATCGAGTATTAGATACCAGTTTAGAGAATATTCTATCACGGCGTATCCAGCTTAGTAGATTTCGTTGGTTGGGGCATGTGTCGCACATGACAAACACACGTCTACCGTATCGTATCATTTTTTCCGTTTCTCTTAGGGAGTGGAAGAAACCACGCGGAGGTCAACAGATGAATTCGCAACGGGGAGTGAGAAAATGCACAGCGAACTTAGGAACAGTAGGTGTCTCACGTCTTCCTGGTTGGGGTTCAAAAGATATCTCAACTAGTTGGCTGGAAACACTGAAGGGTGTGAAAGCGAACCATGAACAGTGGCGATCGTGTTGTCACATTCTGTCGAGTCAGAATGATTGAACAATGTGCATTTGTACAGTTAGACTGTGTATTCCGTGTGTTAGCTACTGAGGCGTTCTTTCCATTTCCCAGCTCTATCAGTCCACTCCTTGTCCATCTTATAAAGTAATTCTTTCCACTTCTACGTGCAACATGGTGAGAGGAGCAGTGGTCAGTGGGGCTTGCCCTGCGGTTTACCGCCGTACGATGACGAAGAATCCAGGGTAGTGTTGCAGTATACTAAACACGTTCTGCTGTTAGTTTCATGTAAAACTACGTCGTTGAAAAATTATGGATCTTAGTCGATTTTTCGGGATTCGCGGGAGAATAAATTTACTCAATAATCTGATGTAAGAGTCAATCGTCTGTTTCTCTTCTGGAACAGCAAACGGATTCCCTATCACTACATTTCGAATTTCGTTCGGTCCTCATACAGTGAGTTCTTTCGTGAGCAAAAATCGCATCCCAGACCGTCACAGAGCCACTACTGAAGGTCGTCCCGGTAGTAGTGAGTTCCATAAGAACCGTCGAAATTAGACTTGCTTGTTGCTAAATATCATATCACCCCATATTGCATCCCAAGAGGTCATTTCTAGACTATTCCTATCGATCTAAAACACAAGTCACGGGGATTTCACCTCCCTGCAATGCAGACTGTAGTTTTTGCACGCGTCAAACGCTTGATCCCAGTTGCAAGGACCTTTGCAGTGTCGACGCGCTTGTCAGTTGGTTCGAAGCACTACGCACGAGTGGTTTCATGGTCGTCCGAGAGATTTTTCTTCGAATTCCGCGTATTCTCCTTGGAACGTGATTTCATTCGTTTAAACGGTTGGGAATGATCATTGTCAGTTTAGAAGATCTCATCCTTGATATTTTGCATGTTATTACTTTTCCTTGTCGCAGTTCAGACAGCTTTGGGACTCGCGCCGTTTTTCTGTTTCGATAAATGTGGGATCACTTCTCCCAACCAGAACCTGAGTGAACATCGTCCACGGTCCACGCGTGACGTGAACACGGTTCAACAATGCATGGCTAAGTGTCGCTGACTATCAATAACAACAACACTCATTCTGTTTCGTAACCTCCTGGCTGTTTTTGCTCCTCATGCAGGGGTGGGCTTAATAACATTTCGCACCTTCTGACGTACATTGTTTAGGATAAGCTGACTTATCTGCGTCGTGTTTAACGTCTGAATATAGATTTACTATAGTGGTGAGTTACCGCCAGCATACCAAATTTGGCCACCCCTAGTGGATTCATTGCATTTCAAGCGTTGTATATGGTTTTGTGTGGTCCTAAGATTCAAATCAAAAAACCGTTATCCATCTCGCTGAGTTTCACAAATTTTCACATGCAAAAAGTTGTGTAAATCACAAAACCTATCGGGAATTCAAATTCTTAGTAAAGAACATTAATAATTTTTTCCTAGGCGCCCCAAACCACCTGACTACCAGCGGTCAAGGTGTAAATCACTGGGTACAACAGGCACTGGGTTAAAGACACATTCCGAAGGGGTACAATGGCTGGGTTGCATTTTTCACGTTCCCGCCTAGACTTTCGCGGCGTGCAATGTTCTCCGGGGCGAGTTATATTGGATAATCAGCGAGAGTTAGCAGTCCTTCACATGAAAGGAGAACGGTATGGAAACCCTCATCCATAAACTCAGAACGCGAAAGGTTGAGGTCGTATTATAAGAGATCCGCGTTTGTAAAAAGTTATAAGACAAAAACATGGTGGTCAACGGCGTTCTTGTACTGAAGCGCATTTCAGATGGGGTTTTTACTCAGGCAATAATCTAAACCTCCGGTACACGCAACACAGGTCGGATTTAACTGGAGGCGGAGTGGTATTTTCGCGCCTAAAAAGGTGACAGCATCGGCGAATTCTTGACCGCTTGGTCGGTTAATCCACTGGGATGAGCTTTACTCCGCCGTGAAGAACGGAAACCGCAGCATTGGGTGTAAATCACCAAAAACTGAGATGAATTTGTCATGGATTCCGAAACCTAATATCACAGACTGTCTCTGAAACCGAACAATTTTCGTTGTCACCAGATTCATTACTGTGCCTGATGTAATTTACCACCGAGTGGTTCAAGTGCAAGAAGCACAGTTCTCCTTATGCGTTTCGCGGATCGTTGCAGTTATGGGTTACAAATGTGCGCCCAATTATAGGAAAACAAAAAAATGCTACGATTTTACGTGGCACTGAGTTAAGCAATCATTACAGGCCGATGCTTCTCATCGATCGCAGACAAAAACCAGGTCGGAATTGGAAACAATATTCCGAGTAAGTGCATGCAGGCATACAAACAGACGGTGGCGCCGTACCTGAAGCATGCTTAGGTGCAACGCATCGTTCGCACGTTTTGGCACGTCCAGCATCGCTTCCAGACCTTCGTTCAGTTCGGCCACACTGGCCGGATCGCAACAATCCCGCAGTTCACGGAGCAACAGCTGATATTTGGTCACACGCTGAACTGGTTTGATCAGGTACGATTGGAGTGGTTCGATCAAATTCAGATGATGCTGTATGACATTAGATCGGAGGAAACGAGAAAATTGCAAGGTGGGAGGGAGAAAGGCGAGTTGGGTCACAACAACACAACAACGTGAAAAGCAGGATGAATCAGTTGCCACTATTGGCTGCATACAAATAAAACGTATGAATAAGTATCGAGTGAACAGAAACTTGATCGTCTATTCAAAGACCATAGTGATTGGCAGACAAACAAACAAACACAGACGCATAGAGAGACAGACGAACTCATGCGATCAACTACCGACTACTGAAAGCAGGAAGAGGGTGTGGCTTCTTAGAAAAAACCGGAATGGATTGATTATGGTCTATCGAGCGCTCGAGTAGTGTATAGTCCTGGCAATTCACATATATTTGATCGAATTTTCTTGAAATAATGAATAACCATAGAAATGGATCATACCCATGATACGAAGGTGTCCTAGATGTGGGACGCATCCTTGTTAAGTTGAACTACATGGTATACATCCATTCACGGGCTTCAAATATATGATATTTTAATTTCCTATTTATTGGTTCGACCATGTATACATTTCATTAATGATAACAAGTAACCAAATTGATTTGGGATGATTGTGTGAAAAAGACTGGAGGGGCGGGGATAGCTCTGAATACATCCAAAACAATTGTGTAATTGACGGGTAAAGCCTATCAAACATTTGATTAATGACTGATAATTGAATGAACAGTTGTAGGTGCATTCGGTGTCCTAGACATGGACCTACATTGAAACTTTTCCACTGATCGGTGGTGCAACGAGTTGAATGATTTTCCGGACAGTCTTCATAAAAGATATCAAGTGAAGGGTTCTCATAAATACAATAAAACCTCAAGGATCAGTCAACTACTTGCCTAAGTTAGATTACGGCTGCACTGCGTGTGTATGGAGGAGCGCAGTAAAGAAACAACCGCTCTTGAAACGAAGTAAACTTATCGGACAAATCGAGATAAAACACTGAAGTTAGGGTGTGGACCTCACCGGTCACCTGGATATGTAATGCACAAATCCGTCGGTAGAATAAACACTTCCGTATATGTATGAACTGTTCACTGGGATTGGTAGCTGTTGCCCTCAGATATTTCGAAAAATCTACAGACTCCGAACACGAAACGGTCGTACGGGAAGTGAAAGTTTCTTCAACTGTGTACAAGTTTTGTTGCCGAGGCAATTCTCATCCAACCGGTCATTGGAGTTTTTTTACTAGTTGATATCAGTCCTCCGATCGAACGATCACGTTGAACAAATTCCCCATTTGACCAGGTATATTGTCTGCCGATGCAGGCAGGGAGCGGAAATGAGCACCTGATCTGGATAATTCATCTGAGGCAAATAGGGACCGAAGCCAGGTATCATTGGCAACGACCAAATTGACATCAGTCATATGGCGGCTAAGCTTTTTACAACTATTCACCTAAAAAGCTTCGTTGCGCACAGGGTGCATTCAGCCAATATGGCTTTCACCGGACGCCGCAGTGAACCCTAGAACATCGTCACAAGTCCTAACAACCAACCACAGTCAGTTTCATTGGCTTTCGATCTCAGCAACAGACGATTTCCCTCTCCCACATACGAGCTACCAAGGTGTCCGGAAAGTACACAAAGCAATGCGGGCACACCTCCGTGCTCATGGCGGACAGTCTACAGAAGTTTCTCTCAACTCCAGAGTCCAATGAGGTTGCCTCCTTTCCAAAATCCTACTAGAGCAAGTAATAGACTGGGGAATGCGTCGTGACCTCACCGACTACCAGTGAAATAAAAACAGTTAGAGGTATTAGATCGCGGGTCACGAATTCGTCAATGAAATTGTTATTCTAGGGTTTGAGCCTGGCATTCTGCAATCGATTCTTGGCCACATCGAGGAGGAGATGAAGGCAATCGGCTAGGAGATAAACACCTCAGAAACACATCTTTACGACTTCTACAAACCCGACATGCTCCACCCACATCCTCAATAAAATATTGGGACTGATCCACAAATTCAAGTATTTCGGATTTAACATATAGTGAAACGATCAGGCCAAAGTTGAAATAAGACTTTGTGTAATTTGCGCAAAGAGAGCAATCCTGCAACCTCGCAAGCCGTTGTTATCCCGTTCACCGAGCGACTAGTTGCCTTATCTTTGTATACGTTTGCGAAAACTAGAGGCTAAGAATGAATGTTGCGAAAACCTCAAGGGCCACAACGACTGGTTCCTCCGACACCTAGCTAAAATGGTGTAACAGCGTCTGTCTTATTTCACCGTTTCTCTTTAACTTCGCAATTGACGATACCCTTAAGAAATCGGTCGAGGGCCTCGTAGGTGATGGTGTCGAACTCCTCGCGGGACACAGGATTACTGATCTAGAATACGCCGACGACATCGTCCCGCTCGCTTCCAACATCTCAGTTGCTCAACTTCTACTGAATAGCATAATAGCTGAAATAGCTCGATACGGAATGTACTTCACCTGGTCAAGGTGTAAGATGCTTCCCCACGATTGGCGAAAGCATGTACTCTACTTGGGCTACGAGAGACTGGAGATTACAGAAAGTTTTGTTAACTTCGGAAGTTGTATAACTGGAAATGGCTGCGTGGGAGGGGAAATATCTATGCGTATTTCAAAGGCCAGACTAGCTTTTTCGAGCCTCAGGCATCTCCGGCGCCGACACGACATCGGCCTTTCCTTGAAAGGCAGAGTGTACAATACCACCGTACGCACCGTACTGCTGTGTGGTTGTGAAACATGGCCCATTCAAGTTCAAGATATCCGCTGTTTACGTAGCACTGCTCGTGTTTGGTGGGAACAACACGTCAGCAATGATCAAGTGCACATGCGTGTGTTTGATACAGCCGACTCCTCTCTAGAAAAGACCTTATTGCAGCACCGTCTCCGCTGCCTAGGACATGTATAGGGGATATCTCCCAGCGCCTGCCGCTTCGCGCATTGTTTGCGCTCCCTGGGCCTGACTGGAAGAAAGGGTGTGGAGGACAGGCGACGACGTGGCGCAGAGGGATATCACGTGTAGGACCATTTCGGTTGCCAGGTTGGAACAGTAGAGATGACGAGGAACGCTGGCTTGTCTCGCTAATGGACATGGCTCGAAACCGAAATTAGTGGCGGGGGTATATCCGTTTCTGTTGTATTCATCAAATATAAACAAAAAGAAACAGACAAAAAAGACGCAAAATGTGCACGCAAAAAACAAACAAGGAGAAAAACTTTGCATTTTCACCTTTGATTCTCCTCCGTTATGACTTCATATACTCATTTCTCCCTCATTGCACCATGTTCTGTTTGGCACACAGCCTGAAATCAGACACGTATATATATATATATATATATATATATATATATATATATATATATATATATATATATATATATATATATATATATATATATATATATATATATATATATATATATATATAAACAGCGTCTCAAACTCCGGCGTCGGACAACACTAGTCGGAAATGGATATGCTGTCCTCGAATCCACAACGGAACCATCTCCAATGGTTCGGCTACATCATTTACTGACCCGGAACGAAGCTCGCAAAGGGGATTCTCATGCCGGCGCCTTACCTAGGCTGGGGATGCCCCCAGGCTATCAACTAAAATGTGGGTTGGCACAGTCAAGGCTCAAATGGAACGCGTGGGCCGTCAATCGGTCTTCGGAGTGCGTGAAGGACGCAAGAACTGGTTTCCACATAATGTCGATCTTGCTGCTGATATTAACATACGAAAGCCGTCGTCAGAGACATCCAAGCTGATCCATCCCCACGCAGGAGCTAGTCGCACAACAGTGAAAACAAGGATAACGAACGGAAGTAACATCTGCATTACTATCATCGCTATGAGAATAAATCAATACGAAGAAGATAAGGCGCATCATGAGCACGCACGCGCACACACATACACAAACACACAAACGCACAGGGAGTTAGACGGTCTAGCGAATGGATAGAGCAAAACCAAATTGTATCGACTAGAAGCGGGCGGGTCAGAGGAGAAAAACCTACTTGCAAAGCTTGGAAATACGTGTGACCGTGGTCGATCATTAACCGGGTGGACTCAGTATTGTTCACACAATAAGCCACATAGAGTTCGGCCAAGCGATCACTGTGCACAACAAAACAATGACCGACATCTTCCGGGAGGAAGTCTCCGCTCTCTGTGTATTTGCCCAATTCTGGTTCGAATGTTTGTTTGTGAAATTCGAAGATATCTTGCATGTTGCCAAACACCACATCAGTTTTGCCGACTAGACCAAGTGGGAGCTGTGGGTCAATGGAGTTGGTGTGAATAAATGGTTTAAGAGAATCAAAAGATGGCTCAGCGAAGAGATAACAGCGTTTTAAAGCATTTTATGAGAAAACCGCATCAATAACAATGGGGTAAGATACTGGGTACGGGGCAAGATCTTAGTGCATGCTAAATATAAACAGGTTACTATGATTGGTACATGAGCTGAACACGCACCCGGATGGACCTAGGTATGGAATAATTATCGTGAGGTGAAGACCGGCCGAAGTGATCAGCACAAGACGTGGAAAAGTTTAAGGAATCTAAAGAGCGATTTTGACCGTACTGTTCTTTTCGGGCTTGGGTTTTTCACACGTTAAAACATCACGCACAATCCATGGTAGTCAAATGATTCAGATCAGTGACCATTAGCGCATTTGATTACGATCGATTTGATTTCTCGTGAATATCTCGACCTAGACGTTCCAAAAGAAACTGACTTTCTCACTAGAAAAGAAGAGTAAGTTTTTAAAAATATACTAATTAAACTGTGGCTTATTTGATACAGCTTCGTCGCATTTAAGCACTGTTCTGGGAAGAAGCCCTTCATGGAGGCAGGGGAACGCCGTTACCGTTCTAAGTCAATGAAATAAGAAATTGTGTCCCGCACCCTTGTCTGTTCCAACATTCCTTCGGTCAAAAATGTCTTTTACGGATAACAAAAATCCACATACCGCGGTACAACGCTTACAACGATTTGAACAAATTAGAACGGATTGGGATCGTGATCAACTAGGACCAAGAAAGACTACGGCCGAAGAACAATGCGCATTTCCGTATGATGTACCGCTTGTTGTTTACACACATTCAATCGGAATGATTGAGTATGTGTTTGTGTGTGTGTGTGTTGACGGGACGGAAAAACGATGACGAGCAGCGGCATTCGCACGAAAGGACAAAAAACACTTCATCTAATGCACTGTTAACACGGACAGTTCACACAATAACCATGCATCCTATCCGCTTTCAGATTACCGGAAGAAGACGTTTGATTGTTTTTTATGTGAGTGAGTGGCCGAGTGCGTGCTTCAGAAAGACATTCGTGTCTGAATGTACAATAAAATTGCGCATCATTTCCACGCATGCGAAAAACGAGTGTTCACAAAGGGGACCAGAGCCTGACTCATCATTCGCAGCATCATGACCGAAGCAAGGCAATCCGGATCTGGGCGATAACCCTGCATGTCGCAGACCGAAACGGTCAACAGGGAGTGAATGATAAACGAGCAACAATACCGTCCAGAATAGCAGTAATTTTGAAGTGCCTTGGTGTCCTATTCGAGGGGTAACAGCTGTGATGTGAACATGTATAAGAGACTAATCGGGATAGACGCATGAAACCGATCCGAACATCAATTAATTTGCAATACAACTTGGCGTTGACCCACATATTTATCACGCCCTGATTTAAAAATTAGCATGCATCGACATGACATTCACGATTTCGTTTTGATTCCTTTCGTAATATGAGTCCTCATTAACCCAGATAATTTTAAGTCGTTTTTTCGTTACAAGCCTGCGCACGAATGCAGTGGAAGGGGTATACCCCCAAACCCCAGAGGCCCATTGCTCTATAAGGTACAACCCGAAACCAGACGCTGGGACTTGAAATGGAGAACCGAATAAGGTCTCAACAGGTCAGATGTGGCTCTGAGCCGGGCAAGAGTAGATTACTGCCCACTACCAAATGGATCGACGGTAGCGAGGTTCAAACCTCGGATCTCCACGGTGGTAGATAAACGATCTCAACCACCCGACCACCACCGGCTTGTGCATGGACGTAACGGAAAGCGCGCACTTCATAACTTTGGGTCCTGTAGCACAATCGTAAGACATGGTCCTGAGGACTAGAATGGAGTATCACATTAGACAACAGTGGTGCAGGTGTGGTAACTATGCAGGTAACTACGAGGTGCTAAGCAAAGTCGATTGACGAGGAAGTCGAGATCAAAATCATCACCAGTTACTTTGGTGTCAGACAGTAATCCATTGTCGTCCAGCTCGTTACCACACCTCCACCGCCACTCCAAGCCTCGGGATCTGGCTGCCGGTAATCCCTAATAGTGCAGTGGGCCTTTGTGGCTATGGGGTATACCCCTTCCACCGTACTCGTGAGCAAGCATGTAATGAGAAAGTAGACTTGATAGGCAATGGCTTACAACACTCAACCATCAAAGACTAAGAACGTTTTTCAAAATATCATTTTGATATCTGCCCAGAGCCACATCAACCACAAATCGGTGTCTGAAAAGTATCATACATTTACACTCAGTGAAGTGTGATGATGATGATGATGATAACGATCACTAAAAGAAAAACATGAGCAAAGACAACGATACAAAGTACACTGGATATGCTCGAACATACGATCGATTCCAGTGCCTTTGGTGGAGTCATCAATCCCTTTCGATAGGTTTCCAAACATTGCTCCAAAGCTTGCACATAGGTACGCTCAGTTTGGATGAGTTCGCGTAACAAGTTTTCTCGTCGACGAATCATTCGTCGCTGTTCCGGTGTCGGACCAGCTGTGGCAGCCGGACCGCCCGCAGACGGGGAGACGAGGAACACATCACTGGCGCTTGTACTTGTGCTTCCGGCACCGGAACTGCTAGTGCTCGAAACCGAGGTTCTATTGAATTGTTTGGAAGAAGAAATGTAACAGACACAAAGAAAGAAATGGGAAAACCATCCTCAGCATTGATTTGGTTCAATCAAAATCATCTGTTGAGTAAGTTTCATGTTTGTCTGAAGACAAGCGATATATTAATACGGCAAATACAATGGCATACTTGAAAGAGTAGGAGTTGCGACAAAAGTTACGATATCTCGAAGTAGAGCAAAAATTTTCATTGTTTCTACGGTGAAATTTAGCAAAAATAACCTAGCGCATTTTGATGACGCAGACTAGAGGTTTCGAGTGTCTATTAGACAGACCTTATGGCACTTTTCCTATCATATTTCATTCCCGCTAATATCCCTTCCTTTTGCTTACCCCAACCCAACTGAGTTTCAAATCAAGAACCACAAGACACCAACTGAATTCAATCTCTTCAAAACTATGTCAAGTCATGGTCTGACCAACATTGCGATATTTCGTTTCATATATATAGAGAACGAAGGCCCCTGTGTACACAAGTAGACGAGAAAAGTACAATAAGCGGTGCAACTAAATTATTTTGTTTGTTGTGCGATCATCTGTACTTATTGCAAGACGAATAACATTATTATCCTTCGTTCGAAGTACCCAATAAATATAGGCGATGTTCTTTACATCTGAATAATGAACCGGATGAATAAGTTAAGAATCCTATCTGAAAAATAGTATTTCAGTTTATAACGAGTTCATAAAGAGCAAAAGACACACGCAAACTGGTAATCTTCGAGCACAGATTTCTTTACGGCACTGTTCGAATCCAGTGAGAATATCCTATCATTAAAATCGAAGTAAGGCGTCGGTTGATGGGAACCAGAGGTCAGTCTTTGAAGGCGGTGTTTAATCTAAACAGGTGCGCAGAACAAGAGACAAACTCCTTCAATGGACATTTTTCTCGATGCGAGTATCGACTGAAGCATGGGCCAAGGTGGTCAAACTATGACATAGTGACAAGGTATGATAAACTTTATCAGTGGGTTTGGCCGTTTAGGAGTGGTTAGGTTTCCGGGTAGAGGTCACTCGTACCCAATAGTAGATGCCAAACTACAAAACTGCCAATTCGGTAAACCCACCATATCTGAGCAATGACACGAGATGTTCGATGTTCAAATACCGATAATCCTCGTGTGTCTTACATCTACATTGGAAGAACTGAGAAGCGATGCAGAAGAAACGGTCTGGTTACTGAACCGTTCACTTAACTGACTGGACTGATGGATGTCAAATCAAAGGTACCAATGACCGAGTTCGGTGATTGTGACAGTGATATATGTGATATTACTTCGAATACGATTAGCTCGTGACCAAGTTGTCATTCGAAGTCATTAAAACCTGTACTACATTGCATGACTAACATCACATACCCAGTTCATGAAAGAGGGCCTAATTAAAATAAAAAATCAGAAACTGATGAATAAGATATTCACATTTCCCGTCACAACTGTGGTCTCAAAGAACAGACGACAGACCCTATAAGCTGTCAAGTCACTGTTGAGCACGGAGAAAAAACCCTGCTCACATGACTTGTGACCACGTGTTTGTATTATGATACCATCAAGACCAACACTATCTTAATGAGTTACTTTCACCCACATATTCAGTTGACCTAACACGTGATTAAGCAATGGGAAATGAGCAGCACCCAATCAGTTACGCATTAAACAACAATTGAGGGCTGAAAAATACACAATGTGAAGGAATGCAAAACTAAGATGCTCCGTGATGAAGAAAAATATTAGGGGCTACTGGTTGACCGGTGGTGGTCGGGAGGTTTACAGCGTTTGCTTACCACCGCAGAGGTCCAAATGCCGCCACTGCCAACCACACTAGCGGCAGACAGTAATCCAGTGCCTCACGGTTAAAAAACACCTGATCTATCGGGACCCTATGTAATTATTCGCTTCAAGTCTCAGGTTTTGGTTACCGACTATCTCTAATAGTATAGTGGGCCTTTGAGGCTAAAAGAGTACACTCCTCCATTGCACTCATGTGCAAGCGTGCACTACAGAATTGAAAAGAATAACTGGAAAACGATTCGACCTCGCAAAGGTCACCAGTCGCGACACCCAACCGTACGCACCAATTTATTTAGCCAGTGTGGATGAACCCCATCCGAGGAGGCTAATACACTCTCAGAACCATATTATGGACTGGCTACCCTAACAAGTTTTGCGACCACCACATGTACCAGCGAACGTTGCAAACCGAAGTCTACCTAAGGAAACGCGCAACATATGCAGCAAACAGCGTAGACTGGTGGGTTCGTGCTTGACTGAATGAACTGCTCCGTCCATTCAACACTGAACACCTAACCTCAGCATTGCTGATCCGCTGTTCCCGCCAGAATCGAGCAGTGCTACGAAGACACATGTGTTCAAGTACCGATCACCATGTATTTCTCGTCCAGCAGCGGCAGCGCTTTTGAACCGTAGAGAGGAACCGGTCTAATTATTAGTCAGTCCCGGATCACGAAGTGCAATTACGAGGGTCGTGGTTCATTGCCGATTGCACTATTTTGTTACGTTTGTGCATGAGTGTAGCGGGTATGGCATATACCCCATAGCCACGAAGGCCCACTGCATTACTACGGATAACCAGCCACCCTGAGACTTGGACTGACGGAGAACAACATCGGGTTTCAACAGGTCAGGTAGCGTTTCGCAAGACTAATTGTTAATCGATTGTAACATGGTCTTGAGAAAGACTGCCCGCGGTAACCGAAACGTCGAGTGACTACCATATTTTTCGACAATGCTATTACCGAAAAAACCCACCTATAACGTACCGCATGCCGCATCCTTTTTTCGAAACAACATGCTAAAGAACTCCGCATTTTGTTCTCCAAGATTCGGGATTCAGAAAAGGTTCCCTCACCGGGAGGGGATTCGATCGTTGTCCCCATCTTTAGGAAGTACTCGCGCAGTGAATACATAAACCATGGGAGTATAAGCTCGGTAGCATCAGACCGGCTAACGCCAGTCATACGTCACAAGTTATGCCATACGCCATACGAGTAGACTCATCAAGAGCAGGCTTGACTTCGCGTCGGTCTTGGATATATCGATCTAATCTTCACCCTTCGACAACTGCCTGAGCACCGTCATACGTTCCAGAGACCAACGATAGTTGTGTTCCTAGACATTCTTGAGGTCTTCGTCTCTGTCAACAGGACTGCACTGTAAAGCTGTTTGCAGAAAAATGGAGTACCTGACAAATATTTGTCCATCCTCAAAGAGTTGTACTGTCATACCTCAGAAAGTGTAAAGGTCTACGATCAGCTTTCTCACAATTTTGCTGTCTCCGGTGAAGTACGCCAAGGTTGCTTTATATCCCCTTTTCTCTTCAACTTTACCATGAAGGTTGTTCTACGGAATGTGTTATCTGATCTGCTAGAGGGTGGGATAAGATTCCTCTCGAGGAACAGAATTTCTGACTTGGAATACGCCGGTAATATCGTCTAACCGATTAGCAAAAACACTGGTAATGCAATGCGTTTTAGACCACTTGGCAATTGAGTTGTCAAGGTACGATATATTCTTTGCTCCTTTAAAGTGCAAAATACTCTAACAAGACTGGCAGGAGCCTGTGCCTCCACTCATCCTCTGTGGTCAGCAGCTGGAACTGGTCAGTAGCTTTGAGTGCCTCGGAAGTTAGATTACAGCTGGAGGTGGTGTTGGGAAGATCATATCACAAATAGAAAGGGCCGGACTGACCTTTTTCACTTACTTTCACGTGGCTAGCTGCTATGAGAGGATGAGTCTGCTTCATGGATGTCTCGAATGGCACCTGAGCAAAAGCGGTGCCTAGAGGAACGGTTCACGAAGAATCTCGAGAATTAGATACGAAGTGGTGTCCTCAATTTCACTTGGCTTTTTGTTTGAGGTAGTGACTCTGGCCTATGCATAACCAAGTGCACGCCTGTCAGGCAACAGAAAGTTTGTGTTGGGAGCCGGCGACCAAGCGATCGATTCATACGCCTTTCGGATATCGGTCTGCCAGCCGAGGATGCCCAACGCGTTCTAGTGAATCTTACCCCACTCAGGACAGCTGAGTAAGAGGTAGGAGACAGTGAGCTTATTAAATGGTGAGTTCTTGTAGTGTACGTTACGTTGCTGTCAGTGGCTTTTATGCAGAGCTCACGGCCAGGCAAAAAACCCGCCACGTCCTCTACCAACGCCGCGTTTCTTCTGTCCGGCTGCTCGCTTTCAGCCATTCCGATATGGGTGAAGGAGCGTTTTGCGCTGCGGTCGGCATAGCCCTCGCGGTCATCGCAGCACACAAACCCAATCACTACGATAAGGTAGGAACATCGATCATGGGCCTGGACCACTTGTGGCGTCGCCACGACATCCGTCTCCCATTGAAGGGACGGGTCTATAGAGCTACAGTCTACAGTATTTTGCTGAACGAATCCTGTGCACTGCACACCAAGGACACTCGACGACTTTCCACACTTGACCACCGATATCTCCGAAGCATTGCTCGTGTTTATCGGGAATATCGTGTGACCAACGACGAGACTCGTCATCACGCGTAAGGTGCGGATAAGCGCCCACTAGCAGAAGTACGGTGATCCTCAACCTATCGCGAGGGTTACGTTCCAGAGACCCAGTAGGTAGAACATTGCACAGAATCTTGCGATAAAACGAAAACTCCACGGTACATCATCAGATATGTATGTTATAGAAACTGGCGGTACGGAGAAGTCGCAATAAATGATGGACGACCGTAATCACTCAACACCATCTCCGGTGGCTTGAACTCATTTTACGCATGCCTATCCATCGTCTACCATTCCATGCGCTCTCTGCGCTTCCTGGTTATGGCTGGAAGCATCGGCGTGGTGATCAGGTCATAACTTGGCGTAGAGGTGTGAAAAAATAGATATCAACACTGGTCTTAGCGGGTGTCCCAACCACCGGTTGGATCCCAAGAGATGAGGATTGTCGTTAGTTAGAAACGTTGAAAGAGGACCAGAACCTGTGGCGCGAATGCTGTGCGACTCACTTAATGAACTCGTGTTCCACAAATTATGAAAAAAAATCCCAGTAAATCACAAAAATGCATGAGGTAAAACAGTCAAAACAATTTTTTTCTATTTACCTTCCTCTCTTTGCTAATTCTCTCCGTATTTGTGGTGTTGGCACCACGCCTGCCTCCAGGCTCGGTGTATAATACGCGTAGTGTTTCATACTGTCCCACTAACTCTAGGGAGAAGATGTTTTCGCCGTCGAACCATTTCGTTTCATTACACAAAAACAAGCAATATATATAGGATAATAGGTGACCTGAGTCAAAACCCGTGGTACGAAGCGCATTGATTCAGAATGTTTCTCATAACCGGGTCTTCTGACTAGCTCTTCTGCTTACCTCCCCGACTGGCTGGTTTCATCCTAGTCGATTAAAACAACTGTTAATAGTTCATTGGTTGATTACGTTTCGTTCGAATGAAACGAATCTTGGTCGCTGATTGGTTGATTCTGTTGTGTTCAGTTAGAGCAGCGCTTGGCCGCCGATTGGTTGGTTCCGTTCGATTCCATGGAAGAGAATGTTGGTGACTGATTTCTGTTCTGTTTAGTCATGAACTGATTGGGCCATCGATCTCCTTTGCTGGCCCGAGCTTGACCACCCATTTTGGGCAGACAATGACGTGCTGTCTGCTAACGGAACTAGGTCGTCTACCGATGCGTCAGCTACTACCCTAACACAGAGCACGAGTCGCGCTGGGTGAACCGACACTCAAAGACATCGAAATTGGACGACGGATGTCACATTGTAACCCCCAAACGACTCAAGTTGGTGAAATTTAAAAGAACGTCGTGATAAGTGAGAAATTTTAGTCGGACTTCATGTCTTCTGGAAAAGCAGTGACATGTGTACCTTGGATTCACCATTGATCCAGCCTAAAAGAAACTTCGTGTAGTACCAAATCAGTCTCGAGGTAAAAAATTTCATTTTGAAATTGTAAAACACGTCTTGAGAGGTATTACTCGATAATTCGGATTTTTTATGCAAGGTTGAAACTTCGTTGTGCCTTAGCTCGGGAGCGCAGCGCGGAAGTCAGTCTTACATAAGATGTGATGTTCTGAAATGTGATAGTTGAAGTAATGAACAATACAAATGTATGGTAAGTTAGACATAGGATTTTGTACGGAGGAGAATAAGCTGTAGAGAAACGATGGGTGGGAATGGAGTGGCTGTAGCTCACTAACCGATCTGTGTCCGCCTCCGGGTGCGGTAGCAGTTTTCCACGAGGTGCCGGGATTTCCAACCGACTCGTCACATTGGTCACCCCAGGCTTCGATAGATCAGATGACAACCGGGTCGCTTCATTACCCGATGAAGTTACTGTTGTTGACCCTGTGAACTGTGGTGGTTTGATTGGAGCCAACTCGGATGGAGATGGAGTCGCATTCGGCAGAGTAGCTTGCAGACGAGATAAGAGTGCTTTCAGCTGAATTGTATGACCCGGTGATAGTGGCATGGACGCCGCGATCATGGACTCTAAACTCTCACAGGCCCGATTCACTTCTTGGATTAACGAGGATGTCAGTTGGGACGAGGCAGTCAGTGTGACCGGGCCCTTGGACGGCGAGCTAAAGTGTTGTGACTGGTTGTGCACACGGGTGAGTAATTCCTCGACAAGGCGCTGATGTAAATAAGGCAGAATAAAGATGGACAACAGCAAGTTCAAATTCAATACAATAAGCGGTTGGGCGGTAACTTTATTACTACACGCTTCCATGAGCGCAGTGGAAGGGGCATACCCTACAGCTACAAAGGCCCACTACACTATTACATAACCGGTCACTAAACCTTGAGACTCAGTGGATAACCACGTAGGGTCACAATTAGTCAGGAGTGGTAACAAGCCGGACGACAATGGGGATTACTGGCTACCAATGAAAGTTAACGGTGGTAGCGGGGACGGTCATCGCGATGTTCGCTTTTCATCTCTTTATTTCTCGAATTTTGACTGAGCAAATTGGAGTTCCCAAGACCAATGAAACTACTCGTTCATATTGTAGGGGTAGGTGTATGGGGTGTCTGAGAGGAGTAGCACCTCTGAGTTGGTTGACTGTCGTGTCCCTTGGGGCATCCTCCATCTCTTTGGTCTCCATCATTCACCCAACTCTCACCTGTGGCTCCACGAAGCTGAAGCATGCATCAGCGGCCACACCCCGGCAAACCGCTCGACAGGCGGGCTAAACCAGGTTGAGGGTTACCGAGGTCTAAAAAACTTCGGCGAGACGGTGTTTAGCATGTGAAGACAGATCCTTCTGAATGGGCCGACGAGATCTACTGATCCAACGGCCACAAAGGAGACCTATTCAACTGCCTGATCCGGCATTCCAGAGGAGGCGAACGAACCGTACAGCAGGTCACCGGCTCCTCTGGGAACACCCTGCTGCCTTGCAGTCTGCACTTGGGTGTGCAAGGGCTAGAGGTGCAACCTCGAACAAAAAGGCCGAACGGTGCTGGGGACACCGCTTCGTACCCTACTCCCGCGACTCTCTATGATTATTCACGAAACCTTCGCGATATCCATGGAGCCGACTTATCCTCTCGCAGGAGATAGTCGTGTAAAAGTAAGTAAAAGTAAGGTAGGACTTTATAAATATGTGCAGATTCATAAAATAAACGCACGAAAAGAACCATGTTAGCTGCCACTGTCCTGAAACTCCCTGCATTCATCTGCTATCACGGGAGGAAACAACGAGGCTCTCGGCTCATGATTTCACTTGGAGGTGTGAAGAATTTGGCGTAAACGCGGGCTTGAGCTGCTGCTGCCAGACATCCAGCTGTTTTCGATTGCTCAGATTGAGCAAAATCATTCTGTGTGGTAGATCAAATGCAACTTTTCCGGCCATGAACATCTTTTGAATCGACTATCAATAATGCAACATTACCACTTGCAAGGTACAAAAAGCGACTTCAACATTAACGTTAAGTCGTTATTGCGATTACTTAGAAAAGCTTGCGAATTTCATTGATCTGTATTGGAATTCAGAGACGCCCGCATATTCTATTCCCATACGAGAACGAAATCATTTCGATATCAAAAAATTAAAGTGACAGGGAATCAAATGGACAAACATACATGCTCGTGGAGAAAGACTGTCACACGCACGAACTCATCTCCAACCGTTCGTTTACTAAGATAGTGTAATTGTTTTGCATAGCATTTTGGGGTGAACAGCGTTAGACTGCTTCGAGGTGGACAGTCACATATCAACGACAAGTTCACGTAAGATGTACTTGCGTCCTACAGAGGGTGAAAATGTGGCCGACATATCCTATGCGCAGTTTTGACCCGGTTTACCTGCTCCATAAAACACGAATTCGTTACTCTTGAAGAGACTCTGCTGAGTCAAAACTAAATGATAACTAGAAAAACCTGTTATTTATTTATGCTGCGAGGAGCCCGATTTGTACACATGACGGAAAACGCATTCGAATGTTTCGCATCCAAATAACCAATGCCGCGAGCCAGAATCGAATCTGTGGTCTGCCGTTTGTCAGGCAAATGATTTACCAGCTGGGACATCCAGGTACGATAAGTCGAGCGCGAATAACCTATTGGGACCTTATGTGGTTCTCCACTCCAAGTCTCAGGGTCTGATTGCCGGTTACCTCTAATAGTGAGATGGGCCTTTGTGTCTATTGCTATAACCCCTCTATTGCATTCATGCGGAGGCATATTTTAGAAAAGCGATTATTCCTAATGCGCAGTCAACATTTCAGTAAAACACAGCAACTGTTCTGTTTTTATTCACCGGACTAGCCTTATCGATCACTTTTCAAAGGAATGAACATCATACGGCTGAACGCGATCCAAAGGGCGCTTTATTATACGTAGAATTCATTGATCAGTTAAGTAATTAGAACCAAAACAGTTGCTTTTTATCATTGGATTAGTGGTTGCACATTACAGGTTATTAACTTGCATAATTTGCACCCTACTGGCCGTATCACGAAAGCTCAGATGGTAGAACATCTGTCCGGTAAGCGAAAGGTTGTCGGTTAGATTTCCGGCTCGGGGAGCTGGACTATTGGGTGCCAAAAGTGCAAGTGAACTTCCTATTACCAATAATGAAAACTTGACTCTGAAGAGAATACTGACTACTCACAGAACTAAATTTATTTTTCAGACTTCATTACCTTAATATTGATAAAATAGATACAATCGTCCAAGCGCCTTCGACGCACAGCCCACGCTTCGAGTACAGCTTGTTCTTTAGCCATTAGAACAGACATAGCAGTACGCATTCGTTCCTCGACTTCAGCACGTCCAGTTGTGGAAGCCGGTTGTCGATGCAGATAGCGACTGAAACCATCTGAGGTTCGTCTGAAACAGCATATTCGTGAGCGACACGGAAATAGGGGGAAGAAGGTGTGTGGGAGAGGTGTTATAATAATAGCGTAGATCAATGGCGGGTACTAATAAACCATCGGGCTTTGAATATATATATATATATCTATATATATATATATATATATATATATATATATATATATATATATATATATATATATGACGAAATGGTATGCAAAAATAATAATAGAAGCCATGATCAAACTATCATAACAGCAATTCGTGGCTATTAGCCATTTTAAACATGAACTACCGTGCATCATCACCCCCTACAGATACTATTGAGGAAGTCGGTTTTTTCATCCATTAAACAGACAACTTTGCTGAACAACCAAGTATCCGATTACCAGATCATCGCCAATTGCAACAAGCTCACCTGGCTAACATGCAAGCCTTTAAAAACGCCTCCTTTTGCTCTGCATGTTTTACGGACAATTGATTCAAATAGGCCGCCGTATCCCCGCCGAGTGTCGCTTTCTCACTTTGGCACCAATCTTCTTCACGATGATATTCTTTTTCCAATGACCAAAGTACCGAGGTAACTTGGTCGGAAGTTTTGTACCTGTATTGAGTGAATATGCCAAAAAAAAGATGCAGAGAGATTGCGATAGCATGGCGTATCAGTTGCGCAGTAGTAAACTGATTAAAGATACACATCAGCATGTGTTTCGAGTGCAATTCATGGCGATGATACAGGACTGGAACTCGCTCTCGATTTGAACACTAAACAAAAGATCAAATTATTAGACGAACATAACAATACGGATTGTTGAAAGGGACTAGCACGTGACGAAAAACATCAACTCACAACACACCATCTGAAACCATGCAAACAGTGAACAACATTCCCTTTTTAAGAAGCACCAACAGTACGAATCCACCGAACCCCACTGGGATACAAACTCGCAGGTAGAATGATTGTGAGTCGAACACGCCCTACCATCAGGCTATTCGTGCTAGCTTTCAACGATTTATTAACATCACTGGGTGATATGGCATCATTCCATTATTGGCTTTAAACTGTAACAACCCATCACCCAAATAGCGACCGACATTCCTTATGAATGCCTTCTCCGTAGAGGCCCAAGTGAAACGAAGGTATTGCCCACAGAACTAGACTGCATGGTAGTTATGCGTAGTACGCTCAATTTATTCATGAAATGATCCGTCACTGAGTATCAAGGCCCAATTCATGTTCACTCATCTCACAGAAAAAGTAAACATCCTACTCCTCATACTGGGAAACAGTTTCCGACCGCTGTTGGTTATGTGGCATGGATTCAAGAAGGCTATAATAGTAAACAAAAAGTGACCCAGATAACGTGATTTGATATTCTAAATTCTCGGTCTTCCACAGTTTCGTCATAGTAGCTTCGGAAAAAAGTGTTTGTTAAAATCAATCATGGATAATATTGTTGATGAAGAGTGGGACCATTTGAAAACACAGATGAACAACCAGAAAGTGATGCAACAATAACAGAATTGCGTTAGTGTAGATCCTTAAGCGGAATGAGCTTAGCCGGGGACAAAAAAGCGTACTTTTCTTATATCATGAGCATTCATGATAATCCGCTGTTGTGTAGGATCGGGCATAATGAAGTTTAAGGTATCAACGGTACAACAGAAACCATGTTGTGCTTCGTGGACGAGACCTACCAGTTCGTGGCCGCAAGCAACAATTTGTGTCGGTCAGCGGCCGCATAGACCAAACTTTGCCATCGATTAGCCACAGCCTCTGCGACACTCTGATAGTCTTTCAAATGCGGATGTTCCGGCGTACCCGAACTCGACGTCGGTGTACTTGCCTGGGTGGCTTGTTGAAGCAGATAGCTAGCACGAGCGGCACACTGAACAGCCTGCGGATGTGCATCGGTCAGAACCGGTTGGAATTTTTCATGCTCCGCTTGCAGTGCGGTCGCTTCAGCCAGAGTAGCTGGGATCACGGCAGTCTCACGCAGAATATCCTCGCATTGCTCAATCCAATGCAGAACCTAATACGTATGAATTGAGTTGAGGGGGGGGGGGGGTGAGTTACTCACTCCAGTGATTACCGAAATACTCGCGTGACTTGTGTTCTTGTTCGGATCAGTAATGAATAGGAAATGAAAGTTCTCTATTATTGATATTGCTGATAACAGCATAAAACCCTAATAGTGAGATTGATTGTGTGAAACATGTCAAGTCATTGTGTAGTGTATTGTGTGAGTTTCAGTAGATAAATGATCCGACATTTTGGTCCTATTTCGTGACAGTATTGCACTTAAATATGACCCCTTAGATCAATATCCCTTGACAGAGGACGGAATGGCAAACAAGCTTGTTTTTGATGCTTTGTTAATTAACTAACAATTATGACTATATACATATATGCACCCATCAACAAAGATGAATCTGCGTGTGCTCCCCATTACTCCCCACACATAAATATATCTCAATCCGTGTTAACTTTACATTATCCATTGCTTTGTACGACATTTATAAATGCGCTAGTTAATGAAGTACCGAAATCGAGCTTGTTTGCCGCTCCTTCTTTGAACGCAATCCTCGGTTACAATACAACATTTCGTGATAGAACTGGTTGAAACTCAAGCTCTGAAAACCATTGCTGAGTATCAGATGTTTGCTGAACTGACGCCATCCACAAATGAATAACACTAGCTACTCGCACAAATAAAATCAGCACAATGGCGTCTATCGCAATGAACGGGTCACTCGTGTACCTCCGGCAGGATTTTCCCCAAAGTATGAATCGTTGTATTCAGTAGTTGAATTCGTGGGTATAGCTTGATTATGAAATTCGGTTTTACAGATATAAGTAAACGTTGAAATGATTCAAGGTTGGAAGCCATTAGGTGGCGGTTGTTTGACCCCAGAATTCGAAGGCGAATTAATTGGCTATAAAATGTCTGTATTTGGAACGCTAAGCTGAAATGAAATTATTTGGACTGGGACGACCAATAGTTGTTATCCGTTTGTCGATAACTTTACATAACTAGGTCTCACTGACAACGGTGGTTTGAGGGGTAACACAGCGATCACACACTAGAACACGGAGACAAAACTAATGACAAACTTGCACAGAAGTTTGATCCGATTCGAACCATCATTCAAGCATAGAGAGGCAGGGGAGTGAAAGAAAAAAGTGGAACATTCTATGATAAACAGTAAAAATATGTATCCGAAACGGATACAGACCTGTCGACTCTGTAACTGCAAACGACGCCAATCCAACTCGCCACTAATGCGCTCGTTTAGCTCGTCGACTGCGGTCACCGCTTCGGCTAATTCATTGATCAATCGATGCACCCGTTCCACCGCGGTCTCGACACTATCACCGACACCGGAATCGCTGGAACCAGGACCCCCTAAGATATAGGATGAACGGTGGAGGCAAAACAGAGATGAAGTGTCAACAAGTTAATCAACTGATGGCGAAATGTTCAAACTGTTTTTCACGAGGCAATCGATCGAACACAATTGTTGTCAAGTGTCTGGACTTGAGATTTTCTATCAGTTAACTCTGACGGTGGATAGCCTCGGCGTTCGGATAAGTAACTAAGAATGCTCACTTTATTAAACTGATTACTCCAGTCACAACTGAAAGTTCACGATATTTTCAGACATCATCATGAGGTCCATACAGATAAATTTATCTAACTTTTATTGTAATACTACGAAAATCTGAAATTTCCGGTCCTCTCAAAGCGTATCACAAAAAACACGAAAAGTCACTGAAGAGAACCGTCAGTTCATTACTGAGAGTAGAATTATGAAAGAGGAATTGGTGGGGTGACCTCCCTTCAGCAAGAGTCTGGTTTGCCAAGAAATGCGGGGAGTGTGACGAGCGGTTAGATACTCGGAAAAGTAGTTGGTAAACGTGTTCAATGATACCATTGCGGGTCATGAGAGCATCGTAGTATTCGCTAGGTTCAACTGTACTGTTTACATTATATTGGAAAAGTTCTCGTTTAACTGGTTGGTACGTTAGGTGTCTTTCGCCTCAGTGGAATATGAACTCATTGCCCAGTAATGAACAAACGCTCAGGGTTCTGGGTATGAGAAAGACAAGTAAGCATGTGATTCTACCACTTTCAGCAAAATTCTCTCATGAATCAACTGAACTTCACCAGCTGAATACACAGGCACGCGGTGTGTTCAAACTCGATTCTGGCAATTATTGAAACCATCAGCATGACGTTTAAAACCCTCGTTGATAGATGTCTACGAGAAGGGCACAGCCCAGTTCGGTCGGAACAACCAATACAAGTGCACTGGGTGCGTCCGGTTGTTTATCATCTTTCAGTGAGAACCTCAACCAGAAAAAACAACAAATCAGGATGAAAAAGGTAAGGAAAACAACAAACAAAAGTATCAATTCGAGGAAGTGTGAATTCAACAGCACCACTGATCGCCATATTCCACAATGTATATTATCAGATTGGATGGATCTATTGGACCTCAATTAGGGGGCTTAGCACGCTCTACGTGGCTGACCTCACGGATCACACAGGATAGTGTAATTATACGCCTCGAACGGAGAAACAAGAATCACCATTTCGCTTCATTTCAATATGGTGCATTACACTACATAAAAAGTAGCAATGCAGTTTATGTAGGAGAAAGTAAATGGCAACCAAATTGTAAGTGTGTGCGTTTCATCAGGGTTCGTCATACTCGACCAAACTCACTGGTTAAGGGTTTCATGCGTTATCACCATGCCATGGACTGACTAAACCAAACTATCAACGGCGACTCACCTTAGAGAATTTCAGAACAACGAATGAGTCTATCTATGGGCATGAGTAACACGTATTCCAAACTCGGCAACCTGTTTACGTTAGGCGCTTGCTCCGTAGATTGACCTCTAGTTCCCAACGACCCACGTGTAACCTCTCAAAGAAACGCATACTCTTCCACTGAGAATGATAACCTGCGCAAACCATCATGAGATCATCCTCATTCATCGACAAACTGAACGCATTTTCTCCTTGAAAATCGCTTACAACTTGGTGTTGGATGAAATTCACTCAGGTATACATTTGAGACGAGAGATCAAAAAAGACCGATCTACGCGAATACTGACAAGACA
Organism: Fasciola hepatica; assembly: GCA_948099385.1. Lineage (NCBI taxonomy): Eukaryota > Metazoa > Platyhelminthes > Trematoda > Plagiorchiida > Fasciolidae > Fasciola > Fasciola hepatica. The sequence goes on from CANUEZ040000164.1 coordinate 3,520,377, forward strand.
TATCATGAATTGGTACTGATTCAGCTTCTCATCCATCTGCTATTCTTGCAATCGGCTACATATGACGTGTTTACATTCCACCCACTGGTTCATTTGTGGTTTAGGGAATTCGTGAAGATATTGGAAGAAAAACGGTATTTGAACTAACAATATCCACAATACCGCGTGCAGAAAATCGAATCCAAGTAAATTACCAGCGGGGAAATTCACTCCTACAGAGTCAAACGCTCTGGCCAATTCACCGCCCTTGTTTAAAACTTCCTCAGCCGTAGGCAACACGGCCAGACATGCGTTGGAGATCTCTTCGAGTGCGGTCATATCAGGCGCCTGACGCGGATCGGCTAGCCAAGGGGGAGTCGTGATAGTCAGTGTGGACGAAGCATTAGTAACTGATCCAGTCGCACTGGATGGTTGTAGCCCGGTTGGTGTGGTGGAGGAGGAAGGCGGTAGTAGTAGATTTGTCGAGGTCCCAGTGCTGCTGTTACCCAAACTACTGGTGTCACTTGTTCCACGACCAGTGATGACGAGATGCGGAACACCATGACGCAAACAGTCTAAGGCAGAGTGCACATCTGCCTCGAACAGGCGTAGTTGGAGGCATAAGTCAAGACGCACTTGTCGTTCGGTGAGGAGAGCGGACACAGTAGTCCGTCCATTGGCTACCTAAAGACAAGATCGAGAAGGCAACCGTGCATGAAAGACGAGGAGATCAATAATTCTACAGCGCAAAGATAAGTTATCCATTGAGAAAGACCAATCCCTCGTTAAAATGTTTAGTTGTTCCGATTCGATTATAAACCTGACCAGGGAAGGTTGCCAAAATTAGCAATAAAGAGGAAAAGTTGATACGATGGTTTTGACTATGAATATAGAAAATTTCCTGTAAACAAAATAACAGAATTGAGCCGAAAACATGAATTGGAACACGAGATATTCACCGCCTTGCTGTGTATGAAATGATATCACATGCAAAATAGCTTTTGCTTCGATATGAATGCGGTGGATCATGGTGAATATTATGTCTACATTAAACTGAATCGGTCAGGTATGTCGATGAGCTGAGTTACGTTACCTGTAAGTTCAAGATCTGTTTCCAAATGGAACGAGATAGTTTTGGGTTAGCTGGGGCCTGACAACTACCTGAAAAGACGCGTCATATTGAAGACACATAGGCAAAACATGCATCAGATAACAAATTTGAAGAATATTGAAAAGTAGTTTCTAAGTTCTTGAAATAAAAACTTTCCAGCACCTCTGCCTATGACTCTCAGCTATGTCCAGTCAACCACTCTGTGGATCTCGAGTTCTCCGGTCAGACAGGCCTAAGGGACGAATGGAGGCAAACCTTGGCGTCAATGTTTTGACCGACCGGTGTCAAATCATCGCTGGCCTTTCACACTACTTTGACCGATCAACTACATGCTCGGCACAATCAAAGCCTTTAACCACTCATGCATTAATTTAATTACATAGTTGTGCATGAATGCAGTACGAGCTGTTTTCAAACATAACTTCAAAGACCTACTGCTTTCCTAAGGGTAGCCCACAACCGGGACTTAATCATGTCCTAATAGGTCATTAGGTATAGTGCCGATCCAAGAGGCAGTGGATTACAGTAACATCGTTTACGCATAAAATAAGCATTAATGTTGTGTGAGATGATCCAAGGCTAAGTTAAAGATTGACATGAACTCTTTCAGGTAGTGTTCTTTTCGAAAGGAGCCTACAACGATGAATGGAAATTGCGGTGCCAGTCCCGTAACTTGTTGCCATAAAGGTAAATAAAGTCGTTATTGAAATGTTGTCACGATTCACTATGGTGGTCCGACAGGACAAGCTGTTCTTTAGCACGTCGGCGTACGAGTTCAAACTCAGCTGCCGCGGTCATATCTGCCAGTAAGCAAATCCAGTTGCGTTAGAAATGGTGCGAATTTGTGTGGTTTCAAAGTTAGAGATGACAGTCCCCTGTGATACTGCAGTGGACTCTAGCGATTACGGGGTCTACCCATCTCACCGTAGTCAACGAAAATCATGGAGGGAAAAATCCAATCAAGCGATATCACGGAAAAAGTTACAATAAGAGAAATACATCGATCGTAAGACATACCTGTGCCAACACAGACCGAATATGTGCCACCTCTTCGGAGTCTTTTAGTCGAACGGTCAGCGCTTCGCCTTCGGAAGCTACTCGATCCGCGCCCTCCTCAATCATGGTTCGTTCACGGCGAAAATTGGTTAACTCGTCCTCCATGCCCTCGATTGTGGCCGGCAAATGTTCACTGGGGTTGTGTGATTTCCGGACTCCGTGAAGCCAGGCCAGCACCTCGATTGTGTGACTATAAAATCCGCAGCCCAGATCAACCGTCTCACGTCGCGACTCCACCGCACGGGTAAAGGCAGATATTCTACGCTGAAGTTCACTGGCTTTCTATATGCACGGGGGATTAAACCAAGTCAACTGAATGAATAAACGGTGGTATGTGAAGGTAAACCAACGGTTAGAAAAAAAAGATGATTACCGTGGTGTTTTTGGAACGAGGAGAAGGAGGAAAAATCATTTTAGTGGCAAACCCCTCCAACCAAAAGATCAGACTTAAAAGATCTGAACTTACATTGGAAAAAGACATCAACTGGTCCATCTTAGTCACAGATCCACTGTCGGAAACAAGAAACAACTGAAGGTTGAAAATTCAGCAAACCCGAAGAACCTGTAGGTTCCCTGTATCTCTGCAATCGCAGCCCATTCGCATATGACAGCTCAAAATATGATCAATTCCTTATCCATGAGTTCGTGCGTCAGGGCTGCAGCTAGACAGCCGATGATGTGGTTCACTAGGAAACATGTCTAAACTCGGACAACTTTGAGAACACTCGATGCTAAAGATCTGTTAGTTCCAGTATTGTGACACAGAAAGTGTACGATGAGCGGAGGGGGGGGGGGCGAGCAAAAACACGCATACACACACATATATATACCCATGCAAACGCCGACAAAGAGAGAGGAATCTATTTGAAAACTCAGAACGAAGAAGCTATCCCGAGGCTAAACACACATGACAGCAGTCACTTTTCAAATCTGGTCAGATTCAATCATGGGGTATGAGCAGACTAGATATGGTAACATTGGTGGTTAGTAAAAATCTGTAAACTTTACTTATACTTGTGTTTTCCTCGCGTAATACTTCCCAGATAATTAGACCAAACGCAATACGGTCGATAATTGGTGCGCGCAGATGGATCCGGGAATTTTGACAAGACTTGTCTGACGGACAGTGTTCTTTTAACGTGATTAGCCCGATTAGCGGTTAGGGCAGTGTGATTAAAACTCAGTGGAATAACAAGTGAGTAGAGATTCACTAAATGACTATGTACAGACCAAATGGGCAAGGAGAATAACAGAACTATGTTCGACAAGTTCGCATACCCACCTACACACACAAGCGCCTTCGGTGGGATAAAATGCACCTTGATCTACCATATGAAGCAATCAAAGGAATTGTTGTGTTTTGATTCTCCGCCGAAATCAATGTTCACAGTGAGGAATAACGTTGAAATCCAGTCTTGAAAAATGCACCCTTACATTACCTAATCACTCTGTGTGCATGTGATTTAGTTCAGTTTATTCAACTGTAAACCTCGTATTTCTGTGCCTTGGTTTTGACTGCTGCCTCCAAGCATCATCGAGCTGAGAGCAAAACGAATAGAAGTACAAAGTGAGAAACAGCCGAAAACAAAGTAATATCCGGAAATCATTCAGACAAAAAAAGAGCCCGAACGCAACGACGCCACTAGCGGCGACACCTAGCCATGCCGATTATTGTCTGAAACCATCTATTGGGCAGGTCTTGTGGACCCTAACCCGTTAGTCTCCTGCTTGGCCAAGATTTTCATACCTTTTCACCATATCATGGATTGACCACCTCGAACTGCCTTCCAACCACTACCTGCCTCGGAGACTAGCGTACGCCGAAAAAGCCTATCGGTGGGCATGCGTAACAAATGTCCAGACCACTTTTCTCTTTCTTTTAATTGGATAACAATGGCACGATATATATATATATATATATATATATATATATATATATATATATATATATATATTACTGGTCCTCTTGACACTCGCAGCCAGCTCTTCTGAATGGTTAATCCGGTAACAAACCGAATAGGTTGATTCGGTTCAGACGACAGTTGGCATTTGATTGGTTCTTCAATCCGCTTTGTCCTCTCCCATCTTGTCCTCGATTCAGCAAAGGCGAAGATGCGCTGGCTGCGCGCCAAACCATGGTATTGTCTACTAAACGAACCAAGTCTTTTGTTGACAATGTACTAGCCCATTCTTTTACACGTATAGAACTCCAAAAGGTCAGGTGTCACAGCGAGCAACGGGAACAACGGTATATTTTGAGCTTTATAGTTTTGGCTCAGTTGTATAATGTAAATGACAGTACGTCCTACTTTTAGTTCGTGCATTTCCTTTGTGGATGTGTGTCTGAAACAGAGGGTGCATGTGGGTACCTAGCATAGGATTACGCTAAAATCGTCTACCTTTTCAAGTTTCCAATCTATTTCCGTACGCAAGTGACAAAAGCGGGCCATTTACCGGGATTTCACAACGCAATACAGCTGCTAGATTCTATCCCGTCCAAATATGGGCCATCCAATCGAACCCGATTCATACCTATCTTGTTCCTCACCGGACATACCACGGAGACGGTTTGCCGTATCACGCCAACGCGACCTCGCCCTTTCGGTTTGCTAATTTAGTACTGCAGAGTAACCGATTCAGCGCGGTTTTGATCGACGGTGGTAAAACGGTCATCATTATTAACATCCGTTCCGGGTTCGAATCCTGCCACCGCCGACGGTCAATCCCCAACTGGCAGCCTCTTATTGGCCACGACACTCTACCTGAAATATTGCACAACCACTATGTAATAAAATAGGAAGCGAATAATAAAAAATTGGCCCCATCTTACTCGACTTGCGAAAAGCGACTAAGTGATTATGTAGTGGGTCCGCCCTTAATTTCTCCATATAAAAGTGCATTAGAAAAACCGACATTTCCTAATCTCGAGCAGATTAGGGTCTCGTAAGTGGGTGCAACTGGAAAAACCCGCTAAAACGGATTTTAGTTCAATGAATTATGTCAAGATAAGACTGGTACAAGTGAGTAAAACATTGAAATAATAGTCGGTCGGATACACGTGTAAGGTAATCCATCTCATCGGAAGAGAAAACATTGACATGAGAGTCGATCCCGTGGGTGAATATCAATACGACCGTTGACGATGCAGGAGGACGGTTGATCGTTGTGAGATACCAGTCAATTTAGTCGGATAAGTGATGAAATTACGTGGAGGAAAACAAGCACCCAATCGATGTTAGAACAAATCAACCTTGTGCACTGTTCGTGTGTCCAAACTAGACACTCATGCATACACGCAAGTACAAAAATGAACAGATAAAGTGAGCCAATATGATATACATGAAACATGTGGCTTAGATTACGCCACATGTGAAGTGTACGAACAGTCTGTCTCCAGACTTCGGATCACGGTATGGTTGGATCCACACAGCCGATACAGATTATAGAGTGGACAGCAGATTTGTCTAAGGGTGATGATTATGACGACAACCGTGAAAATGATGGTTGTTATTCGAATGTTTGTTTATCATCTGGCTGCACGTTAGAATACGTGTGAGCAAATCTGTCGACTGCTCGGGTTCAAATCCACATCTGTGTGTGTGTGTGTGCCAATGTAATTAATGAGGTACGCGCAGCTGCCATGTGAAATCGCAATACGAGCATTTTCTTAGTCAGTCAATGAAGGAAACCCGGTACGCGTATTGATCGCTCACGAAACCCGTGTGCGCTTTTACTCGTTCGCTCGTTTCCTTCCATCAACTTTCGAAAGTGGCATCCGTCAGGTGAACAACACGGCTTGCGCAACATCCTGATCGCATATCGGATCAGGATAGAACTGTGACTTAGGATTTGAAACCGAACGAATCACAGATCTACAGTAGTAATACAACAGTCTTCCTTCTATGCAATACGAGCACACCGATGACCTACTTCCATGAAAATCTGTTCTCATTAAGCAACAGCTCTCATCGAGAATGGAAAAGGATCGGTGGTGTTAAAAGGGTCATCGTCGTAGGCTTTAGACCTTGGCGTTCCGGATTTGATTTTTGCATAGGCCAGTCACTTCCCTATTCAGCAGTCTTTGACTGACCGCAGCCTTCTTACAGAAACGTACCTTGTCATTTAATAAATAAAGATAGTGACAGACTTTTCTTATTCAGAGAGCTATTTTTCCAGAGGTGTTTCGTAACTGAAGAACTACCGCAATTGTTGTTAATGAGACAACATGGACAAGTGGTGCAATCAACGGTATAGTTATATTTGATCTCGTCCTTCGTCTACGCGATTTCAATGCAAACCTCTCCTAGCTATTTGTGCTTCGATTTATGCCACTTCCTACTGGGTGAAATGCTAAGTGATAACAGAAACCAAGGTATAAAAGAATAAGAAACATGATAGAAAGAACTTTCAATGAAGTAATCAATGACTAAGAAAGATAACTGCTGGCGGTAAGTTTGTGAATCCGTCCGAACCTACATCCACGGATGACGGATATAGTCGTCCGGATCGTTAACACACCTGACCTATTGAGACCTTGTGGTTCTACGCCACTCCAAGTCTCAGGGTCTGGTTGCCGGTGATCCCTAACGGTGCAGCGGGCCTTGGTGGTTTTGGGGTAAATGCCTCTCCCACTGCACTCATGCGTAAGCATGCTATAAAAAAAGTCCATGTCTGAGAAAGTCACCATTGCGTGCTGAGTTGACAAGAAATGGAATGTTGGATACGGAAGAAAGGTAGATCGAAGTAGAGATAGAGATATCCAAGTGATATCTATTGAAGATAAGAAGTCAGGTGATACAACCGTAAAATGAACCGGCGGGATTTCAGACTCCATCAAACGAGATGTGTCAAACCGAATATATATATATATATATATATATATATATATATATATATATATATATATATATATATTTCTAAATGAGCATCAAATACGAATGCATTGACCCAGCATTGGCTTTCCAGCTAAGCCACATTGTAGTTTCAATTTCAGTTTCTTTTCTTTTCCATTGAAAGGTTACCCATGAGTGCAGTGGAAGGGGTATACACTGTAGCCTCAAAAACTTATCGGATCATTAGGGAAGGTAAACAACACGACCCTGAAACTTGAAGTAGGGTGCCACATAAAATCCAAATGGGTCAGGCGAGGTAGCGAGGAGCTGGGCGACAATGGGTTACCATCTAGCGCTAAACGAACCGTGCAGTGGCGGGATTCGAACCTCAGACCTCCGAGGTGGCAGGTAAACGCTCTGAACAACACGATCACCCCTCATTCACGAGTACTTTAGTTCTTGTAGCAAAATCCTGTAGCCGGAAATAGGGTCTGAATACAGCTGCGTCCACGATTGTGACATTCAGCTACCTTATCCAGTGTCGTCAGTCACTTGGCAGAGGGACACCATAAACAGAATAGTTCTTTCAACTACCAACCTTGCATGCTGTGCCCCAGTTTTGGTTGCTACCTCACAATATCGTTCAGTCGAGGGAAACATGGTTAGAAGCATGGAGAGTAAAAGAGCAGAAAAGAAAATTATTGATGGGAATCATGAGGACGAAGAAAGGGATTGAATGCAATTGCGCCGATGACCGCGGTATTCAGCCATGTCATCTAACAGTAAGATGTTCCACAGATGAGATGTTGGAGGTTTCTGGACGAGACAACGTTGGAGGCTGCCCGCATGGCTCGAGGAGATTTTCACTGGGAACCCAGACCATAGTCTTTGGCTCAACAATGTGATTTCATAGACCCAAAAATAGGAGGTTTCAAAGACAACCACTAGTGAAGGAATAAAATGACGTGTGGAGTCAAGAGTGCATCGTGTGAGTAGAACATTTTGTATATTGATATATCGATATTAAACACGAAGCATGAAGTCAGGCATGGTGCGAATACCACAAATACAGAAAACGTTAACAAACAGAGGGAAGTGAATGTTGCTTCTGCTGTGTCTATTCCCAACCGCGTAAATTCACTAACCCCGACCTATGCCACGTTTAAACATATTTCTAAATGATCGCCACCCACCAGACATCGACCACATTCGCTGCACTCATATCAGTTCATGATATTCCTCCTTTCTCGTGCATTATTCGTTCATTATAGATAAACACACCCTGAGCCACCATTCGCCTGATTTGACATGATCCGGATTAGACTGCTTGACTTGTGTGTTGACATCTAATCGGCTTCATTCGGCAAGCATGTATAAAAACGCACATAAGATTCTGTGATCCCGGGACTGATCGTTTCCTCGAGTGTCTGAGTGAATCCCTGCTCTACTCGCTGGTTGATCAGACCTATCGGTCGACATCAGCATGTTTGTCTTCCTCTTTATTTGTATCCATCCCTTAAACGCACGTTTCTTTTCCTTGTCTGTCATTGCTGTGCTCATTCGATAACCACCTTGGTGACTCGTGTTCCTCGGCCAACTGGTCCCAGTTCGTGTCGTCTTTTCTGAACCATAGGAAACGCCAGCAAACGGTGATTCTGCTAAAGACGCCACGTTGTGGTCTGTATATTTTAGCACTTGATCGACTGTTGCATTACAGTACCGCAAAAAAGACTCGGCTAGTTGATTTCGACTGAGGTTTGCGAAATTCTGTTCCCCGGGAGGAATCTTATCCCACCCTCTAGCAGATCAGATAACACATTCCGTAGAATAACCCTCATGGTAAAGTTGAAGAGAAAAGGGGATATAAGGCAACCTTGGCGTACTTCACCGGAGACAGCAAAATTGTGAGAAAGCTGATCGTAGACCTTTACACTTTCTGAGGTATGGCAGTACAACTCTTTGAGGATGGACAAATATTTGTCAGGTACTCCATTTTTCTGCAAACAGCTTTACAGTGCAGTCCTGTCGACAGAGACGAAGACCTCAAGAATGTCTAGGAACACAACTATCGTTGGTCTCTGGAACGTATGACGGTGCTCAGGCAGTTGTCGAAGGGTGAAGATTAGATCGATATATCCAAGACCGACGCGAAGTCAAGCCTGCTCTTGATGAGTCTACTCGTATGGCGTATGGCATAACTTGTGACGTATGACTGGCGTTAGCCGCTCTGATGCTACTGAGCTTATACTTCTACGGTTGACATATTCACTTCTTGTGCGACTCATTAAACCAAATCGGTTTTCCCCGATGATGAAATGGGCGCTTTCGATTACGGGATGTTCGTTTCCATACACGAATGCCTAGGTGCGGTATAAAGCGTTGTATTCGCACCTTGTTGAGCCTAATCACCGAAGGATTTCAATTAATTTACAAGATTCAAAGTGGGCAATCAAAAATAGTGAAAGCTGTATCCTGGTCGCGGAGGAAGCGTCACACAATCGTCTCTGCGATCTTCTATTATGCGCTGATGCAAACCCCAAAGCTGCCCTGACACATCCCCACTCTCACACAGCAGGGACCAGACTAGTTACGCCAGTTAGGCCCGGTCATGGTCACGAGATAGATCTGGATAACACATGTGAACCTTGGTCTCTCTCTCTCTCTCTCTCCCTCCCTCTCTTCCAACCTTTCCCAAAGCACCATCTTTGTTTTTTCTCCTTTTACAAATTTGACAACGGTCATGTTAAACGTGACGTATAAGCATGATTAAGAATCACCAAAAACGAGCTTGTTCGCCAATTTGTGTGTATCATCGTTCGTTCTGTGAGATTATTCTGACATGGAATAAAGAACTATCAACAATAATCTTTCATCTTGGCTGGTTTGTTTGCATTCTATTTGCTTCCACGTTTCTATTCGGTCTTTCTCAACATGTCTCGGTTACGCGGAGTTCAATGAACACACTCACATACTAAACGCGGGGGGTTGATTCCCAATGGAATTTTATCAGAACGCTTCGTTTTGTACACATTATGATCTGGACAGTTGGACCAGTTTTGCTGTTTGCTGTTGTTGTTCTTTTTCGTCTCAAAAATTGGACAGAAGTCACATGCCTACAAATACATACATACACACGCACACATATACACACACATACACTAACGAATCGGTGAATTAGATAGACAAGTTAGGGATGGGGCTGATGACTCATCGTATGAAACTGGACTGAATTACGCCTGAACACTGAACAGACTGATCGAGGCACGCGTCCAGGTCATTCGTAAGAGGACTAGGTTAACGGTTAACAGAAGATCGGACAAATAAGTGGAGCGGTTTCTACAAATCGATGAACTGTCTATCAGTAACCAACACTTTTTGTGATTGTAACCACAAAGTATGAGGTTAGGTGCGGCTGCTTCACGTTCACCGACTGTGTGTGCGCCGTTGCGAGTATCTACTATGAGGACGAAGACGCTCACTGGTGGAAGTAGATATCCGTGCTTGGGTGCCAGTATGCACACAGGCGTGGGTTCATGCACATGTTTTCCAATAACAAAAATCAAATCCAAGATGAAAATCAACTGCATTTGCGATGAGTGGATGGCTAAAGGCTTCAGATCCGCCGAACTTGATCAGCCATCCTACGAGCTACCAAATATCTGTCAGGACACTGAAATGTAGGTTCGCTTACTATCATCGATCTGAAACGGACTGATTGTTGGTGATCGCAACTTTTCGACTGACGATGTTCGAGCATTTTGAGTCACGCATGAGCGTGGCAGTGACGTAAGCCAATTAAAACCTGTTACACAATCCGGTCATCCGAACAAGAATTACTTGGCTAACGTTGACAAACACAGAAAATTCCCCTAATAAGGGATATTTCTCGATTTTCCTATCAGAACTAAGGACACCCCGCCGATCTAAACCGAAAACAGTTTATGATGCCCTTTGGGACCAGAAGACTTCTTTCTCTATAAAGGACATCGCGCTCAGTTGCCGTGACATAGTTTACCATAGTAACGAACGCTATTCTCATTGTGTACCCGAAACTGAACTGAACTAGCTTACAGGTAAATATACTGCTTTCCCGAAGTATGTGGTCGGACCACCATGTCCTTTGTTAGCTCATATCTCAAAGAGCGGTTTGGTCGATTGACTGACGTTGGTCACGCACCCATGAAACTCAAACTGTTTATATTCTGAGACAGTCTGTAGTTATTCGAACATTCATCAGACAAACGATGTGTATGCACCCCTAAGTTTAACGTGAATAATGACAGCGGGGGTAGTAACTGATTGCCATAAAGGGCCTAAAAGTACAAACTGTTCAACTGAGGGCAGGCAAACTGTCAACCGGAAAACAATTTGTCCATATTTTTGTCAGCTAGGCAGAGATCACACAGACGGAGACGGAACACAGAAAGAGACCTGTTCTGATTTGGGACGGGAGGGTGACAATCATTCGGTGTGGTCTTGTCAGCGTACACCTCGCAAGAACCGGAAGCATTGTTGAAGTGGAAGATTATATCAAAAATTTGATTCTGCCTAATCAAACCTTCAGCGGCTATATCACTATGGGTAAAATACGAGGTTTCTTACTACTATCTAATGATTTTTTAGGATGATGTAGTTGCTCGCTGCGAAGAGCCAAAAACGGCGCAAACGCAGGACGACGACAGTGGTCATGAATACGACAACCAACAGGAAGAAGCCGAAGCGGTTTATCCAGCACTTAGTTAGATAATCCGGGTTGCGGAAGGTATGTATGTATGCAATGAATTAGCATAGACCACTATTTCCATACTCTCTGATGTAAGTGCTGATGCTGCTTAAACTTACTGAGCTTCGACCCATTGACTTTTACTTCTGTGTCTTTGCAGATCGCACAGGAGAAATCCCCACGGAGGAGCATTGCATCCAGCACATGTCCGACAACCCTGCCAATCTGTTTCCGTGTGTCGAATCGCTGTCTCTGCCGTTGGCATCGTCGTCATTTCCGTTGTGTCGTGACCGCATTCGGTAACGTGTTACGTGTACATTGACACAGATTTTTGGTCGAACTTCACGCGACTGTATTGCAGTCTGTGCAATAATCGTTCCGAAGTTCTTTTCCATACTATTTCTAACACCAATAAATTTGTTGTCACATTTTTAGTTAATATCATGAAAGGTTGAGTTGTAAAAGTTATTTGCGTTATTTACAGCTATCTCGAGATGAGCTCGCGAAACCCATAGAGAAGGGACTCTACACACTTGGGGGACATTTTGCTCTTCACTGTGAGTGCCCTAGATTGAAAAGTATATATATATATATATATATATATATATATATATATATATATATATATATATATATATATACTGTACAGAGAAGAAGTACCACGCTGAACATGAATAAGTTTAGGAATACACAGTGTATGGAAAAAAAGCTTCACAGGTTGGACCACAGGCTTTCACAAAATAACCACCATTGGCTACGACTTAGTCATTTCTGGTGAGCTTTCCAGTCACGTGTGTTGTGGATTTCGAGGTTCCCGACTAGGCAAGCGTGAGAGATCGACGGTGGCAGGCCTCAACGTCAAAACTTCGACCGACCGGTGCCACATCATAGCTTGACCACCACGGTGCTTTCTCCGGCCAACCCTGCTCTGCAAGCCAAACACGACGAGGGGGTCAATGGAGAAGCATACGTAGTACATGACTTAATCAACAAAGTCGGTGGAGCGATATTAGCATACTAGCCGAGTACGGGGCACGTTCGGTCCCGGAAACGCGCACACAAACTGTGGAGTTGCTGATTTGGTGTTGCCATTAAACTCACGAAGTACTCCTCAGACAACGGTGATCGAAGACACGGCCCGTCAAAATCGGCCGCTCGAACAGACCAAGTTTCGCAGCCTTATAGGAGCATACTGCGTACAGTAGCATTGTTCACTCCATCTTCTACAGCGACGGAAACGTCTCATCGTCTCCACAGGTGACAAAGATTTCAGTACGCCACCCGATTCCTCGCTATTCGGTTGACGACCTCACTCACAAGCTTCCTATCAGTGCATATGCAACTTGCCAAGTAGCCGAAATTCTCGACGACTTCGGACCTCTCAAAACCGAGAATGAGGGGGGGGGGGGGGGGGGGAGAAGGGAGTGAACCCCTGCCAATCTTGTAGTACTATCCTACACTTTAAAGGTGAAAAGTACATTCCAAACCGCGAGACGAACAAAACGAGACTGTTCAAAACGGTCTGTGCCGCAGTAACGTCATCACAAAAAAGCGCAATGTTGTCGGTATAATCTAAGTCTAAGAGTCAGTCACCAGGTAGGAGCTCAACGCCTTCATTCCTTTGATTTTCTCGTACCTTCTCTCAAGATGTTATTCATTGCGAGATTGAACAAGAAAGGTGGGACTGGACGCTCCTGACGCAAACCGCTTCCAACTGAGAAAGGCGACGATTAGCGATATGCTCGCAGTTGACCTGATGTCTGATGGTATACCGCTTGAATGATCTTCACATACTTATCGGGCACTCCTAATCTACCGAGGCAATCCCAGAGGGTCGTCCTGTCAATGGAATCAAAGGCCACTGAGATACCCAAGAATGTAATTACCGATGGTCTGCTGTATGTGTGGCGGAGCTCGCGGAATGTGAAAATTCGCGACAAAGACCTGACTGTTGTCCGCGGATCTGTTTGTTCGCGTTTTGGGCCCAACCTATGGAGGATTATAGAGACCAACTTCAAAGCGACTGGTATCGGACTCATCCCTACGATGGTTGGAGCAAACGTTGCGAGCTGCTTTGTTGTAGACTGGGATGACAGATGCGCAGTTCCAGCTTGGCGGGACGTTTTCATGAACCCAGATATCCTGGAAGAGACTGGTGGGCTTTTGGGTGAGTGATACACCGCACGCATCTCGTCTAATGAACTAAGTGAGACACATATTCTGATCATCTTTCCCACATATGAATGTGATTATAACTGTTCCAGAATGGAATTACTGAATACATGGCTTCACTTATAGATTGTTTTCTGATTGCTGATTACTCTCTCACAATTCAAAACTTTTGCTCTTCATTGGTCCGTTTTCATGATCATGAAAACTATTCACTTAGTTCATTTCGGTAGTTTAGGGGTCACGTGGTTACGAAAAGGTGAGTCGTGCATCCCTGATACAAAACAAAAAATCGCATTGATGTAGAGGAAATCCATCCCCGGTGAGCTGACCTCATTACAGAGGCGCATAATACGCTCGCCTCAAACACATCAGTGAACCACTGTACTCAGTGAGAACTAGACCCATGCAATAGTGGATGCCAGCAATTCAATTCTCTCAAAATTAACCTTGGTCATCAATGTCCTGGTTTTGGTTGCAACCCTGTAGCATCGAACAATATTCACAAAATTCACGAAGGCACGAAAGTTCCCAATAATTTATAAACCGTGAGTGCTGATCACTATTATTATTCTTCGTGTCTCTTCGCCATCCTACGTAGCCTACTCGTATGTAATCACAGAAACACTGAATACTGATGATGTCTATCGACCAAGATGATGGTATCTATAACTTCTCAGTAGCAGGTTTCACCGCTCGAATCACAAACACTTTATCGCTATAGATGATCGAAAATCCACTCGAATTTCTCGCATCCAAAAGTCCAACGCCACGAGCCAGCATTGGGCCTTGGCAACCTTCTGTTTACCGGATACATGTTTTGCCAGTTGGGCTATCGCGGTACGGTCAATCGGATCAGAGCAGAATAGTTGCTGTGAATCATCGAAATAGTGCTCTGCACATCATTCTGATATTCACCGGTGTAATTCGCATCCGACTGACTGTACCGCGACAAACCAGCTGGTAGCTCATCTGCCCGGTAAGCGGAAGGCCACAAGTTCGATTCCAGCTCGCGGCGTTGAACTTTTGGATCCGGAAAATACAGGTGCTAATAATAAATTCAGCTTTGTCAGTAGCTGAGATTACACTGTCAATGCGTACGCGACCGTCGTCGTATTCATCTGCATTGGTAAGTTTTCGTCCTTGGATTCAAACTTTACTTCCCAAGTTCGCATGAAAGTAAACTGTTAATGACTTCAAAAACTTGACTCTTCGCGGTCAGTTCTTCGTTAGGCAGTTAAACGTTTTGATCCGCGGCAACTGAGGTCTAAAGGTTTTAATTCTTTAAGTAAATATAGCTATGGAAATCAACATGCATAGGTGCGCCCTTGGATTTAACAAATCGATCAGGTCAACAGGCCACATCAGATTGTGCATGAGCGTGTGAATGATGAACAATAGCTTGATGTTTCGTTTTTAAACGATGGTGTAGGAGTTGTATCATGAAAAATGAGCCAGGTGCACTTTTGCCATCTTTATAAAGCTCATGAGACTGTTATGATGGGGACGGGTGCACAAAGCCGTTTTGCAGTGATTTTTTGTGCGGTTTTGAGACGTCGATACCCTGCGCTGCGACCGCTCGACGTCTTCCTTCGTTTCACAACCAATATTTCTAAAACATACCTCTTGTTTATTGGGAACCTCATGCAAACAAGGATGAAATTCGTCGTCATACAGTGAATGCAGATATTCGCCATCCAACTCCAAATTGCCTCCGGTGGTCCAATCGTGGTAAGTGTATCTCTAGTGCGTACTTAGCACGTGCTATTTGCTTGCTCCAGTTATGGCCGGAAAAACAGAGTCTCAACCGGTCACGTTGTAATTTGATACAAACCTGGCCACATCGTATGTGTGTGTGTGTGTACGAAAGAGATTCGTTGGGACAGTTACAGGCTGAAACCGATACGCAACCAAACCAAACACGGGATCACGATTGATTTTTTAATGAGTGAACGTGAATTGTTGTAAGTCCGGGAGTTTTGTAGCTGACACAAACACAACCCACTCAGCTGGTCATTAAAACCGATTCAATGTTTTGAAGAACACTAGGAAAACCCACACTACATACGTCCACGGAGCTACAGTGATGAACATATATATATATATATATATATATATATATATATATATATATATATATATATATATATATAAAGCAGACTGTCAATTGAAAAAGGACATTTGTGTGTTCGTGAGAAACGATTAACGCAAAATGAGTTCATCGTCGAGATCGCAAGGAGCAAATAAAAAAAAACTCACTTGGAGTATTTCTTCAGGATCATCAGCTTGCGCGGCCAATTCATCAGCAACGGAGATCAATTTTTCCGCATTGGTCAAAGTTTTTGCAGCTACCTACGAAACAGGCCAAAGGACCGGTACAAAAAACAACCGATTAAAACACTGAAAATTAGTGGAAGCAAACACTTGGTAAATCGACAAGAGTGAACGAAATGCTTGCATTCCGCAATGTCTTTCAGTTTTTATTAACTGCATAAAGGGGATACAATGTTTCAAATCTAAAAATGGAAGTTTTTCGAACGTGCGATACAAAACGATTTAGTTGCCAGGATAAGTCCTACTCAGCAGTACTTTCCGGAGTTTATCAGTGGAAACGTGTCTCAGTCCTGACTGATTAGTGCATCAGAACACATATGACCACCGCCAGGCCAACATGAGGCTGAACCATACACACACTTACACAGTAGAAGGATTCGTGAAAAAGCACAAGCATGCATGCACTTGAAGTGACGGCCCAGTTGAGTACAAACGACCACGTTTCACGACGGACCACACCACTTAGTAATGATGGAAGTGTTATCGGCTAATCGTGCTCAGTCTCAAACATCATTATGACTGTTCACAAGGATTCTGCTCATTCAAAACGCAGCAGGTAACACTAACCATTATTGAAGAGAGCACATTTGAGTGGAAAAAAGATGGTGGAAACGCATAAGTCGAGGATCCCCGAAAAATCATTTCAAGGAGACGTACAGATCTAAACAACTGACTGATTCAGAGGATCCAACAAAATAACAGTATTCTTCAGACAGGCAAACGTTGTTGGCAAACCAAAAGGTATATTTATCAACGAGGAAAAAATTGCATTCAGACTACGAACATAATAGGTAAAAATATCAAACGGTCATTACCAACTATAGAAATATAATATTAGTGATGGTTTGCACGTGGCCAGATTTTATAGTGCTGGAAAGCGCTGAATACGTGGATCTTGTGGACTCTCGATTGCGGGAATCGATAAAATTTACGAGTTGAATTAATTGATGGGAAGATGTTTCAAGTCGTCGGGCTTGGTGCGAATAGGAACCATGGCGCACGGGCGCCACCCAAGCTTCAGTACGTGCTTGCTTGTTACTGGCTAACCTATGAGGCCACACCCAGAGAGGTCCGGAGTATTTCATAAACAGATTATTCTACTGGTGAAGTGACCAATCCAATGATAAAAAAGTAAAAACTAGTTTGTATAGGTACGGTTCTTATGATCGTCATCGCTGCACATCATGCATATCCGTCTATTCGAGAAAACAGAGAGCGCAAGTTCTGATCAGTAAACCTTCAGCTTACCGACTACCCAACACCCCATGTTTTCTGCAACAGAAACTTCGTCGTTACGGATCGGTAAGCTGCGTGAAGATCGTTTAGAGTAATTGAGACTGTCACGATTGAAAACAGGTTTAGAACTGGAAATCTCAACTGTTCACTTGACAACCAAAATGCACCTCGCAAACGAACTCATTTATTCGCTCCCAACACAGTAATTAACATTTAGTCAGATGTTCGCTCGCTCATCTAAACACACAGAAACAAGCGTAACTGGTGAACAAGCGGACTAGAAATCAGGCAATGTATCATGGGATGTTGATGTGAGGCACATCACCGTGGTCTGACCCGGTAATCCAATGGTAAACACGCTGGACTTCTTTATTACAGAACCCGAAACGGTGGTTTGTTGGGAAAACTTCACGGACAACCGTTAACAAGCCAGATGCAACCGAGGTCATTCAATGATGAGTGACGCGTTATTGCTGGTTGGGAGATGAGAAAAAATGGGGAAACAAAGCGGCAGTAGCCGAAGTGGGGAGGGAAAGGTGAGACGGACCTGTTCGAATTGCATATGCGTATTGTACAATTGTTCGGCACGTTGAATCGATTTGCCCACCGCGGTCTGACGATGCAAGAACGGTTCACCGTGCTCCGATAACCAGGCCAGAACTTGACCCACATCCTCCTTGAACATGAGCAACGAGAGTCGGGAAGTCAAACGTGTTTTGCGTTCCGTATAGACCCGTTCTAAACGTTTGTACCAAGCCCAAATCTGAGATCAGCGCGGTGGATTGGATAGAGTAAGCGGTTTGGTTGATTTCAATTCGACCGTCATTAAACAAACAGGAAAATTATTGGTTGGTAATAACAAAACGTTTCTGCTCGTATACGTACCAGTATCGTCAAAATACAGCATTAAACAATATTGTAAAACGATACCGAAGGAATGCATTCACAAATGAAACCACCTCGTTCAATGAAGAGGAAGGTCTAGGATACAAAGGTGAAACCGATCGCGACACATTCTCTTGTCGCCTTGTGCGAGGACATTTGTAGTCCACATTTGTGACTCAGCACTTTATACCGAGATGACTTTTTTGAACCGAAGACACAACAGTCGATAGAAACCAGACAGTGAAAAATTTGACAAAGTTGAAAGGCAGGAAAAAGCTAAATCCTCAGTTTTTAGTTGGAGAAACCAGTAACTACGCACTGGGTGCGGTGGTTTTGGTTTCTATCTCGGCGGGAACCTTAGTCACAAAACAAACTATCGAGAATGAAAAAGTAAGAAGAAAACTACAAACAAAAGTAACAATTCGAGAAAGTGTGCGAAATCCAGAGCGTCACTGATCGCGACACCTAGCCATACCCGCTTATGTATCCAACCATTGAGTGGGAGGGGATCTCTTGCACCCCACTCAGGAAGCCGAACACGCCATACTTGGCCAAGTCCACTCTTTAGGCCTGTTATACCTTTCTTTTATGATGTGGATTCGCCACTCTTAATCATCCTCTAACCACTAACCACCTCAGCGAATACAGCACCCAGGGGTAATTTATCTGTCGACATGCACAGCACATGTCCCAATCATCTTAGTGTGGTGAGCTTTGGCATTTCGTACAATGATGTGTCTAGTGTGCTTCATATTTTGAGCCTAGCCTCAGCATTTCTGATACAGTGTTCCCATCAGATTCGACCAATACCACTAAGACATCAGTGCTCAAGTACCAATAGTCTTCGTGTATCCTCCATTCGCATCTGTTGCGTTTGTGAACCATAAAGAAGAACTGACATGTCGACGGCACAGATGACTGAAGGTGGCAAAAAGTCAGAGCTCTTTGGAAGTGATCAATCGGTAAGTCAATGCAGAATTAATTGATCTGCATTTTGGACAAAACGGACCCATAGGCGCTGAAACGATGTAGGTCAAGTGTTTCACGCAAGCAACATAATTAGCTACACGAAAGGTTTTTTTTTGTTGTATGCTTGCATATGAGTGCAGTGGAAGGGGTGAACCCCATAACCACAAAGGCCTCCTGCACTATTAGCGATAACCGACCACCTGACCCTGAGACTTGCAGTGGAAAACCACATAAGGCCCCAGTAGGTCATGGGTGGTAACGAGCCCGGCGACAACGGGGATTGCTGTCTACCACCAAAGTGACCGGTGGTGGCAGGGACTCGAACCTCCGATCTTCGAGGTGATAATCAAACGCTCTAAACGACAAGCATTGTCGATCACTGTTGTATATATCCCACACATATTTGCGAGTAGTGTGTGGGATCGATGACACTTTGTTTGGCTGACAGTCTTTTGAACTCCATCTCTCACGCACAAACCTCAGATCATCCGATCAAACCTGCACTCAGAAGACTACATCCACTATGTGAAATCACAACTAATACATCAACAGGCATCAGTCATAAATCGTGTGTGGAGGCTTCACTAGATAGACAAATGATTACACTGAGTGTTTTACTTTATTACCGTCTGTGTTACCACACTAGGTCAAATAGACCGATACATATGTCCTTGAAACTCGATGCTTTCCGCGATTCCAAGTATCCGAATGATGGATCCATATAAGCTGACAACTCATCGTAGAACGTAATTGGACACCTCCTCATTAGTCTTCAAAGACACAAGTTGAAAAAGAGAATTCAAGCCCTGGTCGAGGGATTTGGCCCGTAGAGGTCGCCTCCCTGTCAAAGCAGCACGACAAAGTTCGTTGTAGTTAAGTACCCGGTAAAATTCACTACACTGAGAACGGAGTACGGGTAATGTTTCCATCAGAAGTGGATGACCATAATCGGAGCTCAGAAATCCCGAGGATTTTCTCATTTCATTGCAATCACATTTAAACATGGGATAGAAAACTCATCAGCCGGGAAAACATCCGACACAACACCAGTTCGCAAAGCACATTTACACAGATGAGCCTGAAATTATTCGTTCGATTGTGCCCGTGGGCTTTTATGTCGTGACATTGTCTCTCGTCCACACAGGTGTTAATCTGTGCGGTACGAGCCGTGAACCTGTGTAGGTAAAAGACCAGTTGACAAACCGACTGAATGGTCAATCAGTTTATCGATTAATCAAAAGAGACTAGTCGTTGGTGAATTTTTTGGCTATCTAGTGGAACGTACATAGTGTGATCAACAATTATGAGGAAAGTTTTCTGGAGGAATGTAAAGTTCCCAGACAATACAGACAATCAAATTTCAATGGATGATGATTTCCCACTGCAGAAACTTCATTTATTTAATGTTCTGAAACAACGGTATTCTGTTCGTATTGCAAGTTAAATGCAACGAATTTCCCAATGAATCCAAACAGCGTTCCGTTGAAAATTTGGACGAGGGCTTATTTCTTAAAAGCTTAAATTAATAAAGTAGGTACCGGCGATTCGTTGTTGTTATTTCCCAAACCCCCAACTAACCCAACCACAGGACTGTAGTGCATCGTAAATAAAAAAGATGTCCTTTCTACTTCGTTTTTCTATTTATTACACAATAAAGTACAACAATTCAGGAAAGGGACTAAGTCCAACGAAAAGCTGCAAAAGTGGGGAAGTGGCTGGCAACGGCGGGTATCGAACCCGGATCATTATTGTTCAATGTTCACGGTGATAACCGTTTGACTACCACCGGTCGAAAGATTTCCAGTTATTGACCACCCTGTTGCACACTTTTTCCTTACATTCCAGGCGTAACAACGTTGGTCTGCTCAAAAGGATCAAATAGAAACCAGAAGGATACGAAAAAACGGTACTAAAAAACTTTTATTGTGACATGTTTGTAACCCGGACGAAAGCAATTTTTTGACTCTACGGTCTGCTTCGCGTGTTACTACATTTTGTTAACTGGTTCACTATACATGGTGCTCCCGTTAACGGGTGTTTCAACTCATGGAATATGAGTTTTTGTTATCTAATGGTGCTGTACAGTTGTTGTTAGTCAACCGTCATTGTTCCAGACCGCCTCGAACTAATATGACCCAATCACTGAACGCCGTGATTTGACATTCAATTTGACTGTCAGTGCGTATCTACAAAATAGTTGGAAAATATGGATAAAGAGTATCAGAAAGCATCTCTTCAGTCTGAGGTCACAATTAGGATGAAATTTTTTACTGCTGAGAAGTGGGGAAAGATCAGTGGTGGTCAAACGGTCATGGGAGAAAAATCACATTTTATTCTTTTACTAACTATCTCTGTCAGTGTGTTCTACTCTCCCTCTCATTTTTTTAACCGCTGTTGCTGCGCTAGCATCATGCCTGATTTGAACGTATATATATATATATATATATATATATATATATATATATATATATATATATATATATATATATATATATATATATATCAATAACTACGAACTACAGTCATTGGGGACACAGGCTGAAAGCTTACTGCCCCCACTCGAATACTTCTTTCGGTAGCCAATAATTAAAAGCGTCTCCCTTCTAGGAAAAAATATGCCGCTGTTGTATGATGAGTGGAGCAAAAGGATTACTATTATTATGATAACTACAATGTTCTTAAAGTGCACTGGAAGTGGCTGATAAGTAAGTTACTACGTCACTGGTATGACGGCCATTAGAACGGTATTACATGAAGCATTCCTGTATGCAACACTCACTTCGTGAACAAGATCGGTGCAGTGTTTTCGTCCCTGAGAATAATCGACCGCCGCGGTCAGCGAAGTATGCGAACCAGTAGGAACAGGTGCGCTCAAATGATCTGTCAGCGCACGACCGTCTGCACAAACCTCCTCGTGCGATGACTGAGTTTCTTGCCAATAGTTCTAAAATGTGAGTGAGCCAATGGATTTGATGAGCAAGATAGCAATCCCATTCAATTTTTCTTACTACAAACCACAGCGAGAGGATAGTAGTAGTAGAGACAACACAGAAAACTCCGAATTGTGGTTGTGGTGTTTGGATCTTAGATAATGAAAAACACGAGATTAGGTTGCATGCGTACGTGCACTTGATTGTTCAAAGTATAGCGTTATGAAAAGGAACGGTTATGAAACAGATTACATCAACCTTGTTTTTCACCAGGTGAGAACCAAGCACCCCAGATTAGAATAAGACAACGGAATACAAGCGAACAAATCCGTATTTCGCTACACGCTTACGCATGAGTGGAGTGAAAGGGGCACACGACCCATAGCCCTGAAGGCTCACTGCACTATAACTGATAGCCGGCAACCAGAGCATAAGAATTGGAGTGAAGAATCACGTACGGTCAAAATAGGTCAGGTATGGTAACGAGATGAAATCAATCTTCTTTTGGGGAGGCTATAGATTTCAAAATCTAGCAATCCACTACTAGGAGAACCCCATTTGAACCGGTAATGTATTGAAAATCTCGATTACCTGAAGTGTGAGTAAGGCCTGATTCAGCTCGTTTACTGTGGACCCGGTGACTTGCCGCATAGCGGACTCCCGGTGTTGACAATTGGCCAAAAACGACTGAGCTCGGGAATGAAAACTGGCCGACAGACACAACACACGCGATCGGTCTTCCAGTGCAGCGGCAAACGACTTCCACTCGTGTTCCAGTTGTCCGGCCTATTAATGTAGAATGATGGCTTGGCAGTAGTAACAACACTTTCAGCATTTACAAACAGCAACAAAACAGAATTTCCATATCTTTGACTGGAGTCAAATGATTTGAATCAAAGGGAATATCAGGCGATCGTGAAAAATTTCTCGAATGAAATACTTTGCTCTGAAAGCCCGGTCGAGGGCCGGCGAATCATATTATGAGGTGGCCAGATGAGGATGTTGTTGGATTGGATATACGCGCGCAAACTGAACACTGAATGTTCTTGGAAATTTGGTGGGAAGAAATCGCGGAACCATAGACCACTCACAGGACTACGGTTTAGTTCTGCTCGAACAGCCATTACTGATTTGGATTGTATGGAGCGTGCATGGACAAAGAGTCAACTTCTAGAACCACGGGGTAGTTTTTCCAAAGTTAATACGTCGGTTACCACGGCTAACTATGTGATTCTAAAAATGGATTCTTCGTCCATGCACGCCCCATGCGATTCAAATGAGATGACAGCTGTAAACCAACTGTGGAGTAACCAAGTATAGGGATTGTTGATTTCTTCTGGTCATCAAGTAACCTTATCCTTAGCTCAAACCATTTTGGCGCACTGGCATTCCGTTTTGCTCGCCGCATAGTATGGACCATATTTTCGCCCTTTTTCCCGTCGACGTTCGCGCAGTACTTTTCTTTCCAACCACTGCTTAAACGTCCTGTGTTCATTTATATGGAACGATTTTTCGTTGAAAGTGGTTGCCCAATCTGGGGTTCGAACCACTGATATTTTCCGGCTCTAGCCTAACATCCTACCTTTCCACCAATCCGGCCACTCCGCCTGGTCGGCCAACCGTGTACTGTCACATGCAGGAGCGCACGCACCCCACTGGCCTTCATTCGTCTCCCGTTTCGATCTTCATTTAACGCAAGCGCGCAGTTTGACTTTTAAACGCTACAGAACCGTATGCTGTCTGCTGCCCTCTTTATTCATCTATGACTGCTTTTGCTGTGTTTCTGACCGAGAGAGCCGGTCTATTACAATTGATCTACTAGTTTTAATTGATATAACTGTTTATTGATTGCTGCTGCCCTAATCTGTTGTAATCTACATTTGCTGCCGTTTCACTGTTCATAAATATTCGATCTGTCTTCACGGTTTCTGATTGACCGCCAGCATATTGGGACTGCATAAGATCGAGTGATCAATACCTGTAGGACCCATAGATGTTCGGGATTCTACAGAGTTGTTTGGGCAGAATAATACCGGGTACGCATATATGATGTGTAGCAACGACCGCGAAACCGGTTGTGTGCTTCCCAGATACAACACCATACTATTCATTCCAAAAATCACTACTTGTGCATTGTGTGAGGTTTTTCCCTTGTTCTCCAAATGCTAACCATAGACGGCGTACGAAGCATACAGCACTATGCTCACTAGCATCTGTGGCGGATGAGTGTACCTGGCACTCGGGATGTCTGGCCTCGTTTGAAGGGCGTATGAACTGAGTAATCAGTCACCGGCACCCAGTGGAATATGGACTCCACGCTTCGTCTCACTGTCTTAAGGGTTAGGCTTTGGGTAGTTTAAGATTCAGACTGTGACGAAAGCATCCGGGGAACTTCAAATTTACATTGATCCCAAACCATTAAACAAGGCACTCGGGCGAGAGTACTTTTCGTTACCTGTTTATGACGGTACTCTACTGAGTTATCAAACGGAAGTTGATCTGGCTTCAGAGTTTTGGCATTTAGAGTAGGATGAAGCCTCGATTTACTTGACAACGTTTGGCACTCCGTATAGCGGTTACCGTTCGGACTGAAGGTAACTAGCGAAATATTCCAGAAGAAAACTCTCCAAGTAGTGCAGGACTTACCTGGAGTACTCTGCGTAGCGGATGATATTCTAATCTTTGGCGCAAATATCGAGGGACACATAAGAAGGTTCGATTATTTTCTGCAGCGATGTATCCGTGATGGAATTAAGCTAAAACAAGACAATATGACATTTCGTCAAACAGCAGTCAAGTTCCACGGCCACATTATCACAAGCGCCGGGATCAAACCGGATCCGGAAAAGGTAAGCGCGATTGTAGATATGTCTGCGCCGACTGTACGACAGGTGTCTCAAGTTATAACGGGACGATCAACTACCCGAGCAGATTCTTACCAGAGTAAGCGGGTTTTGTAAGACCGATCCACCGATTAACACACAAGGAAGAAACGTGAATATGAGCAGCAATCAGCATTTGGTGGCATAAAGCAGCTTATCGTGAAGGTTCCAGTTCTGGCATATTACGGTCACACATTACGTACAGCGTGATAGGAGTCAATATGGTTTAGAAGCCGTTCTTTAACAAAATGGGCGCCCGCTCGAATATCGCGGCAGGACATCAACAATTTGTGAACAGAAATGTGCGCATATGGAGGAGGAACCACCGGCAATTGTATACATTCTGGTGAAATTGAATGATTACACCTTTGGCCGACTTGCGCACAAATACTCAGATCATAAGCCACTGATCACCATCGTGGATAGGCCGTCACATCGAGCACCTAGGGGACTGCAACCGATGTTAATATGTTTCCAAAATTATGACTACGAACTACATTATCAACAAGGCAAACAAATGTTCGTAGCCGACACACTTCCGACTGCGGAAGACGAACGTAGAAATGAAACGGTGAATTCCATTGGCAGTAACGGAATCTGCCCCAAATCCGGAATGCCGCGATCATTGTCTACAATCCCTAGAGGAAGTTATTATCCAAGGTTGACCGGAAGATAAAAGAACTCTATTAGCAGAAGTATTGCCTTATTTGGAATTTCGTGATGACCTAACAACAGAGGGGGAACTGCTTTTCGAGGTGGGCGTTTGGTGGCCTCGAAAGCCTTTGAAAGTGACACGGCGTTTGTTGTACCGTTCACACGCAAGTATCAGTAGATGTATCAGCGGTGCCACAGAAACACTACCGGCCGAGTTTGGTGTAAAACGTTGAACAGATGGTAGCAAACTGCGAACCATGCAAACAATTTGACCAACGGCAAACGACAGAATCGATGGAAATGCGCCCACTACCAGAGCGACCTTGGCAAATTATGGCGTTAGGTATTTTTTATCATGAGAAGGGCAGTTACTTGGTAACCGTTGGTTACTGCAGTGATTTCTCCAAAGTGGACATTCTGAGAATAGCAACAACTTCAGAAATTACCAACAAACTGCGGGCCAATTTTGCCCAATATGGGATCCCGATTCAAGTGATTCCCGATGGTGGTCCTCAGTTTTATATCACAGAATACCAGCAATTTTTAGGGATGTGGCATGTCAGCCATCACATCAGTTCTTATCACAGTCAGTTCAACGGTAAAGCAGAGAGTGCAGTCAAACAGGCGAAGATACTCAAGAAGTGCAAGGCCGAGGGCAGCGACCCATTTATCGCTCTGCTAGAGCTTCGAAATTCGTCTTCTGCAACTGTAGGAACAAGCCTGACGAGACGCTTAATTGGAAGACGGATACGCACCACCCTAACGGTTTGTACTGAGTTACCGGATCCAGATGTCGTAGCGCCTTCGCTAAGCAAATTGAAGCTAAGAAAGCGTATGGCGGTGTAAAAACCATTTTACGATCGGGACAGCGAACCGTTACATCCACTCAAGCCATGTGGTGCAGTCTGCATTCAACCAATAGAACCGACAGTAAAACCCTGGACAAAAGGAGAAGTGATAACGCGCGCAACAAAAAAAATCAAACCTAATTCGCTTTGGAGGTCTTCGGATAAGAAGGAACAGGGTTCATCGTGAAAAAACCGAGGAAGGCGATGATGAAGACAGAAACAATATAGACGGCGAAGGTGCAGAGGAAGACGTCGAAAAGATGGACAAGAGACTGGGGCAGGTAGCACTATCGGTGGAAGACGTGCACTCACCGTCTAGAACTCGGAGTGACCAAAGTTACCAGCCGGTGTACAAAAAGACGCTTTTAAAAACAGGGAGGATGTGTTGGATCTGATTTTGTCATAACCCATCGATGGCGTTTATTGATTGAACAGCGAGAAAATTTTGTTTGGTATATTCTGAATCGAGCAATCTGATTAGTGCAAAGGGTTTTATAAACCCCGAGATACAAGCAGTGACTGAGATTTCCTTGTTGCTCGCTGTAACAATGTAGTGATTGCTTTTCCTGATGAAATGACTTATGACAACACTGAAAACAGTGAAAATCGTAACAATTAGTGCTCCATTTTACCATTTTACCGTCTCTTTCTTTCTCACTCCACTTGGAAGAAACGAATGGTCGTGACGGGGATGAAAAACGAACAACTAAAGTGGAATATTAAAAACACCGATAGATGACCGAAAGATATGCATAAAAAATTGAGGTACACGTACCTTCTTGAGGATTTGTTGACTTGCAAAGTGTCCCACATCGGCCAGGATACCGGCCACTCCGTTCAAACGAGCCACCTGTTCGAATGCGATCGTACAGCTGGACACGAACTGGCGATGCTCGGCTAACAGATCAGCCGCCTTGGATTAAAAGACGGATGGGAGGGGCGGTGTGAGCAATAAAAAGGCAATGGGCTTTCTGAGAATGGTAAAAAACTACAAAGAGTTATGTGTAACCACTAATAGGAGTACACAAAAATGAAGATGGACAACCTTAAAAATGTCCTCTGCGATAACTATCTCAGAGAAGTTGACCGCAATTATACCAAGTCACAAATAGCATTTCATCAATATATTAGGCAAAGCGACTGTACATCGTTATTCATGAGACTTTATTTTTGCGTCCTGAGGATTTTTATTTCATGAATATATAGGAAGGAGTACAGCCAACAGCCACAACAGTTTACTGCACCATGAGAACCAATAATCAGACTTATGTTTGATTCCACAGAAAATCAAACAAAAGAATTCGGTGAGCCGACGGGGATGAGTGGACAGCAACTTTCACAGGGAGAAATAGTACCGTGTGAAATATTTGATAAAACTGCTCTCCAACACTCTGAGGATGAGCAAGAATTACGACTTTATTTGAGCCACCGTGGCCCGCTCGCATTATCAGTCTTCCGCCGGAAGGGAAATGGAACTCACATGTGAAGCATTTTGTCCGATATCCAAGTATTCGGTCAAGAACAGATGTCGTTGTTGGCCCAACCAGTTGGCCATACGTTCGGCATCCTCGTCGAAGATGCGTAGCTGATAGATCTGTTCCAATCGGGAACGTCCGGTCTCCCACTTCTGCTGTAAATGTGCCCGATATTCGTACAGTTTGGCTACAGTCTGACGAACCAGTGGAACCATCTGCAGGTAAGATAGAGCGAATGATGAAGCAATGACTGATGGACGATAAAAATGAGCAACATTGGGAAACGGTCAAAACAGCAGAGAAAATTTGACGGCTAAAGTATGGTTCAGTTCAAATGATGCAAAAACAACTCAGCGTCGTACGGCGGTGAGTGACCGGTGGGGATAGTACTGAAAAGCAAATTTCCCCGTGAACAAGTTAAACTCGAAAGTTAAGGAACAAATCAATCAATTTTCGACCTTAAGATGTTTCGAATTATTTGTCGAGTGAACGAGCGTTTATCCATCACTGATAATCACGAGAAATTCACGACACAACTGTATTTATCCATTGTCCGATTGTCACTAGCAATTAGGATGAGTTGCTGCTGTTGTTACCTTTGTGGTTCAGTTGTTGTTTCCCACGAATGGTCTTGTGTAAAATCTTCCCTTCGTAACTCGTACCGTCCTGACTGTTTAAAGGGAAACCAAAATTCGTCGGCAAGCAGCGTGGAATAGTATATTCATGGCCAGAAAACAGTATTTAAAGTACAGCTTGAAAAAATCCGAAAAGCTCAAACGTGCGTCTGGCGAGTCTATTCGGGTTGGACTGCGTTTAGTTTCGTGAACTATCAAGTATGAACGATCGTGTTACACCAGAGTCAAGATGTGGTTGGGCGGTTTGCCATGACAAGTACAGGTTGGACAGTTTTAGAAAGTTGTCTTAAGGAACACTAGTAAAATCCTCATACCTCATGTTACTGAGGCATATCTAGATGGTTGGCGCAAGGTGACTGAGCACTAGCGCAAATACCAAGCATTGCTGGTCACCAGAAAGGACTACCTCATCCATAATCGTACAACGGATAAACCCCGGTTACAGAAAAGTGGGTCATAATGCAAAAACATGATAAAACTGAACAATCAAATAGCTTGAAAGAAAGAGAGGACACAAAGCAACGATGCGCTTAAAAGTGTGCATTACCAGGTAATATAATTTAAGATAGATGATCAGTTTAAGCGTTGAAATACTATTTCTAGTGGTCTAAGTGCACTGACAGATTGCTAACAAAAGTACCATTGATAAATCAGTTGGTGAGCCTAACAGAACGATTCTAAAATAATGTCCGACGGAATATTGACATTTTTCGTTGTGGACAAAATGAATTTTTTCAAGAAACTGCTGAGAGACACATCAATTTTCACAGATTACGATCAAACTATTATTGTCCCCTAATCTCACGTTGCTTTTCGTCATAAATCGGTTTTCCTACTGGATGTCGGTTTCCAAGGTTGGGCCGCTTCGTCCAGAGAGAGCCATATAAACACTCGAGTGCAGCACTCTTTGAACCGCTTTGGTCAGGTGTCCTATGCAGTGATAAACCACACTCGTATGCGTATGAACCCGTGATCTTACTCGAGCTAGTGGGTGGTTCAGCTTAGACTAATGCGCGAAGGTCCGGTAAAAGGATCGGTCATTGTGCGAATGAGTCAATGAGACTTAGTGTATCCAATTTCTGTTGAGTTCATTGGAAGACTGTGATACTGCTATTGTTGAAGAGATAGCAGAAACGCGCCAGTTGCTTTCTCCAACTGGCAGCCCCCTATTAGTCGCGGCCCCTTTCCTGAAATATTGTACCAGTTTTACATAATTAAAAGTAAATAAAATAATAAGCTCGTCGTACGTAACCGCGAAGTGCAGTTCATGTTCTATGGAACGTCGGGAACAGACTGCGGGTTACGCGGAACGAAGAGGTTGATTCGTGATTGGAAATTATCAGTGATTTTAGATAGAATGCAAGAAAATCTGTTAAGTAGGTAATTACGTTGAACTCATCACTTCGATTTACATCCTGAAGAGTTTTATTGTGCATACAAAGAAAGTGACCGTATTCTGCAGTACTGGGGCCAATCCAAGCAAGGAGTTTCACTGCCCAAAGAACGGATGATTCTCTTTATTTTATGCACAGGATAAAGTCCGCAGACACGAGAAGGGACAATGGTCTTGACCTTAGTGACACTAGAAGTTATAAACAATGGAATAGTTCATCAATGGTATCGAGTTGGGCGACAGTAAAACTATCTAAGTATTCTGGACTGTCTGCTTGTCTGCTAACGGAACTAGGCCGTCTATCGATGCGTCAGCCAATACCCCTCACGCTAACGTCGACGGAGATTGGATGCAACGACTGGTTCATCGGGGACTGAGCGTGCACTGCGACTTTTAGATCAGTCCTCTCTCCTATATGATTCGAAAAACGCGACTGTTACGGGTAAAAGGCATGTAAACCATCGGTGCTTGCACAGCGATGTCTGGAATACGGTGGCAATACCGCATAAGGTGTAACGAACAAGAGTTCTGTCTCCGGCACAAACGCTCAATCTGAACAGGTTACTGTTTCTGGGATATGTTCACACATAGAATCCCTCCGTATACGCTATTCTCCGAGGAGGGATTGTGGTTTGAAGATATGTGGATGTGATAAGTCTGTGATGACGTATATATATATATATATATATATATATATATATATATATATAATGATAGCCTTAAACGGTGGGATTGGTCGAGTAGCATGTACTATGCCTACCGGTGGTAGTTCACAAGATCCGCCCACCAGATGATTGCATACATTAGGTGACAGAACTATGTGCCACGGTCAGTGGCACAGCTTCATTTGAACTCTTTCCTTGTCCCACCACGACGAGACTGCACCTTGACGTGGTGTGATGGCTTGCGCGCCTCCATGGCCCAAAGAACTATACAGGATGGCTTCTTTAAGCCGGAGATGTAATCATGCTTGACAGGTCAATGGGTAGAGGCCAGAGAAAGTCCAGTCTCCTGGTCCTCCAGGTTAGGGGTCGATTTGAACTGGCAACTCAGTCGGCAAAATCAGTGGAAGAATAATTGATCCAAGCAAATAGGCTTCCACTGAGCCATCCCGCTGCCTTGCGGATAGGTTCTTGTTAGAACTAAAGGCTTTGGATGAGGACCCTAATCGTTCTCCTGCTTTGTGGTTGGACACCCTAGCAGTACCCGTCCAACATCTCCCATGAACTGCAGGAATACAAATAATTCCATACTGCATCGGTCGTCGCGCAGGCTATTCAGGACCGCACTGCCCATTGCATCGAGCGGGGTGGGTAGTGATAAGTGTGCTACTGCTCACAGTTCCCTCTCTTTTACTCAATTTTTGTCTTCTGTCCCTAACCATCCCTCTTTGCCCCATCCATCTACCCATAATGCTCCCACTGATAACACGGTCGATACTCGCAACGATTCACTGTCAAATAGTGTCGGGAATAATCCTCTGTCTGGTAACTCACATTTCCTCAAGCCTCGTCAGCCTCTGAATCTCGGCTCCTTCAACGTGCGTACACTCATGCAGACCGGTCAGCAGGCGTGCCTAGCCCTCACAATGAACTCTCTGAAGATTGATGTTTGCTGCTTAAGCGAAACGCGTATCCAGGATCCTAGCAGTGTAATTCAACTAACTGCTCCTGGTATCTCATCGAGGTATATTCTGCGCGCCTCAGGAGACGAAGCAGCTAGAGCTGTGGGTCAACGTGGTGTAGGAATAGTCCTGACTGACAAGGCTGAGGCTGCCCTTTTAGACTGGATCCCTGTTAACAGTCGTTTTTGTGCTGTGAGACTCCAAGGGTCAGTCGGCGTTCGAAAAGATAGCTGTGCTTAGCACAATTTGTTTGTGATCTCGGCGTACGCCTCAACGGACTGCAGTCCAGACGCGCAGAAAGATGAGTTCTATGATGAACTCGCCACTCTTGTTCGCAGCAGTAAAGGTTCTAACATTGTAGTGTTAGCTGGTGAATTCAATGCACAAGTTGGCAAACTCAGTGCGTCAGAAGCCTGTTTAGGTGGGCGTTGTGCTTAACCTGCTGCGCGTACAGATAACGGGGATAAGCTTCCTCAGTTTTGTGCAGACAATCGATTGTTCTTGTCTAGCACAAATTTCCAACACAGCTCGCGTCGCACAGCGACATGGCGCTCTAACTATACAGGTACTTTGAGTCAAATTGACCATATCGCCGTAAGCTACCGATGGCGCCGTTCTGTTCAGAACTGTAGATCTTACTGGTCCACGTACGTAGAGTCGGACCATGCCTTAGTTTTAATGCGATTATTTCTCCAGCTCCATGGCCATCGTCGCAAACCGCAAACCGGATTAGCCGTGCGACGTTTGTGTGATCCAGACGTTTGCACCCGGTATGAGCAGAAGTTAGCACATGAGCTAGGATCCACGGAGAACAGTAATGTAGATGAGCATTGGTCTCATATCAAACAGGCGATGCAAGTTGCAGCAGGTTTTGTCTGTGGTCCTAGATCCGTTGTCCATCAAAGACACTGGGTCTCGCAAGAGTCGCTGAGTATAATGGAGGGAAAGCGTCAGCTTTCGAACCGTAAGGAGATGAATAAGATGCGGAGAAAGCTGCACAGACAAGTTACGCGAAGCCTTAAGAAGGATCGCGAAAATTGGTGGGTCAATGTAGCCGAAGAAATGGAAGTGGCAGCTGCTTCAGGTAACAGTCAAAGACTGTTTAAACTTATTCGTGACACCGGTGGACGGCGAACTCAGGTCAGTGAACCGATTTGCAATAGGAATGGAGAACCCATCCATAACAAACAGCAAAGGCTTGACCGATGGACCGAATACTTCAAGCAACGGTTTAGCTGGCCGCGCGCTAGTGCACTTACTCCCCCCATTCAACAACTGCGACTCCTTCGGTGGTATCACTTGAGCCCTCGTCGGAAGTAGAAGTAGAGTCATGTATTCGATTACTAAGGCGGGGGAAAGCGGCAGGTCCCGACGAACTTCCCCCAGTTCTTTTCAAACTGGGTGGTGAGGCGTTGATAAAATCACTAACCGCCTTGCTCCGTGACATTTGGAACGCGGAGCGTATTCCGTTAATATGGAGCGAGTAATTGATTGTTCCCATCTTCAAGAAGGGAATACGCAATGACTGCGGTAATCATCGTGGGATTAGCTTAATCCCGATAGTCACCAATGTATTAGCTTCGATTTTGCTGCACCGTCTTACACCGGCTCGCGAGAGGAATGTCCGCGAACAGCAGGCAGGATTCCGCCCAGGTCGAGGATGCATCGACCAGATTTTTACTCTTCGCCGACTACTTGAAACGCGTCACACGCATCGCCGACCAACGATAATGCTTTTCTTAGACCTGAAAGGCGCCTTCGATTCAGTTGATCGAAAATCGCTTTTCAGTACTCTTCATCGAAAAGGTATGCCCCAGAAGTTCGTGAACCTACTGAGATCATTGTATTCTCATACTTCTGGCCGCGTTAGGGTTTACGGTGAAGTATCCGGTCGGTTGGAAACGACCAGTGGTGTTCGACAGGGATGTCCTTTGTCTCCATTCCTGTTCAACTTCGTCATGGACGAAATAATGGAGAGTGCTTTGCAAAATCTTCAGAATGTTGGCGTCGAACTAGGAGATAGTGAAAAGCTATGTGACCTAGATTACGCAGACGACGTTGTCTGCTTGTTCGAATCCACGGAACATGCTCAGCGTGCACTAAATAATCTCGCAAGAGCTGTGGCTCCATTCGGCATGCGTTTTGCACCTTCAAAGTGCAAGGTGATGTTACAAGACTGGACGTCAACGATTCCGAGCTTGATGCTCGATGGGGAGGTGCTGGCAGTTGTCGACCACTTCACCTACCTCGGTAGCTGCGTGACGACGGATGGGAGCACAGTAGTAGAGGTGAGTACGCGGATATCCAAAGCTCGAGCGGCGTACGCTGGACTGAAGCACTTGTGGCGCCGATCCGATATTTCACTGAAATTGAAAGGTCGTGTATACTGTGCCACGGTGCGTTCAGTTTTGTTGTATGGTTGCGAAACTTGGAGTCTGCGTGCTGAAGATATTCGTCGTCTCGAGGTTTTCGACCATCGATGTTTACGTAGTATCGCTAGGATTGGGTGGAATAGCCGAGTAAGCAACGATGAGGTCAGAAAGCGAGTATTGGGTACTAATTCGGGGAACGTTCTGTCACAGCGTATCCAACTTAGTAGACTTCGTTGGTTGGGACACGTGTTACGTATGGCAAACACACGTCTACCGTACCGTGTTCTATTCTCCGCCCCTCGCAGGGAGTGGAAGAGACCACGTGGAGGTCAACAGATGACGTGGCAGCGAGGAATGAGAAAATGTACAGCAGACTTAGGAAAAGTAGGTGCTTCACGTCTTCGTGGTTGGGGTCCAAAAGATCCGTCTACCAGTTGGCTGGAGACACTGAAGGATATGGCTGCGAACCGCGAACAGTGGAGATCGTGTTGTCATTTTCTATCGAATCAGAATGTTTGATCGGTGTACGTTTGTACAGTTAGACTGTGTATTCCGTGTGTTGGCTACTAGGGCATTCTTTTCTTTTCCCACCCATATAGGTCCACTCCCTGTCCATCTTGTATACTCATACTTTTTAATTCAACGTGCAACATGGTGAGAAAGGCAGTGGTCAGTGGGGCTTGCCCTACTGTTTAACGCTGTACGATGATGATGATGATGACTTGTCTAGATGATTCTTGCCTCCAAACGCACTTATCACTTAACTAACCTTCATTTTTTGACGTATTTGACTTTTAATCGGATGATGCTGCATGGGTACAAATTACAATTCAACTTCACCGGAGCGCGCTGTGTTGTTTTAATCTGCAGGGTCACACAAAATCGTACATAAGCAGCGGAGTAGCTATGTACAATCGCCTTTGGTCTAGCACCAAATATACGGTTGAACTGAAGGTCTCGTCCTCTGTGTTTTTCTTTGCTTGTACGGGTTATCCTTGGATCGATTTGCCGGTCGTAGAGCGAGAATCGGGGAATTGCGTACTATCAGTCGAGCGATATTCGATCGGGGTTCGTACCAGTTGCAAACGAAAAGACGTTTATCATTAATAACTCATTCCCATTACTCAAGGATGGTTAGTCGCGCACTGTTGAATATTGTTCACGCCACTAATGGTTTACGAACAAAGTTCACTTAAATTATAAAGCATAAAATGCTATAAAACCCACTCAACTTTTCTGAGATTACTTTTGAAGCAAACCACTTAGGTTGATCAAATTTGGCATGCTTTCCTAAGTGCATGCTAGTGCACGAGTGCGGTGGAAGGAATGCATCCCATAGCCACAAAAGCCTGCTACACTATTAGAGATAACCGGAAACCCGAGTGGAGTGGAGCACCTGATAAGGCCCCATCAGGTCAGGTGTGGTAACGAGCCGGACAACAGCGAATTACTGTCTACCCACACTTTGCCATATATGCACATGGATTTGAAGCATGAAACAGATAAATCAATTTATGCCGGAAAAGGTACCTGAGAGGGTGCGAAATGCTATCAAACCCGCCCCTGAAAGGATGGCAAAAGCATCAAACTGGCTTGCAAACGCAACGACCTTGGTCAGTAATGGTTCATTTTCGATACTCAGGGATGTGCTAACAAGCAGTGTTCACGTTGCACGTGGTTTGCGAACAAAGTTCCCTCGAGCTATGCGTTGTGATTAGAAGTAGAGATCTTTCATTTATCAAAACCAGTGGATAGATGGAGGTCCAAGGCTGTCTGATCTGGAACAGAAAAATACTCGCATACAAAGACTCGGGGATAAGCATACGCCAGATTTCCAAGAAAATTTCCAGGTCGACAATAGATTTTCTTGAGAAATTGAGCCTTGTATGGTAAGAAATGGTGGACTGGTTTGAAGAGTGATCTTGCTTGCAGCACGAAAAGCAAGCGAACATGTGTATGAAGACCAAGAAAGAGATGAAACGATCGAAAGACCCAGGAAAGGCAACGACTTGGAAGAACGAAGGGAAAACGAATCGAAATGCTCTCCAAAAACGCCGCGTTGATTTTGTCTGGATACTTGCTCTCGACCTGTCCGATATGGGTGACCTTGAAGGAGCGCTTTGCGTCCCAATCGGCGTAGCCCGCAAACCCGATCACCCCGATAAGGTAGCAAAATCGATCAGCTTGTGATGCTGGTAATAAAAAGTGGCTAGCAAGAGTGGTTGAAGGCGGAGAAAATGGAAGAATTGGGTAAAGTGGAATTAGAGACAAACCGGAAACCAAAAATCTCGACTTCCTGATGGGGTTCACAGACTAGAGAGCCCGAGTAAGAGATGGGGGAGAAACTGGGGGCAAAAATAACGCAAAACGACTTTGGCAAGACACCAAAATGATCGGCTACAAATGGCGGAACAAACTAGACGTTCGGTTTTGTAGTGAATGAAACTATCCCTGGCCTCCTGAATGCAAAGTAAGCATTTGTTTCTGACCTGTTTGAAGAGACTGAGAGATTCGAGAGTACGGTAGCGGCACCACCGTCTCAATGCTTGGTTCCTCAAGCGTACAGCGTGATTGCAGGCGTAATTTACCGGGTTTGGACAAGCGTGGAATAAAAAGAAGCATGCCTAGGACAACAGTCTCAGTAGAGTTTGGAACGGAAGTATAAACATCAGAAGTAAAGCAACGAACACCCCAGGGATAGGCCAGAAAGCCACGAAAACTATCCCAGTTGGCTGAATCCTAATGCTAAAAGATGCATCTGGAGGTGTACGTAGGAACTGGGCGAGAAAATGTGGCGGATACGGGAGTTAGTGACAGACTGGTGGATGTAGGCGCGGACGTCAGTTTAAGGTGGAAATGACGAAGGCAAAAAGTAGTTCGTAAAGTGGAGATGGGTAGTATCCAACAAGAAAGAGATTTGCGTCCCAGACAATAATAAGGCAAGGGTAGAAGACTGAAGAAAATGGTGTATAGAATCGACAGTGTGGTTCAAACCTCGAATGTTGGAGACAGATAGGAATTTTTCTAGCCATGACTGCTGGGTAAATATGAGCGATGTTTACTGTGGGCTGGGAATTTCATGAGTATCTTGGTGAAACGGCGATCTGACCCTAGGGCTTAGAGTGGTGGACCGCTTGGGGCCTCTTAGAAAAAATCGTTAAATAGTCGGGCAAGTCCCACTGACCACTGCCTCTCTCACCATGTTGCATGTTGAATTAGAAAGTATGAATATACAAGATGCATAGGGAGTGGATCTACACAGGTGGAAACAGGAAAGAACGCCCTAATAGCCAACACACAGAATACACAGTCTAAATGTACAAACAAACATCGATCAGTCATTTTATTTGGCAGAAGGTGACAACACGATCGCCACTGTTCACGGTTCGCTGCCATATCCCTCAGTGTCTCCAGCCAACTTGTAAACAGATCTTTTGGACCCCAAACACGAAAACGTGAGGAACCTACTTTTCCTAAGTTCCCTGTACATTTTCTCATTGCTCGCTGCCACGTCATCTGTTGACCTCCACGTGGTCTCTTCCACTCCTGAGGAGGAACGGATAATAGAACACGGTATGGTAGGCGTGTGTTTGTCATACGTACCACGTGCCCCAACCAACGAAGTCTACTAAGCTGTATACACTGTGACAGAACGTTCCTCGAATTAGTACTCAATACTCGCTTTCTGACCTCGGCATTGCTCACTCGGCTATTCCACCCAATCTTAGCAATACTACGTAAACATCGGTGGTCGAAAACCTCGAGACGACGAATATCTTCTGCACACAGACCCCAAGTCTCGCAACCATACAACAAAACTGACCGCACCGTGGCACAGTATACACGACCTTTCAATTTCAGTGAAATATCGGATCGGCGCCACAAGTGCTTCAGTCCAGTCTCGTAACATCACCTTACACTTTGAAGGTGCAAAGCGCATACCGAATGGAGCTACAGCTCTTGCGATTCTATCTCGCGCATGTTACGCATGTCCGGCACATTCGAACAAGCAGACAACGTCGTCCGCGTAATCTAGGCCACATAGCTTTTCACTGTTTCCTAGTTCGATGCCTACATCCTGAAGATTTTGCTGCGCACTGTCCATTATTTCGTCCATGACGAAGTTGAACAGGAATGGAGACAAAGGACATCCCTGTCGAACACCACTGGTCGTTTCCAACCGACCGGATACTTCACCGTAAACCCTAACGCGGCCAGAATTATGTGAATACAATGATCTCAGTAGGTTCACGAACTTCTGGGGCATACCTTTTCGATGAAGAGCACTGAAAGGCACCGTTCGATCAACTGAATCGAAGGTGCCTTTCAAGTCTAAGAAAACCATTACTGTCGGTCGACGATGCGTGTGACGCGTTTCAAGTAGTCAGCGAAGAGTAGAAATCTGGCCGATGCATCCTCGACCTGGGCAGAATCCAGCCCGCTGTTCGCGGGTGTTCCTCTCGTGAGCGGGAGTAAGACAGTGCAGCAAAATCGAAACTAGTACTTTGGTGACTATCAGAATTATGCTAATCCCACGATGGTTACTACAGTCATTGTGTACTCCCTTCTCAAAGATGGGAACAGCCAATGACTCGCTCCATAATAGTGGGATACGTTCCTCCTTCCAAACCTCACGGAGCAAGGTGGTAAGTGATTTTATCAGAACATTTCCGCCCAGTTTGAAAAGAACTGGGGGAAGTTCATCGGGACCGGCAGCTTTCTTTCGCTTTAGTAGTCGGATACCTGACTCCACTTCCACTTTTGGTGAGGGATCAAGTGATACCACTCAACAAGTCTCAATTGTTGACACAGGAGTAACTACATTAGCGCGCGACCAGCTAAACTGCTCCTTGAAGTATTCGGCCCAACGGTCCAGCCTTTGCTCTTTGCCATGGATGGGTTCTCCATTTCTATCGCAAATCGTTTCACTGACATGGGTGCGCCGTCCACCGGTGTCACGAATAAGTTTGAACAGTCTTTGACTGTCACCTGAAGCAGCTGCTATTTCTATTCCTTCCGCAATCTTGACCCACCAATTTTCGCAATCCTTCTTAAGGCTTTTAGTAACTTGCTTCTAAACATGTCTTCGTATCATCAACCCCAAACACTACTCGCAAGGAATTGCGCGATATATGTACATCTCCTTATAGTTTGAGAGCTGACGTTTTTGCTCCATTATACTCAGCGACTCTTGCGAGATCCACTGTCTTTGATGGACATCGAATCTAGGACTACAGGTGAAACCTGCTGCAACGTGCATCGCCTGTTTGATATGAGCCCAATGCTAATCTACATTACTGTTCGTCGTAGATCCTAGCTCATGTGCTAACTTCTGCTCATAACGGGTGCGTACATTGGGATCACACATACGTTGCACGGCTAACCGGGTTTACGGCTTGCGACGATGACCATGGAGCTGGGGAGATAATCGCAATAAAACTAATGCATGGTCCGACTCTACGTACGTGGACCAGTAAGATCTACAGTTCTGAAAAGAACTGCGCCACCGGTAGCTTACGGCGATATGATCAATTTGACTCAAAGTACCTGTAGAGTTAGAGCGCCATGTCGCTGTGCGACGCGAGCTGTGTTGGAAATTCGTGCTAGACAAGAACAATCGATTGTCTGCACAAAACTGAGGAAGCTTATCCCCGTTATCTGTACGCTCAGCAGGTAAAACACAACGCCCACCTAAACAGGCTTCTGACGCACTGAGTTTGCCAACTTGTGCATTGAATTCACCAGCTAACACTACAATGTTAGAACCTTTACTGCTGCGAACAAGAGTGGCGAGTTCATCATAGAACTCATCTTTCTGCGCGTCTGGACTGCAGTCCGTTGAGGCGTACGCCGAGATCACAAACAAATTGTGCTAAGCACAGCTATCTTTTCGAACGCCGACTGACCCTTGGAGTCTCACAGCACAAAAACGACTGTTAACAGGGATCCAGTCTAAGAGGGCAGCCTCGGCTTTATCACTCAAGACTATTCCTACACCACGTTGACCCACAGCTCTAGCCTCTTCGTCTCCTGAGATGCGGATGAAATACCTCGATGGGATACCAGGAGCAGTTAGTTGAATCACACTGCTAGGATCCTGGATACGCGTGTCACTCACGCAGCAGACATCAATCTTCAGAGGGGTCATTGTGAGGGCTAGGCACGCCTGCTGACCGGTCTGCATGAGTGTACGCGCGTTGAAGGAGCCGAGATTCAGAGGCTGACGAGGCTTGAGGAAATGTGAGTTACCAGACAGAGGATTATTCCCGACACTATTTGACAGTGAACCGTTGTGAGTATCGGCCGTGCTGTCAGTGGGAGCATTATGGGTAGATAGAGGGGGCAAAGAGAGGTGGTTGGGGACAGAAGAAAAAGGTTGAGTAAAAGAGAGGGAACTGTGAGCAGTAGCCCACTTATCACTACCCACCCCGCTCGATGCAATGGGCAGCACGGTCCTCATTATCCTGCGTGACGACCGATACAGTATGGAATTCTTTCTACTCGTGCAGTTCATGGGAGATGTTGGACGGGTACTGCTAGGGTGTCCAGCCACAAAGCAGGAGAACGATTAGGGTTCTCATCCAAAGCCTTTAGTTCTAACAAGAACCTATCCGCAAGGCAGCGGGATGGCTCAGTGGAAGCCTATTTGCTTGGATCAATTATTCTTCCACTGATTTTGCCGACTGAGTTGCCAGTTCAAATCGACCCCTAACCTGGAGGACCAGGAGACTGGACTTTCTCTGGCCTCTACCCATTGACCTGTCAAGCATGATTACATCTCCGGCTTAAAGAAGCCATCCTGTATAGTTCTTTGGGCCATGGAGGCGCGCAAGCCATCACACCACATCAAGGTGCAGTCTTGTCGTGATGATGAAAGGCGGTCGTACCACCCCGCGGCGACAAGAGGACCATGTACCACCACTGGGTTATGTTTAAGATACGTATGCATATTCAATATGATAGTGGGTTGACACGTCGGCATGCTATATTTAGTCACCTTCAGTGGTATGATTTAAAAGGGATCGCAGGAAAACAGGACGGGTCTAATAGTATTTCATGTACTGTATTGGGAAGTGGATAAAATTTCGGCTTCCGGACAAACAAAATAATGTGCAACGCGACAGCATTACCATACCTAAGCATGAATATAGTGTAAGGCATACAACCACGATATTTGATGGGCAGAAGTGGGGTTGGAGCCTTCGTGCTAGAGGCTTACAATCGGTGATGTAAACCATTCGACTGGCGTTAGTCACTGGCGAAGAAAACAGCAACGATTTCCAGTATTTCCGGAAACGGCTGACTTCAGACTAAAGTAAATAAGAAGCATAGCCCAACAAGTTTGTCCATTAGGGCACATCGATAACACAACAACCAGGTATTACAAATGTACTGTGAATGTGTTCGGTTCTCTAAATACCACGTCAAACTACCTGTCTACCTGATTTTACTGGGAAAAGTGTAACGCGAAGGTAATCGGTTAAACGCAATTTATTGCGAGTATCGATTCCCCTAGACTGTATCTGACGAGACTAACAGCCGACAGTGAACAATCGAACATATGGTGATAAGTTAGATTAAATGGGATCCGCGTAGGGAAACTGGAAATAGAAAACCAACCTGTTGGAAATCCGGGTTCATTGAGACCCAGGAGGTGGCTAGAAAGGAGGCACCCCCGCCGCTTCCAGTCCCGGACGATGCAGTTCCCGTGCCAGTCGGAAGAGATGGAGCGCCTGACGATCCGGACGCGGCGGATACAGACGAGGAAGAATTGGCCGCGGCCATACCATAACGTAGCCATGTAATTAGACGGTCCGCCTCGGCTTCTAAGGCTGATACTGGTGCTTGGACGATCTGCAGATGAGCGAGCGAGTGAGTGAACGGGAACAGCTAACTTATCAATTGTGTTGTACGAGCAAAAGAATCAGGGGGCCATGAACAGTAAAACGTAGACTTGAAAATCGAACAAGATGTATGAATGCGTGTCTGATACATGTGGTGGCAAGTAACGATCACGCCTCTAATTGAGGGTATGTGATATTCTTACGGGGTCAGCCTATAATTCTCGATTTGTATCTGGCACTCAGCTCTCATTTACGACTGAAAGGAACTACTTCTCGAGGTAGTGGAGAGACCAAATTGGTCATCTCGTGAGAGAAACGACGATGAGAAAGATAACGTATCCGTTTGAGATGGAAAGCCCAACGGCAACTGCTGACGGAAAAAAGAGCGAAAAAGAGGAACCTACCTTCAGCCGAATAGACCGATGCTCTTCAAGCGCACGTTTCGCCTCGACCACCGTACACAATTCGGATCGACGCTCTAGAAAGCAAAACAACTGGCCAAATTTGTCAGACATATCGTGCGCGGAAACGAAAAACTCTTCCAATCGACATCTTATTTGAATCCATTCCTCGTGATGATACGGCAAACTTCCCTGGAATAAAAACATGACAGAATTGTGATGAGCGGGGGGAAAAATCAGAAGCAGACGTGAACATGCTGAACAGAGGAAAAAGGGGAAATATCAGCAGGATAAAA
This sequence comes from Fasciola hepatica, assembly GCA_948099385.1. Lineage (NCBI taxonomy): Eukaryota > Metazoa > Platyhelminthes > Trematoda > Plagiorchiida > Fasciolidae > Fasciola > Fasciola hepatica. Next base: position 3,563,025 of record CANUEZ040000164.1, read on the forward strand.
TAGGGCATGATCGAAGCACGAGTGGATGCAAAGATCAAAAGGACGGTTCTGTACTGAAAAGAGGGAAATTTCAAAACCGCGCAACCAAGGAATGAATAGCTGTGTGTTTTACTTGTGCAGTCGTTTAGGTTTAGGATTGGGTATCGTGTACGCACTCCACCGAAAGAGGTAAGTTGTACCCAAACGAAAAAGTGAGTACGGACGAACGGCACCATAAGTATGGACACACATAGACCTAAATCTGTTTTGACAAGTCAGGTATTTGATCTCACCCTAGCGCTTGATGAATGACAATTACGCATAACAAACAGCGCATGGCCGTTCCCGGACGCACATAAGCGCGGGAGAAAGGAAAGATAATGAGAAATTAGCCAGGCAAAAGCCGCGTGAGATGCAAGGAAACAGAACCGGAAGGGATGTAGCTGAGATAGCAAAACAGAAAGTAAACAGATAACAAAGGTACAAAAATCAGCATTCGAACAAGTGTAACCGTTTTAATGATAGAAGGAAAATCGGAATGGGGTGAGAAGAAAGCACTTTCACGTTTTCTCTGAAAAGAATCCAAGTTGTTCCATTTTGAGAAAACGAGTTGTAAATTTTGGTATATTAACATCTGCTTTCCACCTATGAATTTATAACACGAGGTTCCTACTCCTATTGTAGCGGATATCAGATTTCAGATGAGTAAAACTTGGCATACTAAGTATAACATTACTTCTTCTGATTGGACTCAATCTCTCTTAGGATTCCAGTAATCCCACTGGGTAGTTCTACAACAATTTACTGAAACTATGGTCTTATCTCCCATTGAATTCTCCTGGTGCCAAAGACGAGTAGAATCATTACCAGTAATTGTAAATTTTCTCATTTCTATGCGAACATGAAGTGGACAAATTGGAAAACTCAAATAATATTCCGCTACCCATCTATAAGCACATATCAAACCATCATGATCATGAAACTATGTCCGGGATTGAATGCATACGCGTTCAACCGAAAAAAATTCCGCACGTCATCTTTTAGCGAATTGCAAACAGAAATCCGGTGGGAAATCTGGCCAGTTCACTCAAAAGGATTGCAATTTTCAGGCGGCGACGGCAGAACAAAACCTCGAGAATGCTATACGGATCACGTTCATAACGGCAATATCATCTAACACAGTAAGTCAGAGACTTCTTGCGAATCAAACTCTGAAATTCAAAACAGCATTGGAACAAAATGGAGCAGAAAACAGGCGTATTTGCATCAGTTGACGTGTGTACCCCCTCAAAGTAGCTCGACCACTAGCAGTGTATAAAACCAGAGAGAGAACAACCCAAAATATCACTGATGGGTATAACCTAGCGTGCATTAAACCTTCTCGCCTCTTTTGTAGACATTCTAAGACTAAAGATGCAATCTACAACTCGTGTGGTAGAAAATGGCATTCTCAAAAATTTTATCGTGTAACTGAAGGTTCAAAACACGCAACCAAGCTCGTCGATTTTACTTAGTCCTCCATCATAACGGCTGCCGCACAGAATGGACTGACCAGAAAAATCAAGACTGTAGAGGTGAACGGCTGTGTTGAAAGCTCTCATCCACACCGGGAAATCTTGGAGCGACGTGTCCGTAGAAATGAAGCAGCAATGCCCTAAAAAGCGAGACTACTTTAAGCGAATCAAAAATCATACTTATGAACAATCTTTAGTGTCACTCAAACAGAAATCACCAACCTATTCCGCAGTACGTTTGTCCATTCCACGGGATCTTTGCTCGGATATACTATTGGGCCAAGACCTCCTGAACCTACAAGGCAGAATCCAAATTCAATTTGACAGCAAGCGCTCGCTTGTGAATCTCTGCCGTATGGCTGCAGCCCATAACGAACTTTCTACTGCAGAAAGCGGTATTTAAACAACAACTGGTACCCAGGACAGAAGCCCGCCGACCTGGAAGTAGCGCGCACCGCGCGATGCAGTGAGGAGTCTAGCATTCCATTAGTGTCAATCGTGACAGGTAATAGGTAGAAATAGCATTAGCGGCCGGTGACGATGTGAAACTGTTCCAACTTATATGTTGTTTCGGGCAGGTGCTCCAAGTCCGAGAACCCCTTTTCGTGGAACAGTGAGATACCTTAGTTCTGAACAGCAGAAGAAATTAGAAGGGTGGGTAGAATACTTGGACCAGCTGTTACATCGCCACTCGATCACCGGAATAAACTACCAGCATCCAACTGTGCTACGTGAAGTAACTTGTAAACCACAAATTGCTGTCGTTAGTAGTCGATACTGTGCAAATCCTCACATCGCCGAGTGTTGGATGATCGCAAATACCACCAATAAAACGGGGGCTAATTCGAACAAAATTTGTTATATGCCCTGAAGTCTGTGGTTTCCAATCTGCCGATCACAGAATCACCATAACAAAGTGTGGACGTGAAATATCTTGCCCAAACTATGGTATTACATTCGAGTGCACTAACTCATGGATAAAACCGGTGAATGGCCTTTAAGTACTGGATATGGTGGGGTTTTCATTGTCATCTGATGGCAGAACAAAATGTGGTAGACTCCAACGGTGTAAGCGTACCACGGCATCCCGCCATTGGAGTTAAACTGAAAAACCCCAGTTTGTGTTGTAACGTTAAGAACTAAATATAAAAACAAAAAGGCACTCAGTGGAGGCAGAAAAACATCTCACTCACTTCGAGCTCGGCGGTCAATTGGCTTGGATCAACTTCTCGGAACAAGGTTTCCAAGGAGACTAACTGAATTTCGTAGCTGAATTTTCCAATCGCCATGTTCGCTTTGTGTTTTTCGAACAATCTGTCCGGTTTGATGATATAAGCCATTGCAACATTTGTCCCGATACACTGTTCAACAACCTGGTGATACAAGAAAAAGTTTGCCCGTCCACAATCAGTAAGCACGTCGACACTGTACACAGCGATTAATGACAAAATAAATAGAGCAGTACCGCTGAGAATGACAGAGGTCGGAGAGTGTTAACCTATCAGTAGAGACAATTATTATACGCAGCCTCACCCAACGTTACGGTGGGGAAAGATGGGAAATCCTTCTTACAGCAACTGGATTTGATGCGTGAGAAACTAATGGACGCTTTTTCGGTTTAATGTGTTGCTGAACGAGGAATGAGCATCATCAGCTACTGGAAAGTTTGCAAATTTTCTTATTACATGCTTGCGCATGAGTGTAGTGGAAGGGGTATATACTTTATAGCCACGAGGGCCCATTGCACTATTGGAGATAACCGGTAACTGAACCCTGAGACTTGGAGTGCTAAAGAACTACATACGGTCCCAATAAATCAGGTGTGATAACGAACCGGACCTAGTGTGCGTTTCCGTTCAGAATGGTTCCAATTCTCGATTATGCCAATCCATACAGTTTAGCCAAAAATTTCATTTAATTTCGGAAGCGGTTTACTTACCCACTGAGATCACAACTGAGTGTTTTAACTTAGGTTTCCAACCCATATTATCTCTGAAACAATCATTTTACTTCATTTTCTAATCATACATTTAGGGTACAACGTTACTGAATGCGAGACGCGGTCAGTTCCGAACCACTGAGGCGTTAGGTTTTTAACACATGCTGGCGCGTAAGTGTAAGGGAAGGGAGTATATGCAATAGCTTCGGAGGCCTACTGCACTATTAGGGACAACCGGCAAACGAACCCTGAGCGGATTGAAGAACGACAAGATTTCAATAGGCCGGTTGTGGTAACCAGCCGGACGACAGCGCATTACTGTCGACTGACCGGTGGTGATCGAGTGGTTTAGAGCGTTTGGTTGCTACCTTAGAGTTCAAAGGTTCGAATCTCGCCACCGCCGGTCACTTTGGTGGTAGACAGTAATCCACTGTTACTCATCTGGTGGCCATGCTTGGCCTAGTGGGACCTTATGCAATTCTACACTTCAAGTCTCTGAGTCAGGTTGCTGGTTATCTCCGATAATGCAGCGGGTATTTCAGCTTACGGGGTATGTACCCTTTCCATTGCACAGGCATTTATTTAAAAAATCATTTGCCTCAGCGAATCTACCTGACTGAGGTTGGAAAAAGTCAAACGCTCCTCCCGCGCACAATATCACTTTTTCCTGCATGCGGCCCTCGGGTGTGCCTCAGTGCGGTGGAAGGGGTAAGTACCCCATAGCTACGATTGCCCACTGCACTCTATTAGTGGTAACCGGCAATCAGACCCTGAGACTTGGAATGGAAACCATATAAGGTACCAATAGGTCAGGTGTGGTAACGATCGGAACGACAGTGGAATGCAGCCTACCACCAAAGTAACCGGTGACGGCGGGGATTCGAGCCTCGGACCTCTGAGGTGATGATCAAACGCCCTAAACCACTCGACCACCATTTACAAGTTTTAGCATCCCCGTGTAACTGCATAATTTGATCCGCAGATGTAAGATTTGATCCACCACAATCACACTTATTAATCTGTGACCTATGGAACCATTTGTACAGTTCAGACAACCGTTAACCGTGCACTAGGTGTCGTGGCTTTGGTTGATATCCCTTAGCGGCGACCTCAAAAGGAAGTAATGGAGGAGAAAAAAGTATGAAAGCAGTAAGAGGAGAACTACATTAACGGTATTAAGTCGATGAAGAAAGTCTGTGAATGCAAGAGCGTCACTGATCGCGGCATCTAGCCATATCCCCCAATGTACCTAACCATTGTGTGGGAGGATCTCTTGGACCCCACCCAGGAAGTCTAACACGCCCTATATAGCCAAGTCCACCAGTTAGACTTTTTACACGTTTCTTCCACGTCATGGACTGGCCATCCTTACCCATTTCCCAACCAAAACTGGCCTCAGAAAACATAGCACGCTGAGGGATCCTGTCAGGGGATATGCGTAAAACATGTCCCAACCATCTTAGTCTGGTGAGCTTAAGTGTTTCATCAAATGATTTGATCCTTGAACTTGATTTTCCGCCGAACATCAGCATTGCTCACACGGTGTTTCCACCAGATTTGAGCAATACTACGAAGACATCGGTGTTCAAATATCGACAATCTTCGTGTCCTCCACCTGCAGTGGTCATGTCTCCTAACCATACAGAAGCACAGGTCTGACTGCTGCAGCGTGCACTCGACCTTTGATAGGTAAACGGATGTCATGTCGACGCCACAGATGACTCAGGCTGGCGAATGCCAAACGAGCCTTCTGTATACGCAGAGACACTTCATCCGATATCCTACGTCCGGGTGAAATGCAGCTCCCCAGATAACAGAACTTGCCCACCACCTTCAAAGTCTCCTCAGACACTGAAAGGTTTGACGTTCGACCAACTCAGTCCTGCAAGAGCATCTTGCACTTTGAAGGTGCAAAACGCATGCCAAACATTGCTACGCAGTTATTCAAACTGTCTAGAAAAGCTTGCAACTTACCTGGACCTTTATTTAGAAGAACTATGTCATCCGCATATTCAAGGTCTGATACCTTTCCACCCGGGAATTCAATGCCGCTATCCTCACCTGACAAAAGTATATATATATATATATATATATATATATATATATATATATATATATATATATATATATATATAGAAAAACTGGTTTTGATCCGTTTTCGGTACAAGCATAAGGTCAGATGACGACACAGTACTTGGACACTTTTACGTTACTTTATGCAACTTATTCCTGTGTGAGGTTAAGTAATCCCCTTGGATTTCTGTTTGTAGCTGTCCATGTATGCGATCAGTGGCAAGGTCAGCGAGCAGTAAGATGCAGTTTTTGTTCTGGATATGCAGGCCAAAGACCAACTGAACATTTAGATGTGCTTTGCCCGCTCAGACTATGTTGACCTGTCTTTAGCTGACCTCCAGTGTGGCACTTGCAGCCTGGACCTTGTGACGTCAGGATTTTCGTTCTTTTTCGGGTCACCAGGGGACATGGCTAAACCATTGGAGATGGTGGCGTCGAAAAAACTAGGACGGTACTCGTATATACGAGTAGCGTTGTCGGAACGCTTGCCCAGCGTCCATACCCAGGACGTGTAGAAAAATCATCTTTATTCTTGCAATACCACCGTCTTCAACGTTTTGAACACGCCATTTAGCGACTGGGAGCGACACTCACACGAATATTCATAACGAATGCATTGCTCAGGCTGAAAGTATCACTTCTTTGGTGAGTTTTGGGAATGGATTGGCGGTTAGAACAGACGCAGGGTTTGTCTTCAGTCTTCTCGTAGTGTCCGTACCTGGAGAAAAAATTAGGGATTTGTGCGCGTTTACCTTGCCACCTGAGCAGCCATCATCGAAAACATCGAAAAATCAGGTCTATTTTTTCGCATGTGTAGCGACATTCAACTCTGATTATTTGTTCAACACACATTGTTGTTTGGCTGAACTCTTGCTGCAAATCGCGGTGGCCACTTGACCGTTGCCTGTGTAGGCTTCACACACGCTTTTTCAATACATGCTAAGCGCTCTCTCCCCACCGATAATGTTCTCCTTCTTATGGATTGTGGAGAACATTGCCCTGGTGATTGTGGTGGCGTATTGCGGAGTACCATCGTAACGGAAAGGTGGTCCACGCTTAGTGGGAAGACGAGAACGCGCGTAGTAAGGAAACAGCTTGACGGGGTTCACACGACTTTACACATGAGTTGATCAATAAGGATCGAGTGATTTATTGCGTTTGCCTAATATCTATGAGATCAAAGGTTCGAATCCCGCTCCGTGGGTTACTTCAGTGATAGACAATAATCCACAATCGACCGGCTTATTACCACAGTTGATCTATTGAAAGCCTGTGCGCTTCTTCAATCCCGTCAGAGTCGGTTTGCCGTTTATCCCTAATAGCGCAGTAGGCCTCAGAAGCTATTGGGCATACCCTTCCCACCGCATTCATGCACAGGCATGTAATAGTCAGGAGTCTCATAAAGTTCAAAAGCGAGGTAGATTTGGTTTATATGTTCATTCTGAGAGCATTTAAATCCACGGTTTTTTGTAGTTCAAAAAGTTATACCAGTCAGCTGTTTGTTGAGTTTCCACATAGCTTTTTGTTGAAAGATGCACCAAAGAAAACCCTTGATATATCTGTCCATAAATCGCTGAAGCTGGGCTAGGGTTCACGGTGGTCACTACCCAGTGTCAAAGTTGCCTACCTTCTTGTCTATGTAGTTATCTTTGTCGACATGGTCCAAGCCCACCTTATTCATGTGAGAATGCTGGTCACCCTATCCAACAGAACTTTTGCATTGCCTCCAACTGTTGTTCCGTTTGGTGTTTACGGCAGCCATGCGTCAGTTGTTTGACAAAAAATTTAACTAAACGGCCCTCATGCTGCTTCTGTCTCGTACTGCTGATTTGTCTGATTCTACAACATTAGTATTCTATGTTTCCCACACTCTAATCATCATCATCATCATCGCACAGCGTTCAACAGTAGGGTAAGCCCCCACTGACCACTGCCTTTCTCACCGTGTTGCATGTTGAATTAGAAAGTATGAATATACAAGATGCATAGGGAGTGGATCTACACAGGTGGAAACAGGAAAGAACGCCCTAATAGCCAACACACAGAATACACAGTCTAAATGTACAAACAAACATTGATCAGTCATTTTATTTGGCAGAAGGTGACAACACGATCGCCACTGTTCACGGTTCGCTGCCATATCCCTCAGTGTCTCCAGCCAACTTGTAAACAGATCTTTTGGACCCCAAACACGAAAACGTGAGGAACCTACTTTTCCTAAGTTCCCTGTACATTTTCTCATTGCTCGCTGCCACGTCATCTGTTGACCTCCACGTGGTCTCTTCCACTCCTGAGGAGGAACGGATAATAGAACACGGTATGGTAGGCGTGTGTTTGTCATACGTACCACGTGCCCCAACCAACGAAGTCTACTAAGCTGTATACACTGTGACAGAACGTTCCTCGAATTAGTACTCAATACTCGCTTTCTGACCTCGGCATTGCTCACTCGGCTATTCCACCCAATCTTAGCAATACTACGTAAACATCAGTGGTCGAAAACCTCGAGACGACGAATATCTTCTGCACACAGACCCCAAGTTTCGCAACCATACAACAAAACTGAACGCACCGTGGCACAGTATACACGACCTTTCAATTTCAGTGAAATATCAGGTCTGCGCCACAAGTGCTTCAGTCCAGCGTACACCACTCGAGTCTTAAATATACGCGTGCTCACCTCTACTACTGTGCTCCCATCCGTCGTCACGCTGCTGCCGAGGTAGGTGAATTGGTCGACAACTGCCAGCACCAACCCATCGAGCATCAAGCTCGGAATCGTTGACGTCCAGTCTTGTAACATCACCTTGCACTTTGAAGGTGCAAAGCGCATACCGAGTGGAGCTACAGCTCTTGCGAGGTTATTTAGTGCACGCTGAGCATGTTCCGTGGATTCGAACAAGCAGACAACGTCGTCCGCGTAATCTAGGCCACATAGCTTTTCACTGTTTCCTAGTTCGATGCCTACATCCTGAAGATTTTGCTGCGCACTGTCCATTATTTCGTCCATGACGAAGTTGAACAGGAATGGAGACAAAGGACATCCCTGTCGAACACCACTGGTCGTTTCCAACCGACCGGATACTTCACCGTAAACCCTAACGCGGCCAGAATTATGTGAATACAATGATCTCAGTAGGTTCACGAACTTCTGGGGCATACCTTTTCGATGAAGAGCACTGAAAGGCACCGTTCGATCAACTGAATCGAAGGTGCCTTTCAAGTCTAAGAAAACCATTACTGTCGGTCGACGATGCGTGTGACGCGTTCCAAGTAGTCAGCGAAGAGTAGAAATCTGGCCGATGCATCCTCGACCTGGGCAGAATCCAGCCTGCTGTTCGCGGGTGTTCCTCTCGTGAGCGGGTGTAAGGCAGTGCAGCAAAATCGAAACTAGTACTTTGGTGACTATCAGAATTAAGCTAATCCCACGATGGTTACTACAGTCATTGCGTATTCCCTTCTTAAAGATGGGAACAATCAATGACTCGCTCCATATTAACGGAATACGTTCCTCGTCCCAAATGTCACGGAGCGAGGTGGTAACTGATTTTATCAACGCCTCATCACCCAGTTTGAAATAAATTGGAGGAAGTTCGTCGGGACCTGCCGCTTTCCCCCGCCTTAGTAATCGAATACATGACTCTACTTCTACTTCCGACGAGGGCTCAAGTGATACCACCGAAGGAGTCGCAGTTGTTGACAGGGGAGTAAGTGCACTAGCATGTTGCTTCCTTCTGACTGATTGGTTTCCCTAGCTGCTCATCGATTTCCAAGGTCAATCGGCTCCGTCCCAGCAAAATCTATATACGCATTTGAGTTCAGTGCTCCTCGAGCCACACGATTTGGGTGCCCAATGAAACAATTGAGCTCCGTCAGTCGGCACATTAACCTGTGTTCTTATTCAACCTAGTGAGTGGTCTAGCTTCGACTTCTGCGCTTCTGCTGCTGGTCATATTTTGCTATCCAACGAAAGTCGTTGTGTTTGGTTGACTGTCCTTTTGGACCCCACGTTTCACGCGCAAACCTCAGGTCATCCGACCAACCTGCACTCGGAAGCATCAGACTCGAGTTTCGCTCCTGTTAGAGCTCATCAGTGGTGCATATCCTCCGACGAGACTGCACCTTGACGTGGTGTGATGGCTTGCGCGCCTTTATGACCCAAAGAGCTATACAGGGTGGCTTCCTTAAGCCGGAGATGCAATCATACCTGACAGGTCAATGGGTAGAGGTCAGACGAAGTCCAGTCTCCTGGTACTCCAGGTTGGGGGTTGATTTGAGCTGGCAACTCAGTCGGAAAAAACAGTGGAAGAATAATTGATCCAAGCAAATGGGCTTCCACTAAGCCATCCCGCTGCCTTGCGGATAGGTTCTTGTCAGAACTAAAGGCTTTGGATGAGAACCCTAATCGTTCTCCTGCTTTGTGGCTGGACACCCTAGCAGTACCCGTCCAACATCTCCCATGAACTGCACGACTACAAAGAATTCCATACTGCAACGGTCGTCGCGCAGGCTAATCAGGACCGCGCTGCCCATTGCATCGAGCGGGGTGGGTAGTGATAAGTGGGCTACTGCTCACAGTTCCCTCTCTTTTATTCAACCTTTGTCTTCTGTCCCTAACCATCCCTCTTTGCCCCATCCATCCACCCATAATGCTCCCATTGGTAGCACGGTCGATACTCGCAACGATTCACTGTCAAATAGTGTCGGGAATAATCCTCTGACTGGTAACTCACATTTTCTCAAGCCCCGTCAGCCTCTGAATCTCGGCTCCTTCAACGTGCGTACACTCATGCAGACCGGTCAGCAGGCGTGCCTAGCCTTCACAATAGATTCTCTGAAGATTGATGTTTGCTGCTTAAGCGAAACGCGTATCCAGGATTCGAGCAATGTAATTCAGCTAACTGCTCCAGGTATCTCATCGAGGTATATTCTGCGCACCTCAGGAGACGAAGCAGCTAGAGCTGTGGGTCAACGTGGTGTAGGAATTGTCTTGACTGACAAGGCTGAGGCTGCCCTATTAGACTGGATCCCTGTTAACAGTCGTTTATGTGCTGTGAGACTCCAAGGGTCAGTTGGCGTTCGAAAAGATAGCTGTGTTAAACGCAATTTGTTCGTGATCTCGGCGTACGCCCCAACGGACTGCAGCTCAGACTTGCAGAAAGATGAGTTCTATGATGCCCTCGCCACTCTCGTTCGCAGCAGTAAAGGTTCCGACATTGTAGTGTTAGCTGGTGACTTCAATGCACAAGTTGGCAAACTCAGTGCGTCAGAAGCCTGTTTAGGTGGGCGTTGTGCTTTACCCGCTGAGCGCACAGATAACGGGGATAGGCTTCTCCAATTTTGTGCAGACAATCGATTGTTCTTGTCTAGCACAAATTTCCGACACAGCTCGCGTCGCACAGCGACATGGCGCTCTAACTCTACAGGTACTTTTAGTCAAATTGACCATATCGCCGTAAGCTACCGGTGGCGCAGTTCTGTTCAGAACTGTGGATCTTACTGGTCTACGTACGTAGAGTCGGACCATGCCTTAGTTTTAATGCGATTATTTCTCCAGCTCCATGGCCATCGTCGCAAACCGCAAACCCGATTAGCCGTGCAACGTTTGTGTGATCCAGAAATACGCACCCGTTATGAGCAGAAGTTAGCACATGAGCTAGGATCCACGGAGAACAGTAATGTAGATGAGCATTGGTCTCATATCAAACAGGCGATGCAAGTTGCAGCAGGTTTTGCCTGTGGTCCTGGATCCGTTGTCCATCAAAGACACTGGATCTCGCAAGAGTCGCTGAGTATAATGGAGCAAAAGCGTCAGCTTTCGAACCGTAAGAAGATGAATAAGATGCGGAGAAAGCTGCAAAGACAAGTTACGCGAAGCCTTAAGAAGGATCGCGAAAATTGGTGGGTCAATGTAGCCGAAGAAATGGAAGTGGCAGCTGCTTCAGGTAACAGTCAAAGACTGTTCAAACTTATTCGTGACATCAGTGGACGGCGAACTCAGGTCAGTGAAGCGATTTGCAGTAGGAATGGAGAACCCATCCATAACAAACAGCAAAGGCTTGACCGATGGGCCGAGTACTTCAAGGAACAGTTTAGCTGGCCGCACGCTAGTGTAGTTACTCCCGTGTCAACAACTGTGACTCCTTGGGTGGTATCACTTGAGCCCCCATCAGAAGTAGAAGTAGAGTCATGTATTCGATTACTAAGGCGGGGGAAAGCGGCAGGTCCCGACGAACTTCCCCCAGTTCTTTTCAAACTGGGTGGTGAGGCGTTGATAAAATCACTAACCGCCTTGCTCCGTGACATTTGGAAGGAGGAGCGTATTCCGTTAATATGGAGCGAGTCATTGATTGTTCCCATCTTCAAGAAGGGAATACGCAATGACTGCAGTAATCATCGTGGGATTAGCTTAATCCCGATAGTCACCAAAGTATTAGCTTCGATTTTGCTGCACCGTCTTACACCGGCTCGCGAGAGGAATGTCCGCGAACAGCAGGCTGGATTCCGCCCAGGTCGAGGATGCATCGACCAGATTTTTACTCTTCGCCGACTTCTTGAAACGCGTCACACGCATCGCCGACCAACAATAATGCTTTTCTTAGACCTGAAAGGCGCCTTCGATTCAGTTGATCGAACAGCGCTTTTCAGTGTTCTTCATCAAAAAGGTATGCCCCAGAAGTTCGTGAACCTACTGAGATCACTGTATTCTCAAACTTCTGGCCGCGTAAGGGTTTACGGCGAACTATCCGGTCGGTTGGAAACGACCAGTGGTGTTCGGCAGGGATGCCCTTTGTCTCCATTCCTTTTTAACTTCGTCATGGACGAAATAATGGAGAGCGGGCTGCAAAATCTTCAGGATGAAGGGGTCGAACTAGGAGATAGTGAAAAGCTATGTGACTTAGATTACGCAGACGACGTTGTCTGCTTGTTCGAATCCACGGAACATGCTCAGCGTGCACTAGATAATCTCGCAAGAGCTGTAGCTCCATTCGGCATGCGCTTTGCACCTTCAAAGTGCAAGGTGATGTTACAAGACTGGACGTCAACAATTCCGAGCTTGATGCTCGATGGGGAGGTGCTGTCAGTTGTCAACCACTTCACCTACCTCGGTAGCTGCGTGACGACGGATGGGAGCACAGTAGTAGAGGTGAGTACGCGGATATCCAAAGCTCGAGCGGCGTACGCTGGACTGAAGCACTTGTGGCGCCGATCCGATATTTCACTGAAATTGAAAGGTCGTGTATACTGTGCCAGTGCGTTCAGTTTTGTTGTACGGTTGCGAAACTTGGAGTCTGCGTGCTGAAGATATTCGTCGTCTTGAGGTTTTCGACCATCGATGTTTACGTAGTATCGCTAGGATTGGGTGGAATAGCCGAGTAAGCAACGATGAGGTAAGAAAGCGAGTATTGGGTACTAATTCAGAGAACGTTTTGTCACAGCGTATCCAACTTAGTAGACTTCGTTGGTTGGGACACGTGTTACGTATGGCAAACACACGTCTACCGTACCGTGTCCTATTCTCCGCCCCTCCTAGGGAGTGGAAGAGACCACGTGGAGGTCAACAGATGACGTGGCAACGAGGAATGAGAAAATGTACGGCAGACTTAGGAAAAGTAGGTGCTTCACGTCTTCGTGGTTGGGGTCCAAAAGATCCGTCTACCAGTTGGCTGGAGACACTGAAGGATATGGCTGCGAACCGCGAACAGTGGCGATCGTGTTGTCACTTTCTATCGAATCAGAATGTTTGATCGGTGTACGTTTGTACAGTTAGACTGTGTATTCCATGTGTTGGCTACTGGGGCATTCTTTTCTTTTCCCACCCATGTAGGTCCACTCCCTCTCCATCTTGTATATTCATACTTTTTAATTCAACGTGCAACATGGTGAGAAAGGCAGTGGTCAGTGGGGCTTGCCCTACTGTTTAACGCTGTACGATGATGATGATGATGATGCACTAGCGCGCGGCCAGCTAAACCGTTGCTTGAAGTATTCGGCCCATCGGCCAAGCCTTTGCTCTTCTGACGCACTGCGTTTGCCAACTTGTGCATTAAATTCACCAGCTAACACTACAATGTTAGAACCTTTACTGCTGCGAACAAGAGTGGCGAGTTCATCATAGAACTCATCTTTCTGCGCGTCTGGACTGCAGTCCGTTGAGGCGTACGCCGAGATCACAAACAAATTGTGCTAAGCACAGCTATCTTTTCGAACGCCGACTGACCCTTGGAGTCTCACAGCACAAAAACGACTGTTAACAGGGATCCAGTCTAAGAGGGCAGCCTCGGCTTTATCACTCAAGACTATTCCTACACCACGTTGACCCACAGCTCTAACCTCTTCGTCTCCTGAGATGCGGATGAAATACCTCGATGGGATACCAGGAGCAGTTAGTTGAATCACACTGCTAGGATCCTGGATACGCGTGTCACTCACGCAGCAGACATCAATCTTCAGAGGGGTCATTGTGAGGGCTAGGCACGCCTGCTGACCGGTCTGCATGAGTGTACGCGCGTTGAAGGAGCCGAGATTCAGAGGCTGACGAGGCTTGAGGAAATGTGATTTACCAGACAGAGGATTATTCCCGACACTATTTGACAGTGAACCGTTGTGAGTATCGGCCGTGCTGTCAGTGGGAGCATTATGGGTAGATAGAGGGGGCAAAGAGAGGTGGTTGGGGACAGAAGAAAAAGGTTGAGTAAAAGAGAGGGAACTGTGAGCAGTAGCCCACTTATCACTACCCACCCCGCTCGATGCAATGGGCAGCACGGTCCTCATTATCCGGCGTGACGACCGATACAGTATGGAATTCTTTCTACTCGTGCATTTCATGGGAGATGTTGGACGGGTACTGCTAGGGTGTCCAGCCACAAAGCAGGAGAACGATTAGGGTTCTCATCCAAAGCCTTTAGTTCTAACAAGAACCTATCCGCAAGGCAGCGGGATGGCTCAGTGGAAGTCTATTTTGCTTGGATCAATTATTCTCCCACACCCTAAGCACGTAGACGAAAAAAAATGGAAAGAAGGATGATGCATGTTGTGCACGGAAACTGCATGTGTGTAGTGTTACTGGGAATACTTGCAACTCCTTTGACGGGCAAAAATATTTTTAGGACAGGGCCGATAACACATGAAACTGTGGAAATGAATCATCTTCATCATCATCATCGTAAAGCGTTGAACAGCAGGACAGGCTTAACCGACCAGTCTTTCACACCATGTTGCACATTGAAACAGAAAGTATGAATACACAATATGGACAAGGAGTGGACGTACTCAGGTGGAAACAGGAAAGAACGCCCTAGCAGCCAACACACAGAAAATACAGACTGACTGTACAAACGCACATCGATCAGTCATTCTGATTCGACAGAAACTGCCATCAAGACGAAACTGCACTTTGACGTGGTGTGATGGCTTGCGCGCCTCCATGGCCCAAAGAACTATACAGGATGGCTTCTTTAAGCCGGAGATGTAATCATGCTTGACAGGTCAATGGGTAGAGGCCAGAGAAAGTCCAGTCTCCTGGTCCTCCAGGTTAGGGGTCGATTTGAACTGGCAACTCAGTCGGCAAAATCAGTGGAAGAATAATTGATCCAAGCAAATAGGCTTCCACTGAGCCATCCCGCTGCCTTGCGGATAGGTTCTTGTTAGAACTAAAGGCTTTGGATGAGGACCCTAATCGTTCTCCTGCTTTGTGGTTGGATACCCTAGCAGTACCCGTCCAACATCTCCCATGAACTGCAGGAATACAAATAATTCCATACTGCATCGGTCGTCGCGCAGGCTAATCAGGACCGCACTGCCCATTGCATCGAGCGGGGTGGGTAGTGATAAGTGGGCTACTGCTCACAGTTCCCTCTCTTTTACTCAACCTTTTTCTTCTGTCCCCAACCACCTCTCTTTGCCCCCTCTATCTACCCATAATGCTCCCACTGACAGCACGGCCGATACTCACAACGGTTCACTGTCAAATAGTGTCGGGAATAATCCTCTGTCTGGTAAATCACATTTCCTCAAGCCTCGTCAGCCTCTGAATCTCGGCTCCTTCAACGCGCGTACACTCATGCAGACCGGTCAGCAGGCGTGCCTAGCCCTCACAATGACCCCTCTGAAGATTGATGTCTGCTGCGTGAGTGACACGCGTATCCAGGATCCTAGCAGTGTGATTCAACTAACTGCTCCTGGTATCCCATCGAGGTATTTCATCCGCATCTCAGGAGACGAAGAGGCTAGAGCTGTGGGTCAACGTGGTGTAGGAATAGTCTTGAGTGATAAAGCCGAGGCTGCCCTCTTAGACTGGATCCCTGTTAACAGTCGTTTTTGTGCTGTGAGACTCCAAGGGTCAGTCGGCGTTCGAAAAGATAGCTGTGCTTAGCACAATTTGTTTGTGATCTCGGCGTACGCCTCAACGGACTGCAGTCCAGACGCGCAGAAAGATGAGTTCTATGATGAACTCGCCACTCTTGTTCGCAGCAGTAAAGGTTCTAACATTGTAGTGTTAGCTGGTGAATTCAATGCACAAGTTGGCAAACTCAGTGCGTCAGAAGCCTGTTTAGGTGGGCGTTGTGTTTTACCTGCTGAGCGTACAGATAACGGGGATAAGCTTCCTCAGTTTTGTGCAGACAATCGATTGTTCTTGTCTAGCACGAATTTCCAACACAGCTCGCGTCGCACAGCGACATGGCGCTCTAACTCTACAGGTACTTTGAGTCAAATTGATCATATCGCCGTAAGCTACCGGTGGCGCAGTTCTTTTCAGAACTGTAGATCTTACTGGTCCACGTACGTAGAGTCGGACCATGCATTAGTTTTATTGCGATTATCTCCCCAGCTCCATGGTCATCGTCGCAAGCCGTAAACCCGGTTAGCCGTGCAACGTATGTGTGATCCCAATGTACGCACCCGTTATGAGCAGAAGTTAGCACATGAGCTAGGATCTACGACGAACAGTAATGTAGATTAGCATTGGGCTCATATCAAACAGGCGATGCACGTTGCAGCAGGTTTCACCTGTAGTCCTAGATTCGATGTCCATCAAAGACAGTGGATCTCGCAAGAGTCGCTGAGTATAATGGAGCAAAAACGTCAGCTCTCAAACTATAAGGAGATGTACATATATCGCGCAATTCCTTGCGAGTAGTGTTTGGGGTTGATGATACGAAGACATGTTTAGAAGCAAGTTACTAAAAGCCTTAAGAAGGATTGCGAAAATTGGTGGGTCAAGATTGCGGAAGGAATAGAAATAGCAGCTGCTTCAGGTGACAGTCAAAGACTGTTCAAACTTATTCGTGACACCGGTGGACGGCGCACCCATGTCAGTGAAACGATTTGCGATAGAAATGGAGAACCCATTCATGGCAAAGAGCAAAGGCTGGACCGTTGGGCCGAATACTTCAAGGAGCAGTTTAGCTGGTCGCGCGTTAATGTAGTTACTCCTGTGTCAACAATTGAGACTTGTTGAGTGGTATCACTTGATCCCTCACCAAAAGTGGAAGTGGAGTCAGGTATCCGACTACTAAAGCGAAGGAAAGCTGCCGGTCCCGATGAACTTCCCCCAGTTCTTTTCAAACTGGGCGGAAATGTTCTGATAAAATCACTTACCACCTTGCTCCGTGAGGTTTGGAAGGAGGAACGTATCCCACTATTATGGAGCGAGTCATTGGTTGTTCCCATCTTTAAGAAGGGAATACACAATGACTGTAGTAACCATCGTGGGATTAGCTTAATTCTGATAGTCACCAAAGTACTAGTTTCGATTTTGCTGCAATGTCTTACACCCGCGAACAGCAGGCTGGATTCTGCCCAGGTCGAGGATGCATCAGCCAGATTTCTACTCTTCGCCGACTACTTGAAACGCGTCACACGCATCGTCGACCGACAGTAATGGTTTTCTTAGACTTGAAAGGCACCTTCGATTCAGTTGATCGAACGGTGCCTTTCAGTGCTCTTCATCGAAAAGGTATGCCCCAGAAGTTCGTGAACCTACTGAGATCATTGTATTCACATAATTCTGGCCGCGTTAGGGTTTACGGTGAAGTATCCGGTCGGTTGGAAACGACCAGTGGTGTTCGACAGGGATGTCCTTTGTCTCCATTCCTGTTCAACTTCGTCATGGACGAAATAATGGACAGTGCGCAGCAAAATCTTCAGGATGTAGGCATCGAACTAGGAAACAGTGAAAAGCTATGTGGCCTAGATTACGCGGACGACGTTGTCTGCTTGTTCGAATCCACGGAACATGCTCAGCGTGCACTAAATAACCTCGCAAGAGCTGTAGCTCCACTCGGTATGCGCTTTGCACCTTCAAAGTGCAAGGTGATGTTACAAGACTGGACGTCAACGACTCCGAGCTTGATGCTCGATGGGTTGGTGCTGGCAGTTGTCGACCAATTCACCTACCTCGGCAGCAGCGTGACGACGGATGGGAGCACAGTAGTAGAGGTGAGCACGCGTATATTTAAGACTCGAGTGGTGTACGCTGGACTGAAGCACTTGTGGCGCAGACCTGATATTTCACTGAAATTGAAAGGTCGTGTATACTGTGCCACGGTGCGGTCAGTTTTGTTGTATGGTTGCGAAACTTGGGGTCTGTGTGCTGAAGATATTCGTCGTCTCGAGGTTTTCGACCACTGATGTTTACGTAGTATTGCTAAGATTGGGTGGAATAGCCGAGTGAGCAATGCCGAGGTCAGAAAGCCAGTATTGAGTACTAATTCGAGGAACGTTCTGTCACAGTGTATACAGCTTAGTAGACTTCGTTGGTTGGGGCACGTGGTACGTATGACAAACACACGCCTACCATACCGTGTTCTATTATCCGTTCCTCCTCAGGAGTGGAAGAGACCACGTGGAGGTCAACAGATGACGTGGCAGCGAGCAAATGAGAAAATGTACAGGGAACTTAGGAAAAGTAGGTTCCTCACGTTTTCGTGTTTGGGGTCCAAAAGATCTGTTTACAAGTTGGCTGGAGACACTGAGGGATATGGCAGCGAACCGTGAACAGTGGCGATCGTGTTGTCACCTTCTGCCAAATAAAATGACTGATCAATGTTTGTTTGTACATTTAGACTGTGTATTCTGTGTGTTGGCTATTAGGGCGTTCTTTCCTGTTTCCACCCGTGCAGATCCACTCCCTATGCATCTTGTATATTCATACTTTCTAATTCAACATGCAACACGGTGAGAAAGGCAGTGGTCAGTGGGGGCTTACCCAAATGTTCAACGCTGTGCGATGATGATGATGATGATGACAACACGGTTCGCAGCCATTTCCTTCAGTGTCGCGAGCCAACTGGTAGACAGATCTTTTGGACCCCAAACACGAAGACATGAAGCACCTACTTTTGGTAAGTTCGCTGCACACTTTCTCATTGCTCGCTGCCACGTCATCTGTTGACCTCCACGTGGTTTCTTCCACTCCTGAGGAGGAACGGAGAATAGGACACGGTATGGTAGGCGTGTGTTTGTCATACGTACCACGTGCCCCAACCAACGAAGCCTACTAAGCTGGATACGCTGTGATAGAGAACTCCCTGAAGTGGTACCCAATACTCGGTTCTGACCTCATTATTGCTTACTGTCTTTCCATTTATTCTCAGCGATACTACGCAAGCATCAGTGGTCAAAAACCTCGAGACGACGAATATCTTTTGCACGCAAACTCCAAGTCCAAGGAAGCACAACTTTTTTTTTAGCGTGGTTTCAATTTCTGCGGACGTGGGTGACGTAGAGAATAAACAGATGATTAGCGTATCGGAGCGGAAGTCAGCCGGAGGTATGTGATTTCAGATGTGACCGTTTAATGCTCAGTAACAGTATCGTCGGAAATCGGTTTTGTACTGCTACACTGGAGCAATGCAAGACAGAGACGGAAACCGTAGTCTGTTTAAAACTTAAGCTGATCTTGGCAAGAAACGCAAAGTTAACTTTAATCTTATTTTTACTTACGTTGGAATAAAATTAACTAGAGCCGAGAAAAAATCAGTATGTGGAAAAACAGTTTACCGGAAAACGACTGCAAAAATGCAGTGTTGTGATAGCTCACCTTTAAAATTGGTTTTACGCTATGCCATGTAGTGCCATTCCTCATATCCACAATAACTGTAAAACCGAGCTTTTTTACGCGTTCTTCGGGCAGAAAAGTAAGGTATAAGACAAGCATGCACAAATCGTCAAACAATATTTCGTCAGCACGTGAATTAGAAGGAAAACATAAGATTGGGCCACCCTGACGGGAACGTCCTCCAGGCAACAGCGCGATTTTTTCCCGCAGAAGCTTCAGTAGATCGATTGCACGCAGACTGGTCACTGATTTCTGGCCTGAGTGAGAGCTGCCCCCAGCACCACTACCCGGACCGGTCCGACAGATTCCGCTGGATGAGGTTAGCGTGCTTGCACTACTGCTGCAGGCGCTAGAAATTGTCTGTACTGGGCTCACAGACGATCGATATCGCTGCACGTGATGATGGAAATGTTCCGGCCCACTAACTGCCTGTGGCCCTGATGCACAAAACGGTTTACTGGCGTCAGCGATGGCAGTCGCAGATACGGTATGATGTGTTGCAGTCGGTCCGTATCCGGGTTTGTAAGCACTGTGGGGGGCATGCGAAGGGCCACCTTGCTGTGGGTGTCCTCGTTGACCTTGGTGCTGATGTGCATGGTGATGTGTATGGCAACGAACATTCTTCGACCGATTAGGACAATAGAATTCCAGAACCTCGGGGTCTAAACTATTATTACTGTAATCCATGACACCTATGGACTAAATTTAGTCTAATCTGGAAAAAGAGTGTTTTGGGGACCAAATCTGAGACCGGGATTCGGGCGAACACCCCGGAGAAATTACCATCATCGTGTTAATGGCGAGTAACGCATCACAACAAACAGCCCGCTGAATCCAGCTCAGTTCAGTTCAGTTCAGTTCAGTTCAGTTCAGTTCAGTTTGCACAGGACTTGGTGTGGCTAGAGCCATTCGTGTGTCCAGATAGTTGTGTTGTCGGCGCGTTTCCGTAGCTCCCAACACTGCGTGATTTTCTTTTTCTGAAAGGCAGAAATTTTGTGCAGTATCAGCCCTGACAGAGTAAGGTGGAAACAATAAGTAAATTGCATCTGACCCTAAAAGCTGCTTAACATAACTCGGGGTATACTGCCACCCAACATGAGTCTACTGCTTTCTTAAAGGCCTTCACTGTTGTGGTATTCATGACCTCTTCCGGGAGCTTATTCCAATAGGGTACCACTCTATTTGAGAAGTACTTCGCCCTAATTTGGAGCCTCGAATGTTTCCTTTGTAATCTAAGGCTATGCCCCCTTGTGCCTCTTTCGGGGATCAGCGAAAAAAGGTCTTCTCGACTTATTCCTGACAGTCCTTTCATTACCTTGAAGGTTTCTATCAAATCCCCGCGAATGCACCGTCTTTCCATCGAGAATAGGTCTAGGGCACGGAGACGCTCTGTGTTGTTAAAACCCCTTTGCCCAGCAACCATTCTAGTGGCTAGCCCTTGCACTTTCTCCAGACAGTCGATATCTTTCTGATAGTACGGTGCCCAGGCCTGCACGCAGTACTCCATATGCGGCCTAACTATGGCCTGATATATCGGAACGAATATCTCCGGATCTCTACACGACATAATGGATCTGACTCGAAAGAGTTCCCTCCTGGCCGTATTGGCTGCTGAGGTGCACTGCTTTGACGGCTTAAAGCTGTTGTCCATTATAACGCCCAAGTCTTTGACCTGCGAGACCACTTGCAACGAACCCACACTATTCTCACTAGCCCCTGTATTTGTGGTCAAGCATTGACACTTGGTGAGGTTTAGTGGAAGGTCCCATTTCCGTGCCCAGTTTTGTACTGCTAACACGTCAAGTTCTATATCTACTCCCGCTATCTTGACGTCATCGGCAAACATAAAGGTGGGGTTTGTAAGCCCACGTGCTAGGTCGTTGATGAAGATGAGGAAGAGCAGAGGGCCGAGCACCGAGCCCTGTGGCACCCCACTTGTTACACCTTCCGGTTTTGAAACATGGTTCCCCACCTTAACACTAAAGGTTCGCCCTGCTAAGAAACTACTTATCCATTGTCTTGCCTTTCCAACAATTCCCATGGACTGCAGTTTGACGTCCAGAAATCTGTGGTTCACGGAATCAAATGCCTTGCTGAAGTCCAAGTAACAAACCGCAATCGATTGCCCTTCGTCCAGACGCTTGGTTACCTCATCGAAGAAACAGTAGGGGATTCGTCAGACAGGATCGCCCTGCCACAAACCCATGCTGAGCATTTGATATGAGGTTGTGTTGAACCAAATGCCTAGAGATCTGCTTCCTGACTATTCGCTCCAGGCACTTACACAGTACTGAAGTGAAGCTAACCGGCCGGTAATTTTCCGCCTTTTGCCGGGATCCACTCTTGTAAATGCCTACCACTGTTGCTCTCCTCCAGTCTCCCGGCACACTTCCCTCTCTAAGTGACGTTTCATACAGCTTCGTCACCGGAGCCTTCAGGACCTTGGCCAGAGGCTGAACGATTGCTGGATGAATCCCGTCGGGACCTGCTGCTTTGTTTCTATTCAAAGTTTGCAACTCCGCGTACACTTCTTCTTCTACAGTAAGTTCGGGCATTGGAGGCGCCTGTGGGCCCTCCATTCTTTCCTCCAAACTATTTTCTGGTCGATATATGCTCTTGAAGAATTCCAAGAGCGTGTCAGCCTTGTCTTCGTCGCTTAGAGCTAGTCGTCCCTGTGCTCCTTCCAAAGTTGCTACGCTCTCTCTCATACGTTTGTGGGATTGCATGTAGGCGTAGAATCGCTTTGGGTTTGTGCGTACCGACGCCGCTAACCGACGCTCGAAAGCATATTTCTCCACTCTTTGGATCTCTTGAGCCCTGTTCCTAGCCGTCTTCCAGCTATTCCATGCCCCCTGATTTCTGTACAGCTTGTACGCAGTTGATGTGCGATGAGGTTTTCGTTTCCCTCTCATTTTTAGCGATGATTCGACGACATACACTCGGCAGTGGTGGGTGCATAACTGGTGTGCATACCATCGAAGGAATTCTGGACGCTCGATTGGCCGTGGCCATTACCTGTCCTGTGCAGACTGAACTGAACTGAACTGAATCCCTGCTAAAAATGAGAGGGAAACGGAGAACCTCATCGCACATCAATTGCGAGAGACATTATGCATCGTGAGCGTTCACTGAGACAGTATGCAATGAGGGAAAAAGTCTGCTAAAACATACTCCAGAAGGACCACAGTGTTACCCTTCATCCATCTAGCTGGTATACTCAAGGCTCACTACGAGGAAAGATCTCGTACCACTTGCGATCTAGGGCGCCTTTGAAGGATTGGACGGTGTGCACATCTACCACTCCACCAGGTAGACCGTTCCAACTGTTCACAACCCTGTTGCTGGAGGAGTGCGATCTTGCCGTCAACCTTACTGTGGCTTTTATCAGCTTCTTTTCATGTCCCCTTGTTCTGGAATCTAAGGCCACGTGAAATAGAGTATCTGGTCTAAGGCCAGAAAAGCCCTTCACTACCTTGAACGTTTCCATGAAATCCCCTCGACTTCTCCTCCTTTCGGGCGAGAAAAGATTCGGGTCACAGAGTCTCTGCTCGTAAGTCTTACCCCTTTGTCCTTCAACCACTCGCGTGGCTAGACGTTGGACTTTCTCTTTGTAGAGGGGTGTCCAAGCCTGCACGCTACCTTCTAAGTGAGGTCGTACTATGGCCATGTAGATAGGAACGAATACCTCCAGCTACCGGCGAGACAAAGCTGATTGCAGCATAAAGAGCTCCCCACGGGCCTTATGCGCAGCAGCGTTGCACTGCTCCAACCATTTGAAGTCGCTGTTCATGATGACCCCAAGGTCTTTAACCCTACTGACTGCCTCTACGGTGAACAGCCCGTGATCATGAGCGACTGCTAGGCTCTCTGTTGCCCTTGAAAACAAACGGCTTTTTTGAGCGTTCAGAGGTAAGTCCCATTTGTATGCCCAGTTCGGAACGGTACCTATTTCCCTGTCCAAGTCCGCCCTACCCTTAGATCCAAGAATCTTTACATCGTCCGCAAAAATAAAGTTGGGTGACTGAAGAGTAGATGCCAGGTCATTAATAAATAACAAGAATGGGACCGGGCCCAGGACGGATCCCTGAGGTACACCACTGGTGACGTTCACCAAACTGGAGCACCTGTCCCCCACTTTGACGTAAAGCGTCCTGTGGGAGAGGAAGTCCTCCAGCCACCTAAATACTGGCCCACCTATGCCGAACGTCTCTTTCTTGCATAACAAGAGACGATGATTAACGGAGTCGAGAGCCTTGCTAAAGTCCAGGTAGCATACCTCAACTTCCCTACCTCCGTCCAGTCGTCGAGTTACTTCATCTAAGAAGCACAGGAGATTGGACAGACAAGACCTCTTTTTCGGGAATCCATGCTGGGCCGGGCTTAACATGGAGTGCTCCAGTGAGTGCTGACAGTTGTGGGCACGGATGGTCTTCCCAAAGACTTTACATAGGATGCTAGTTAGGCTTACCGGCCTGTAGTTCTGCACAGCCGACCTAGGCCCACTCGCGCTTATTGCCACGACTGCCGCGACTTTCCAGTCGTGAGGCAGCTTACTCTGGTCCAACGTGGATCTGTACAGCCTGCATACCGATGGAGCTATGATATTCGCCAACGGCTTGATGGTAGCTGGATGAATGTCATCTGGGCCCGCTCACTTGTGGCTGTTTAGCTCCTGTAGGTACTTACGCACGCTCTCCTCTGAGAGGTCTAGCCCGTTTAACTGAGGAGAAGGGTGCACCAGAGTCAGATCTACTCGTACCCCACTATCCATTCTATGTACACTACCAAAGTATTCCCCCAGAGAGTTTGCCTTGCCCCGGTCATCAGTGACAATACCGTGGTCTCTAGTGGGCAGTGGACCCACGGCATTTCTTGTTGAGCCTTTCGACTGTACATAGCTGTAGAATCCTTTCGGCTGTTGTCTTACAGACTGGGCCAATTTGAGCTCAAATTCCTGCTTGGAAATTCTCAGAAGGCTTACAGTCTCGTTTCTCAGTCCTGTATAGCGGTTCCAGGCTAGCTGACTGCCGGAAGCTTTGTACTAGTTCCAGCTGCGGTTTCTACGTCTGACGTCCTTGGCTATTGCAGCCTTCCACCACATGGGTTTGCCCTCCCCACTCCTTTGTTTTACGGGTGCGAACTCTTCCTGTAAGGCAGTCAGGGATCTATTTATGGCCTGCCAGCGCTCCTCGACAGTGGCCTCCTCTCTTGTGTCCCAGGTCAAACCCATCGCCCCATTACGAAGCCTACCCATGTCCATACTACCGAAGTGTCTGGCCGGCCTTGAAGGTACCTTGGGTTGCCGCATGCATAGGACGATTTTGACACACGCGTGGTCACTCTTGCCCAGCGGTGCACAATAATGCAGTCCAGACACGTCGCTGGGTAAGTCTGTTATTGCTAGATCTAGCAAGGATGGAAGGCATCCAGTTCTATATCTGATATTTTCCCTAATGTGCTGATGCAACGCATTATCATGCAGCCATTTCAAGTAGGTTTGCTCCTCCGATCCCGGCACGCAGACCTCAGCCACCCAGTCGATGTGCGGGAGATTGAAGTCACCCACAATGAGGGTCTTTTGTGCGTCCTTAACTAGTTCAGTCAAAGTCCGCAGTAAACAAACATCCTCTTCGTGGTTTGTGCTTGGTGCCCTGTAGACACGGACAACGTTAACCCTTCTGCCTGGAAGGATGATCGTAACGGCGCATAACTGGATATTGCGAGTGCACATCTTGGTCACATCAGTTGTCTCGAAGTGTTGAAGTACTACACGGGTTCAGGGCTTTGAGCCCGGTTGTCCCGGTTCTCGAGGAAATCTTTGATCTTCTGTCGGATTCACCGAGTTTAAACGAGAGTAAAATGATGCGCGAGGGGGGGGGGGTGGTGGCGGCGAAAACAAAATACACTTAACATTATGCAATGTCTCACTGTGGACAGTGCCTTGAGCGGAGTGAGGGTGCAATATCCATGAACAAATATGCAATAAAAACATCTATTTCGTTTTTTTGACAAGGAATTGTTGGTAGAGGCCCAGCTAGAGGTCTAGCTTTTTCTTGAAGATAGTTTTGTTCTACGAGAGAACAATATCTTCCGGAAGAGCGTTCCACAGAGTAATAACCCTATAGCTAAAAAAGTTAATCCTTAGTGAAGTGCGTGACCTTGGTTTGACAACCTTCCTACTGTGACCACGGAGAGAAGAGGCTGGACAGACGAAGAAGAAGCAATCGCTTTGACCTGATTCCACGACGTGAAGCATCAAATACAGATCACCTCTCACGAGTCATAATTCAAGGGGACAGAGATTAAAGAGTAGGAGGCAGACGGGATAAGGCAGGTGTGACTGACCCCATAGTGTTTTGGTGGAGGCCCTCTGAACTCTTTCTAGGGTCTCGCGGTCTCGGACAAGACCAGAGTGCACTATCTGACTACAGCACTTCAGCAGAGGTCGGATATACGTGCAGAAAATTATGGGGAAATCATCCCTAGATTTGCGCGGGAAGGACCTTCGAATCATATTTAGGACTCGAAAGGCGGACTTGCTCGCAAGTTGGCGATGATGAGAGAAGGACAAGTTACAACCTAACCAGAAACCGAGCATCTTGTGTCGGTCAACCCTTGGCAGTGTGGTTGCTCCGTTAATGGAAAACGTGTGACCAGTCTCTCTGCCGAAAGACATGCTCACGCATTTGTCATCATTACCTGGGAGGTTCCAGTCCTCAGATCAGCGTTTCCTTTCATAAACTGCAATTTGCAGGTATTCAATTCTTGAACTCCAGAGGGTTACATCCTCTATGTACATGGCAATTTTCGCAGGAAGGGCTGTCGGAAGATCTTTTACGTAGATCAAGAAAAGAAGAGGACCTAAGACCGACCCCTGGGGAACTCCAGTTGTTACTGGGGAGGGTTGAGACAAAACGTTCCCGACTTTAACCACAAAGGTGCTGTCGGTAAGGAAGCTGCGTAGGATGGCCAACATGGAGCCTGTGATCCCGTGTGTCTGCACCTTATAAAGAAGAGGGGCATGGGGGACCCTATCAAAGGCCTTAGTAAAATCGATGAATACAGCGTGTGAGAGCTGGCCATCATCATAGGCTTTCGTTAGACTATCCATGACAGTAAGTATATTGGTGATGTATGATCTGCCAGGAAGAAATCCATGTTGGGACGGGGAGAGGATCTTATTTCTATGCTGTTGTGAAAGAACCTCACTCTTGAGAATTCCCTCAAATATTTTGATGGTGATGCTGGTGAGAATTATGGTTCTGTAACTAGAAGCAAGATGTCTACTATCCTTCTTATGGACGGATGCGATCAATGCTTTTTTCCAGTTACGGGAGAAAACTCCGTCGTCAACACATCGCTGAAAAAACGAGGCTTAAGGAGTAGCTAATTTATCCGCGGCTTCCTTGAGAATACGGGGGTGGATTAGGTCAGGACCCATAGAGCAATATTGGTTGAGCCGTCGGAAACCTTGAGCGACTGCACCAATGGGAATAGTGACGCGGTTAAGGGTAGTGGTCAGAGATAACGGGTGCATGGTAGGGTGTGATGATATGGGTATGGAGCTAAAAATTGTGCTGAAGTAGGGCTGAATGCCTCGGCTACTTGGCCAGGGGAAGTGATTGGAGATCCGGCACTATCTTTGAGAGCCAGTGGCTTTAGAGCTGTGCCCCTTAGACGGTGCATGTACTGAAAGAAAAATGCCTTATTGGTCTGTGCTCGATCAAGTACAGATCGTTGGACTGCATTCTGATAGGACCTGATCTTTTCTTTGCTTCTTCATCACGGGCAACGCCTGTAGCTTTATATCTAGCAAAGAGGTGTGCTCGTTCGTCTAGAATGTGTCTGATGGGGCGAGGGAGGGGTCGCTTAGTGGTCTGTGGACGGCGAATTCTGGGGACAAGTAGCCTATCAGCTAAGGAGATTCACTCTCTGAGATTCTCGGCCATTTCATCAGTAGAGTTGGTTGAATTCAGCTGATGCAGATAAATGCACAGACTTGGTCGAAATTGGTGCTTTGAAGGATCTCGAAATTTTGGTTTCTGAGGGAAGAGGAGGCCACTTCACGACATAATCGAATCCATTGAGAATGTGATCACTTTTGCCGAGGGGCACCAAGTAATGCACCACATTTATTTGGAACCGATCATTAGTGATGACCAGGTCTAGTAGGGACGGGCCGTATTCAGTTCAGTTTGCACAGGACTTGGTGTGGCTGGATCAACGCGTGTGTCCAGATAGTTATGTTGTCGGCGCTTTTCCGTAGCTCCCAACACTACGTGATTTTCTTTTTCTGAGAGGCAGAAATTTTGTGCAGTTTCAGCCCTGGCAGAGAAAGATGGAAACAATGAGTAAATTGCGTCTGACCCTTACAACTGCTTAACATAACTCCGGGTATACCGCCACCAAACACAGGCCCCTCTGAGTTCTTAAAAGCCTCCACTGTCGTGGTATTCATGACCACATCCCGGAGCCTATTCCAATAGGGTACTACACTGTGCATACCATCGAATGAATTCTGGACGCTCGATTGGCCCGTGGCCATTATCTGTCCTGTGCAAACTGAACTGAAGTGAACTGAACTCTATTAAAGAAGTACTTCGCCCTAACTTGGAGCTTTTTTGTAATCTAAGGCTATGTCACCTTGTTCCTGTTACTGAGATCGGAGAGGAAAGGTCTTCTCGATTTATACCTGACCGTCCCTTAACTACCTTGGAGGTTTCTATCAAATCCCCGCGAACGCACCGTCTTTCCATCGAGAACAGATCTAGGGCACGGAGACGCTCTGTGTGGCTAAACCCTCCTTGCCCAGTCACCATTCTAGTGGTTAGCTCTTGCTCTTTCTCCAGACAGTCGATATCTTTCTGGTAATACGGCGCCCAGGCTTGCACACAGTACTCCATATGCGGCCTAACAATGGCTTGGTATATCGGAACGAAAATCTCCGGATCTCTACACTACATAATGGATCTAACTCGAAAGAGTTCTCTCCTGGCCATATTGGCTGCTGCGGTGCACTGCTTCGACGGCTTCAGACTGCTGTCCATTATAACTCCTAAGTCTTCGACCTGAGAGACCGTTTGCAGCGGTCCCACACCATTCCCTCTGGACCCTGTGCTTGTGGTGGAGAATTGACACTTGGTGAGGTTTGGTGGAAGGTCCCATTCGCGTGACCAGTTTTGTACTTCTAACAAGTGGAGTTCGAACACGTAGCAGGACTCGTGGCTTTGGCCAGTGTACGTCCAAACTCTTGCATTCCACGGCTACAGTGTTACCACGGGACGTAGACGGCTGCGGGCTACTTTTGTCTAGGTTCTTGCACCGCGAGCTCCCTTGATAGCTGAGCTCTGCTACAAACGAAAATATAGTGTTCTTCGGTTACTTGATGAGGATAAGCGGAGGAGCGGACCTCCCACATCAGTGTCTCAACCTGAGCAGCTTCACAGGATCACTGGCCCTCAGTGATTTCTGGCTAGTGTTCCATTCACCGGAAGAACGGAAGTTACTAAGGCATAAAATTTAGAGGTGGTGAAGGTGACTGTGACGTGGTGTTTGTAATGGGGTAGTAAGCAGCCGGAAGTATAAGGGGTGATGCCGGAGTTTGAAGCGGGAAAAATGACACTCAACCAGAAAGACTAACAAATTTGTTTATTTGAACGGTTACCAAATTCGGTGACGCCACTTGCTCCGCAGTTGCTATCTTCCAATGCACACGTTATCCTGCTCCAGCGTTTCGAGTTCTGCTCCTTTGCTCTTTAACGAGTATAATCGATATGGTGTCACGAACCGGGGACCAAGGACTATAGACTCTATACAGGAGCAGTTCCTGACTTCAGGTTCAGGTTCAGTCAGATTTCAGGACTGCACGGCAGATAGCCAAGACTTCCGGTTTTTTGCACAGGTGGGCCCCACGGATCCCCCGGTGCTTTGACGATAGGAGCCTCATTTCCTGTATCTACTCAAGTATGGCTCACAGCTAGTGACAGTGGACCACCACGTGGTAAGACCTTCAGTTACCTTTAGGAGGAAGGAAGTAATAATGATAATGGTTTATTTCGGAAGCGCCCGAAGCATGCCATGTGCATGATCATGTAGATACAGGTGATGGAATGGACAGATATAATTCATGGAAATATGGAGACTCTCATTAAAATATTGGGTAAAAAGGCTCAGAAGGGTGAATAAGATAGGATGAAAATAATATAAACGTATGCACACCATAGAGATTGTGTGGAGTTTAAATGAGCTCAAGAGCGGATTTGAATGGACGCCCGGTGAATTTGAAATTCAAGGTCAGGTGGACTGAATGGCTGGTCCCGGGCAATTACATATGGAGGCAGACTGGTGAGAAAGGCTGGAAATCGGTATAAAGAATTGCAGTAGCGAGGAACGATGGAGAAAAAGGTGAGGTGCATTGCAGTGGATTAGATGACAATGAAGCATTGGTACATAGCAGTGGATTGTCGGCGGACAGGACACAAAACTCACCGTAAAACAGGCAGCGAGCAATGCAAGACGTAGAGGGATGATCAAATGACAAAAACGATTTAGAAGGATTGGAAACGGTAGATGTGAGGCACAGATGTAGAGTTGATGGATGCCTATGATGACGGTTGTTGGGATGATAGCAAGAGAAATGGCAGATGAGGAACTGCAAGATGCAGAGCGCGTGCACATAGATATATATGCGTAAGTTTATATATATATATATATATATATATATATAGATTAATTGTATATATATGTATAGGTTTAGGAGAAGCAGGAGCAATAACAATGGGGTCCTAGAAAGAAATTATCAGTCAATAGGAGGAGTAGGTAATGTTAGGTCAATTTGTCGTAGGATTAACTTTGGAAGTTCGTGGTGGATTAACTTCATGTCAAGTGCACGTGGCAGCCCAACGGAGAGAAAAATAGAATGTGGAAGCACAGAAGTGATGAAGACTGTTAGGAGCAGTTCATGGAAGAGTGAAGATGAAAGACAGGATCAAGGAAAACAGGTAAGAATGGGTCTAATTATTTGATCAATGCAGGTGCGAGATGTAGTGACAGTCCAGAGGAATCGGGTAGTGACAGGTCAAACAATTTGGAACTGTAAAAGAACGTCACGACGTAACATTGTCATTACAATGGTGGAACATGGAAAAGCGGACCACACTGGAAGGTACAGAAAAATGC
The DNA here is from genome assembly GCA_948099385.1 of Fasciola hepatica. Taxonomy (NCBI): domain Eukaryota; kingdom Metazoa; phylum Platyhelminthes; class Trematoda; order Plagiorchiida; family Fasciolidae; genus Fasciola; species Fasciola hepatica. The sequence goes on from CANUEZ040000164.1 coordinate 3,593,770, forward strand.
CTGTAGCGAGCAATAAACGGATCAAGGGATGAAAGCAATGACCGAGGAGACACAGGTAAGAAATCACCAATCAGATCATTTTACTGCAGATGAAACACGAAGGAGGCGGACAAGGAAGCGGGAAGCCCCGAGATAAGTGGGCCAGTAATAGAGCAAAAAGGCCACAAAAAAAATGAACGCGCAAAGGAGTTGGGGCAATGGAGCTGGAGAGCTGTGTGCCGGCAGACAATTGAACAGGTGGATACTAATCAGGACACTGGAAAGAACCGCAGAGGAATCGCGGGGCCAAGTGAGGAAGATATGGTGGTGGTGATTAGATAATAAATACGACTGTAAAGGATGCGAAGTTTGGAGCGGCAATTTCTAATATGCGGATTGGGCATGGGTGCGGGTGCGGTTGGTGCATAATGGCATGGGGCACGAGGAGGGATTAATAGGGCGACAGGTTTAAGGAAGCTATCAATGGGCGTTCTGAGCAGAGGGTAACAACAAGCGCATAGATGATAGAAGCCAGAAATGACGGCAGGTGGGAAAAGAGTTATTGGCGAGCGTCGACAGAGAAGAGTGGTTAGGACGATAGTGACTCAAAGCAGTGAAAGTTGATGTAGAGAGATGCAATAGGAGGGAGGACAAAACGGGAAGGTGTGCATACCGTGGTAGGGCGACAAAGACGGGAAGTGGAAACAGATGATAAGAGCTCTAGGTGAACAAGCTGTGGCGGAAAAACGATGAGGAGCATGCAATTTTCAACCGACAGCATTGGATTCGGTAGTTCAAGAAAAGTTAGGGCGTGCCACCCGCAACCGGTGCTAGTGGGTGGGACTGGCCGTGCGCTGGGCACCCAACCTGAAAAACACTTCGTGAAGTGAACGCAGGAGGTGTGATCCACCAGTCTAGCTGCGCTCGCACATCGTTGCAGACGGTCTGCACGCCCGATGTGCGCCGGCCATAGCGGTGGATCTGACCGCGCCCCGCACTGTTGGGAGTGGCACTAGTGTTCATGGATAATTGTACAAGGGACGAAGCAACCGCGATGGGGGTGCGTGAACCAGGAACGATTGACCAAGCCGTGAGACCATGGGCAGGAGAGCCAGCGGAAACAGCAAGTGGTAGACGACCGTGTAGCAATATTATCCAGATGCACCTGCCAGGGAGATGGTAATTACGGTGCCCGAAGTGGTTGGCCGTCAGCGGGGATCACTGGAGAGGGAAAAGGGATAGAGAAGCGCAGTCTGGGTGTGCCCCAGCTGAGAATCAACGGATACTGAGGAGAAAAAAGTGAATATGATGGATAAGAGATGAACGTAGGTGAGCATTTAGGTTACCTTATGATGACAGGCGGTAGGATCGCTGTGGATCAGTGAAGGCAATGGCCTTAGTTCGCGGGGTGTACCTAGTGGCTTGTGACGCAGAGGTAGTAGAGTTACAGTGTGAGACCTCTTTCAAAGGCCAGGTCGGCGGAGACGAGCTCATTGGTGAGCAATATAGCATTGGGGACTGTTAAGTATGACAAAAGTGCGCGCCTAAAAGCGAACATTGAGGAGGCACTGCGTAAGCTAAGGGGCAGCTTATTCCAGATTTTGGAATAGGCTGACAGAAAGAATCGGGACTTCAGACAGAGATTAGAATGAGGGACAGTGAGAGAGAAGGCACGGTGCCGGATGGGGTAGGAGCAGGGCGCAGCGAATGAGATGGGATAAGAGGTGTAGGCCAGGTTATGGATTAGCTTAAAGAGGAAAATCAGGTTGAGCCTCATGCGACGAATCCACAGAGGCTCAATTTGTAGGAGCTCACAGCGCTGGTGGTATATTAGAGCTAGGGATACGCCCAACAGCCTTTTGGTGAAGGTACGCTGAACGTTCTCAAGAGATACAATGGAGGAACGTGGCCAGAGGCTGGAGGTAATGGGACAATATTCTAGGAGCGGTCTCACGTGTGAGAGATACATGGAGAGGCGACTGGCCGGTATTAGGAAACACCGATTGATCAGGCCTAGGGTTCTCTTAGCCTTCGCGATTTGGAATGATGCCTGTTCTGAGAAGTTAAAGGAACAAGAGTAGCGCAAGCCAAGATCGGTAACCATGGGATGTATGGGGATGGGCAGACCGTCCAGACAAATTTGGCCGGGTGGTACCGTGCACTCGTACGGTAGGAAGAAGCTTTTCTCCGCAGAGAATTTCATGAACCACGAGACGCACCAAGTTTGGAGAACGAGCAAGTCGTGCGATATGTTGCATAGAGTCACGGATAGGTCACTAGGGAGGAAAGAGTACACTATTTTTATATCGTCGGCAAAGAGGAAAGGAGTGCCGTGTCGAATAGAAGAGAAAATGTCATTGATATAAATAAGGAATAGTAATGGGCCTAGGACACTGCCTTGGATGACGCCGCTAGTAATTGGTTTGGCGGAAGATAGGTGGCCGTCGACGAGCACGGCTTGTGATCTGTTAGAGAGATAGGAGGATATCCAGGAGAGGAGAGGGTCAGTAATACCGAGAGATCGGATTTTGGCCAACAGATGAATATGGGGAACACGGTCAAAAGCCTTAGACATGTCGAGGTACAGGACAATTACAGAGTTGCCGGCGTCGGCAGCAGACGATAGGACATTGAGAAAGTCAAGCTGGCAGGAAGAGCAGGAACGGGAGTTCAAGAAACCATGCTGACCAGGGTTCAGCAGGTTGTTAGATAAGTGGTACTGGACAATGTGCCTTTGATAATTCTCTCCATAATTTTGCAGACTACTGGGGTGTGATTGATGGGCCGATAATTATCTGGGTCGTGTAATACGCCCTTTTTGAAACGCGGAACTATAACAGAGGATTTCCATTGAGGGGGGAAGAAACTGTGAATCATGGAGGTGGTATACATATTAAGTAACAATAAAGGGAGGTCAGGACCACCGAAACGGAGGAGGGCCGGTGGGAGATCATCTGGTCCCGGTTTCGAGGAAGGTTTAATAGACGAAACTGATTTTTCAATTTCTAGATGGGTGAAGGGAATCGATGAAAGAGAGGCAGGGGAGCAGGGCTGGATTGTGGGAGGGGGAATACCAGGACAGCTTATAAGGGAGGAAGAAAAATGCTCATTGAAGGCCTCAGAAATAGATGCAGGAGTATTAGCGGTAGATGAGCCGCAGATGAGGAACTTGGGCGAGATATGATTGGATTGATTGGACCTTTTACTAAGCAGGTTGGACAGGTAGCCAGTTTTGTTTGGGTGTGCTAGGGCGATGGCCTCTTGCCTTCTCAGATGCGAATCGACCATGCAACGCAGCCTCAGTTGTAGCTGGTTTATGCGCAGGAGAATTGTAAAGTCGTGTGATCTAGCGAAGGTAAGTTGCAGCTTAGACAGCTCACGCTCTAAAAGTGACAGGCGTGAGGTGCTGGAATTGGGGCGTGGGTCGACACATGGGTTGGCGGTATTTAGGCAGTGTAGGAGGTTGGAGTAGAGAGAGTTCACGACAGTGAGGGGATCGGATGAAAGAAAAAATGTGTCCCAGTTAAGGGAGCGGATTATCATTGGCACTAGGGGCCAGTTACAGGAACGGTAGGAAGTCAGAACAGGGGGAGAGGATTGCATCGGATGAGAACAGCTGAACTTGCACCTGACAATATGGTGGTCACTACCCGGGAAGTGATCAGTAATCTGGGTGATCATATCAGGAACATCAATGGAGAATACTAGGTCCAAGATGTTGTTCCCCCTAGTAGGGCAGGAGACATGTTGGGTCCATCCACCAAGACGGACACAAGAAAGGAAGGTGGAGAGGGCGGGAGGGCTAGTATGGGAGGACCAGCAAATTGAAGGAAAGTTAAAGTCACCCGCAATAATTTTTGCACTGGCAGGGTAGTCAAGCGCAGCATTGAAGACATCCACGGCAGAGTCAATTTTTGCAGGCTCCAGACCCGGGGGGACGTAGACGCAGCCAAGGAGGAGGTTCTGGCCGGAGGCGTGAATGGATAGCCATGACGAATCCTCAATAAGGAGAAGAGGGGGGTGGTCAATAACACTAGCGTGGATAGTGCATTTGACAAAGGCTAAACAGCCCCCCGCCGCCTGGACTGGCGGGTGTTCGAGAAGCATTGATACCCAGGTATGCGAACAAAGTCAAGCGAAGCATCATCTGACAGCCAGGATTCAGTTATTAGTATAATGTCAGCGTTTGACGTAAATGCCAAAGATCGCAGGTGCGATATTTTTCTAATTATTGAGAGAGCGTTAATAAGAACTAGTAGGAATGAGTTCAGTGTCGGTGTGCGCAAAGCATGGATGCCAGGTGCAAGACTATTGGGATCGCTGTGGCGATAGGAGTTGGGTCTCAGTGGGGATAGAGCGTCAGTAGAAGGGGAAGGGCAGGCAGTGTTGGGTGGGGGACGGAAAGTAGGAGAAGCGTTAGCATTAGGCGCTGCCGATCGCTGTGGGTGATCAATACGGTGGGTGTGCAGCACACCGCTGATGTGGGCCGGAGGGGTGTCACACGGTGCAGAGGGAGGTGGCACCATATGGCAAAGTGAGAGGTTAAGAATATCTGTCGAAGCGGGGTGGACAGGGGGGAGTGCGTGGTGTAAGGTGCTGAGTGGCATGGCCTCGAGTGGGGAGCGAACAGTGATATGAGCCTGTGAAAGTTTATGGATATGGTCCATAGGGCGACTAGCCATATGGTCACGGGTGCGGAGGGCACCGGTCAGGAAAAAAACGAGATCTTGGCTGCAGGCTCGATTGGCCCGTGGCCATTATCTGTCCTGTGCAAACTGAACTGAAGTGAACTGAACTCTATTAAAGAAGTACTTCGCCCTAACTTGGAGCTTTTTTGTAATCTAAGGCTATGTCCCCTTGTTCCTGTTACTGAGATCGGAGAGGAAAGGTCTTCTCGATTTATACCTGACCGTCCCTTAACTACCTTGGAGGTTTCTATCAAATCCCCGCGAACGCACCGTCTTTCCATCGAGAACAGATCTAGGGCACGGAGACGCTCTGTGTGGCTAAACCCTCCTTGCCCAGTCACCATTCTAGTGGTTAGCTCTTGCTCTTTCTCCAGACAGTCGATATCTTTCTGGTAATACGGCGCCCAGGCTTGCACACAGTACTCCATATGCGGCCTAACAATGGCTTGGTATATCGGAACGAAAATCTCCGGATCTCTACACTACATAATGGATCTAACTCGAAAGAGTTCTCTCCTGGCCATATTGGCTGCTGCGGTGCACTGCTTCGACGGCTTCAGACTGCTGTCCATTATAACTCCTAAGTCTTCGACCTGAGAGACCGTTTGCAGCGGTCCCACACCATTCCCTCTGGACCCTGTGCTTGTGGTGGAGAATTGACACTTGGTGAGGTTTGGTGGAAGGTCCCATTCGCGTGACCAGTTTTGTACTTCTAACAAGTGGAGTTCGAACACGTAGCAGGACTCGTGGCTTTGGCCAGTGTACGTCCAAACTCTTGCATTCCACGGCTACAGTGTTACCACGGGACGTAGACGGCTGCGGGCTACTTTTGTCTAGGTTCTTGCACCGCGAGCTCCCTTGATAGCTGAGCTCTGCTACAAACGAAAATATAGTGTTCTTCGGTTACTTGATGAGGATAAGCGGAGGAGCGGACCTCCCACATCAGTGTCTCAACCTGAGCAGCTTCACAGGATCACTGGCCCTCAGTGATTTCTGGCTAGTGTTCCATTCACCGGAAGAACGGAAGTTACTAAGGCATAAAATTTAGAGGTGGTGAAGGTGACTGTGACGTGGTGTTTGTAATGGGGTAGTAAGCAGCCGGAAGTATAAGGGGTGATGCCGGAGTTTGAAGCGGGAAAAATGACACTCAACCAGAAAGACTAACAAATTTGTTTATTTGAACGGTTACCAAATTCGGTGACGCCACTTGCTCCGCAGTTGCTATCTTCCAATGCACACGTTATCCTGCTCCAGCGTTTCGAGTTCTGCTCCTTTGCTCTTTAACGAGTATAATCGATATGGTGTCACGAACCGGGGACCAAGGACTATAGACTCTATACAGGAGCAGTTCCTGACTTCAGGTTCAGGTTCAGTCAGATTTCAGGACTGCACGGCAGATAGCCAAGACTTCCGGTTTTTTGCACAGGTGGGCCCCACGGATCCCCCGGTGCTTTGACGATAGGAGCCTCATTTCCTGTATCTACTCAAGTATGGCTCACAGCTAGTGACAGTGGACCACCACGTGGTAAGACCTTCAGTTACCTTTAGGAGGAAGGAAATAGACATGGTGGAACAGATGATGGAGCTGAAAACATCAAGTCAAGATTACCGGTGGGGGGTGGTTGATTAGGACTTGAGGGTGAAAGAAAAACCACTCACGTAGAGAGAACGGGCTACCAATGAAGACTAATGAATGAACTAGTCGGAGGAAAGCAAATGGCTAAGTAAGGACAACAGGATAAAAGTGGACAGAGTAGGAACCTAGTAAACACAAGGTCTAACGAACTATCACCATTCTACTCAGTGTTGTGTTGTCGGTCTTTGTAGTCTATCAAGGAACACTAAGGTCCACTCGATGCTTGAACTCTTCCACTGTGGTTCCCTTGGCCACTTCCTCTGGCAGCTTATTCCAGTCGTTGACCGCACGTTGCGTGAAGATCCGTGCCCGAAGTGTTGTCCGTGACCTGTTCTTCCCAGGCCTGAAGACACGACCTCTCAGGTTATTGTTTTCTCACGGCTAGAGGAAAGCACACATGTGAATCCCCAAGTCGATCCTGCCTGTGAGGCCCTTGCATTCTACCATGAGGTCTCCTTGTTTCCTCCTCTTTTCAGTGGAGAATGAGCTGAGGCAATCCAAGCTTCCCTCATAAGCTTTTGTCCTTATCATGGGAAGGAATCTGACAAGTCTGCTCTGGATTTTCTCGGGAGCTTGCCCGTCCCGAACCAGATATGGACCCCAGGCCTGGACACAGCTCTCCAAGTGAGGCCCTACAAGGGTCTCATGCAGTGGAACAAGCACCAGTGGTCTCCTGAAGCTGACTTCTCGAAGGAGCTGGTACAGAGCCCCGGAAGCGGTTCCTTTCGCTTTTTCATACTGTGTATTTGGTTGAGAATCAGCCTTAACCATGACCTCCTAGTCCTGTGCCCAACTTTTTACCGGTACTGTTACCTTCACTTCATCCTTTTCCAGCACTCTTATTCTGTGAGGTAACCCCTCGTCAACTAGATGAGCACACTTGTGTGTGTTTAATGGCATGTCCCACTTTGCGGCCCATTCCCGTACTTTGCCAGGGTCTCTCTGGACTGATTCATGGTAGACCACTCCTATTATTTTCACATCGTCTGCAAATTTGAAAAGTGCGTTTTCGGGACCATGTTCTGGGTCATTTTTGTGCGGGAGGGATAGCCGAGGTCCAAGGACCAACCCTTGGGGTAATCCACTGTGCTTGCGTCCCGCTGGAGACAAGCTTTCCCTACTCTCACTTAAAGGTTCCTGCCATACAGATATCCCCTAATCCATTTCGTCCGCCTGTCCGACAGTCCAAACCCTCATGGTTTCTCCCTAAGTAGACAGTGGCTCACTGAGTCGTAACCTTCTGGAAGTCCAGGTGAAGGGTCTCAACTCGCTCTCCTTCATTTATTCTCCCGGTCACCCCCCAAGCAGTACAGGAGGTTGGACAGATACGAGCTTTTCTGCACAAATCCGAGCTGAGTTTTCTGGACAAGGCTGTGCTGTTTTAGGTGCAACACTGTCCCGTCCCGAATGACCCCTCTATGACCTTCGGCTTAGTGGGGGTTAGGCTCGCTGGACGATAGTTTTTACAACTACTTTTGCCGTCCGCCTTGCTTACCGGGGTGATTGTCGAAGTTAACCGCTCCTCAGGCAGGACCCCGGTTTCAGGAGAGGTAGTAAGTCTTTTCGGCAGTGGTGCTACCACCACCGGTGCTAGCTGTTCAGGATCGACGGGTGGATACCATCTGGGCCCGCTGCCTGGACTTTTACTAGCTGTTTGATACCGCGTATGACCCCAACTTCACTATTGGTCAGACTTCCATCGCAGCTGTCGTCAGAGAGCAAACCCCTGGACTTGGTAACCCTTGATCAACCCTGCGTACCTTTTGAAGGAATCTATACAGGTGGCCTGAGGTCACGGAGCTTCTCTGTTCATCCGTGACTCCTCTTCCTCACTCCACAGGCCGCCCTTCGGTTTCATGTATGTATAGAATGCCTTGAAGTTCATTCTCGCGTTCTTATCCATTGTCCCTTTATAGTCCCTGCCACACTCGTTTTGAGCGCAGATGGTCCGTATTCTAGCAGCCAAAAACCGAAGGAGGTTGCAGAGTCCTTCCCTCATCCCGTACCCTTCCCACGCCACTTGCTTTCTGTGGTCTGCCTTTCGTGGCCGACTGCACCACCACGGTGGTGCTCCAACCCTGTGGACTCTGAACATGGGCGAGCTCATCCGTCAACCCCAAGATGTTACCTTTTGATTCCTGCCGCGGCGTTTGGACCGCACATCCTCCCGAATCCACTTCCCTTTTTAGGGGTACAGCTCTCGTCAAGAGACCGTTTTCTTTCGCCTTGGAAAACTCTCATTTTTGTGAGAACCGGTATACCTACAAGGCTGTACTTAGCGTAAATAACTGCAAGGTCGCTTTCGCCCAGTGCAGCTTGGATTTTCATGCTCGCAATATCATTTTGGTACCTTGTTATCATAACATAAGAGAATCCGAAAGTGGTGAGCCCGAACTGCAAATTTATTTCACCAAGGACCTACATAAGTCCTTGAATGACATTTATCTTTTATACATTTACTTTTTCCGCTCGATAAACGGTAAATCCCGACCACCTTTACAATACTGGTATTATATTTTTCGTGTATCGATATAGTGAGTGTCTTTTCACGGTTGTTTGACTGACTTTCGTACATCCTTTCATACTTGGTATGCCACTGCTCTGAGGGCCAGCAACGACCTTGAACCTGAACCGGAACCCTCCTTTTCGACAATCTCCCTGGCTGTCACTTGGTTTTATTGGTAACCGTCAACCCTGATTTCGTATGTTAGGGTCAGAGTTTGAGACACGCAGAATCAAAAGCGAGAGCACTCGTTACTTGTGAGCTATTGGTCGGCTTTCCTGTGACGTTGTTGCCCAGGTACGCAACGTACCCTTCAATGACTATTCTTGCACAACCGTCAAAGAATCTGAAACCTCTAGTCTTTTGACCTCAGAATCGTCAGGACTGAAACGGCTGATGGAATGGACAAGGCTGGGCAAAAATAGGCTCTCTGTGTTATCGAGAGTAATGCTGCTCCTGGGAGGGCAAATTTAGGAGGATAAGTTCGCAAAGAGTCGTGGCCACATAAAGTACCACCCGAAATTTGAGCACTACCCCAGGTTTCTGGTAATAATAACCTCACAGAAGCAGAGAAACTGGCGGACCGTAATATGAGACCGTACCATCCACAAATTACTGCAGTAACAAACTGTAGTAGCCTCCGGATCACCGCTTTCGCCGTGGAAGCACACTCCGGGGACATCCTGGTAACTGCTTGCCAGAGAGGTTTTAGATGTTTTATCAACCCCTAATTGCTTTCATTGTAGAGATCATAAACCCTGTCACAACTCTGACTGACGTGAACGTCTTAGAAGACCTTTTCCTGACCACCCCGTCAGCACATCTCCATCAACGTACTGTCGAAATCATAAACAGTTTAGAGGGAAGGCCCGGAGCTGCGAAGCTGGCAGCATCCTCCCAGACCTCAAACAGGGGAGCTACTACCCCGAAGAGTTCTGACTATTAACTCGGTCGGCAGCCATAAAAGCAGTCATCTGTTGTATGTTCGAGATTTACCTTCCGTTAACCTATTCCTGATTGACACAGGTGCTGCTGATAGTCTCATTCCAATAGAAGCAGGTGATGCAAAGCTTCCGTCGACCCAACAAATTCGCGCCTCTAACGGAACTCTTATTATCACTTGCTGCCGTAAGTCACATATGGTCACCTCAGGCCGACGTCGCACTTTCCACTGTGTGTTTTTGGTAGCAGATGTTCCCTACCCACCATTAGAACATATCCTGAAAATCCTCCCAAAAGTGTTGCGTGCTTTGTGAGTTTGGCTATGTTTGATATAACATTGAAAAGCTCACCCGTACACCACACTTTTGCACGCTTGTTTATTCATGTGAGACATTTGAATTTAGCCTTGAGCCGTTTTTGACTGTCTTGCTTGAGTCAATGGGCGATGAACCTTGGGATTTTACTGTTAAGTCTATTTTGCCGCATACTTGAGGTTTGAATATGTGTACTTTCTATGAATTTCAGTTTTGTACGGCAGAAGCTAAGAACCAACCTTGTTCTGGTTTTGGGGTTCGTGTGACTTGGCTACTCATTGCTCGACTGGACAGAATTGACACACCACATTTTCTCCACGTGCCTGTGACTCTTGTGAGGCCTCTACCACGATCGAGCTGCTATGTCTACATCCTCACCTGTGCAGATCGTCTCACTCTCTGACCACGGGCCATATCTATTCCTCGTCCTACCTCAGAGGAAACTGCAAAAGCCTTTCGGCTCGGTTGCCGTGCTATCGTGACCACTGATCGCGGTTCTCACTTTGGTGGAGCCTTCCACGAGCCGCTAAACACCTTCAGCCACAGAAAACAGGAAGACAGCCCGTCATCCTCACGCCAAAGACATGGTGAAGCGATTTTGTTGCCGATTGAAGACTGCCCTCTGTGCTAATGATAACTCCCCATGAAGTGACGTTTTACAAATTCGGGTTTACTTCTCATATTCCGCTTGCACATAGCTAAGTAATGTAAGACTGCGAGACCAAGTGGTTTATCAAGACAGGAGTGGCGGCAGCCTGCATTGCGCCACTGTCCCCATCAGTCGAATATCCGCCCGCGCCCCGGGCACACCTTCTTTGTGTTTCTTGCCTTCTAGCTCGTCCCAGCGGACTGAATGGCGTGGATCTTCAGGATCTCGCATGGCTTAAACTGAATTCTTATTAAATCGTGTCTGGATTCATTTGACTCCGAAAGCTTGCTCGTTTACGAAGGCACTAACAAACACAGACAAACATAACTTAGGGGTAGACCGACAAAGACAAACCTCACAAAACAATCAACACTGCGAAGTCGCAGGCAGGATCCACTCAGGTTGGATTCACTGTTGAGGGGGACGCAATTTTGCGATGGGCACACAGCGACCAGTGCGAGTCATCGAGAACGGCTTGTGTTGGTTTTGTCGTCGTGTTCAGTCGCAGCCGGAGACATGGAAGACGCCTTTCACCACCGAAGCTGACGTAACCATGACTGATCGAAACCCAACTGGGTCGGCCTCCCAGGAAGAGGCCCCTGTAGCGCCGTCATTATGGCACAGCTACAAAGACTAACAAATTTGATTATTTGAACAACTACCGAATTTGTTGGTGCAAATTGCCCCGCCTGTGTACACCTTCGGCAAGTCGTTGCCTTCTTCCAATGCACACGTCATCTTGCTCCAGCGTTTCGAGTTCTGCTCCTTTGCGCATTGCCGAGTATAATCGTTATGGAGTCACGGACCGAAGACCAGGGACTATGGACTCTCTACGGTGGGAGGCTTCGACTTAACTTCAGAGAATCCTAAAAATGCGAGAGCAAAAGAGGAAAGGACGAAGACGAATGTTGAGTGAGGGACCACAACGGTAACACGGGAAATAAGGACAACAGAAGTGGAAGGGGGTAATAATTGGGGGCTGCCTACCCGTCAGGTTCGACAAACACTATCCCGGCAGCGGTCAACACAATACTCAAACTCCAAAGTCGTTTCAGCGGTTATCACTTCCAGCGGGAGCCGGCTCCAGTCATTTACAGCTCTGGCATCGAAGGAGTCTACTCTCGAAGGACTTAGAACTCTCTCCTTTGTCAACTTCAGTGGGCTCCCTCTGGCCGTGGTACGATCGCTGAAGTTCAACAGCGGAGCAGTCAAATCCTGAAGATCAACACACCCCTGCAGGACTCTTAAAAGCTTCTACTAGGTCCCCTCTCATAAGTACGCGACCTGGGCATATACTACTCCTGTTCGTTCAACTTCTCGGAGCAAACAGACACTCAAATTGCTAGGTCCCGCAGATTAATAGGACTTGTCCACAAAACATTCCGTTTGCGTGAAAGTAAACTCAGCGTCTATACAACACACGTTAGACAATTGCTAGAGTATAGTTTATTAGTTGGCTCCAACATGCGCCAGATTGATAGGATCACCTTCGAAAATGTTCAGCGCGCCTCTATCAAACATATAGTTGGATATTTTTCTAGTCTATACTATAAACAGCGCTGTGACCTTCTGATATCGCTGAGGCCTTCAACCATTACTTCGCCAATTCCATGGCCCTGGCCTCAGACACAGCACCCCCAAATCCTCTGGCTATTACCAGCTCTTCCTTATCTACCCCAACCTTTGAAGTAAACGTTATTTCCAGGCTCATCTCACGTTATAAAGCATCTGCGCGTCCTGGACCAGACGGGTTGCCCCCAGCTGCAATCATTAACGGTGGATCGGACCTTCCACTTTTACTACTGAACCTATTCACCTTGTCACTGAAATTTAGTTTGGTACCGTCGAACTGGAAGCGTTCAGACATCATCCCACGACATAAAAAAGGACCTGTCCACGAACTTGCTAATTACCGCCCCATCAACCATACCCCTATCATTTCCAGAATAATGGAAACGATTATCAAAGATGGCATTACCACCCATCTTCTCGCTTCTAACCTTCTTAGCGATAGGCAGCACGGGTTCCTCAAATCGCGATCATGCACCACATGTCAGTTTGACTTCCTCAACCTAGTCACTAGGGCTGTTGATAGCGGGCAGGCATTAGTAGTTGTCTACCTAGATCTGTCGAAGGCTTTCGACCGTGTTCCACACCTGCATCTTATCTCCAAACTGCGTTCATTCGGCATTGGTGACCCGCTGCTTTCTTGGCTGAAATCTTATCTTGCTCATCGTTCGCAAGTGGTCCTCGCCAACGGACATACTTCTAAACCGAAACCTGTTACAAGTGGCGTTATACAGGGAAGCGTAGTCTTGAAGTCTTGAAGTAATACACGGGTACGAGGCTACAGCCCAAATGTTCCCGGATCTTGTGATTATCTTGTCATCTGAATGTCACCAGTGAGCTGTAAGATAGTTCACTAGATAGTGGGGAAGTGGTAAAACGGAAAGGGTTCAAAATACAAATCTTGACAGTATCTTGCATCTGGTATTGCCGGCGAACTGGAAGATAGACCGCTGGACAATGCGAAAGGGTTAAGGACACGAGTCTTGACTGCATCTTGCGTCTCGAACTGCCGGGGATCTGGAAGATGGACCTTTGGACTGTGGGAGAAGTTCAGCTTTGCAGAAGTTCGTTCAACTTGAGTGACACGGAAGATTCAAGCGTGGGAAATCTGTCGGACATCAAACAGCGAGGCTTTCGGTCCGCGCGCCGCGCGCGGCCTTGCCGCGTACTGGGTCCTCTCCTATTTCTGATGTACATTAACGACGCATTGGATCTAGTGCACCATGGCATGCCATTCTTGTTTGCAGATGATATAAAAATAGTTTACTCTTTCAATTCCAATGATGCTACCCATACTCTTTGCAACATTTCCGCTGACCTCGCAGCACTTGACCGCTGGTGCCACACCTGGAGGATGAGCTTTTCCACTGATAAGTGCGAGGTCCTAACCTACAGGTTCCAATTGCTCCCTGGATCCTTAACTCTTGGTGGGTCCCCAATAACTATTCGACCTACTGTCCGCGATTTGGGCCTCAACTATTCCTGCTCCCTCAACTTTTCTGAGCACGCTGCCATCCAAGCGGCCAAGGCTAGAAGAAGTGTAGCCCTTCTCTTCCGGTCCTTTCGTCTCCGGGACAGCATCATCAGCATCCACAAATCACACATCAGGCCTTTGCTCGAATACTGCCCAATAATATTTTCTAACATGACGAAATTCGACAGAGTTGCGATTGAAAGCTTACAAAGGCGTTTCACCAAACAACTACTTGGTTGGTCCACGTCTTAAAGCTATAAAGAACGATGCCAAAATCTGGATCTTGACCTACTCTGGCTCCGCCGCTTAAGACTAAACTTAGTCTTTTTGTATAACCTGCTCCATAACCGGTCTTTTTCCTTTGACCCAGTAAGCTTCTCCCGTGAAACCCCCTACTCACTTCGGCACAGGCCTTTTACTGTCCCTTTTAGTATAGCTAAGTCGGCCATACGGTCACGTTTCTTTCTTCTTGTCTACTCTAAAGTCTGGAACAAGTTGCCCATCACCCTGCGAGCTTCACAAACCAAGTCCCAATTTCTGTCGGCACTCATCCCATATCTCAACGTCACCCGTGCACTACAGTTATCTAATATATGCTTGGCAGAAGAAATAGCTTACGAGAGGGGCCTCGACTTCTAAGACCAAACCCTTCTCCGACCCTGCTCCCTTCAATTAAGGACACAATCAACGATAGACAGTTTCATCTATCTGGCTGAGTTCTCAACGTTAGACTACCTATGGCCACTTCCTCAATGAACCGAACAAATGGAAATGCCACTAATTTTAACCACTTTGCTTCCATCCAACCCCGTAGTTTCTGTCACTCTTATGCCTCGTCCTTCACTGGTTTTTATATGCCTCCATTAACCGTTGATCCGTAGCAGGGGCACACCCTGACTGCTGCTTTCTATCTGCTCTCCTTTCCCCCTTCATTCTTAGCCCTTTTTCAACTCCTGTCATGTTAATTTCCACATTTTCAAGGGTTTTGTCTGTTTGTTCCATCACTTGTAAACAGCTGATTATGCAATTGGCATGCCTCGGACGTCTCCAAAATAAACCGTTATTATTCATTATTACATTATCATAACCCACCGCTGGAAACACGTCCAGACTGCAGTACCCCTTTATTTCAGGTTTGCTGTCTCCCACTATCTCAGTCGCAAAACTGGCTAACCAAGGATGCCACTTTGACTCGAACGGACAGAGACTCAAGTGGAACCTACCATAGCAATTGGGACCGAAATCAAACCATACAACAGGAAATACTCCTAATTGCTTATCAGATCGTTCAACGTTTTCAAACGCAACCAACTCGAGTTCCAGTTCACGCGCATGCCGCTACTATACAGCCACACTCGACTGATCGACCGACACTTACATTGTCCTGCCAGACGAACCTTACGCACTCCATGCCGTACGTTACCAGAAACGACGCTGAATAACACTGAAGGCAAATGTGTCAACACATACATATGTATTTGTCAGTGAAACAGCATAATAACTCTGAAGTCCATGCGGAGATTTCCCATTTTATCATCCGTTACCACTGTTTATCTTTCCTACGACCCGTAGCCGGCTGGAAATTGACTCTCCACTTCCCGAAGACCTTCCATTTGCGCTTTCTTATTTCAGAATGGTACATGTTACTGATCCTGAATCTCAACTCACCTTTTTATGGTCTGCTGTCTCTCCCATATCCACCAGTGTTCACTCTCACAAAATTGGTCTCATGCCCCCCTGCTTCAAAACTCATTCCGTTTATTGAACTCCGGTAAATCCGTCATTCAGGGTTTGCATTGTCTTCATGATCGCTATCCTCTTCGCATGCGTTGATTTTCCCGAACATACTTCTTTACAATTTTCCACCCTTTTTCCTCTTGCTCAAAAATGTACTCCATCTGCATAACCTCGGTGGGCCTCCGGTTTCCTTGGCTTGCATCATTCTCGTTCGTAACGCGTCCTTAGCACTGCGTTGATGATTTTTCGATATCTCCACCGCGAACCAGTGCCCAGGCCGGAATCGAAACCGGTTCAAAAGTGCCGCGCGAAAAAATTATCAGAACGATCCATTCAAACTGTTGCTGGCTTTGCTTTTCCATCTTTGATACTCTCGACTCTCATATTCTGAATTTGTGAATATTCCATCTTATTGAGTAACGTATTACACCATGATCATGCGCTACAGCGTGCATCTTGACTATGGCCGAGAAATATAGCAGTATTATTATTATTATTATTATAAACAGCGCTGTGATTTGCTACACCCCGAACCTCTTTGGCTCCAACGGATAAAGTACAGCGTTTCTTTTTCCGTTCGCTATTAAAATATACGTCCTGCAAAGCCTTCCCTGTGGTACGAGACCCATTAAGCCTAAGGCATTCGTTATGACACAGCAGTCATTCGGTCACTGTGCCGTCCTCGAGAACCAGCCTACGGTCCAACTTCTTTATTGGTAAATATTCACAAATGTGGAATAAGCTTTCACCACATGTCCGTGCAATAGGCCACTTACCGAGATTAAAAGAGGAATTAAACAAACGGCTTGATGTCGTGACACTCGTATCAAACAATGATCCATACACTTCGGAGGAGCGAGCGTACGAAGTTGGTTTGGGTTACTGACACGCGGGTCTGAGTTAGGGGCCACGCGACCTACGTACCACACAAGTTGCCGTATGTATCACTCAAGGTTTATTAATCTTTCGTGTACAACCTTGTGTTTTGCAAAGTCGAACCATCCACCGAGTAGTTCCAACTTCCAGATGCTAGAGGTTTCTCTTTACCACTGACCGTTGACCCCCGGCTGGGAGCACCCCAGACTGCGTTCTTCTGTTTTTACTTTTCCGGACAACCACTGATGTGTGCCTCCCTTCGATAGCTGGGCATAATACCTGGCCCACATTTCCCGCTGAAAATTCGATACCTGCCCGTCATTTCGTCACTATCACACTGGCCCCGCTCTCCAAGACCCCTCGCAACCTGGTCGCAAGCTCCTGGACTATTTGATCTCTATGTGGTAACGCAAAAGTCACTCAGGCAAAGCCCGCCGGTGCGGGGCGCGGTCAGATCCACCGCTTTGGCCGGCGCACTTCGGGCGTGCAGGACATCTGCAACGATGTGCGGGCGCAGCTAGGATGGCGGATTGCACCTCCTGTCACGAAAAGTGGTTTCCAGGTTGGATGTCCGGATCACGGTCAGCTGCACCCACCAGCACCGGTTGTGGCAAAAAAAAAACATTTATGCACCCGAAATGCTGCAAATATGGAACTATCTTCCCCCAGTTATGGCCTATTTTTCATCGTATTCGTCTCTATCTTCACCATCTAAACTTACTGCTTCTTACGCCCGGCAAAATCTACTTTCCCTAGCACATAATTATCGCGGGGTTAAAAGACCGTTTCGGTACTCGGCTGACCGTTCTTGAACCTTTCTCCCGCTTGTCCCGTCCGCAAACTTAACCAATCCCCAAGATAAAGCTCACCCTTTTTATCACGGTTACCGATATACTTGCGAAAAGTTACATTTAATGTTGCCATACACTTCCGTCTAATATGGTCCAAACAGTGAATTTCACTGAGGAATATTTGTCTCCAGAGCATCCCAACAGTCCGCGATATTGTGACAGTTCGCTCTCTCTATCAGTCCTCCTGTTCGCCCACACGGCTGTAGCACTTCAATATCCTCACCTTGCACAGATTCATGCCCTCCCCATATATTCAAATCTGAGAGACATCTGTATCGCAGCATTTTGATTTTCGCCATCACATGATCCACCTTTTACAAAGAATACCAACAGATATTATTTTACCTGCCAACCACTTCACCACCCAACTTCGCAAACGTATTCATCGGTTGTTGGTGCTCTTTCATATCCGGTATTCTATCTTTGTAAATCCTCTCAGATAATTTTGATCCTTGCCTCTCTCTGTTCATCACGTTCCGCCCTTGGATAACGATAATTGAAAGTAAATACTTACCTGTCATTTAAACACTCATCTTTGCAGACTGTGTATCTGCGACTATCATGGCTACGCATCACAAATTGATTTGTCGTCCAGTTTCCATTTCCATTTTGGTGCATCACATTCCACCCTTATGAAGGTAAACAATGTGCGCAACGATTACATGCTCACATCCGGCCACTTCTTCCACCATCACCCAGGCAACCCCTCTCTACAAATGAGTCCTTCACTGGGTATTTAACTGGCTCAGCCGATATTTGGTCGCTAAACGTTACAAGGGTAATCTTCGAAAGATTTTTTCTTGTTCTTTGTCTGCAAATTCATTCCTCTCATCGTCTGATTTCCAATTCAAAGCAGTACCACACTCCGCGGAGCGCTATAACTGGTTCACCTCTTCCTTGGAAAATTATTTTTCCTCAAGGGGAACAAAACTTTCGTCAATTCTGTTTGATTCTCTCGTTGCAAAGTCCCTCATTTTGTAATATTTCAGTAAGAGTTTACTACCTCCGGCCAGCTCAACCTTGACTTGGCCAGGTTGGCCTTTCGACCTTGAGTTCAAACGTGCCGGGCGCTGCCTTAAAGAGTAAGTTAAATACCTCCTCCTGTGCAATATCGAGTGCACACACCTGAATCATTCTCCTGGAATTCGGACTATTCGTCCAATTGTACCGTTTGATCTTGTGTACTGCATGCCTCGGGGTTATCCGAAATAAACCATTATATTCCTTTATAGTGACACCGCGTTCATTCTTGGCAATCACCATTTCCAGTACCACCTCATGAATAAATTGTTTTATCACTCCGAACCAAGATGTCCCTGGCACAATGGGTAATACGACACAGGCTGTTGTGACCACCGATCGAGAAACCACTTACAAAGTTAGTTTGCTTCCCTGATGATATTCCGATTTCGTCTGACGCCCAACTCGGCATATGCTTGGCCTGCACACAGCGTCAACTACAGGTCGGAGCTTGCCAGAGTACGCGCTTAAGGAGCTGCGCATGTGCACACACGTCTTGTTGCGCGCGAACAGTTCACGGCACACGCTTCAGGCCACTTATTCAGGACCCTGCGAGCTCTAGAACAGAAGGGAAAGGACTGTATCACATAACTTAGGCATGAATGAAAAATCCTTCCCATAAATAAAATGAAGCCGGCTTTTGTGGAAATGAAGACGCCATCGGGTTAACCCAAGCCATGTACAGCATCCACTGTCTCACCCGCACACGGGTCTACAACACCAGCAAGCGCAGATCCAACAAACCACAAAACTCCGGTACAACGGTACCATCGTGATCGGGTCGTGCGAAGACCCGCAAGTGTCGTAGATACCGTTTTTGCTTTACCTTATCATGAGTTGAATGTTTCTTTTATCATTATTGTTTTTTCTGGAAACAAAACACAAAAAACCATTTTCACAGTTTCTTTCGGTTTTCTATGCACACCGAACCACTTAGGATGATCACTCAAGCACTCGTTTCCGTTTTAACCCACCCTTTTAATTTCGTATCTATATAAGGTATTTTCTGTCATACATCCATCTGTCTGCGATAAGGATGGGTGGGACGAGGAGGGGCCACTATTATTCCATCGTCTGTACGCATACAAACCTTTGCGCATACCTAGCCTTTATCTGACAAACAGGACCAGTTCTTTTACTGGCACGCAACTTGCTGCAGCGGCTCTGCATGCCCGACTTGAAGAAGAACAAGTTTATCTACCACAAATATTCAGACAACTATCGAGCCATAAAGCAGTCCTACTGGCAAACAAGCGTACCATTCCGAACCCTCTCACTCAATCTCCAAAAAAAACAATAAACCACTGGTTGTCCACATCGTATTTGTTGTTGTGGTGTTTTTGGTAGTTTTCAATCATGAGAATTTGTTCGGGGGAGACGAACATTGTTACAGACTAGCATTCCGATGACATCTCCCTCGGCCTTCCATGGGGGAGGTTGTGCCGTGACACTGCATTCGTTTCTGGCAATCATTGTCTTCAATGCCACCCAAGGTACGGACTTTGATTTATCTCTCCGAACCGAGCTATTCCTAGTTCTACCACTAGCGTGGCACGCTCCTTCGAGTCCTACCTGATAGCTTCCAGCTTCGTACTCCCCGCTCTGCAGGTTTGCTTAGACCTCCCTGTGGTTAAACTTTGGTTTTCCGACTGCTAGCAAAGCACCATTCGATTCGTGGCTGTAGTTATTTATCATCCCCGTGCTCAATTCATCTCGTTATACCTGCGCAATAAATACGCCTCCAGCTCTCCAGCGAGAACAGGTTCGGGGCCTCGAGTCTCTGCCCTTAGGCGAGGCTCCTCGGGATAGCAGACCACCTGGTGAGACGTCGATGAACCTGTTGGGGAAGCTTGATGCCCCTCCATAAAGAATGACCGCCGCCCCTGGACACTGTAATAAGGGTGTAGCCGGGCAAACTCCTTGTAATACAGAGGTATGACCCAGGGTTTTCTGAATGCAGTGTTTCTCTTCGGCTGGCTAGGCTCCCTAGAGGTTTTGATGGCCAAGAGGCACTGTGCTACAGACTGAAGTTTGTCCTATATGATTACCAAAATATTCGTTGCTGTTGTTGCTTTCGTGATTTCATAACCCTCTTTTGCCCCTCCAAGGCACTTAGTGGACTGAGGTTCCTATCCATCCGCTGCGTGGATGCACTTATTGGCACTCATTGGGGCTTTGTATTCAGATCTAGCTGCCTGGAATCAGTTGCTACGGGACCAACTGGTTCCGCGTGATCGCCATAACACAAAGCGTGGGCTCTTAAGCGTGTGATTAAGTCGTTTACGGAGAAGATGAACAAAGTAGGGCCTAGGACGGAGCTCTGAGGCGCACCGTCCGGCAAGCACATTTTCTGGTAAGCATTATCGTCCAGCTTGACTCGAAAAGTGTAACCCCCGATTGACCTGTGTCTCCACGTAACATTTTTAAGGGACAGATCGAAGACACTGAAGTTATCAGCAACAAACCACGATTGACTGAGCCAGAGGACCCTTTGAGGTCTAGTTGGTAGACCTCTACTCTGTCCCCTTAGTACAGCTCCCGGATAACGTCGCCCATGAAGCAGATGGAGTCTGACAAGCAGGACCTCTGACGAACGGATACTTGTTGGACTTTCCCTATCAACCTGTGGACAGTCATGTGGTTAGCAATCGTGTCTCGTAACATCCGCTCCATCACCTTCACCAACACCGCAATTAAACTAACTGGCTCGTAGTTGAGATAGGTTTTTCTATCCATGGCTTTTTCAGTTGCGGTGACCGTCACCTTGAGTCATTCCTTGGGTGCGCAACCTTCTTCAAAGGAGGCGTTGAATAGCATGATCAACACCTGGACCGAGAGCTCTGCCAGAGGCTGGAGGGTTGCGGGAAGTATTCTGTCGGGTCCCGCTGCCCTAGTCTTCACCAGGTCGCTTCAAACCCTGAGCACCTCACTGACTGTAATGGCCCCTCCTAACTTTTGGAAGAGCACCCGCCGTGGCAATCAGCGAAAGCCTGAGGTCCCGTTGTTCCGTCTACACCCGCCGGAAGTGATGCAGAGATTGTTTGTGGCTGCTCGACCCCGGAAATCTCTTGCTTTTCCAACGGCCAACCTTAGAGCCGTTACGGACTGCAGGTAGCTGTAGCAGTTCACAACGAAAGGGTGGGTAAGCTTACAAGCTGGGTCCTTGACGAAGACGACGAAGAGCAGGGGGTCGAGCATCGAGCCTTGTGCCACCTCACAGGTCCGATGGTGGCGGAATCCAGTCGAGTTTCCGGATTTCTTTTAGGGGTAAGCACTTGAGTCAGCACCCACCTATGCGAACTTGTCAGGTTTTCTCCTTTTGTTAAGCTTGGCAGAATCTTCCGCCTATCCTGTTTTGCCAAAGTAGAATAGGATGGAAACTTCTCACCCTCGGGGAGAGACACAAACTTTATGTGGACAGGTCTATCATAAATAGTAAGTCTCGCTTTAGTTTGCAGGACACTCGGGACACTTCCATCTTCTTTCGACTCTAAATTTCTGCCTCTGGGAACACTTCCTCCCACTTAGTCTAACATTTTTTCTAGTGGTTCTATATCTTCTAAGTTTACCAGATCCCTAGCCAACCGATTCTGCCACCATACCGCCTTATTGTAGAAGTTGGCCCTCGCGTTTACTGTGGCGCGCTTTCCATAGTTCTATGCCATTCTCTTTTGCTCGTTCGTGGAAAGCATAAACAAACCAATCTCCGGCTTTTATTCCCTTCGAAATGTGTAGAATTTCCATGGCTTCGATTGGGCTCTGTCTTAGCCTCCTTTTTTCTGGAGATAGCAGTCCTATATTCAACTTCATGAATCTTGTCTCTTGCTTGAACAATAATAAGTGTAAAATGTGTAACCAAGTGGCGTGAAAAGACAGGTGTAAAAAACGCAGGTGCGGAAGAAGAGGCATGGGGCTGGGGAGAATTTGTACACGGGAACCACAAGAAAATCACGTGTTATGGCCACGGCAACAACAACTGTTGCACGAGGTTACGTTGCTTACACAACTCCGGCTTCAATAGTCGAATTGCTATGGCTTCTGACGTCATCAGCAACCGCCTGCGTAATCCTTTCGCGGGAACTCTGGGAATTGTCAGGACTGGTCCGAGAGCTGCCACTGTGTCGATTCGATGTCTGCTATCCACCAAATGTTGTAGGATTGCGCTTTTGTAGTCCAAACTGTTCCTTAGTGTAAAGAAGCCGGGGAGTGTTCTGATATTCTTTTCGACAGGCTTCTCGTCGTATGTCCAACATACTGTGCACTACAAGAGCACGTAAACTGATATGGAACAGAAAATTGAGACTGATGAAGCAACCCGTCCTTGAAATGCTGAACAATGAAGGGCTTCGTGTTCGTCATGATTCGGACACGCGCAGCGGGGAAGGACTTCCCGAGGGGCTTAGATATGCGTAGCCCCAGTATTTATAAAGTCTTGTCACCCTTGAACGGGATAGTTAGAAAGACAACCTTTTTCTTAGCCACTTGAACTTTCATTTTGTCTCCTCTCTCTCATATGTTGATGAATAAACGGTTCTAGATAGCCTTTTTTTAGTAATGTGTCGAGTATGTTTTCGAGTTCTTGGGCAATCCTGTCAGGACTACAGACGATTCCTGCTCTGTAGGTCAGAGAGCTCACTAGATTTCTCTTGTATCCTAGAGGGACAAAACTTAGGGAATGTGTGTATTGCCCCAACCATGTACATTTCCGATACATTATCCTTTCTATATATCCATCCTTCATTCTACGTAATCACACATCTAGAAAAGCGAGGAGATTGTCCGTCTTTATGTTTACTGTAAAAGTGGTCTTTGCATGGCCGTTGTTGAATGTCTGCAGTAGTTCGATAAAGTCTATTTTTGAGCCGCAAATTATGAAATTGTAGTCCATATATCTGGTATACATATATAGACTGTCGACGGTTCTGCGCAGCGGTCTATTTTCAAGTTTTGCTAAGAATACATCCGCCAGAAGGGGTCCAAGTGGTGATCCTATTGCTACCCCGTCCTTCTACTTCTAGTATTTTCTGCTGTACAGGAACTGTATATTCGATGTACATCTAAGAATTAGTTCTTTTAGCCCGGCCACATGAACTTCGATTTTGATATCATTATCGGTGAAGTATTGACAGATGAATCCTACCGTCCCGATCAACTGAACGTCTGTGAATAGGGATTCCACATCTAGGGGAAGCACCATCCGTTCAGACAGATCCTGATGTTTTATCATCTCCACAAAGAAGAACGAATCTCTCACTTTATACTTTGCTAGTGACTTGCGCACAGGTTCAAGAATTTCTGCAATCCACTGATCTGTGGCGTGATAGGCTGAGGTGCTCACTTCAATCACCGGTCTTAGGGGTATATTTGGTTGGTGTACTTTTGGTAGTCCATAGAGTCTAAGCGGTTGTGAGCCGCAGGGCACAAGCTTGTCATACAGCGTCTTGGAAATAGCTTTTTCTGACTTAAACTGCTTCAAGATTTCTGTCAGCTTAGTCTCTGCTTCTTGTGGTTTGCCTTTCTCACCCTGACGGTAAATGAACTTGCTCTCATAAGATAAAATGGCCATCATTTTTCTGTAGTAACCGCTTCGGTCTAGTACAACCCATCCAGCACCTTTATCCGGTCTCGATAGTAGCAAATCTTGATTGCTCACTAGCTCTTGGACCTCTTATCGATGTTGCTTAGTTATTATTCCGTTCAACGGAGATCTAGTAGCGTGATACTTTTGACATTCGTAAACAGACTATGTTTTCAGGCCGTCATCTGAGTCACCTGATGTTGGTGCCGGGTCATACAGTTGGCTCATTAGACTTTCAAACTGAGTTTCAATTGCCACCTGATGATAACGTGGTTGAGTAGCACAAAACTTGGGTCCGAGAGATGAAGCCTTATATTGTAATTTACTAAGCTTCACAGAAGAATGATTGTGGACAAACCTTTCAGGATCTTCCGGTAACCTGGACCGTGGTACTGTCGTTTCCAGGCTACTGAGAAGCTTCCCACTCTTTTTCCGGAGCTTTTTGACAAACTGAACCCACAAAACCCCGAAATTTTTTCCATGACCTTCCGGCAGTCCTGAAACATTCATTTTGTATCTATTTACCAGCCGCTCCATTTCGTCTAAACTGGATTTGGTGGCTTCAAATTGATTGAGCGCATGACGTCTGAGTGACCACGTGGCACATGCGCAGTGCTTTCCAGTAGGTTTTAGGGTACCGATCGCTGTGGACATATTCCTCAATGAACCCGATTGCTTCTTCCGTCTCAGCGAACCTGGCGATAAACTTCAAATACTTATTGAGGTCCTTTAACGCCACCGGCTGCCCACAGTGTTCCAAATCATAGAATGTGCCCGTCGATTCATGGGAAAACTTGTGATACAAAGAAACTTCTTTTCGGTATATCACTTCAGGCATTGACATATATATATAGTACTGGGTAAATGAGAGTATGTGTGCAGCTATAGATAGCAGAGGATGGGTGAGTGTGCAACGAATCCGGTAACTCTTTTTTCACACCTTCGTTTTTCACACCTATCCTGTCACGCCATTTATTTACACATTTCACACTTGTTATTGTTCACACAAGAAACAAGTTTCATCAAGTTGAAGCACGTTGTCGAGTTACCGGATTTGTTGCATGTTTACTCACTCTCATTTTTCCATATCTGCACATATACTTTCCCTTGCCCAGCAATATATATTTCAGTGCCTGAAGTGATATATGGAAAAGAAATTTCTTCGTGTTATAAGTTTCTTCATGAATCGATGGGCATATTCTATGAGTCCTACATTCTTTAGTCCATGGCTGCAGATCTTTCCCCGCTGACCCCCCACCATTCCAGTGGCTAGTCGTTAGACTCTTTCAACACTGGCTGCGTCCTTCTGAGGGAAAGCACCCAAGCCTGTACCCAGATTTCGAAGTGGGGCCCTACTTCTTCTCCGTACAGGGATAGGAACACATTTGCCTGTTTGCAGGAGGCTGTCAACTCAAGTCTAGAGAGCTCCTTATGAGTCCATCAGGCGGCAAGCTTGCTCTGCTCCGGCCGTTTGAAATCTGCAGTTATAGCACCACCTAAGGATTACTTTTTGCACCACGTAAATCGCGAACGGTCCACCTCCTGTTACGGTTGAACCAGCTGATACCCTGGTTTGTGGATGACTTTCACCTTCACCCCACGTGATTCCGCACTTGAACACCTTATTGATATCACCAGCCAATAACTCCCACCGAACTTATCTGGCAAGCTTCATATCTTCTGCAAATATGAATCTCCGGAGCCTCAGTGCTTTAATCGATTCATCCACATACAAGAGGACTAAGGGTGGTCCCTGAACTGATCCCTGGGGGACACCATTCGTAGCATATACCGGCTCACAGCCCGCATCACCAACCCCAGCAAAAATCATTATGTTAATCACGAAGTTACTCCTCCAACTTTATAGCTGTCCGTCTATCCAAGGGGTCTCGGTTTTGTCGAGGATTGGTCAGGGTTTCACCATGCTGAAGGCGCTCCCTTACTCATTACTCTCTCGAGATACAGAAGTTCACATGACCTGCTGCAGTACGCCTGCAACCTCTCTTCCTTCGGGGTGCAGGAGGACTAACAGAAGTTTGCCCGCATACTACTGAAAATAAAATCCCGGGTACTGGTCGGCCCCTCCAAGAAAGCACACCTTATGCACGTCTCTGCATATGGTCCCTTTTGCTGTGCACATCTCTACTTTTCGGGCCAACGCGTCAACATCCGATTGACGGTCTTCTTACGCCCCCAGGGGAGGCTGTCCTCGACTCGCTTCTTCGGCGACTACGAGCGCTCCACGGCCCCTGTCTGCCTTTCTGCTCGCTTATCCGCCTTTGCCTGGTTTGCAACACGGGTAAATATCTCTTCACCGGAAGCCGCCAGAATTCGCCGGCCGAGTGGCTCACTTGTTTCAACCGGCGTGAATGATTATCTTTCGAGCTACCTTCTACTCTCATGCCATCGTTGATCCTAAGCAGAATCAGACTATTCGGTGTAAGAGCCAGGTCGTCATTCACTTGTGACTTCACGGGCACCAGTGGTCGGTTCTTCAGGATCCGCTTGGCCTCTACAAAGAAAGAACCGAGGATTACATCATTGAGCGCCATCTCGCTGTTCAGAACTAACAGCGATCTACGCTCAGATCTTATTGTGCGCTCCCAAACCCCTGCTCGGTGGCTAGACCCTGGGGGGTTGAAATGCCACCGAACTTCTTCTGCTAAAAACTGACTGGTCTCGACGCGTCACACACCTTCTAACTCGAAGACAGACCCAACAATAGCTGACCCTTTTTCAATGCATATTTGCTTAGCTGCAATTCACCTGCTCATGAATCGCGTAGATGTCATGATGAATGACCCGGTATTTAGCATTGGGACATCTCGTTATATACCGCCCGAGTTTGAAGGCAGGTAAAAAGTCAATTGCATCTCTTCCTGAGCCTCTTGCTCTAGAATAGGGCCGGAATTAAAAATACCTTGAAGAAGAGGCTACTCCAACCTTTCCCCGCAAGGTATAACTGCAGGGGTGCCGCCATCCGCTGACCGCAGGCTGTAGTCTTTTTCAGACAAATGACATGTCTTCGAATCTCTCTTCTTACGGTTCTGATTCCCCTAAGCATCCAGTACCTTTGACGAAAGGCCGATAGAAATTGCGAAGTACCACTATGACCTTTCGCACGATGGCAGTGGTGCTTTGATAGGTCCGTTACGTGGTACCATTTGAGTGGCATTACTAGGCGCCTAGACTCCTCTGACTAATTGGTGTACATCATTCGCCCACCTACACACTACTAGTCACTTCGAAACACAGGACAAAGTTTTCCAAGTGGACCCCTTAGGTTGTCACTCGCTGCCTGCCTCTGGTCCCCAAATGCCTCTCTCCGGACCAGATTCAGGGTTCGGACTCTAGTTTCTCTTGCCTAGTCCAAAATGAGCCCCTCTACCTTTATTACCTCTTCAGTTCTCGGAAACACAAGAGAGTAATATGGGATAAGAGCCTGATTATCCGTGTACAGGCACCCGAAAGACTTGACCAATCCCAATAAAGGCATAATAGCTGCTGTAGTGTGTCTGACTTTTCCCGAGTGATGACAGACTCGGATTCTCTCATCCCTACTGTCTGGGGTGGGACCGCGATGGTGAAGTCATTCGCGACGTAGTTGCGAAGAAAGGTAAGCTCCGCGAACCGAAGCTCCAGGTCTTTTTTCTTTGCCGAACCTCGCAAGGTTAAATCGGCCAAGTTTTTTCTGACTTTGTGTCCGTTTAGATTCCGCTGAGAATTGGTGTTTAAACTCTAATCTGTTCTCTACAAGGGTGCTAGAGCGAGTAGACGTTTTTTTTGTAGTACTTCACTATCATGGAATCCGTTTAGTGCCAGATGTGGTCAAACAGCACCGATAGGGCGCTTTCAACAACTTCGACCACCCTGGCACCCGGTGTCGCAGCAGACAACTCCAGCCTAGCTGTTGCAACAGGTTTCAAGGGAGTTACTTGAGGTTTACTGAACGTCAGTACATTGTATGACGATTTGTCTTTGGGGACCCTATACGCGTAAGCAAGTACCTCGCAGCCGATTTTGGAAGCTCTTTAAAAAATATGAAGTTCGGCCGAGCAGTCCCTGTCTGTTTGCACTGCTAAAGCCTCTGCGGATCTCGATAGTGTCCAGCACTCGAACGAAGAATGCCCACTTCTGCCACGAATCGCTTTCTACAGTATTCAGAGGCGGATCCGAGCCCACTTTTTGCTCCGCACAACCTTTGCTCAGTAGTGCAACTAGGCCCAAAAGAGTCATACCAAGAACCGAATTTCGACAAAACGCCTCCTCTAGTTTTTAGTTTATTGAGTAACCGAAATTGAAAAGTAAGTTCATTGGATCTCATCCAACTGTAATCCTAATGCTCACTGAAGATTATCACCTGGCTGAGGCAGAGGAACGAAAGCACTTGGCACATCCCATGCCTCGAACAACGTCCCTATTTCAGATGAATCGGATGTTCATTTCCTCAGCCTTAACCCAGTCTTAAACAGCCTTCTGGTTTTTATCCTCCGCAAACCCGTTTGCTTCGTCACAGGCAGCAGACGATGCGAGGCAGTCGTCTACTTAGAAGTTAAAGCCTACCGCGTCCAGAGTGGCTTAGCCATGCTCTCATGGAATCGGCAGACTGCTTGTAGTGGAGCAAAATTAGTGCGAAAAGTCTCTGAAGTTGCTCCCAGGGGATGCGCCATCATTTGTTACGCGCAAAGTTTGAAATTTAGGTCTCCATTTGGCCACTTCAGGAACCAAAGAGAACCCCGTCACCCTCGGGTACCCTCGCTTGCATGAGAATTTCCTCCACATAGGCTACCATGGCTATCCGAACTTTCCGAAATCGCAGCAGTATGTCTACTAGTTCGGCATCCTTGTCAGGACTTTGGTACAGCATATCCGCGAACGATCTCCGCCGCGCTTTGCATCGCAGTCTGGGACTACACGCAACTTTTCATGCCTCCTTGGATCGAAAACAGCATGGCTGGTATCCAGTCCTCTTAAGTGAAGAGTATTCGTTCACATTTGAGACGATTCATATTAGATCCTCGTAAGGATATAACACCGGAGTGTGGAAATATGAAGATAAGTGAGCAGAAGAGTAGTGGGTATGCAAATCTGCTGAGCGGCTATTGCCGCACAACCGGTCGTGTGCTTTCAGAGAAATTTATCCCTGCCACCCATATCAATATATATATATATATTATATATATATATAATATATATATATATATGTACATATGCAAATGTGTATCACGCCATCTTGAAGTGCAAGGATGGCACCAGAGTAACAAATTAAATCGCAAATGGAGGGAAATTAGAACACAAGATGTAGGCTGTTGAAAAATGACATGTCCTCATTTTTCACCTAATTTTTCTGAAAGAGACATTTTGGTGATTACGGAAAAACAGAGTTCAACAGGCAGATCGAAAGGCGTTGGCACCTCAAAATGGCTGACAAACGATAATCCCTGTCCCTTTGGCCCAAACCAGGAAGGCGGGAAGCACGAACCGAAGCGAATGCTCATGCTAGCTTTCTCGTGCCTCTAAGCGACGTCGTGGCCTGACCACCGCGCCACTTCTTCCAGCCCTGTCCAGAGTGTACAAATAGAGTACCGAAAGGTGGGCGATCAGCGAGCCTCGGAAAACATGACTGGGACGCCGAAGGCGGCGTGAAACGATCACCTCCCCGAGAAAGTAGCTGCCCTTGCCCAACAGGAGGTAGCATCTTGTCATTACCCACTGGACTTTCCTATTAGGCGCGAGCAATGCTACGAAGATATCGGCTGTTGAACACAAAAACTCCTTGCATCCTCGACACGAAGTGGCAAGAACGTTCAGCCATGGAGCGAAACTACAAACCTCGGCAGTGTACACCCTTTCCTTAAGAGAGTGAGAACCGGAGATCAGGGCGACTCCACTGGTGTCGGAGGTTTGAGGAAGCGGCTTTAGCTTTCGCTATTCGTGAGCATATCTGCTCCCCAAACACAACTTTGAGCCAATAATATGCTCCCGAGGTACTCAAATCTGTCACTTAACAAGGTGATCACTTCAAGGGGTGAGTGCGGAGGCAGGCTCCCGTCAATCTTGCAAAAAGCACTTTGCTCTTCAATCGTCAAGCCGTCCAAAGCGTGTTGTACCATCTATGCGTTATCGCACAGCTGGGCGATATCATCTGCATATTCCAAGTCGAAAACTCAGTTCTTTGGGGAAGAATTAAGATCCACATTTTGAAGACCAGACAAGGCATTCCGTAGGAAATCCTCTGTGAAGGAGATGAAGAGAAATGAAGATATAAGATGACCTTGTCATATTCCACTGAAGATGATAAAGGGAAGAGAAAGCTGGTCGTGAGCCCTAACCAGACTTGAGGTGTAACGATTAAACTCTTTTAGGACGCATGCATCTCAGACACTCCATTTATCAGCAGGCAGTTTAATAGCGCAGTCCCGTCGACGGAGTCCTAGGCTAAATGGATGTCCAGAAACGCGAAAACGGTCGGTCTTCTGAAGGCGTGACAGTAAGATAGCTGCTGTTGGAGGGTTTAGATTTGATCTGTACATCCACGACTGGGAAGAAACCCGACCTACACGCGGGTTAGTGCTTCTTACTTTTGGTACAGCCTGCAGAGTATGACAGACACAGGCAGCTTCGACTCTTTTGGGATGGGGTTCACACTTCTATGGTTGGTGCAATCACTGCACGAGGCCCTTCTAGAGAAAACAGAAATCGACTACCTTCAAAAGAGGAGACTTGTCCATAATATTAAGCTTTTGTTTCCTTGGACCTGGATTTCCTTTTGTGCCTCTGCCTCCGTGGATGGGTCTGTCAAAATGCACCACTGGACATGTGCCTGCAGAGCTATAGAAGAGCCTGACATGGAGGGCCAACGGAACTGTCCGAAATTTCCCCGCCCATCGTTCAAGAAGCCACTGTTGGTTGTGAATTAGCTAACAGATAGCTTCACAAACTGTTTCCATCAGATTTGGTGGCTTCCTGCCGTCGACTTGAGCAAGATGGAGCAAATTAGGGGAACTTCCCACAGCGGTAAAAAGTTCCATCTCTCATGTTCGCTCAGGCCACCAGGATTCACGGTCAGTACAAAGACTCCGGTGGAGAGCACGTCACTCTACGAGCCATGTTTCACTTTAAGCCGGTATCTACCAACGTGCGCCAAGAAGGTGCAGAGGCTGTACATAAATCCGGGGTTTTGCGGCACGACAAGCCAAAACCAGGCATACCAACCGAAAGCAACGCATTTCTTATAAGCAACCGATGCCCGTTTATGTCACCGGATGGTGCAGTGGCTGACCTATCAGATAGCGCGTTTTAAAAGACTGACAGGCAAGAAAAACCAGAAGGCTTATCTCAAACTAACAGTCACTAGTTTACGAGCGTGATTGCGGTGGAACAAGTCATACATTTGCGGATCAAATCATACAGTTACACGGGGATGCTAAAACTTGTAAACGGTGGTCGAGTGGTTTAGGGCGTTTGATCATCACCTCAGAGGTCCGAGGCTCGAATCCCCGCCGTCACCGGTTACTTTGGTGGTAGGCTGCATTCCACTGTCGTTCCGATCGTTACCACACCTGACCTATTGGTACCTTATATGGTTTCCATTCCAAGTCTCAGGGTCTGATTGCCGGTTACCACTAATAGAGTGCAGTGGGCAATCGTAGCTATGGGGTACTTACCCCTTCCACCGCACTGAGGCACACCCGAGGGCCGCATGCAGGAAAAAGTGATATTGTGCGCGGGAGGAGCGTTTGACTTTTTCCAACCTCAGTCAGGTAGATTCGCTGAGGCAAATGATTTTTTAAATAAATGCCTGTGCAATGGAAAGGGTACATACCCCGTAAGCTGAAATACCCGCTGCATTATCGGAGATAACCAGCAACCTGACTCAGAGACTTGAAGTGTAGAATTGCATAAGGTCCCACTAGGCCAAGCATGGCCACCAGATGAGTAACAGTGGATTACTGTCTACCACCAAAGTGACCGGCGGTGGCGAGATTCGAACCTTTGAACTCTAAGGTAGCAACCAAACGCTCTAAACCACTCGATCACCACCGGCCAGTCGACAGTAATGCGCTGTCGTCCGGCTGGTTACCACAACCGGCCTATTGAAATCTTGTCGTTCTTCAATCCGCTCAGGGTTCGTTTGCCGGTTGTCCCTAATAGTGCAGCAGGCCTCCGAAGCTATTGCATATACCCCCTTCCCTTACACTTACGCGCCAGCATGTGTTAAAAACCTAACGCCTCAGTGGTTCGGAACTGACCGCGTCTCGCATTCAGTAACGTTGTACCCTAAATGTATGATTAGAAAATGAAGTAAAATGATTGTTACAGAGATAATATGGGTTGGAAACCTAAGTTTAAACACTCAGTTGTGATCTCAGTGGGTAAGTAAACCGCTTCCGAAATTAAATGAAATTTTTGGCTAAACTGTATGGATTGGCATAATCGAGAATTGGAACCATTCTGAACGGAAACGCACACTAGGTCCGGTTCGTTATCACACCTGATTTATTGGGACTGTATGTAGTTCTTTAGCACTCCAAGTCTCAGGGTTCAGTTACCGGTTATCTCCAATAGTGCAATGGGCCTTCGTGGCTATAAAGTATATACCCCCTCCACTACACTCTTGCGCAAGCATGTAATAAGAAAATTTGCAAACTTTCCAGTAGCTGATGATGCTCATTCCTCGTTCAGCAACACATTAAACCGAAAAAGCGTCCATTAGTTTCTCACGCATCAAATCCAGTTGCTGTAAGAAGGATTTCTCATCTTTTCCCACCGTAACGTTGGGTGAGGCTGCATAGATATACTGCCACTGTCCTACCTTTATCATCCCCTGCATTACCGCTCTATCTGTCTAATAATTAATCACTGTGTGCAGTCGTTGCACGGAGGAATGCTCGGCGAAGTTGCATTTGAAGGTCAGACAGTCACGTCGCTCAATGATGAGCACAATCGGCTGCTCGGCCGAGATGGCTTAGCAAATACAGGTGAAATGAAAGAAAAGTGCTCAAGAAGTGGTCTATGATTGGTATGAATCTGCACGGATAGGTGAGCAAACCATAACATGCTTTGGAAAAACGTCGAAGAAAACATAAACAAATCGCTGTTGACTACGGATACGCACTTAAACCCGTATTTCCAGTGACCAGGAAAAAGGCAGAACTGTTATTCCGAAGGAGTCGTGATTTGTTCTCTGGGAGTGGAACGTGCGCAGATGAAGCAGAAAGTCCTACTCACCTCAACTTAAGCTCTCGGTATCCTGCAAGAGGTTGCGAGGACAACATGCATATTGGCGTGTGGAGTGGACTCCCGGCCATGGAACTTTAGCGAGTAGAGAGACGAACGTTTACAGGTGAGCTAAATGGGATTCCAGTAAATGGGTTGGTCAGGATATGAATAATGTTAATAATATATTAAGAATGGGCTTGAAGCATGCTGCAATAAATGTACTAGTGGTAAAACTGATGACAGAACCAGAATTTGCAACAGGATAAAATAGGTGCACACGGAGGGTTAAAGGAGAACTTTGAAATTGACTAAAATGATGATAACGCTGGACAAACAGAAGACTCGTTGCCAGGTATTCGGTTCGGCTATTTTTGAGCGAGGTCAGTTAAAAGTCTGCAGCATTTACATAAACGCCGCAGGAAGCGGTCACAATGTGGTAAATCCAAAAATATGCTGCGTCTATGTGGTTGATCTTCGTAATAGAGGAATTTGTCGAGCAGAGTATGAAGAGTTACTTTGAGGCTGCGCAGTATTGGAAAACTCGTCGGTGTACAAGAAGAGAGCTTTCGGCTAATTATTCACTTCAAAACGGGGATGTCAAGAAGTATCGACATGGAAATATATCCGTCTGCAGAGATGGAGATATAAAGTGGTGGCTGGGTACTAACGAAATTAGATATACAGCAAACGATTGCCGCATCTCGAGAGTGAGAGTACCAGAGTGGTGGTGGGAGGAAACGGCCATAGGAAAACGGATAAGCACACGGCGAATTGTTTACTTAATATCGGTTTGAACAAGTAGTGCCAAAGCGGAAAGGGAATATAAGTCAATTTGGACGGCGGGGCCACGGCCATTACGCAGGTGTTCGATTTTGCAAGGGGGGGGGGTGGCGTAATTGAAAGGTATGTGTAAATCAGTAAATGAAGTGTGTATAATGTGTACCATGGAAAAATGACAGGTGAAAAACTGCACAAAGTATATCTCGGAAGGCGGCAGTGGATCATCCGCTACGGAATAAAAAACGCCAGCCGGAGAAGACGTTGGATGGATTAAGATGTTGGACACGGGGTCATTTTCGGTAATACAACATACGACTGTCACATCTGAAGGGAAGGGGAAACTGCCAGAATGAGGGTGTAAGAAAGGTGATAGTTTAGTGGGTGGACGATGAGTGTACCACCTTTGAAGATTTTTTTGCCAGGTGTGAAAAATGATGGCGAGGGGGCGGCGAAGCTGCGTAAGAAGTATATCAGAAACGTTCAGACATGGAAAATAAAAGGTGGCCAGCAAAATCAGAATAACTCAATGGAATAGCACTGTAGAGGCGATCAGATAGACTGATGATGAGTGCAAGTGATCACTAATCACTTCTTTGACCACTGAAAGACTACAGAAAGATGTTTCGGCGAACGAGGTCCTTTGGTGACCAGTGAGGGAATAAACAGTGACTACAAATGTGCCAGTGAATGAACGGTATTGGCAAGTTATAACACGAAGAACGGACACGATTACCAGTGGGGCAGAAGAGTAGGTGGAAGTGCAACTCAGGGAAGGTAGGTAGTGAAGTAACTGCCAGGATCGGCGAGCATTCGCATAAGCAGCTTCTGTGCACGGAGGAGATGGATGGTAGATAGAGGTGGTAAATTGTGCCGGGTATGAGAAGGGTAAGATATAGCGCCAATAGGTAGAGGGTGCTCGAAAGGAAGCCGGCAATAGCAGGAGACGAATGGAGCAAATGGCACTTTTGCAACAGCAGTGGAAGTACAAAAACAGAACTTTTAATCCACGGGTTGTGCTAGTGGATGGGACTGAGTGAGCGCTGTACTCTCAACATGAAAATCGTTTTTGGAGGCAGAGGGCATGATCCTCCACTCCAGTTGCGCCAGCAAACCGTTGCAGACGTCCTGCACGCCCGATGTGCCCCGGACAAAGCGGGGGATCTGATGGCGCCCTGCACCGCCGGGGTTAGAATAAAAAGCATAAATGTCATGGAATCAGGTAGTCCAGTCTCTAGTAACCTGATTTTGGGAATCTTGAGGAGAGTGGTCATACAGTGGACGAGAATCATATCGAGTATAAATCTCATTTGTTCAACTTAGCGGGAAATGTTCAAAGTTAGTTATGGGCCGAAGCAGGCTATAACCGTTCTAGGGGGGGGGGGGGCAGGTTCTGGAAGAGAAATTGAAAAAAACCTGCAGCCTGGCAATTCTCCCAGCTGTGGGCTAAGAGAGAGGCACAGAACATCAACATCATGCCAGGAAATCAGCGTAAACAGAAAAGGGGCATCGTAAACTCAGGGCCTGAATTTTGCAAACAAACGAGGGCCGGGAGGTGAAACAGAAAATTGGTAGCGACGGATTACCGTGAGGCTCAGTGAGAGCTACTAATGAGGTAAGAAACCGAAAGGAAGCTATACCTGAGGCAAAAACTTGTATGTAACTTGATGAAAAATGGTTGGGAAGTCATATGAATAGTGGCGGTTTGTTCGTCAGAACAAGGCCTGAAGTCTTATGTGGTGAAATGGGGTGTCAACAAGTGAATAGTTGACGCATGAATGAGGTCGGTACCTTCAGGACACAATACTATGCACGTTACTTCGCTTTTCCCTGAATGAGCCATATTTTTATGCTGGATGGTGACTGACGAAGAAGGATCTTCCCGACTTCGGCAAAAGCGGACAGAATGAATCGATGAACCAACGGAGTAACGGTGGTCAGAAGAGGGTCATGTTCTACAGCTTGGAAATTAGGGGCTGATAAACAGACACACGAAAGGTGTCGCTGGCAGTCATAGGGTGCAGGCTTGAAAGCTTTCATCTGCGTACTACAAAGCAGAATGAATCTACTGTTTGCGGGCTTCCATCGGTGATCGCCGTCTACTGGACGGAAGTTGTTAGGTTACGTGTAATTACCCCAGAACAGTTTCGTAGGCTGAAGTAATGGAAATGTAGGGATCATGCAATAGAATAGGTTTTGGTTAAGTCAGATGTTTATTTATTTATTTTCTGAGGGATAAAGAGACTAGAGATTTCGACCTGAATTGCCGTGGGGGCTTGTTCCAAAGGGAACAATATTTACCAATGACGAAGTCAGGCCGCTCCGCAGTCCTAGACACCGGGATTAAAACCAGTGTCTCTATGTCGTAAAGAATGGTTGGAGGGAGTTTTGGTTTGAAAAGGGGCTTTTAGTAAGATGTACTTCTTGAAACATTGCAAAAGAAGGAGAGGTTCATAAATTGAGGGTGCAGAACATCCTAGTAACTGTTTGGTAGATCCATCGTGAACATCCCTATTCGCTGACCCAACAACTAGCCGCATGTTAGAAAAGAAGAAAAAGCTTTGTTCCGGAAATGGTCTGGCTCCAGTTCTTGAAGTGCTTGGCTTGCCCTCCCGGAAGACCAAAGATTCTGGTAGTCAAACCATTTTTCCGTCTCACTTTAGCATCCTACACAGCCAAATGTTCGAAGCTAAATGTATCCGACTATTGTGGTCCCAATTCCCTTACTGTCTAACTGTTGGAAATGAACTGGTCAATAATTTCAAACTTCCCTGCTGGGACCTGACGCTTAAACTTCGGGACATAACTCTTGGCAACGGAGAATCCATCAACCATTGGTTGCTCCGTGAATCTGGCGAGAGTGAATCGCTTGTTATGTCGGCAGTGGTAGAAGCCAGAGCACCAGGTCCAAGAGGGTGCATAACTTTAATGTCTTCTGCAAAAAGGAGCGCATCTTGTGTGAAGACGTTTGAAGTATCACTTACATACATGAAAAAATAAGGGACCTACTCTATACCCTGGATAACCCCACTAGTTACTGATCGAGGTGATGGTATACCGCTGTCAATGTTCCCCCCAATTTCGGGATGTTAGATATGGCGAAAACCAACTCGGACTGGGACGTACAATTCCGTGGATTTTCGCCTTAGTCACTAGCCCATTAAGAGATACTCATTCAAAAGCCTTAGTAAAGTTGAAGAGAATTACGGTCACTGATTTACCACTGCTGATAGCCATAGTTATAAAGTTGGGGAAATCACTGGACAAGTAAAGCACGACCTTTTTTGAAGAAATCCGAGCTGTACAGGGCTATCAAGGTTATTGTTCAGTAGATGAGATGTAAGCTCAATTTTGATTGGTCTTTCCATAATTTGAGAAACTATAGGGGTGCGGTTTAGCGGTCGATATTTGGTGAGGTCCTGTCGTGGACCCTTCTCAGGAATTGGGATAGTGACTGATGTTATCCAACGGGGGGAGAAGATTTCACTGCTCATAGATAAATCAAATCCTTTGACTACGAGCATGAGATATCAGTTCCTCATGAATTGAAGGTAGTTGGCGGTGGGTCACCTGGCCCGAAGCGGTATGACCGCCCAATTTAAGTCATCTGTGCCGTATAGTCGTTTGGATGAATTTAAATTGACGAGAACTGTTCGGATGTCAGGCTCTCAACGTGATAAATGCACAGAAGGTCATTGGTCGTTAGGGACGAGGCAAAATAGGTGTTGAATGCCTCTGAGACCTCTTGTGAGTCTGCTATATAATTTCTGATATATGTTAGACATGGGATAGGAGAACTACTTTGTCTCTTCCTCAGTTTCACCTGTTTGGCTAAAGCTTAGGTTCTTCTGGTGTGACTCAGCTCCCCTGGTTCTTGTTCCATCGAGGGATATTTCAGCCAGCTGCAATGAATGAGATAAACGGTTCATTCGTAGGAACAACAAAAACCTTTCGACCTGAGGAACTTGGGCGGTAGTAAAGAGAGCTTTTTTATAGTCGGCAAACACTGTTTAGTTTATCGCACCCAGGTAGTCCTTGGGTTGGGGTGATTACTTCAGGACGAACACCGGCTCGGATTTAAGCTGATCTATCACAGTATACAAATCGTCAGATAAAATAAAGTACTCCGGTTTTGGGCGCGGATAAGTGAGGTTAAGTGCCTCCAGCTAGCTCGGTGGAAAGTTCTTTCTGCGGTTGGTCTATGAAATATTCGTGTTGGCACTGAAAGCCCACCCCTTTCCGGTAGGCTGTCGCATTCCGGGAAGCTGCTCACGACCAAGGTGTGTGCAAGAGATAAGCCAAACTTGAAAATGTGGTCAAGGATGTTCCGGCTTTTAGTTGAGCACGTCACCTGCTGAGTCTAGCCTACTAAGCAGGAGCTAGTCAAAAAGCGTAGCAGCACCCAAAGTGGACCTACTGATACCTGGTGCAGCTATGTCGACGGCCACCGGTTTGGGGTAGGGAAGGTCGGCTACAACGTTTACCACTTCTACTGTAGAAAAGAGGTCGTTTCGACCGGTATTAGGGGTGCGGTAAACGCAACTAATAATGAAGTCAGAACCTCCTGTAGTGACCTATGACCGAACTGAGTCCGATAACTTATTCTGTATGGGCGGCTGATATGCTTTCGTTTGCGTGGTTTGCCTTACTATTGGTACCCGATGGCCGCGATACCCTTGTTTAGATTGTCTTCTGTTAGCCAGGTTTCAGTTATTAAAATAGGATGGTAATCGGGCGTGAACAGTGATATAAGCGGCATACGCACCTTTTTCACTACTGAGCATGCGTTCAGCGTAAACTGCGAGAGCCTTTTAGTGCAGTCAAGGTTAACTTTAGGATCCTTGTAGGATTCCGGCATGACCTTCGCTGAGGAAGAATAGGATGAGGCAATCAGGGCTGCCTAAGATTGGATAGCCTGCATTGTGGGTGGGAGAATATGACACACCGCTGATGGCGGAATAAGCTGGGTAAGCGTATCTGGCGCGGAGGTCAGCTAGGTTGTAGATTTAGGCTAGGTGGGGCTAGTGCCGATTGAGGCCGTTATATTGGAAGGAAGCCGGCTGTTTGTAATTTCATTCCATGCGGAACGACGCCGTCAAAAGTCGTTATCTAGAGCCATTATGCTGGTAGATACTGTCGGCCGGGGCAGAAATATAAGAGAGAGAGAGATAAGTAGCTACTAAGTGGAAGAAAACAGAAAGTGTAGTGGTATCATGTAATCTGGCCCCCGACTTAATACGGACGGCATCTCAGGTGCCCTCTTTGCATCATTAGGTTGTTGGGCCATAACCAGGAGCGGGAATGTGAAAAAGAAGTTGGGTATAGGGGCTTTGGATTGCGCAGAGACTGGAAGGCCGCGGGCACTGTTGAAAGTGTCCTGCGGTACGAAAGGGATTCAGGGTAGGCGAATTGTGTGAATGATAAAAGCGGATGATTCTTGGGACGAAATATTACTTAGAGTACGATAGATGCCACTCGAAACTAAATTAATCCTTTGATACAAAGAGTGGCATTGTTGGAAAGGCGTGGGGATTAGTGAAAGAAGTTTGATGGGGAGGATAACCAGAAGGTGTAGAAAACTCGTGGTTGGTTGGTACGTAAGGTGCAGCTAGTGAACGGTGGTTTTGAGTGTGAAGATGAGTCTTTAATAACGTTCTATCGTCCATTGTTGCACTCTGTATTGCTTCGCTTGGGGTACTTGGCAGAAGGAGCTGTGGCCTGATGAGTGAGTTGGATCTGATGTTAGCGTCCAGAATTTGCGCTGCACATAGTAATGACGTTTTCTCTGGTCTGTGAGATGGTCCATGTACAGCTAATTTGTGCACGGTTGACTGTCAAGCGGCCCTAGAAGCCGCTTGACGTGATGGACTAAAAGGATGTGTGCTTTTATTGATGGATTGAGGGTTCCTTGGTATGTTTGGTAGGCTGGTTGGGCAGGTCATACCGTTATCGGTCGTGCCTAATATTCCGGTGATAAATGATTGCGGGTTTTAGCGGGTGAGTCCAGGGCGGGACAGCTTGGCAGGGTTGAACTCTGTGATTCTTGTTTTCTTTGGCGTTGGTTGGCGAGGCGAGGCTGAAATGGATATACTTAAGTCCACGCCAAACATACGGGA
This sequence comes from Fasciola hepatica, assembly GCA_948099385.1. NCBI lineage: Eukaryota > Metazoa > Platyhelminthes > Trematoda > Plagiorchiida > Fasciolidae > Fasciola > Fasciola hepatica. The sequence continues at coordinate 3,633,701 of CANUEZ040000164.1, forward strand.
TGGACGTTCTGATGAACGAGAAGTCAGACTGATATTGTATGTACGCTGCGCTTTATCAGACGGCGGGGAAACAGATAGCTGGGGGCGAACGCGTAGCCGAGTAAGTGCTGGTTGACTTGGCAAATTCACTTTGCAGTAGGGTTTTGTTTCAGCAATATTAACATTTTCGAAATGGGTTCTCAATGCGAGAGTGGGTCAGCTGCTAATGAAATATTTGGCAGACATATGGTCAAGGAATTTGAACAACAGTGGAAGAGGTTTCCGCTGACATTTCTCTGGTGGCCGAAAGCCCTGCAGGGGATAGTTTCACGATAATAGCCTCCAAAAGGCTATGTTTTGCTTCCTAATAGGGGCTGTGAAGGGTTTATTGAAAACAGTGGCGTTTTTTTGGGTTGCTTATCCCTGGCACCATTTCCAAGGCAATGGAGTCTATGAAAATCCCAGCCGTGACTAGGTCTTGGGCTGACCGTTTATTGGGGGATTAGAGATGTATTTAGTAGAATCGGCCTAGACGGGGTTTCATCAGCAGAAGCAGCTTGCCGTTGTTGTTTTGACTCATCCCTTTTATTCCGCCCCCCTGAAAAATACCAATCAAGCCGCCAGAACACGGATTCAGCGGAAGTTTCGAAGCTTTTGATTGATGAGTACCTTTGGTGCAGCGTTTGCTTCTTAGATGAAGTGACTCGACTGCTGGATGAAGATAGACAAGTCGAACTATATTACCCTGACTTTTACAAGGCTTTTGACCCAGTTATTCACAACCTGTTGCTGAGCAAGTTGGGGCCGTTCGGTGCAGGCCCGCCAGCCCATAGGTGGCTGACGGATTTTCTTTCCTGCAGGACGTTTTATGGTGAATTAGGAAGCAGAAGCTCGAGCCTGGTAAACGTCACCAGCTGAGTACCCCAGGGATCCATCTTGGGCCGGGTACTATTTTTGGTGTCTAGTACCGGTCTGACACCCACCACTCAACCGTTGGTTTCGCTTCTGTGGGTGACGGGCTAGTTTTGGGTCTGGGGGCGGGGCCGACCTGGACAGTGATATAGGAACCGTCCTGAACTGGGCATACATATAAGGAGCTCCAAGGAATGCTGGAAAAGCCATTTTCTGTGGGGGACAAAAGATAGCTTAACTGTCATCTAGGACCAGGGGCCGTTTGCTATAGAGGCAGTTTTCAGAGTTAAAGGCTTCGAATTCATCTTGAGCAGTGGTTGTGAATGAACAGATCATTGCGGTGCCGCTGTATGAAAAGCTTGTGTTGAATTCTTTAGAAAGCGATCAACTTTGTTGTAGCAGTCTTATTTATTGGGAGTAGAGCGTAGCTCAAATACTGAACCTCAAAATCAGAAAGTGATTGGTTAGATGATTCAGCGGTACTGAATTAACAAATTATAAACATGTTGATCACGTCCAAATCTCAACTGTACAGCCGCGACGTTTAACAACGAGAACCAGAGTTCGGCTAAGGCTATTGTCAGGTATGACTGTCACAACAGTCAGAGTTTGAGTCAAAGAGATGTCACGATACATCAGCAAGATGAAAACAGGTGTTTGAATGGTTGATTTGTTCTGTGCTTGTTCGAGGATCGACAAAACAAATAGCACTATCTCAACAACGCAAGTTTGTGAAAATGACTGGGACAGATCTACGCAACCCAGATAAGTATATCACAAATCGGCCATTTAGACACTCCCTTATACTTTGCCCATGTTTCATGACATCCCTTCGACCTGAACTGTGACCGTCGTGGCAGTCATATCTTACAATAACCTTTGCCAAACTCTGGTTCTCGTTATTGAACGCCGTGGCCGTACAGTTGAGATTTGTACGTGAATAACATGCGCATAATTTGTTAACTCAGTACCGCTGAATCATGGAACTAATCATGTTCTGATTTTGAGGTTCTTTATTTGAGCTACGCATTACTCACGATCGGAATATCGGTTACAATACCCAACTTGAAAACTTTACGAAGAAGTTAACCAAAAACGATAAGAAGGGGACAAAGGCAACTTAAAGTTGGACGGGAAGTAACTTCGCAAGTCCGTGGCGTATTTTTGTGTGGAACTGATTCTTCAAATATCACCGGGTCTAATATTACTGTCTGTGCAACTTCGTTTATTTTATTCAACGATACAAAAGTTAAACGTGTTAGTGTTCATGGATAAGGAACAGTAGAATTTGAAAACCAGCTTTAGCTAGCTGAGGAAGAAGCCGGATCAGCCAAGAGAGGAAGACCTCTAAGACAGGAGTGAGAGGTGATTCTGGAAACCGCGGAGTAGAAGAAAATTCAACTTTAGCGATTTAATGGGATGACAGAAGCGGATTTGTGCCAGCAAAACACGCAAATCACCTATCTAAAGTGGAAGAGTCCTCATTCCACGGAAGCGCAGGAAAGCACTGCGAGCCCATCAAAAACTACGGGAGCCTTATAGAATAGGTAACTTTTGATCCGGGGCAGAGATTCTTGTACCTGTTACATTACTGTGGTGAAGGGGCCGGGGAAGCGATCGACGGGCACTCGATGCTGGATCCCTGAGGGCTTTACGCCCAAGCACGTGAAATCTTGAAAGACCTGTTTGGGCAACCGTTAGAGGTCGCTCTGAACTTGGTCGACGGGGTACTATTAGAGGCAAGACTCTCCAAAGGCGAGTCTGGCTCTCTAGACAGCCTGATGATGAAAATGTAAAACTGCAGAATCGCCCTAAATCACCCAGGTTATCGATCGGATGTGAGAGTACTACACATATTGGGAGTTAAGGAGCGCAGTTTACCCAAGTAATCACAGAGTAGATGGGCCAAGAAAACCGAGAGGAAAGGTAGATCTGGGCGAGGAACCACTTTTGAGGACCTAAGGCTGGTTTTAGTCCGCCTTGCCCTAATGAAAAGTAGCCGTTCCGGTTAACTTGGGCATAGGACAAGCAAGCTACGTAGGACTAAGAAAGCGTAACTAAGCTGGACTAGGGACCGTTATAGAGGTCATACATGGGCAAACCCACAGGCTCTATCCCGCGGGGGTGAAAATTTCCCTGTGTGTAAGGTTTGTGGCGCGCTGCGTCGCCCAGTGCAATGTCCTCACTTTCGTGACGTGGACGTCGACGAACGATGGGTAATGGATAAGAGACTGGGCTCATGCTTTTTTGTCTCAGTGATTTACATCGAGCAGTGGTGTGCTAAATGAAAACTAGTTGTATTCGAGATGAACGCTACGGGAAAATTTCATTGCACACTGCCCGAAACCGGGAAGAGAAATGCAGAGGAAACCCCAAAATCGATTGCGGTTTGCGCAAATCCTAGGGCCAATAGTACGCCAATTATAATATTGATAATAATAATAATTTATTTCTGATAACACCGAAGCATGCTGCAATGCAAGATCAAACAGTACAGTTGAAAGCTGAATCAGAGTTACAGGAGGATTGTGCAATTATGTGAACTCGATTAAATGTGAGAGAGCGTTCAAGTCAGTTGTTGCGGTACCGCCCGCGAATTTAAACTGAAGGTCCGGTGGTCGATCCGGCTGAAGGCATTCATCTATTGACGTATACTTATCTGTGGATTACTTTATCTTTCCTCTCGCAGAACTGAACACCTGTATAATAAATGTAACCACATGGTCAATATTGATTAGTCTTCCACTTCCGCTTTGACATTTCATACAAACCCTACATAAAGTTAACAATTTGCCGCACGCTCACCTGTTTTCCTCCGGCCGTTCCCTGCCACCATCACTCTGGTAGTATCCCTACCAAGAAATACGCAGTTTTTTGCCACATATATGATTCCTCCAGTATACAGCCACCACTTTGTATACTACCATCGTTGCAGACTGAAATATTTCCATGTTAATACTTCTTGACATACCTGTCGTAAAGTGAATAATTCACCGAACGCTTCGACAAGATTTCTATCCATATGCCTCTCATATTCTGTAGCGCACCAAAAACATTTCCTTTGAATATGTTCGAATTTCCACTAGTGGTAATTATTTCATACACCACCTATGCATGTACTCCAGACCAACTGACATCATTCGACCTTGACCTTCAAATTTGCCGGGCATTATTACAGTTTTAGTTCACTGCAACACTCTCTCTGATACTCTGCATGCACTTGTTGTACCTTTTTGTGAATTGTCATTCCGGCATTACTATAATCATCTGATCATGCATTCTAGCATGCTTCGGCCGCATCCGAAATATACAATTATTATTATTATTATTATTATTATTATTATTAAGGCAGGGTGTAGTTATTCTGCCTAATAGTGGAGTGGATAGGGAAAAGTATAGACTCATACAAACCCTAGTGAAGGAAGACTGTCCTGCCGGAGAACCGAACTGGATTGATAGATACATGGACATCGTGAAAATGAAACATTCCCGAAGGGGACGTTATCAAACAATAGAGCTTTGCAATGTATGAGAGGGGTTACGACGTAAGGTTAGACGATGAAAAGTGGTGGCATTACGCATAAAGAACAAGAAAACCAGTCGAGGATTACAGTTGTGAAGTTCGCTGAGTGTATATCAACTGAGTCAGTGGCATAACAAACGGACAACAAATTTGACTGTGGTTACCAAAGTGATGGTGAAAGAAGCAGCCGGATAAAACATGTAGACTTTGAGCGGATTATCTTGCTTTCAGAAAAAAAGAATATAATGCATCAACATGAAACTGGAAACTGGCGAAACATGGGTGTGTGGTGCTCAACTACAACAGTAGGAAAGACAGAGCTGGCAAAAGTGATGGAGTGACGGGTAGGAGACTGCCAGTTTATGTTCATTACAGATAGTGGACCACTTTATGGTAACGGAACGGAACTCTGCGGCACAAGAGCTTGTCGGAAGTGCATGTGTGGGACATGATACCATCCAAGGTGGGGGTATTGCAATGCTACAGCCCTAAGTGAGCGAACAGCAGGACTGACAGAGAAAGCAAACAACCATAGAATCATCGATGATTGGGAATCTCTAAAGATACATTTCGCAGTGTCATATACTGTTTGAAGATAAAGGTACGGAAGTGAATGGCAAAGGTGAATGCGTTAGTCTTCGGGCATATTGGTCAAAGTAAAAAAGGAGTGCTGTTTATTTTAGCGAATGGTTAGGTTTACAAATAAGACTGGTGAATAGTTTGGCACGAAACCGCGGGGAAGTGGACCGGGAACAACTAGCGAAGAAAGTAGATGGGTTTTTAGGCATGCAGTAATTATGCACCAAGGAAAGCAAATTTTGCTGGGCGTACAAGGCGGTAAATTATGAAGGCGGATTTGGAAGCGAGCGCGGTGGAAGGTCCATGTTAGCTGGAGGAGATAGCAGCATATTTGCAGAATTGTGAGTAGATGAATGGTGTTCTTTTAGTTTATTTGGTCCGCCTCCGGTGCTAGTGGGTGGGGCTGACTGTGAGTCGGACACTCACCCTGAAAACAACTTCTGGAGGCAGGAGGTGCGATCCACCAGCCTATTTGCGCCGGCACATCGTTGCAGAAATCCTGCACGCCCAATGTGCACCGGTCGAAGCGGTGGATCTGACCGCGCCCCGCACTGGTGGAATTTGCACAGGTGATGTTGGTCGAGATCGCACAGATATAGAGACGGAGTAGTCTAGGAGATTGCAAGAGATCCTGGAGAACAGGGTCAGTGAGTGAGCGACGGAATGATGGACGGGTATCAGATTTTCAGCCAGAAATGTGAGCCAGATAGTTCACCGGCATTATCTCCGGATCATTTCAAGGCATCAAAAGAAAAATGCTCGCTTGTTGGTGTCTGAAAACAAAGGAGTACAGAGACGCCGAATGGGATGCCCCCAGCTGAGGATCAACGATCAGTGATGAAAAAAGAAATCCAATAATTAAGACACAGACCCCTTTTGGGAAGAATGAGGACTGTGAGCCATTGTGAGTGAATAAGAATACAAAATAATGACCACAACTAGGAATAAGAATGATGATTTGGAGGTAATGGTGGTTGCCGAAATTGGATTTAGTGTTGGAAAGCTGGAGAAAAATAAGGAAGGGCAACGGGGTCAGTTTGGACCGAGTAAAGCAAATTAAGTATGATGGAGATAGATAAGAGACGTTAGAGCCCGTGATTTGAGGAGAATATAACAAGAGCAGTGTCAGTGATGTAAGTCATTCTAGGGGGTACATATATGCTTATATGGTGACGTTGCAAAGGGTGTTACCCGGGTCATGCTTTCTTTATCTATCCAAAAACCTAGGTTGCCCTCACAAGCTTGCTACAAAGTGGTGCGCTTATGGGTTAATTGAAGTACTTTTGCGACATCGAAATATTTTGTAAGAACAGTTTTGAAACGGTCTAGTGTCTGACAGGCCCGAATGTCTGCAAAAGGTCTGTTCCAAATACGAGAAAAGACGGTGATGAAGAAACTTCCTCATAGTTTTGTCCCGGAGTATGGAACTTTAGCAGTACGATTTCGGTTACGAGTGTGGTAGGGTGCGTCTTGGGCGAAACATGGATCAGTGATGGAAGTATGCTTTCTAGAATGTGAGGTTGAACAGAGAATGAAGATTGAGTTTCATACGTCGTACACACAAAGGTTCAAGTCTCAGCAGCTCACATCTCTCTTTGTAACTCGAGGGAGATGATGAGCAGTGTAAGTGCTTGGTGAAGGATCGCTGAACTCTTTCGATCGTAAGTCTGTCAGACTTGCGCATTTGAGTGTATGCCAGAGGGCAGTACCCGACTTCATCCTGGTGTGGGATTGAGAGATCAGAGGCTGGCTGTCGCGCATTCCTAAAGTTCTGCAAACAGGGGCCATCGTTCTCTGTCTTAGCCACCTGGTGGGTGGTTTATTCTTGAAAGGCGAACGCGCAGGAATACTGTAGGCCGAGATCTCGTACAAGTGGAGTAATGGGAATGTACGGGCCATTTGAGGCAAGGAATTCAGGAGGAATTTGACTTTTACACATGAGAATGGCCTTCTTAGCAGCGGAAAAACTCATTTTTCAAGTGTTGCACCATATAACAGGGGCGTTCAGGTCGTCAGCTATTTCGGTAAGGGTGTAGGTCAAGGTATGGGGTTCAAAGGAATATAAAATCTTGATATCATCGGGGAATAGAAACGCGGTGCCATGGGTTTTACTTTGAATACGTCGCTAATGTAGAGAAGAAATAAAAGTGGGCCTAACACACTGCCCTGTACAACACCACTTGTGACTGGCTGGGGTGATGAGAGGTAACCCTCAATGTTTACTGCTTGCGATCTCATGCTAAGATAAGATGACGACCAAAAAAGAGTGGGTCTGTTATGCCGTAAGATTTAACCTTGGATAGCAGCTGAGCCTGAGGCACGCGATCAAATGTTTTCGTCATATCATGGAAGATAACGATAAATGCCCTTCCAGAGCCATCCGACATTGTGATTAGATTAGGGAAATCAGGTTCGCAAGTCAAACACGACCTAGAATTTAGGAAGCCGCGTCGGTGCGGATAAAATTGGCAATCTCATCTTTAACTACTCGTTTCATTATAGAAGATATAATGGGAGTGTGGTTTATGGGGCGGTAATTAGCAAGAACATGTAAGGCACCCTTCCTATGAAGGGGAATGATAATGTAAGTTTTCCACTGAGAGTCATAGCAGTCGGAGGAGAAACTCCACTTAGAGTGGTATTTTGTTGGCCTCTGTAGACAGTGGTTCTGATACCACCCTGGTGAGAGATGAGTCTACAGAGAGACGTGAAATCCGAGAGGATCAGTTCTCATTGGCAGTAGGCACAGCAAGTGGTACCGAGGACATCTAATCAACCAAACAGCACCCATTGCTCTTCCTCTTGGCGAAGAGCAATAGAGCGGAGAGCCTGGACCCACTCCCCTATGAAGATCTGCCGATGAAGGCAATAAAGTCGGTGCAATCGATTTTGAGTCAGTTATAGGATCTCGGCGGGTTCACAGTCGAGGAGTGGCGGAATAATGAGGCAGATCTGTTGATCAGTTGTGGTGTACCAGAAGCCCGCTTGGTCTCGAATCATGGTGCAAGAGACAGCGAAGTACCGGAAGCAGTAAGCACAATATTTGGATGGAGGTTTTATAGTAGTTTAGTGGGAAGATACAGTGAGTGGATCCAGAGGGAGATGGCAAACACTGAACAGGATTTCCAATGGCTGTGTAACGCTGAATTTCCCTACGTGGTCACTGATAGAGACACCCCATTGCAAGAAGATTGCTTAGCTCTGAAGATGGTAGCCAGGAGTGTTGAGTATGTAACAAGTCGTTTTAGGGAGCCTGTGTCATAGAGACCCAACATGAAACCGGTGCCGAACAGCCAAGGAATGAACCTGAAAAGGTTATACTTCCTGAAAACAGGCCATTTCAAGAGGCGCAGCCAAGAATAGAATGTGTACGAGTCATGCAATGTGACTTAGACTGAGGTTATGTAGAAAGAGCAGATACATCAATAATAAACTCAAAGTTGTGGTGGCACGTATCTCACACCCGTTAGTGCGCCCAAAGAAACCGGGGAAGGTCAGGGTGGTCTTTGACTGTGCCGCAAAATGTCAGGATGTACCACTCAACGACCATATACTACAGGGTCCAGACTGGATGGCAACGGTGGTCGAGGTTGCATGCCTCTTTCGGCTGGGCAAGGTGACCACCTACGCGGACATACTGAAAATGTTTCTACGAGTGAAAATGCTCACTAAAATAGGGGCTCATTCCTTCTCCTCTGGTGGCATGAAAGCGACGTATATCGTACACCGAACGGGTACAGGCTGAGGGTTCATCCCCTTGGAACGGCACCACCTTCTGCGTTGAATTTGCCCTCCGGAAAACCCTAAAGCCTTTTGATGGCACCAACCTCTTAGAAAGAGCAATGGAACATTTCTACGTGGATCATCTTCTGGGTTCCTTTGATGACCCACACTCCGCTATTCTATATAGGACCGAACTGACCACCATTTTGAAGGCAGGAGGACTGAGCCCTAAAGAATGGACTTCAGACTGTGGTAAGATTCTCAGTGTTATTCCGGAGTCCAAGAAACTTGAGTTAGCGAAAGAGCCCTTGTGATCCTCTTTACAACTAGAGCGCATGCTCTGAGTTTGTTGGAATCTTAAGGGTGAGAAATTCGCATTCGCTGTGGACCTACCCTAAAGACCAGCCACACGAAGGGCAATTGTATCATCAGTCTCAAGCTACAATGACCCTTTGGGTTTCATTCCACGACGGCTGTCACCCGTTAAATAGAGCTTGCTGCAGTAGCTGCGCCAAGGGGGGTGCGTTTGGACGAAATCCTTCAGGACAACTACTAGGGGCGATGGTTTGACTGGCTACACAGCTTAGATCAACTTGGCGAGATCAAGATACCTGAATGCTTGACAAGGATCGAATGTACATGCGATGCCCAACCTCATTTTGTTTTCGGATGTATCAGAAGTAAGCTACTTGTTAGTGGCCTTTGGCTGCCGGGTGACGAAAGTGGTGGGCGGCACAATCAGATAGTATTCGCAAAGGCGGGGGTGGCTCCACTGAAGGCTGTATCCATTCCGAGGCCAGAATTGACTGCAGCAGTACTGGCCGTGAAAGCTGCGGTTTTGACAGGAAGCAAAACTTAGATGCTCGCTCTGAACCCGTGAAGACCTCTCCAGAGTTTCATTGGCTCTTTCCGTCCTCCATAGACAACGAAGATCCCGACCGTTCCCTCCCACCAGAATCTTTACAACAGAACTCAAGGAGGTTAGTCTCAGTGCTTAGAGACTGCATATTGCAAATGCCCTAAGTTTACTCAAAAGACCATAATAAAACGGACCCCGTATGAGCTAGCCTGCAGGAATGTGGTGAGCGCAAGGTTCTCCTTTTAAACTTCCTCACTGTTTTAAAGCCCTATGTGCCAAAGGGACATGTAAAACAACTAGGAAGCTAAATGCAGCACATATTGCCTCTGTCAGATGGCCCCACTCGGACGAGAGTCTGTATCTAGGTGCCATGGCGTGTTCGCCCAGCATTGATGGAACAGTATAAACGCTCTTCACTTTAATCTCTCCACGGCACATCCGGCCATGCTGCACACTATTCAACACGGGCTTATTGAAGCTTACCTTGGCAGTTTTGCTTACGGTACCCAAAAGTTCGGATAAATCGCTATGCTTAAAGGAGTGATATACGCGACAGTGTCCAGAAGCGCACCAAAGCGGAAAAATCCGTTTTGACTTTCAACAACAAACAGAAAAATTCCTGGGCTAACGACAAGGCCAGTAAGAAAAAGCACACTACCTTTCCTCGGACTACAGTATCCAGTGCTGTCGGTTAAAAATTGCATGCTCCCCATCCTTTTTCCGCCATTGTACGCCCACCCAGAGTTATTATCATGTGACCACTTTCTTTTTTTGCCGCTCTACCATCGTATGCAAACCTACCAATTCCGTCCTTGGTCCTACGGCCCATCGTTGAGTGAAGCCACTGTCCTCCTAACCACTCTTCTCTGCCGACGCTTGCCAGTATTCCTTTCCTCCACCTGCCGTCACTGGCGGATCTAGTTTCTATTTACTTGGTATCACCCTATGCTCATAACGCCCATTGATAGCATTCTTATAACTCTGTGCCTGTCATTTTGGTAAATCCCCCCTTTTTCTCCCTCCTCATGCCCAATGCCATTACACATCAGCCACACCCGCACCGAGGACCAATCCTCATATTGAAACTCGCCGCTCCAAACTTTGCATCTTTTACAGTCGCATTTATTATCTAATCATGACCACCATATTTTTCTTTCTTGGCTCCGCGATTCCCCCGTGGTTCTCCCCATCAGGCAGTGTCTCGATTAGCATCCTCCTGTCTAATCCACCTGTTCCGCTGACCGCTGGCACGTAGCTCTCCAGTTCCAATGCCCCAACTCCCTCGCGCATTCATTTCTTGGGCATTTTGTTCTATTACTGGCTTACCTATCCTGAGACTTCTTGCCTACTTCTTCTTTGCCTCCCTCGTGTTTCATCTGCAGCAAAGTGATCCGATCGGTCATGTCTTATCTGTGTCTCTTCGGTCATTGCTTTCACTTCCTGTTCCGTATGCTTCTCGCCACAGGGATTTTCCGTGTGCCTTTCAGGGTGGTCCGCCTTTCATGTTCCACCAGCTGTAAAGACAACCTCACGTCATGATATCTACTTACAGTTCCGATTCATTAGATCTGCCACTACCCGATTCCTCTGGTCCGTCACCACATGTTGCAACTGCATTCATCAAATAATTAGACACATTCTCAACTGTTCTCTTCGATCCCGTCCTTCATCTTCCCTAATCTATGAACGGCTCCTTACAGTCGTCATCACTTTTTGCTTCTGTGTTTCCTTTTTTCACTCTCTGTTGGGCGGCCGTGTCCACCTATCATGAATATAATTCACCAGGATATTCCAAAAGTAATTTCACAGCAGTTTGATCTAACCTTACCTGGCCCTCCCATCGACTTATAATTTCTTTCTGGGATCCCATTTTATTGCTCCTGCTCCTCTCATATGTATACATATATGTGTATATATATATATATATATATATATATAATTACACGTACATGTGCATTCGCTCTGCATCCTGCAGTTCCTCGTAGGCCATTTCTCCTGCCATCATCCCGCTGGCCGTCATGATATGCATCCACCCCTCCTACATCTGTGCCTCACATTTAGCTTATCCCATCTTCCGTAATAATTTTGTCATCTGATCCACAATTTGAGTCTTGTTTTGCTTGTTCCCTGTTTAACGATGAGTTTGGTGCCCTGTCCACAGACCATCCACTACAGGGTACCAAAGCTGCATTGCTATCTAATCCATTGCAGTGCATTCAATTTCTCGAAATAGTCCACCGCTACTGCAGCTAATTATATTGATTTCTGGCCTTTCTCAAGTATATCGGTCGGCGTCCAGATATTTCCAACCGCGACAGTCATAATCTTCATATGACTTTGGATTGGAAAAATATGGGGCGTCCATTTAAATCCTCAAAGCAGTTTATTTAAATTACCTGAATTTTCTTCGGTGTGCATGGAAGTTTCATACTTACATCCGAGATTATTACCCTACTAAGCATTTTATACACAACTTCCATCAAAATTTCCACATTCACATGAGTTAGGTCTGTCAATTACATCAGTTGTGAAAGCCTGATCATGGAACGAGCGCGCTTCGGGCATGTCCGAAAAAACGGCAATATTATTATATCAATATTGAAATTATTGAAGAGGGGCCACTTGCTCAGATCAAGAAACTAACTGCATTCATGGGGTTGAAATCTTCTTCCTTGCACAACCCCCTCAAATGCCATTCATCGGCACCGTATACTGGATCTACGCCAACTTAGGCTTCAGATCGAGGCATAAAATCTAAACGGCTTTCGAGCGGAAAAGCTTGAGACCCTTGACAGCCATCTAGGTTTTCTCCATAACCCTCAGTGTAACCGGTGCAATCTATGGACAAAACAAGGGACTTCTGATCCAAACTGTCCTTCTTATAAACATCCAACGCATTTTTTCGTTCACGGAGCAGATAACTGTATCTACCGTCGTCTGTGTGGAAGAACTCGTTGGCACTTTCCACACAGTCAGCTGCCAAGTACCGAGACAACTTACTCAAAACCACCTCTGAGGTGTGGACCGAATTAAGGTCGCTTAAGTATCCTAGTTCCTCCAGCACACCCGCAAATTTAGTCACCTCGGTAGCACAAAATACAGAGCGCACGAATCTTGAGCGATCAACTCTGGTCTGGTTACTTCACATAGCGTGTGGCGTACGATATGATGTCTCTGACCAAAACGTTTTCTCAATATGCCTCTCGTTCACTTATAACCTTCAATGGCATAATAAAGTCAACGGCCTCAAATAGTTCTTTCGCTTACCCTTCACAATATTAAAGCAAATGGTTCAAATGCTGACCATAATCCCTTACTCGGCTCCCGGTATGACTTTCAAATTGTCGAAAGAACAGGAAGTACCACAAAGATGAACCATCAAATTCAAAATGTTCACAATAAGACAATTCTGACCTAACCAGCATCCGGTTTAGCCCATCTATACCACACAACGGGTCAGGCTTCTCCGCATGAAAATTCCGTTACCGCGGCTTCCAATATCCTGTGAAGTATTGGTATTTACGATGGACAGTCGAGTCTGGGCGTCAACCTCGATCACTTTTCCAACTGAAGGCTGCCCCATAATGCTCTTATCATCATGTCGGCTCAGCGCCTCAGACACCTGCGCATAGCCTCAGCAGCTTCCATCTCTATTTAAGCACTTTTCAATCCTGGCTTTATCTCTTTGCGAACATCTAAAAAATCACCGCCAACATCAGAGTCAGGAGACCTACTAGAGGGCGGTACAATGGTCACCACGGCTGCTGACTTACGCTTGCAATTATCCTTACTATCCAATTCCATCGGCATCGGTGGAAGATTGAAGAAGAAAACGTTAACTGTTCAAAACAATCAGAAGGGGGTAGAAAGAAGAGGTTTACAGTCACAAATGCGCGCGCACAATAAGAATTCCACAATTTACCTAATTTGAAGCCTCAAGCGACAACTAACGAAGGGTAACCGTGAATCGACTAAACCAAATAGTTCGGTGATTGGGAAGACGTTCCACGATACAAAGTCCAAATACTGCCCAATATCCCAGAGTAATAGCCCTTACGCGCGCTGAGGAACGGACTCTCGCAATCTCTACACACGAGGTTAACGAAGTTCAACTATTCAAACTCACAGAAAAACGAAATATTTATGTTGATTGGCGCGATATCTAAATGTTGGGCGATGATAACTCATGACTTCACAGACCCAACTCGGCTCTGCTCGTTTTCTAGCTGATCTTTGAAGTAGGCCAGAACGAATGTTACCAAACGGCCTATAGTGAAAATAACCAAACATTTCGCATGGACTCGACGAAATGTACGTAGTCACAAAAAGAACGAGAACACAGGGGAAATGGCCACTCCTGATGGAGGTCCCTGAGTTCAGTGAACATTTTCACGTACATTCCGCCAAGTCTCGTCGTTCGCAGTAGCAGTCAGTTGTTTGAAGACGGAGGAACCTTTGTGGGTGAGCGGTTCCGGAGTCCTGCGATAAATGTTTGCCGCGAGGCAGGACCGACAGGATCCGGGTGGGTTCGGAGCCACTCTAGAGTGGACGAGGATCAAAAGAGACCAAGAACATGAAGGATATGTTGACATCGGAGGTGCTGGAGCAATATGTGGGTGGAAGTTGCAGAGCAATAAAATCCCGGCTAATAGGCTCTGCAGCAGTAAGTGCCCCGTTATCTTCTCAGAGAAATAACATCTGGCCGCCCTGGTTGAAGCTTAATATATCAAGATCGATAACCCTAAACTTACCGACACTAGTCTATCTATGGAATGTTTCAAGAAGCGTGCGCTTATGCACGACTAATTGGTGCGGCCTTGTTAGCAGAGTGGGGGAATTCAGGTCACTCAGAAAGGACAAAATGCAACTGGAATGGAAGGCTTCTTTCGAAATAGGGCTAAATTTAGAAAACAAAACCTGGTCATCTTCAGTAGATTAGTCATGGAGTAGGCTGGAGTATATTATCCTGGAAAGCCAGTATTTTCTTCCGGGGGAATAGTTGGAACTTTTCTTGTGTCGATTGGAGGGGGCGGTTGATCGTTATAACTGTAGCTAAAAACGCGATGACCTATTTTGAGGGGGAAAAGGTGCTCGGTCGGAACTGTTTGGTTGAGCCAGCTGCTGACCATAAGAATATTGTCGTGTGATGCACGCTGAAATATCAAAAAGCAGCAGGACTACCGGGCGAAAAATCACAAATGCGGGCCACTGTAGGTGGAAGCAGGTCAAACATTCGGGTTATGTTGATAGGAGCAATTTGGTATTGGTGTTGGGTATCAGTTTGCATTATCTCAATCTCGGAAATGTCTTGTTGTAAAACTTTCTTAGTGGTCCCGGGCAAAATGTTTGAGGAAAAGGGAGCCAACGAGGTAAGCCTCCCGCATGATATATTAGCGCCAAGCTGTGAGATCGTCGGACGGTTCTGAATCTGAGAAAGGAAGGAAGAAGGGAGGGAGGAAGAAAAGAAGGAACGAAAGGAAAGGTAACGGCATGGATGTTTCCCCAGCTGAAGGCCAGCACGAGTTGAATATCTGGTGAGAATACGGAAGTTGGGATAGAAGCAGCACAATGGGAATGGCGACTTGACAGGGAGCGGCCACGCCCACCTCCGTTGGATTGGAGCCGCAAACGAAGTACGCGGATCTATACCAGAATACGGGGTCAGGAACTACTGGCAAGACATACAAAAACCTTTTTAGAGGCTTTACACACGTCAAGCCTCAATCATAGTGAATCGGTTCTGGTGTAAGCTAACAGCATTGGCAATGTTGGCTTCAGTTATAGGCTGCAGGTTCGACTGGGTCTCGTCAGGTCTTATGACTGGAAAGTGGTAAGGCCGTGGGCGTACACCGGGGTTACTGACTGCTATGGGCTTGACAAGGAAAAGAGGGAAAGTAATGAGCCCATGTGCTAAGTGTGTATAATTTCTTCGAAGGATACATGACACGTGCAGGGTTGCGGGACCTAAAGGCCCAAAGCAAAACGTTGGCGTCGGGATTCCATTCGCCACAATTTTTTAAACGCTCAGGCCGTGAAGTAGAACCGGAGAAATGCCGAGAGAAAAACACACGACTTTTGAATAAGAGGTCACATGTTAGGCTTGGAAGAGGCCCAATTTTATAATCAACATGGAAACGAGCAGAGCCAAGTTGGGTCTGTGAAGTCATGAGTTATCATCGCCCAACATTTAGATATCGCGCCAATCAACATAAATATTTCGTTTTTCTGTGAGTTTGAATAGTTGAACTTCGTTAACCTCGTGTGTAGAGATTGCGAGAGTCCGTTCCTCAGCGCGCGTAAGGGCTATTACTCTGGGATATTGGGCAGTATTTGGACTTTGTATCGTGGAACGTCTTCCCAATCACCGAACTATTTGGTTTAGTCGATTCACGGTTACCCTTCGTTAGTTGTCGCTTGAGGCTTCAAATTAGGTAAATTGTGGAATTCTTATTGTGCGCGCGCATTTGTGACTGTAAACCTCTTCTTTCTACCCCCTTCTGATTGTTTTGAACAGTTAACGTTTTCGTCTTCAATCTTCCACCGATGCCGATGGAATTGGATAGTAAGGATAATTGCAAGCGTAAGTCAGCAGCCGTGGTGACCATTGTACCGCCCTCTAGTAGGTCTCCTGACTCTGATGTTGGCGGTGATTTTTTAGATGTTCGCAAAGAGATAAAGCCAGGATTGAAAAGTGCTTAAATAGAGATGGAAGCTGCTGAGGCTATGCGCAGGTGTCTGAGGCGCTGAGCCGACATGATGATAAGAGCATTATGGGGCAGCCTTCAGTTGGAAAAGTGATCGAGGTTGACGCCCAGACTCGACTGTCCATCGTAAATACCAATACTTCACAGGATATTGGAAGCCGCGGTAACGGAATTTTCATGCGGAGAAGCCTGACCCGTTGTGTGGTATAGATGGGCTAAACCGGATGCTGGTTAGGTCAGAATTGTCTTATTGTGAACATTTTGAATTTGATGGTTCATCTTTGTGGTACTTCCTGTTCTTTCGACAATTTGAAAGTCATACCGGGAGCCGAGTAAGGGATTATGGTCAGCATTTGAACCATTTGCTTTAATATTGTGAAGGGTAAGCGAAAGAACTATTTGAGGCCGTTGACTTTATTATGCCATTGAAGGTTATAAGTGAACGAGAGGCATATTGAGAAAACGTTTTGGTCAGAGACATCATATCGTACGCCACACGCTATGTGAAGTAACCAGACCAGAGTTGATCGCTCAAGATTCGTGCGCTCTGTATTTTGTGCTACCGAGGTGACTAAATTTGCGGGTGTGCTGGAGGAACTAGGATACTTAAGCGACCTTAATTCGGTCCACACCTCAGAGGTGGTTTTGAGTAAGTTGTCTCGGTACTTGGCAGCTGACTGTGTGGAAAGTGCCAACGAGTTCTTCCACACAGACGACGGTAGATACAGTTATCTGCTCCGTGAACGAAAAGATGCGTTGGATGTTTATAAGAAGGACAGTTTGGATCAGAAGTCCCTTGTTTTGTCCATAGATTGCACCGGTTACACTGAGGGTTATGGAGAAAACCTAGATGGCTGTCAAGGGTCTCAAGCTTTTCCGCTCGAAAGCCGTTTAGATTTTATGCCTCGATCTGAAGCCTAAGTTGGCGTAGATCCAGTATACGGTGCCGATGAATGGCATTTGAGGGGGTTGTGCAAGGAACAAGATTTCAACCCCATGAAACCATTTGTTTCGTGAACCGTACAAGGGGCCTTTAGTCAAATCGTATTGTTAGATTTTTCCTGTATGTCTTTTTTTCAGTCCCTTTGTTGTTCTCTTGGCAACGTCGTCTCCGCCTAGGTGAGTGGCATCTAGATGACTTATTTCCTCCGGCGTCATATTAGTTTCCTTTTCGACTACCGTGGAAACGTTTCCTTTTTCGGGCTTGCACGTGTTCCTGAGCCCTCCATGGATTGTTCGTCGAAGGTTTCAATAATTCCGTCAGGGGTTCTATGGTATCCCCTTATTCTCACTTTTCTGCGTCTCTTTAAATCGATTAGAGAAGCAAGTGATTCTCTTGCAGTGGGTTTCTTGAATGGTGATCACTTTTGCAAGGCAGTATTGTTAGGCTACCGATTGATTTAGAAAATCGCGAAACATTGTTTTAGGTGAATCTTTGCTCGAAGTTATCATCTAAGTCCGGCTACAACAGCGGCCAGTACGGGGTAACTATAAGTGAGTTCACTGGACTAAGGCAGGGGACGTACCATGTCGACGTGTACATGGTGAGGACTTGTACCTGGTAAAAGAGACTTACCAGGAGAGCTTCTTATATGCCTGTATGCCTCAGACCGCTGACACTCTGAGCAGCCTCTTGCCGGTCCACATATATCAGTGCTTAGCTTTGGCCAAACAAAACTCTGTCGCGAGTTCAACCGAGGCTCTTGTGCCAGGACTTGCCAATCCCTGCAGCGTTTTAAGCGAGTCCTTCCCGAACACAAATAGCACCGGCGGGCGGTGAGTGTAACAGCCGGTCGTGGAAAATCCCCCTATTTCCCTCGCGATTCAGTGTCTTTCCCAACGTCACTCATTTGCCTACACTGTTGACTTGTCTTTACGAACTGGTTGTTTTTCTGGACCAATTGTTGTTTGTTCGCGCCCAGAGCGCTACTTTGGCACATCCTTGTTCAGGACCTGCGTGACGCACGTGCTGTTTGCTCACACGCTGCTACTCGGTTTCTCGTTGTTGAGTCCTTGTGATCGTATTATTGAGGTTTGTATATTTTTATGTCATTGTTCATGTAATAATCTAGTATCGTAGAATATCACGGATAATCGTCTTTTGATTTCGGGATCCGTTGCGAATTTGGCTACGCATTGCTCAAACGTTCGTTACAATACTCAATAGATCGATTTGGAACGAGGAAAAACACGCAAAATGCCGAGAAAAGGATCAAAAGCAGTGGAATCCGGACAGGAAGTAACACGGCAAGTCTCTGGGGAGGTTTTGGGTACATATGATTCTTTAGTTAATGCTAGATCGCCTATTCCTGTCAGTGCTAGTTCATGTGTTATTGAGAGCAGTATTGATCGTACGGATGTCGATTTATATAAGCTGAGAATACTAGAACTAGAGCAACAGTTACTATGGGCTAGACTACAGGCGCAGGAAGCAGAGAAGAAGTTCACACAGAAAGAGCGAGAGCATGAGACCAGCGACTTCGACACTTCCGATAGATTAGGGTGCAATAAGGTAGGGAACCCCACGCCGGTCGCCGACTACAAACCACCATCGATCGATCTGCCTAGAGTGGAACTAACGGTTTTCGACGGGCGAGCTGAGCAATACTGCAAGTTTGTCAAGCAGTTCGAGGCGTTCGTTGAAAATAAGGTAACCGACCCTGGACAAAGGCTTCTCTACCTTACTCACTATTGCCGAGGCCGAGCAAGAGAAGCCATCGACGGGTGCACCATGCTCGACCCAGAACAAGGCTACACAAGGGCAAGGAAGATCCTAAGGGACTTGTTTGGCCAACCTTTCAAAGTAGTCCGTAATCTAATAGAGGGCGTGATGGTAGAGGCAAAGAGAACCAAGGGCGACGTCTACACCATGGCCGACCTGGTGATTAAGATGCAAAACTGCTCAATAGCCCTCGACCAATTAGGTTACAGGGCTGACCTAGACGCCATGCACACTTTGGAAGGCATAGTCCGTCACCTCTCTCCCGAACTACAGGGTCGGTGGGCGGAAGAAGCAGAACGGATAAGCCGAAGCGACAGAGAAGCCAACTTCGAAGACCTGACTGAATACTTGGACAGGCAAACGAAGATAGCTGACAGCAGATTCGGCCGACTCATCCGGGACAGCAACCGAGCAAACAAGCCCAGTACTAGCCAAGTCCAAACCCCAGTTCGGGAACATCCAAAGTACTAGCCTTGGGCCAATACACACGTCATTTCACGAGATGCTACGGCGAAACCAAATTGCAGATCCTGTGGTACTAGCCATGGCCTACCAGAATGCCCCAAGTTCGGCAACGCCACAATAGACGAACGGTGGGGAATGGCGAGGATGGCAGGAGCATGTTTTATCTGTCTCAACACCACGCACCGGGCAGCAGCCTGTAGGACAAGGAATCGATGTGGCCACGAGGGCTGCACGGGCAGACACCATCGGCTGCTGCATCAGGCGAGAGTAACCATATCCGAGGCGAGTACCAAGCCCAGTGTGATTTGTTCAACGTCACGATCTGCCAGCAAACCGGTACGTTTAGGCGTAGTGGCCGTGGAAGTAGTGACTCCGACTGGGATAGTCAAGGCGTTGGCTTTCGTTGATAGTGGACCTGACACCACTTTAGTGAAAGAGCGGTTTGCCGACAAACACCAACTGGCTAAAGGTGCGACGTCGTTGGCAGTGAGCACGGCGGGCGGAACACAGGTAATGACTGCCGGTAGATTAAGGCTGCAACTCATCTCTCTAGACACTAACGAGGGAATTGAACCAACGGAGGCATTCACGTTAGCGGATCTCCCCATGCGAGCACCAAGGTCGGTGAACGCAATCTTGACAAAGTGGCCCCACCTGCAGGATGTAACCGTTGTAGACTGGGAAGATGATGAAGTGGATCTCCTCATCGGCTGCGATGTGCCAGAGGAGCATTGGGTGCTTGACCAGAGAGTGGGCGACCGCCAGGCACCTTATGCCGTACGCACGGCTCTGGGATGGATGTTATACGGTCCAGTAAGGGTACGCGGTTCTGTGAATTACTTATCCGCCGAAACGGACCGCATAGAGTATCATCTGCAACGGCTGTATGAAAAGGAGTTTCATGACATTGGAGACGAAAGACCATCGTTGTCTCAAGAGGATCACTCCGCTCTGCAAACGGTACGGCAAGGCACTAGAGGCCTCAAAAAACAGTTCGAGGTTCCCCTTCCATGGCGCACATCGGTCGACCCGTGGACTGATAACAGAAATTATGTTCTCCAACGATTACTACGACTAAAAGAACGCTTCATTCGAGACCAGAATCTGTGGGAACGATACGCGGATTTGATGAAGCGAAACGAAGCCCTCTGTTACGTTGAAAAGGTGCCTGTTGACACCGACAGCAAAAGGGGTATCTGGTATCTGCTTCACCACCCGGTTATCAACCCCAAGAAACCCAATAAACTGCAGGTGGTTTTCGACTGTGCGGCAAAGTTCCAGGGCAAGTCGTTAAACGATCGCCTACTACAGGGGCCTGACTGGACCACACCACTGATCGATGTTTTGTGCCGTTTCAGAGTGGGTAAAGTGGCTTTGTCTGCCGACATTAGGGAAATGTTCCATCAGGTGAAGATTCCGGTAGGAGAACGAGATGCTTTGTGTTTCCCGTGGTGGGAAGGGAGCGACCGGGACAACGCAGTGGTGAATTATAGGATGACCGTCCACCCCTTCAGAGCCATATCGTCACCATTTTGTGCCAACTACGCCCTTCGAGAATCAGCGAACAAACATGGCGATCTAGTACATCGGACGGTGGTAGAAAGCGTCAGCATGAACTTCTGCGTCGACGACTACCTTGGGTCATTCGATGATGTGGAATCAGCTCTAGAGCAGTTCAGGGGCCTGACGAGATTGCTGGAAGAGAGCGGCTTCCATCTAACTAAATGGATATCGAACGCTTCAGAAGTGCTGTAGGTCATCCCGTATCACGAAAAGGCCGAAAGGGTAAGAGATTTGGACGGCTCTCCACTTCCCATCGAGCGCACTTTAGGGATACAATGGGACACGGAAACGGACGATTTTGTTTTCGAACTAAACGTTCCCGAGCTGCCAACAACCCGTCGTGGCATACTATCTGCCGTCTCAAGTTTGTTCGACTCGCTCGGTTTCGTCTCACCATGGCTGCTACCCGGAAAGATCTTGCTGCAGCGGCTGTGCCGTAAGAAAGTTGATTGGGACCAGTCACTGGACCGAGGGAACCGGTTGGACTGGGAAGAATTTTTGAACGCCTTGAAGAAATTAGGGGACATAAGAATCCCACGATGTTTGACTCCTGGCCATACGACACGGACTGGAGAACTACATGCCTTTTCCGATGCATCCGAAGTCGGTTATGGGGCCGTGGTGTACGGCCGATGGTGCGCAGGAGATGGACAATATACCACGAGGATCCTGTTCGCCAAAGCCCGCGTTGCTCCACTGAAGTCGGTCTCAATCCCACGCTTTGAACTCAGCGCAGCCGTGTTGGCAGTCAGGGTGGTGCAAGCTGTGAAGATATGTTTCGATCTCTACATTTGGTCGGTGAGCTTCTGGACGAATTCAACGATAGTACTTTACTATATCAACAACGTCCGGAGCCGGTTTAGTACTTTCGTTGCTAACCAGCTCACGATTATCCACGATGAATCAGCCACGAACCAGTGGAATCATGTCAGGTCTGGCGATAATCCGGCCGATCTGTGCTCCCGAGGTGCGAACAACTTCAGGCAACTGGACACGTGGACTAGAGGGCAAAACTTCCTGCACTTGCCCAAACAGAACTGGCCCGCGTTCGAATTAAAACCTCCTACGGAAGTGGAACTGGAGATCAAAGGCGTGGTAATGGTGGCCAACGTCGTCGAAGCGACATCCATTCTTTCGCGACTGGTCAGGGTTTATTCCTGGATGAAGACGCTCCGTTCGCTAGTTTGGTTAACCAGGTTCAAGAAAAATTTACTAGTCATGAAAGGGCCACGGACCTCAGGCCGGAAACGGGTCGGCCCGATAGGTCCCGATGAGCTACAAGCCGCAGAGTACGATATTTTCAGAATGATACAACGCGAGGCTTTCGTCCGAGAACTCAAGAGGGCGGAAGAAGTGGGGCCGACCAATGAAGACATGCCATCTCCAAGAGGCGAGCTGAAGCTTTCAAACCCCAAACTCATCGACGGACTGCTGCGGGTGGATGGTAGGCTGACCAACGCCCACCTGAACTTCGACACAAAGTATCCTATACTGCTGCCTGCGAGATAACCTGTAGTAGAGCTAATGATTCAACACGTCCACGCCGTGGAGGGACATGCCGGGGAAAGTCACGTGACAAGCGTCATCCGAAAGCGCCTTTGGTTGCTGAGAGGACGAGAGACTGTAAAACGCGTTATCCGACGGTGTGTGCAATGCAGGAGACGCAATACCACGGCGGGCAAACAACTCATGGCCCCACTACCAGAATGCAGGGTGACTACGGGCTGGTGGCCGTTCAGTGACACCGGGTTGGACTATTTCGGGCCCTTGTGGATCAAGTGCGGGAAAAGATTAGAAATGCGATACGGATGTATCATGACGTGCATGAAGTCACGTGCGGTACATCTAGAAGTCACACATTCGATGACGACCGATTCGTTTCTACGGGCCTTGCAAAGATTTATCAACCAACGGGGTGTACCGGCCGATATATGCTCAGATAATGGATCGAACTTTGTGGGCGCTCACTGGGAATTACAGCGTTGGCACAAGAACATAAACGGGGACGAACTGCAGGATCGAACCTTGGCCTACGGCATACGATGGCATTTCAACCCCCCACAGGCCAGCCACCGAGGCGGCGTATGGAAACGCATGATCCGGTCCGCCAGACGGATATTGCTGTCAATCATGGAGCAGCAGCCGCCTGACGACGAAACGCTAAACACTGTCATGACTGAGGTGGAGAGAATCCTGAACAACCGCCCCCTGGTTCCAGTAATGAACGGCAACCCCACCCACCTGGCGCTCACCCCGAACGACCTATTGACGTTAAGATCGAACGAGAGTTTCCAAGGGCTGGAAAACCTTCGTGGGAGCTACCTCCACGGATGGAAACAAGCGAACTATCTGGCCAAGGTTTTCTGGAGGCGATGGCGGCGGGAGTACCTACCGGCTTTGCAGACCCGACAGAAGTGGCTGGCCAAAACAAGACCATTCAACGTTAAGGACGTGGTTATGATCGCCGACGAACGCGCATATTTCAGCACTTGGTCTTTGGGAGTAGTAACGGAAACCATCAAAAGCACTGACGGAATGATAAGAACGGTGAAGGTGAAGACAGCTAACGGAGTGCTCATTCGTGACATACGCAGAATTAACCTACTCGAGAACGAAGACGGAGGAGCTGATAACCCTGAGGCCTAGTAAACCTTTTCACACCAGTCATCGAGGTGGATGAAGAAACACCATATTTACCACACGGTCTCCGTCAAACACGTTACAGTGCTCGCGGTCTTTTCGTTGACATTCTAGAAGGTTCTTTCCGATATGTGGTGATGAGTGCGATTCCATTGTACATCCCAATACATACACACATGCACGGCGCACTCTACATCCCGTAAACCCATCAGAAATGTGACAGTGTTCGTTGTTTTGCTTTTTGTTGACGTTGCCGAATGCCCCTTGCATATGTGGAAGTAGCGGAGCTCAGGTCACACACACATGCTACATTTTACTCGTTTTCTTGCCACACGGTCTTTTGTTGACATTGCAGAAAGTCCTCCTTTGATGTGTAGTCATACCTGTGATTTCATTGTACACCCCGGCACACACACACTCACACACACTCAAGCACACACATCCAGGACCGGACGGCCCCTTACGAGGACAACGTCTATGTGACCATTCACGCCCGCCATCGGTCATTTGGTCTCGTGGAAGATGTAGACTAGCCTCACGTCTATGTATTCAATGGATTAGGTGCGACCAGTAGTAGAACGTTGACGACGAGCATTAGACGCACGCACTGACAGCAGGGCCTAGGCAGGTAGAAAGAATCATTACCTTTATACCGAACCTTTGACTCTGGTAAGGATTCAGGAGGATTTTGGTGGGCGGTGTAACAGCCGGTCGCGGAAAATCCCCCTTGCCTACACTGTTGACTTGTCTTTACGAACTGGTTGTTTTTCTGGACCAATTGTTGTTTGTCCGCGCCCAGAGCGCTACTTTGGCACATCCTTGTTCAGGACCTGCGTGACGCACGTGCTGTTTGCTCACACGCTGCTACTCGGTTTCTCGTTGTTGAGTCCTTGTGATCGTATTATTGAGGTTTGTATATTTTTATGTCATTGTTCATGTAATAATCTAGTATCGTAGAATATCACGGATAATCGTCTTTTGATTTCGGGATCCGTTGCGAATTTGGCTACGCATTGCTCAAACGTTCGTTACAGTGAGAGCGTCGCAACAAGTCGCGCAAGATCGTGTCCTCCGAAGGGGTGGATGGAACATTTTTGAGTTGAAAAGATAGGCGCTGTGACGGGATTGGTCACATGCTTGCGCTGAGGTAGCGGCCCTCAAGTCATTGCTACGGTTGGGCTAAATGAGGTGGACGGGAGAAGGGGCATCTGTCCCAGGGCCAAGCTCACCTGAGATTTTACATATTTCCCGTAAACTGGGTGGTGAGGGGAGTTCCTCTCTGAGTATGGGGCTGTGGTTGGCTGCATGGCGGTGGTTGGCTCGTGTTCCGTAAAAAAGGCGGATTTCCTGCCTTTCAGCCCGCGTTGGGAGTGATGGATATCCAAGTGAACATTGGAAAGTTCTCTCTGGCTGTGCCATAGCTGTATTCTTCCAGAAGTGGAAGTTTGGAGAAGAAAGACTTTAGCTGCCAGGCGCCCTGTACCTGTGTAGTAAAACATCACCAACGACTTAGTTGGTAACTTCTCTTGATATTGTCAGGGGTGCACTTTATACGTGATTTGCAGCGACGAACACGTCAGAGATATCCTGTTTCAGTTCCGTAAGGGTGAAACGAACAATTCTAGGAAATTCGGCTATTTTGGTCTGACAGTGATGTAAGTAAGTAAGTGGCTGCCTCGCACAGATGCACGTAGGAATAAAAAGACGACACTAGCTGGTAAAAGCACCTAATTGCCGGTGGGTTTTGAAAGAAGTTTTGGAATGTTCAGGAACCTCTTGTGCTTTATGTTTTAGGTTCAAAGAGCCCGACTATGATGTATCATGGCCAGGGTAAGTACTGTTCCCTTAACGAATTGGATGTTTTGCAACTTTGAGATGAGCTTTTGAAGAGAGGCCTTGCATGTGGAGAGTGGCCTTCAGAGGCAGCATTAGCCACCGAGCTATTGACAGAGTAGGTTCAAACCTTATTTGAACTCTGGCAGCCATGGTCCGTGGAACGCTTGAATTTTCGTGTCGCTTTGCGAAGACCGAATGGCAGTGGGAGAAAAGCAAATACGTCAAAAGTAGTGATCCAAAGTGTCCTTGGGATGCTACCGGCATTGGTGCAAATTTGGCAGTGTCATAACTAAATCTTGTGACTGCAAATAAAGCAGCCGCCCAGATGCTTTGTCTGAGGCCCTAGGAGTGCAGAATAGGCTGCCGATAGGGCTTACTGCTATTGTTTAGTGCCCGATAATCACCAAAATGGTGCCTGTCGTTACCAGGCTTTTTGAAACCATATGTGGCGAAGAAGCTTGTGGTCTCAAGGATTGTCTTACGATACGGGGATCCTGCATGTACTGGCGCCCGGCCCCGCCTGTGTTCTGTTGGCCCGGTGCTAAAGGCCTAACTCGGCAACGGATCGACGTGCCACATACGAATGGTCGGCCCCCGCCGTGGCACATTGGTCGGCCAGAATAATCCGGCAAGCTTGGGCAGAATCTCCTGGTAACGGTCTGTATTGACTGGACTGAAGGGGACAATCGGGAGCATAGCACCATTGACGGTGGCAGCTAGCTGAGACCTTGGTAATGTGGCAAAAGCCGGGCGGATGAAACATGAGGTTTTAATGCTGGAGAATCGACGCCATTTATCGAGTGATGGAGGTCAGCCATGAAGAACACCCACTGCGGATTACAGCCCGGACCGAGATTTAGTGTGGATGAAAATTTTGGTGGGTCCACATGGGCGTCCTATTGGCTGCGCCTAACTCGGAGCCTCGATGAGTGAGGTGTTCCACGGAGTAAGATTGAACAGTGCTTGCCTGTCTTCTGGTGTCTACTAAGAAGGATGTTCCGGATATTTTATTGGTTATGAAGGCGGGCCTGGTTCCAGTGGAAGGGCCCGAAGCTATTGTCGGCCGACCCCGTCGGCTTAGATTTTTCCCCAGCATTCAGAGTGGTACACACTCGGCTCGAAGTGCGTTTTTACTTTATTGATGGAGTCGTTATTCTAACAACATATCCCGGGATTCGTTAGGGCTGCTCTGTGGCTGACGGCTGAGCTGTTCCCTGTATGAGACGCGGAACTTGATTGCAAAGCTTGGAAAACGTAAACCTGACAGGACAGCAGCTCCGTCGGCCTAGTTACACTCCCCACATTGTCAACATGGTCTACTTCAGGATCCTGAGCTACCTGCTGGACGGAGGGTGAGGCATGCACTTCTACTAAATCATCGGCATACAACATTTCTTTTAACGTTGATTTACATGCAAAAGAATGCTATTTTCAACTGAGTGTTATGGACAAGCGCTCGAATCGAAAGCTTGTGTAAGATGAAGGATGAAGGCCTGTGGCCGCATAAAAAACAGGCGTTGCAGCGGTGTTTGAGCGCGGTAGTCACCAAGCCTGTCACTGGGCACTAGTTCCTTAGGCCGATTTTCTACTGGCTTACAAAATATCTCCACTACTGCACCCCTTAATTCATTGTACAGGCTTTTTTGGGCGGATGGCTGTAGGACGTTAATGGTCGAAGCCCGACCCGCCACCTGCCCAATGCAAACACAAGTTAATTCGTCTATAGGCACAGAACTTTGGTTTCGGGGACATTTACCTCGGCCTTTGTGTAGGTTCTGTGATGTAAATCATGGACTAAAGTTACCTGCCACTAACTGAATATATTTTACGCCTATCTTCCAAGTACCTCAGAGTCCATGTCAAACAACCAAACGGAAGAGGAATCCAAGAATATCCACCAACATCCTCAGTGAGGGAGAAGGTGTTGATGTTATTTTAAACAACACGAGGACTGACTCCCAGCTTTTGATGTTAACTAACTGTTGGTTTCCCTCTCCTGTGTTTCACAGTGAATGAAGCTGCTCATTATGAGTCCTTTTGGTGTAACTTAGGTTGAAAGTTATATCTGATGGGGTCTCAACTTTGAACCGGGACCCTTGTTGAGCTGCCAGCTCACGTCGCTCGGTAAAGTCTGCGGTTGAGTTTGCCACCTCCACGGCCACCTTGTTTCAAAGAAGCAAGGATGAATGGCCAGATAATCGGACATTTATTGCACTGTCGTAATGAGGAGAGCTAATGCTACGCCTCGTTCGCCTATTGTTGCACATGAGGGTCGCTGTAGCCTTGGGTGCTTGTACCTGTATGTAAATATGGCCAAAGCCTTCATATTCCGCGAACTGATCCGACCTGATAAAGTTCTCCTGATTAAGGCCATGTGAGCTACCAGGAAGAAGTAGGCGTACACTGAGAGTCACTTGGAAGCTTGGACACTCAGCCATCCGGGGGAAAATTAGTTTCGGGCGGCGAACGTGCGAAAAGCCTCAAGATTGTGTTGCCCATTTATCATGGATCAATGAGAAAAGAAACCACAATAGGAAACTAATAAATAGCATGGGTAAACCAGAAGCAAAATATTTTTAGGAAGTTGTTATCGCTATTGTAATCGGCGTCGGACTGCCAGGCAACGCGGAAGTGAGGAATAAAACTGTGCGTAATATGACTACGCTATACATTTAAGTAGTTCTGCACGCTACCTGGAGCTATAGTTCTGTGACTGTACCTATCTGTGAACTGTTTTTTAACCCGAATGGCCCAAAAAGTCAAAAATGCGGCATCTACGTAACCAGATTTTCCAGGGGTTGTTCGCTGCAGCGGTGAGGCCTTTCAGAGTTGCAGGTGCCATTCTTGGATCCACACAATGTTGCGAAAAGAACTATGATCCTTGTGCAGCTCTTGATTATGGGTATGTTAAGCTGCTTTTTATCAGATGCTCCAAGCTTTCTACACCTGCGTGGCTTGTGAAGAAGTCACTGAGGATGGCGACCTTTGTCAAGTAAAAGAAGGATACATAATCATCATCATCGTAGCCACCCCCAGTTTCACCATCACCGTCATCAACATCATCATCAGTAGCAGAAGCAGAAATATAATCTTCGTCACAGTCGTTGTGAGGAATCACTTTCGAAGACTCTTTCTAATGTTCCCATATGCTCTGTGAATGTAGCCACACTTGACATCAACATTTGGAGCACTTTTGCGCATAAAAATTTAATGCGTTCGTTCTTTGATGGAAAGTAACTAAATAAGGCCTTGAACCCTTGCTAATTGGAGTGATTGGACCACGGGGCTTCGCAATTCTGGGTTCTACCTTCAATCTTATTTGGCAGCTCACTGAAGATCAGTGCATATTTGCAATTTTTGTGATTTCCATTTTGTAAGTTTGTTCCGATTTCAAGGTCGCTGTGTGTGATGGTTAGGCATTGTTTGAGTCGCGTTTTTGTGATGCCTTGGCAGGAAAGCTCTTTATAAACACCCAGACGAAGGAGCAAGGATAATATGAAGCAACACGAGTTAAGTCGGCAAGTCCCAGGGATGGTTTATTGCAGCGTTGATTCTCTAGATAGTGCCAAGTTCAATAGTCTCCTCAGTGCCGAGTCATGTATTTTTAGTCAGCATGAGTGGAAAGATGTAAATTTGTCCAATGAAAGAGGTAGAACCAGACCATCGGTTGCCGTCGGATAGAGAGGAAACAGGACCTTCTAGACACGGAACTCAACTCAGCGAGCCAGTTGAACAACCATGTAGTTCAAGTTATCAACGTTGAAGTGGCGACGTTATTGACGAAAATAGATCCTCCAGGTTGCTTGAAGCTACCTCTATTTAAACATCCAACCCGCAAAGAGTAGAACTGATCCATATCGATGGGCGCCACATCTCATCTTGTATATTCATAAACGAATTCGAAAATTTCGTTCAGTGGAAAGTTGCTGATCCAGGGCGAGGGTTTTTGTGTTTATTGCATCAGTTAACTGAGAGGGCCAGAAGTGCTATCAAAGTATGCGCGATGCTTGCTCCGGCAACGGGGTATATCAGGGCGCGCATAATCTACGTGAACTTGTTTGCACAAGGATTCAAATTGCCTAAAGGCTTAGTTGATGGCGTAGTGGAAATTTGAAAATTTTGATGGTCTGCAATTCCCCACTCAGTGTACTGTACGAAGAGTTCAGCTGTTTAATCTAATTTGAAAAAATCTTTTCCGACGCACCCTCAAATGGTTACCGCGGAATATTCTCTCTGAATTGCTTATGAGCCTTCTGAGATTTGTGACAGTGGAGGACAAACTCATACAATCCCAGTTACCATCTTCAGCGCACCCATCGCCACTTGGCAGCCAGCACTGGAATTTTTGGAGTCCATTCGAACGAATTACGACCGCCTGACCGACAGCCGTACTAAGCCAAACTTGAGGAGCACTTTTGCGTGGCCGGTTTGGCATCAACTCGCTGAAAAATGTACGCACACCGTGAAACGCTATTTCCCATTTCTGCCACATCAGACCTCTGTTGACTGACGTCCTGCCGACGCACTTATTTTGGTCTCCCATCATTGCTGATCCACCACGATGTTTTAAAAGAGGACAGAAAGTCCACGAGCAAGACAAAATTATTTTAAAACTCGGTGATAGGATGCAAAGTCGCAGTATGGCCCCGGAGCATTCGGAATATCAGCCAGATCCGAATGCACCGCATACGCCGGAGGGCATTGCTTGGCGTCTGTCTCCTGATTTACAGAGCCTGGGGTCAGAGGAAGCTAAGTGAAAAAATATGTTTAGTCCAGAATCTACGTTTGATGAGTTGACGTAGTTCGTATGTTATCGATCCCGCATTACTGACAGCCGATTTGGACAAATCTTACGCAAGAGTTGCAGGCTGGCACGAACAGCATCAACGTCAGCGCAAATAGGAGAAGACGATCTTAACAGAAACCATCCTTGAGCTTGCGCGTTTGATGAATTAAGAGGCCACGGGGTCAGCTAAGTGCGTGGTTTCCAGATCGTCCGACCTTCCATGGAACGAGAGTACCCGATCAGTGGTCCGCGGTAAAAAGCTTCGGCGCATGCTCTATGTGTTTGAATGACTCTCACCGGGTCTCGAAATGCAACTTCAGAGTGAAATTTGGCCAGGACGGGCGCTGGGGTGATCATCGTTCCATATTACACGTCCCCCGAAACACGAGGCCTATTCACGTGGATGAACCCAAGGTTATCTGTTCAACAAGTTGTGGTGGTTGCAAATCTGGGGTTAGGCATCATTACCGTCGGCGTGGTGTCGCCCAGGGAATAAAGGGGACACGGCGTTTTGGACACGGGGCTGGATATTTCTCTGGTTAAGCGCGAGCTTACAGAGCAATGTTAACTAATCGGCCAGTCTCCCTCTCTCACGATCAGCACGGTAACAGGGAGTCGCGCTGACGATTCGATGAGGCTAACCCCACGTTTAACATGCTTGGCTGCAGGCATTCCGGAATCTCATGCAATAGACAGCCCACCAGTGAGACAGGTTTACTCTGCTGGACCAGTCGCCGGGAGATATCTTCATCCAAGTGCATAACTTTTGGAGGGATATCCGGTAATTGGTTGTAAAGTACTGGAGGCCCATTGCGTGCTTCGACGAAGTGTAAACGGCTGAAGGATAATATTTGCTGCGCGAACGACATTCGGCTGGACAACTCTGGGGCCCTTGTGGGTGAAGTTTTAAAATCGGTGTCAGCAAATTGCTTAACCGTCGCTAAAAGTAGTGCCTTTTGCGGAACACAACCAGTTTTTAGATATCGAATCTATCGGCCTATCTCAAGAAACTGTAGTTCATCCAGGAGGAGATCAATGGATGGTCTCGGTGGTCAACTGAAAGACAACTTCACTACGGGTAACACGAAGCTATTCTACCCAAGCGACCGTTGTAGAATTACCTACCATAAACCCGGGAAATCACCCAAAGGCGTTTTACGTATTTCAAGAGGAAACCTATTTGGGAAAACCAACTGAAACTCGAATATCAGCAGGCCACGCAATGCAACTTGCAACTGGATAACCGAGCGGCAGTGTGCAGTGCCTGTATAGAACTGCACGGCCGGCTCGCAGCAAATCACCGTTCGCCAGGGTAGCGTTTACTGAGCTCGGGTCAGTGTCCATGAATGAGCTCAGGATGACTGCTGTTATTTGACCCCCGCATAGCGGCAATGTTGGAAGGGTGTTTTGACGCAACCGGGTGAAACTTTGCTTCTTCGCCAAGTCCTGAGATTGTGGTACGTTACAAGAAGCGGAGAAAACGGAGGCCTGTTCGAAACATCAGAGAGGTTCATCTACTCATAGAAGGAATCAGTGAAGAATATGCCTAAGATTCAGACTGGAATCTAATAACAAAAGAACGAAATAACTTGCAGACTATCTTGTGCTGAGTGGTTTGGTATTTTGGTCCATTTAAAACCCCAAACATATTCAAGTTGACCCATTGTTCTCGAACGTCAGAGAAAATATGCTGGTTCTCAATTTTCCGTTGGGCTCGCACATGGCTAGGAATACAAATCCGTCATAACTTCACTTGGATCTTTCAGATGAGGCTTAGTGGCTGAATCTCCCTGTAAAGTTACGCCGGTGGTTGAAGAAAAACATTTATTAATAGATTCAGACTGGAATCTAATAACAAAAGAACGAAATAACTTGCAGACCATCTTGTGCTGAGTGGTTTGGTATTTTTGTCCATTGAAAACCCCAAACATATTCAAGTTGACCCATTTTTCTCGAACGTCAGAGAAAATATGCTGGTTTTCAATTTTCTGTCTAATTTGCACAAAGAGAAGCTGCGATCCTTTGGCATTATCTGCCCTTTGCTTTCTTGGTTGGCATCTTACCCATCTTTTCTCTCACAAGTGGTTTTATTACTGGGCCCAACTTCAGCACTAGGTCCATTACCCGGGGCTCCATTCAGGGCTGTGTTCGGGCCCCATTCTTTCTCCTCTGTACGTCGATGACGTTTCCGACAATGTATACCGGCGCGCCACTCTGTTTGCTGACAACACTAAGGTAGTTTACAGCTGCTGCTTGGCAATCTCAGTACTACCATCCCTAAAAGCACAGCTGACTTATCCGCTGTCAGTGAATGGTGCTCAACCTGGGCGATGGAATTCTCCGCACTTGCGATTCACCCATCGACTTCCGGCCATTAGTGAGAGACCCTGGTTTACATTATTTTTGCTGGCTTGCCTTTGCTGAACATGTTGTCTCACAAAGGGCGAAGGCCAAAACGTATTTCGATCATCTGCGCAGATCCCTTCAGCCTAGAGAGAGCTTCCTCTGCATGCATGAAGCGCACTCCAGAGCCGTTCTCAAATAATACCCCTTATTCTTCCTAAGTATGTTAAAACCCGACGGGATTATTGTTGAATGTATTTGGAGATGATTCTCAAGGCGGCCTTTTGGGTTTATATCTCAAAATCGAACCATAGCTGCATCGTAGCATGAAGCTCAACCTGGGATTTCTGTATGAATTATTGACTAAGCAATCTTGTTCCTCCAAACAGTTATGTTTCTCCCTGGATGCTCCACACCTACTCCGCGATGGATGATACGTCACTCCTACACCCCCTGCAAGGGCCGGTGTACGCTCAAACATTTTCCTCTCCACATATTCCAGAATCTGAAATATACCCCCTTTGTGTACTAGATCTTCTCAGTCAAGATGTGCCTTCGTGCATGCTTTAGATAAATTACTTTCTGTTCCAACT
Organism: Fasciola hepatica; assembly: GCA_948099385.1. Classification (NCBI taxonomy): domain Eukaryota; kingdom Metazoa; phylum Platyhelminthes; class Trematoda; order Plagiorchiida; family Fasciolidae; genus Fasciola; species Fasciola hepatica. Next base: position 3,666,928 of record CANUEZ040000164.1, read on the forward strand.
ATTGTGGGTTTATTAAATTTTCACGTAACAAAAAGCCAAGCTCACAATAAAACGCCTCGACTTTAAGGTCATTATTTTGCTTTTTCGAACCACATTTTCTTCCAATAACATTTGATTTTACCTTTTTCCTTTCTCACTGCTAACCGTTTTAGAATAATGTTTGATCTATTTGACCGTTTTTCATTAGAATTTGCGTCCGATTTAGTTAAAACAAGACTGCTTCGTCTAATTGTTTTGCCCCACCGACTGATCCAATCCTGCCATCTCCCCTTTGGAATGAGTCCTCCCAGATGCTTTCGCATTTTCTAGAGGGCCAATGAAATACTTCTCATACACTCCGTCAATACGCCTCATCTATTCTACGAATAATTACCGGTAATTATTCATATCACGTTTCCGGCCCCGAAACCAACGTCAACGAAGTAACAGAAACATTTTTCATCAGTTGAGTTTTCTGCTGGAATCCTCGTCTAAATATCAATCCATACACTTCCCACTCCCTCATCGTTTCACCATCTTTTCTGTTTTCTATCACACAACAACAGAATGAGCAGTAAATTGATCCCACGTGATATCCTATTGCCTACCTTGGCTCCTTTCCACTTTAGGTCCCACTAAGTAGGCATTCGTCACTTTCTAAGTGATACTGAACTGGAAACCTCAGTCTTATTTCTCTCACTTGAGGTGGCTCGTCAACCTAACTTATCATCCGGTTATTAAGCCGCCCGTTCTGCTCCCGCCTTATCCCCCAGCATATTGTCTTCCGTGATATCATGCGAAATTTCTTTTTCTCTTCCTCAGACTGATTGCTCTTGGTCTTACTGTAGCCTTCTCACGGAATTTTATAGCTCCTGCTTATCCAAAGCTCACCGTATTCTTTGCTGAGTCGCAAGTCTCATGGCTTCAACTTGTTTCAGGGACCCACTTTTTTATTGAGTTCTTGTTTTACGTTTCTTCCCCCTTCCTTTAACCGTTAATCCTCTGCTGGACCATGCCCAGACTGCATTTCTCTACTTCACCTCTCCTCCCAGTAATTCCTTATTCCGGCCAACCCTTTCGGGTTCTGTATTGATTACCTCTCTCGCTGGCGCACTTGGATAATAATGCTTCATAGCTCTCTGTCGATTGCTGCTTCCGTTAGCTCTTTCGTCCAAGTTCTTATAGCCTGACCAAATGATCCTTGATCATGAAACCTTACCGTGGTTGCTCCGCCCCCTGAGCAAACATCGGTGATCACCCGTGCCACGGCGAGGGTCGCGGTCAGACCCCTCGTTTTGGCCGGCGCGGTTTCATTCTTCCAAATCCACTGCGCACATATTTCTCGCGTCTTTTGTCTGGACTTTCCTTCTTTTTTTCTCAGCCTTCGTCATATAGTATCCGTAGCAAAGCGATTTGATCGTCGCACCTTACCTGATTTCCTTTGGTCAGTGCTCTGATCTCCTGTTCCGTACATTGCTTGCCGCAGGCTCTTTCAGAGTGCTTCCCGGGCAGCTTCGCTTTTTTATTTTCCTCTCAGTGTAAGGCCTTCTTTACGCAATGAACTTTAGGTACATTTTCAAACCATATTGTCTGTTATCACCTGATCTTTACGGTCGTCCACTTACTTATCCCTCTCCTGTGTTATTCGCTGTTACAGCTGCTGCATCTTTTGCACCACAGTCCTTCTGCCCTCCAAGTTACCTTGCTCCACGGTATTTTACACCACTCCAACCACCCAGTGATTTTATTCCTTCCGCTTTCTCCATTTTTTTCAAAGCCATCATCTTGCTGCATAATGTACGACCATTTATCAAAGCTTCGCTCACTTTTGATCGTCACCACATATTGCACCCGCAAAAATCCGATAGCTTGATTAATAACTACATGCTTTCTTCCATCCTTCCCCTCGAGTTCCCCCTTTTTGAACTTCTATCCAGAGCTGCCACCACTTCTATGCTTCCAAAGTCGTTTCTCCCTCTCACTGTTTATCTAACATAATCACCTGCCGTGGAAAAATTCATAATGATTTTTCAAGAGCTTCCGTACCGTTTGATTTTCCAAGCATTGCTTCCTCCATGGTTCATCACCCTACTGCTCGTGCCATCGCCTCTTGTCTGTGTACATATGCATACATATATATTCATAAATTTCCTCTAGATTCTCCGGTTCTTTGCTAGCCACTTCCCTTGCCTCATTCCCGCGGCCCCTCACTATATGCCTCCATTCTCCCCATATCTGGGCCCCAAGTTTGCGGCATCCCGATCCTTTAAAACCTACCGCTACCATCCAATCCACCCTTCACGCCTTGCACTTATCATTCTGTGTTTTCAGTTTGAGGTTTTTACCCTGATACCGCCCGCTGATTGCAGTGTACCATACTTTATGACTATCTAATCCCTCGCCAAGCAACCGTTATTTTCTCTTTCTCCACCGTCAGTCCTTGCCACATCTCATACCGATTATAAGTCTTCCTCATGTGAACCTTCGGCTTTCAGTCAACTCCAATTGGCTCAGTCGGATCCTCCATTTTACCTCGACCCTCAAGTTCACCAAGCATCTGTCGGAATCTGTCCTTGGGTTCACTCAAACTTCCCCCATTATTCTTTGGTGTGAATACATTATTCTCTCCCCTCTTCTGCCTTTCAAATCCACTTACTCTACCGTTGTGAAGCATAATTCTAAATTTTCACGCAATTTTTTCTGTCTAATTCACCGCTTGTAGACTTTTGATCATGCTTCTGACATATTTTGATCGTCTCCGAAACAGAAAATATCACTATTATCATAGTAAGGTTTCACTTGGACGTATCAAGTGGGGCTCATGGTCTGAAATTATATTTTGGGGTTTTTCGGGTCCTTTTCTCTGTTAGACCAGCTTAAGAGTGTCGCATGTTCTTGGCAAATTATATTAATGGACGGTGCACTTTTGCGCAAGTGTGCACAATTCTCAGAGTGAATTGGTATGGACCATAAGCCAGGCCTTTCTTCAAGGGCCTGAACTTCCTTCTTAATAGCGGGCTCACCTGCATTCCATTTGAAAGTAAGCCAGGGCTGAGATGCTCCACAAAGACGGGACACGAGGTTCGGGTCAGCATTCGCCAGGGCTTCGCTGGAGCTCACGGAGATTACCTCCGTAGGGTGTCCCTTGTCCTTGAATTTCGGCCAGACTCCCCAAGCAAGAAATATTTTTTAAGCCCAAACTTGCCCAGCTAAAAAACGTTTCTGCTGGCAAAGTAGGTCGCTTACACTGATACTTTTACGGAGTCGAATTACCGACGGAGGTTCCACAACCCTTCCTATCGCCGACGTTGAAGTGACAGGTCGAAGACTGATGGCCTTGGTGGTCATCTTGCCTTCGTACGGTGGAACTACTATAGCTTTCTTACATTCACGAAGGGGTCTCCCGCTGATAAAGACTTATTGAATAATCGTGTGTTTGGCTAAGCGAACACATCGGCCGGCTCGTTTGCCATCTCAAAGCACACCATCAGACCCAGGGGGTTGGGCGACTCCGGTGATACTTATGGCTGCAGCCGCTTTTTCTTCAATGATTTTCTCGCTCGATGTACATGGAGCTTCCCCGCAACTTGCTTGAAGTTGTTGCTTCTCACCTCAATAGCTTAGAATGGAAAGCAAAGCCTCTCCAATATATCGGTCTTGGGTCCTCCTGTAACTCCCGGTAAATATTCATGATGTAGGGTTTGGATGGTAGCTGCAGCTCGAGTCCGTCGTCATAGGTAATCAGAAACTCGGGTGCGAGAACCGGGTGCTCTGCTTAGGTCTGTTTATATATGTATGTCACTTTCACCGCTTTTTTAAGTGCACTGATTACGGGTGGTGCAGTGGCGGCCATTCTCTTCCCCAGTCTTGCGGGTTTTCCTGAACGACTTCGAAGCTTCATAAGACTTCTGAGCAGCGAGTCAAACCGAGGTTTACCTTTTGCACGCTGTCGCCGCCTGGGTGCTGGGGCAAAGGTTTGCACAATTCGGGGAGTTTTACGAAATGGAACGGCATTCGCCTAGCACTGAGTCTGCCCTTTTTTCTTCATACGAACATTACTCCTTTCCTTCAGCTGAGGGTCAGCACCAAGTTGTCACTTACCTCCAGAGGAGGTAAATAATCTAATCCACGTTGGAATATTTTGAAGGTATTTTCAAATTTTTAGTAGAAGTTCGAAAACCCTAGATTTGAACTGGTATCCAGAACCTGGTGAAGTGGAAGTTCCAGCACCGATGACAAGATATCACGGGGAAAAGAATCCGCCACCGTACTGGGCCCTAGATTCTCCCACCCAAAGTTCAGCTAGATGAAGTTCCCCGATATCGGAGAGTGAAAATCCCCAGCCCAAGGTAATTCTTCAGTCAGTAGTTCGGGAAGATTTGCCGGTACGGACCGATGAGCCGCCCCAGCCGATAAAAATGCACTGGGCTTCAGCTTTACGTAACACCAAACAGATTCTTCAACGCACCCTGGCCTGTTTGACCATCCGACTGTGGTGAAAGAGCCCCTCGAATATACCTCACCCAGCTCCTTCCTCCGAGAGCCCGGCTTCTGTCGGCATTCTGAAGCTTGTATCCTGGGAGGGCCACTCCAGAGTTCATCGCCTCCTCGGCAATCCAAGACCCCGTCAGATCGACCAACGGTGGCCATTGGAGAACTACCCATGACTCGAGTTCTCCTGGCTTACTCAACTGACCCCTTATAATAGACAACTGCTGAAGCTACCTGGATGACGATGTTGTTGAGGAGGAACGGCTTACACCGCGGGTAAAGACGTCTCCCTAGCACTCGAAAATCCCTGCTTAGTAGGTCTGTACTTCCATATTAGCCTTCACGAGCTCCTGTTCTTTTTGGGTGAGTCAACCCTCCGCAAAATATCGCACACTCAGGCTCTGACCAGAGATCCTATATTCGGCCTGCGAACCTAATATGCGAACTTGTCTCCAGAGGTAAATGACCTCACATTCCTTATTACCCTATGCAAGGTCAGGAATATCCAAGAGCAATATATCCGCAATGCACTACAAAGAGGTCAGTGGTATGGCAGATCTGCTGTAGGGTCGGGTGAACCTCACAATATTGTTTCCGTACCGCGCGCCTTCGAAAGAACTCCCTACGGCGCACTGGCCACCCATTTGTCTCTGTGGCCCTCCCCACTGGGCCATCACGATCAACACAGCTACGTCTCTCACAACCCATGAAAAAGAGGGCATAGGGAGGGGAAAGATTAGAGAGTGTGCATTGCGATAATTCGCCCATATCGTGCAAATGCAACAGTCAAGTGGCCACTGCGCTTCAAGTCAAATCAGGGCACAGGACTGGCGGCCCTCACCAACAGTAGCCCAGTTTCTTCCACCTGTGAGCCTCCGCGTCTCACGTTGCTTTGAATTCTTGAAATCTTTTCTTGTCTGCTGATGGACAGAGGTTAAGAAGGAATATGTGACTAACGCCGCAGTCGCCGTAAAAATAACAGCGGCAGAATAATTTTGATAGAGTGAAGCCTCGGCAACCAGCAGGTTCACCCGTCCTAAAAACGTTGCGTTATCAAAATGTCATTTCTCTTGAAAACAAGGAAACTTAGGGAGACTCAGAAGCCTCAGGGAGATGCGGGTGAAAGTTCGAGAAAAGGAAGGACACAAAAAAGGGAAAACAAGGAAATGTCGTAACGGGCGTTCCACTGGGAACTTTCTCAGACGCAGTCAGGTAAAACACCCTTCTACACGGATTCCTACTTCTTTTGGGAAAGATGCTCACCTGCTGCCACAAATTCCACGTGGAGCTTGTTTCAGTCGTTTTGTACTCTGCGCCAAAAGAAATGGAATGTTGAAATCTTTATGGCCCTCGGCTTAGGCAGCTAAGGCGAATACTCGCGAAGGGTGGAGCCTTCGTCCCGGACAAGTAACTGCCTATTCCTTCTCGGCAAGCTTTTCGGTTTCTTCACTGGTTCTATCAGGTCTCCCCTTCACCTTTTTGATTTCAGCGAGAGTAAATCTAAAAACGCCAGCCCATCCTCGCACTGTAACCCTTTGCATCAGAGATCGTTCTTGTGAACCTCCTTCGAACCCCCCCCCCGACGTGTGGGCTTCTCTTACTAACCGGGAGGCCCAGGCGTGGAATACCTCAGCTGGGATCTCACCAGGCCTCTGTAAGGGGTTGCATGTGTCCGGCCCCCGAATTCACTGGTCTGCGCGGTTTGTGCAAGGCTGTCTACACATTGTCTACTGCTGGCTGACACTACACCAAAGGCTTGAAGGTACTTTTACAGCTATAGCCAAGTCCCGTACTCATGTTTACCGCGCAATATGTCCAGGGTTGCCCGGGTTTGGGGGGCCGCAACTCAGGACGCCCTGCCAACAGAAGTAACCGTTTTTTCAGGTTCAAATACATGTCCCAGGTTACTGTTCACTTGCGGACAGCATCTATGCCCTCCTGCACCTGGAGGGATTCTGCAGATCCCAGAATTTTCACGCCATCTGAGAAAAGGAAACATGGCAACCGAGGGACGCCCGCTAAAACAACCACGTGCCAAGAGCGCTTGTTTGAACATGGACCCCAAAGGTACTCGTCTAACTTGCGTCGCCAATTAGGCCTCAGTCTTCTGAACTTTGACAAAGAACCGAAGATCACTCAGATAGGGTTGTAACCGTCACATCAGCCCTTAAGCCTCTTTCAGCTTCCTTTAGGCCGTGCAACAGCAGCCTATGTTTTACGTCATCGAAGGCTTTGCGAAAGTCGAGTTAGCACAATTCAACTTACTCAACCTGTTCTAGTTCCCTCATCAAGGAAACCAAAAAGGTTGCTGGGGCAGGACTTTCCCTTCAGGAAGCCGCGCTGTTGGCTTGAAACCTGGAAATGCATCACTAGGTTCCCCAGCAGTGCAGTCCTAATGAACTCCAGCTTATTTTATTATTGCCTATAAAAAGCTAAGCGTACTGAATTTCACCAGGTCGTCCCTTCCATCACCGTAGTGAATTTGTGCTAATTCCACTGTAATCCATTCAGCAGGCAACTGCAACTTCCCAACGGACTTGAAAAATGGTTCAGCAAAAGCCCAAAAGAGTGCCCTGGCAAGCGGCTCCAGGGTTGCAGAGTAGGCCGTCCGGTTCTGGGGCTTTCTCCTGATCGAGTGCTCCTCGGTTCAGCAACTCATCGCCCAGTGATGTCACAAGCTCTTACGTCGAACTAGGCAGCGAGCGCTCAGAAAAAAATAATGTACTGAACTAGCGAACAGGGGAGGATCTGGCCGCGCGGAAAATCCGCAATCCTGCTGGGCATCAGGCTCTGGAAACTAAACATCCTGAGTTTTTCTAGCAGTCAGCCCTGAGATACATTATCGAAGACTTTGTTGAAATCAACGAGCCCTTCATCCATGCTGCAGCAGCCCCCCATATCCCCACTAACTGATCTCTTGCCAGTAACATGACTTGCGACGCACGATTACTTAGAAAGTAAGCTATGCTGGGCTGTGCACTGGTGCTTGCAGAGCAGACGGTTTTTCTGGATTAGCGCGGACCCCAGCCTTTCCTGCGCTGTTCTTACGATACATATAAGATCACCGGGCCGTAAAGGGTAGGAAACTTGTGCAACTCTGCTTACAACAGTAGACAGGTAACTGCGATCTTCCATTCCGTAGGCAAACGTACCTTGCTTATCGATAGATTAGAGGATCAGCCAGGGATGAAGCGTTTGTTGGCTAGAGCCCCCACCACTGCCGGACAAGCGCCTTTCGGTGGGAGCGACTGATTAACTTCTTGCTCCCTCAGTTTCTTGGTGGCCCCTCCCAGGTGGAAAGATTGGGCCACGAGTGCGATATCTATAAGACGCTTTGGCGGTGAATAAGTTGACCTTATCGCAGACAGGCTAATAGTAAAGCACAATAAAACCTGCTTCATATGTGTCCGCCTCAGAGAGCTTTTCTTGGTCGACTGGGAACGATAAGACCTCGTTAACTTGGGTCCTATGTCTTAAATATGAATAAAGCCTTTTGAGTTGGCAATGGAGTCTACAGCAGGTGTATTTTTAAGGGAATTTTTTCATGGGCGGGCACGCTTAGTATGGCTGAGTGTGGCCCGTACCAGCATACAGTAAAGTTATTGGCAAGGGTAAAGGCATTGACTTATTTCTCGCAAATGAGCGAGAGGCACCCAGTAAACACGATCGGAAGTCGCAGGTCATGCTGGCGTACAAAGCTGGCAAAAATTACACCAGCCCTGTACAAAGAAGAGTAAAACCAAAAAACACGTTTAATTAGCCATCGGTCAAGGCGAAACAAACACGATTTACAGGGCAAAATTCAGTGTCAAGATCATTAAAAGATGCTCCCGTAACAATGCCCAAAGGCAAGAAGACAGAATTCAGCGGCGTATAGATTTGCCTGAAAACCGTGACACACTGTTGCTGATGTAAAAGAACAGTTATGTTCAAGTTTCGATTCAGCCCTTTTCCACTGTTGCGCTGTCTTTCAGACTGGCATTTTCTCCGTTTCCCTCCAGCTTGCAGTCGACCTACGCAGGGTTGACACGACCAGCTGAAATGGAAGATACAACCCCTTGAGGCAATTTGCCGTAATCGTAATACCTAGAAATCTTTATTGCGCAACCCTTCCTCTCAGAGGACTCCGTCCCCGGAGCACATTACTTCTGGCTCTTACTTTACCGGTGGCATTGCTTCTTGGTCTTTTTGTAGGGCAAAAACCCACCGGCTGGGTTGATTTCTTGAGCTACGCCGTCAAAAGGCCCACGCTTATTGAAATGAACAACAAATGCTGGACTATCACTATTTACTGGTGCTCTCCGGATGGCGAGGGCTGCATCTGCCAGAGCCCTTTCAGCAAAAAAGGGGCCCCTTCCAACATCAGAACAGTTGAGCAGGCAAAACCCTTTGGGTACTCACGTAGGAGACGCACGAAGCTCCAGGTTGTAACGGAACTTTAAAGGCCTTTCGGTCATAAAACTCTTTTCGCCGCCCCAAAGCTCTCCAAATGTGGACTCGAGCGAGGTCATAAACTCTACTCACCTCGTCGCGCAGCTTGCTGACGTACTCCACCACAGTGGACTTCTGGTTGTGAAAAGTGGGGCATGGCAAATCTTATGGAGGCCAGATCTCCCTTCCTGTCCAAAGGAAGCTTGAAGTCTGATTTTTTGAGACTTACAGCAAGCCGCTTTACTGCTGCAAGCAGAAATGTATTTCTTTATCCCGACCAGTACCGTGTTACACAGAGGCCTCGTTGAGGATGGTAAGTGTCCGACAAGAGCCCATCTGATCTATTCTTTTGAGGGTGGTGGTGGTGGTGATGTGGTAGTGCGAGTTTCGTCATTACCAAGAGATCTATAGAGCTCCGGTACGGGACAGCTCTGAAATTCGTACCCTTGTCATTGTGTAGTAGACCCGATGCATCCCACTGAAAAACCCAATGCCTAAGGATGGCATTTGCGACGGCTTTGGCAACCCCGGAACTCATGGGTACCACTCCGCATTTCCTGACAAAATGGTCTATCAGAACCAGTAAGAATTTATTTCCACGTTGCGTAAGCGGCTGTGGTCCGAATATATCCATACCACTTCTTTCGTTAGGAAACTCCACCGCCGTGAGCTGTAATAGGGCACATGGTGCAGTTTTGGGATTCCTAAAGCTGCCTTAGGGCTCACGAGTCCTTCAGGAACCTAATATATCTCATCACTGGTAAGACCATCAGAAACGAGTCCTTGCCGTAAGCTCTAGTTTGTTGGCACCAGCATAGCCTAGCTCAGTATGTAATGTTGTAAGAACCCTTTGGGCCATGGAATGAGGGACGATGACTTTGGTTGGATAAATGGCACCAAATTGGAGGGACAAAACATTATCCACAATGCTCAAATAATCCCAGAGTCTCCGTAGGTGCTTGGTGCACGAGCCACATCCCTCCAGCTCCCTCAGACCGAGCTCCCTATTTTCTGCCTTTACCTTGGAATAAATGAAGCCCTTGTTGCCATAGCTGAACTGGACTGAGCCTCAGTGTTGCCCGGTATCCTCATGTGGACTGATCTGTGCCACACGAAACACAGTGCAGGAACGGCAATCTCCGTGGTTTCGAAATGGCCTTCTCGATGGAGCATCCGCATCAGAAATTCGGCCACCAGCCCAGTGTTCGATCACGCAATCAGGCCCTCACAACTGCACGTGCCACCGGCTATCTGCCCTAGCTGGTCTTTGAAGTTTAGTAGACACCGAAGGGCCTGGAGGCTTGTTAGAGTTCGAAATCGTGGCTCGATTGTGTACTGTTTAAGCCTTCGGCAAATGTGACTAGAGCAAGCATTTCTTTTCGTGGTGTGCAGTAATTTCTTCCGTTCACACAATGTTTTACTCCTTTGGGCAATGACATGCTCTATTCTACCCCTCCTGACGTGTGGTAACACGGCTTCAATGGTCCTGTCACTCACGCCTGCCTTTAAAATGAAGTCACCAGCTCCTTCAGAGAGGCCCGGCTGTGCCAGAACAAGTACCAGACAAACGGCTGAACGTAAGTATGCAAAGAACTGCTCACATCTTTCGTCCCAATTGAAGCCGTCTTCCTTGTAAAGAAGAGCATTTCTTGGTGCAGCTCGTTCTGGAAAACCTTTGGCAAAGCGGCAGCAGTGGGAAGCCACCCCTGAGAAACTCCATAATTCCTCAAGGTTGTTGGGAGTTGGCCAGTTAAGGACTTGTTCAGTTTTTCCGGGTCAGTTCGTATTCCCTGGTCCGAGACAACATGGCCCGGAAAATTGATCCCTTTGTAGAGAAATTTGCCCTCGAAAGGTTTCAACTTAGTTCCCGCATCCCTCTTCTCCGCAAAACCAGGTTGACGATTCCTAGATGCTCCCCACCCGTCCTTCCAAGAATTAGTATGTCATCAACGTGTACGGTGCACCTGGTGGAGGTCGGCCCATCTAAAGCACGATTCATCAGATTGCAGAAGGTAGCGGGTACGTTAGTCAGCCGGAAAGGAATGGTGTGGAGTTCATAAAGCCCGGCTAGGTTCGATAAAGCTGGCTTCTCCCGATCTTCTGCTGTGAGTTCAACTTTTCCATTCTTCCCAACTCACACCCCAAAAGAAGACCAAGGGGAACGTGATGGCTGGATGACGCTTTTTATCAACATTTACTCGATTATATGCTACATCATCTTTTGGCAATCAATCGGCATCCTCCTAGGAGCCATTTCAATGGGCTTCGTAGCCCGAGTGCCAATTCGAAATCTAACCGAATCTGTCCGGTCCAATCCCTTTTTTCTCCAGAATAAAGCGTTAGAAGACTTCTCGATGAGATCCAACGAAGGTATATTACTCTTAGCCGTGTCACTATCATCAAGTAACACACCAAAATATGTTACGTGACCTTCATTTGGCGTTATCGTAGCACGGCTGATCTTGTCCCGACTAAGGGCTTTACCTTCTCCATTCCCCGATATAACCTCTTCTGTGGGACGTCATTTACATATCAGCCTTTTGCCAAAATATATTTTTCGATGATCACATCGTATGGAGTCTCTTCGGCCACTATTATTAACTGCATCCTAACAGAGCCGCGCAGTTACAAATTCGAAATGATTATTCCTCTGAAGGCTAACTCCTCACCGTTCACTGCCGCTAGAGTTGTACTGCAAGGAATCATTTCAGGGTTTTCGGCTACTGCAGCCAACGGTGCTCTGAATAAGCTACTCTTTGCTCCCTTGTCAACCAGATAAAACAAAATGGCTCCGTCAACTTTCGCCTAAACAGATAATGGTCCAATACAAGTGAGATATATCGGAACGACAGAAAAGATGGATCCAACTTGCTTCTAAGTCTGTGGCTACTTTCAGTACAAGGGACGGCGGCCCCCAACTGGCTGCAGAGATGATGGTCCAGGAGGGGTGCTGCGGGGACCGGCGTACCACAGGTTGGCACCTGAGCCTCGGTTCCTGCCACAAAATGGGCAATGCTTTCTACTTTAATTGTCTCGTTACTAACTTCTCCACCTAACAGGGCTGATTGCCAGCTGTTGAGTATTCGACCGTCATTCGTGTATGCCGCAAAATTCACCTCCAGCTGCCATTCTTACGTTTGTTCCTTCCGGGAGTTGTTGGGCTTACCTGAAGGCAGCTCTTGTGCCGAATTCTCAAACTTTCCTCCCAACAAGGCACGTGTCACAGCTGAACTTGAGACCCCGTCGATGAACTGTTCTAATGTACGGCTTTCCAGCCCCTCTTTGGCCTCGTTGGGGTATCCCCGCTGACTCAGCTATTGTAGTTCCCGACCAAAGGACCGTACCTTCTCATCCAGTGGATGCTTTCCTTCTTGATATTCCTGCCAACATTGCAAGGGATGTTGGGGTAGTTCAGTAGTCTCCGAACCAGCTTAAAAGTTAATTACAGGTTGCCACTCCCGGAAGAGTCCGTCTCATTGGCAACCCCATGGGCCCCTCCAAACAGCAGTTCCATGATATCTTCCTGCTGCTCTCCGGCAAACCTTCCGAGATATCGCCGAAGTGGACACTTCCACCGACTACAGTTTTAACCAGGGCAGAATTTCTAAGGCCCGCCCGGAGTGGGGAGCTGTTGAGTTTTGCTCATGTTGCACTGTGCCAGAGAGCGAAAGTTCGTGAACTGATGAACTTCCTGGGTCGCCCTTCTATGGTGAGCGGGCATAGCACCCCCCGCATTATCAGGTTCGACTTGCCTTTTCGGCATTCTCCGATCCCTGGTCGCCGCAACAAAATCGTAACAGTCAACCAACGGAGAAAAGACTGAATTGAGCGGGGTAGAGATTCACCTAGAAAATGAGACACACTATTACTGATGTAAGAGTAAAAATATATTCACGTTACTTTTCAGTCCCTTTCCGCTGTGCACTGTCTTTCAGACTGGTTTTTCCTCCAAATCCCTCCAGTTTGCTGTCTACCTGCACAGGGTTGACCCGACCAGCAGAAATGAAAGGGGAAGTCATTTACTGCTATTTGTTTCACTCGTATAACATTCCACGAGTTTCGGTTAAAACTACGCAGACTTGAGCTAACTGGAAAGCCGACTAGGGCGAAAAAAGGCACAAAAAATGGTAAAGGTGACCGAGGAATTAGATGGAGCTAAAATAATCATGACAGTAAACTGATTCCAAGATAATAGCAGACAAAAGCATATCAATGTCATAGCTGGTAGAAGATATGCAGTATGAGGTGTTTATCGTTTCTTTCTAGAATAAATATTGATTTTATCCCAGCAAAATGTGAAGTGAAACTACCCTACCGCCGTTTGTGAATGATCAGTGCACATTTTCGATGGACATTCGGCCACGCTCTCGCATGTTGGAACAAGCCATTTATCTATGATCCAAAAATGGTCTAACATGGGTCTGGTAGACATTGAGTTCACTTTCCCGTAATAAAATTGTTCATGAAAACAACCCAACCAATCTTTGGGCCTTCGAAATTTGATTAGCAGCCTGTTCTGAAAAGTTAAACGAGCAGGAGTACTGAAAACCCAAATTTGGTTTTGATGAAATGTTCTAAAATATTTGACCGACTGTGCTTCGCAGCCCGGTTGGGATAAAACTCTTACAAGTTGGAACACTTATTTTATCAGCAGAAAACTCCATTGACCAAGTAGTCCTCCAAGAGCCTAATGAAGTGGGATTCTGCAAAGGGTCACCGATGGCTGTGTTCAAAGCCTGAGGTTGGAGGTACACAAATTTCCGCGTGGCTGGCGAGGAGAAGAGGAACTGCGCCGAAAACATTGTTTGCATACATTAGGGGGAGCATTGACCCCAGAAAGAAACCCTGAGTGACTTGGCCAGGCACAGCTTTCGGTAGTGACACTGTGCCTTTTGTGTCTGATACCCGATGGCTTCAAGTCAAAGGAGAAAACAACTACAAGTTTAAGAGGTCATGGGTTAATACTTTGGCCAAACTTCAAGAGTGAAAAACCTGGTCAAAAGCTTTATTAGTATCGAGGAATATTATGATCATTTTTTCGCCGTTGTTGGCATCAACCGTTTTGAGATTCAAAAAGTTCATAATATTAGTAGAACATGAGAGATGTTTAAGAAACTGACGCTGCTTCGCATTTATAAGGCTATCTGAAAAGTTGTTCCGTAAGCTAAGCTATAATTAGCCTTTGCGTGATCTTTCAGACGACTGGGATGGGAGCGACAGGTCTGTAACTTTCAGGGTCATACTTTGACATCCCCCCTCATAAATTGGAATAACAACTGAGGTTCTACATAGGCTTGGAAGAAAACCATACTGCTTAGATGAGTTTGACATGTCTGGCAATAAAACTGGAATATCGGGCCCGCCCAAAATGAAGGTGGCCGTAGGTAACGCATCTAGCCCCGGCTGGTAGAACGATCTAACGTTTGACAGCGGAGGGGTGTATCAGGTAGAAGAAAGGAAAATGTAGACAGATTTTCTGAGGAATTGAAGATAGTAAGCTGAAAAACTGACTGGAGAATCACTTGGTAACTTAGATGCGGAAGACACACTGAAAGCCTTCCATGTATCTTGTGCTTTGTTCATATTAGTATTATTGTGGAGCAGAAAAAAATAGGTGAAGGAGATTCATCTTTCCTATTTTTCACTATTTCAGCCAAAATCTTCGGTTCTCTTGTGTTACTTGAAGCTTTTTGCTCTTGTTTTCTCTTTATCCACTCCGTATAAGGAATGATATCTCGAGATAGGTGGACCGACGGTATACACAACGAGAAATCTGTCATTTTAAGAAGAATAGGTGGTAGTCTCTAGAGTCGCTGATTCCTTCGAGATGTTTTGTTTGGTTTCGCTTGATAAATAGAATCATTTCTGGGCGTGACTATATGGGGACGGTGATTCAAAAAAAGAATAGAGCTTGTCTTCTGCCGTTTTTGGTTCGCGAGACAGGAAGATTCATTCCGGTTTCGGGTGCTTACAGGCTAAGGCCATTGATCTCTTTCAACATGATAGGACAAGCTAGTGGTGGACAATTTCTGTGGACATTTTGGTTGAGCACCTAAAGAAAACCGCGGGATGATAGCTTCCACGAAATTTCTGCTTGACTAAGGTGGACACCAGGCCGATAGCCAGGGTAAAGACCAGGTGTGGAGTGTTGCCTAATCATAATGGCGAGGGCACACGTTAGGTCTATCCCCCAAGACGAACAGTAGTCACAAAGCCGAGTGAGTATCGTAGAGAACAGAATGTTCGCCAACAAACACACGGAGAATTAAGTTCACCTGTTATGAGCTAGGGTCTTTCAAGGAGGTTTGCGACAAAATTCAGAGCACCCATAATATGGAGTCACAACTATCTGGGCTGGGCGGACGACAAAATATACCGTCAAATGTCCATCATGCTCAGTTTCAATGTTCATCCATACTGAATCTTCCGTGCCTTCCAGAATGGGATGCTCAAGCAAAGGTGCGACGGGACCCTGCCTAACATAGACTAAACAGCCTCTCCCACGCCGGCCTGGTCCACTTTCCCTGAAGGCCGTGTAACCTACACGGAGGTGTCTTCGGTGCGGGGAGCATCAAACCACCACATTTCATTTGGTAAAATAAAATCGTGGTCTCCTATAAGGGCCATGGAACGCACTGGGTGAACCTTGTTTACTACCGATCAGACGCTGATCGACATCAGAGACAGAAGCCCAGTTTTGGGTCCAGTAATGCGAGCATTACTCCAGGCTCCAATAAAATTATGGTCATCGTGTACTTGCAATAGCACCAACTGGAGTCAGTCAGTTGGAGTAGATGAGTTCGTCTCCGCTAAAGGATGTGGCACAATACCAAAGTGAGGGTGTTCACCAAAATGCGGGGACAATTTTATTTGGACAATTGGAAATTCTAGGTCTTTGCAAAGGAGGCGCTTTTGGGAGATGGAGCTAGTTAGATGAGGTAAATTACGGTTTTTCCTGTGTAACCTGAGGTAATCTTTTGCCAGGGCAAGCGCACTGTCGTGTGTGCAGTTGGTATGTGAAAGATATGTTTAAGCTGGATTAGTACTGGTGTAAGGGAGCTCAACCTAGGAAAAATAAGGTTGCCGCTCCTGCCCGCAGAAGACTCGGTCGTGATAGGGAAAGTAGTTTCGAAGGGAAACTGGACAAGAATGGGTTGGAGGGAAGTTTAGAGGTAAAAATGTTGGAATGGAAAACAACGAGGTCTGGGGTCGTGGGGGGGGGGACTAAGGTTTCGCCGGAACTTTGAAAAGGCGTGCTTAAGGAGTTTCGTTTTTGCATGACGGTAGAAGATACAAGAGCAAGCCGTTGGCTAAATTATTAACAACCCTCAGGAAGCTGATCAGGGTCAAAAGCTGTTGAGGTGGTCATTCCTGGGCAGTAGTTTTACTTCTCGGTGATAGAGTCTCCCAATCGGGCACCCTGGCAACCTATGGTGAATAACCATATCATTGCTCTCATTGGCTAACTGGCTGCCAGTATTATTCGCCGGAGTCCATAATGTGTGTTCCACTCATGTTAGCCTCCTGGTTATGGAGAAGTTATCAGTAGTGGCAGAAGTAATAGCCTAAAAGTTCGCTGGCCTGGTGGATAGTCTCTGAGGGAGGGAATTCGTGGGAGTGAGGGCTGTCCCGAAGCTCCGGCCTGGAGAGTAGTTATTGTCCGTTAGATCTGTTTGAAGTTGCTGCCCAAACACCTATGCAGGTGATGAGGATATGGGTTTGTGTGATTCCACGGATACAATTTGAGGGTACCGAGTTGAAGTTGATAGGGAAAAAGAAACTTTTGTACGTGGCTGCATTTCTGATGCTGAGCTTTGAGGGCAGACCTATTAACTGACCCTTGTTGACATTTAACAACTTGGGAGCCCCTATCCGTTGAAGCGTTCTGCGGCCAAACATCATAACAGCCTTGAGCGGAGAATTACTCCAAATGACCAGCTGTTTATTGATGAATTCTGCTGTGCGATTTTCATCTTCGATCTTGAAAAACAGAGAACAGCTTTTGTTTTTGTGCGCCTACTTGACCCAGTGCAACGGCACATATGACTTGCCGTATTGTAAGAGTCGAAGACAGTATTCTTCACTGAAACCAAAAGGCAACCGGTCCGAAATAAAAAAACAGTGGCATTTTTGGAGTTTTTCATACTAGTGGTTCCGCAGCGAATGTATCAGTAAAGTTTCCGACTACCATTGCCATTCGAGGGTCTACATGTAGGCGGTATCGCAACAGTTGACTCGAATGCCTTCTCTTATGTTCAATCGCATTCGAATAGTTGTAAAATTCTTCTGTAAATTGCATTCAGCTTTCAACTGTAATGTTTGATCTTGCGTTGCAGCATACTTCGGGCTTATCCGAAAGAAACTGTTATTATTATTATTATTATTATTATTATTATTATTATTATTATTAAATCATTCATATGTGTGAAGGGCACCAGATTTCACAGAGGATCATCAGCTGATGACGTAAGTTTAGCAGCTTGATTTATTCTTAGCTTTCAAACTAAAGTTTTGCTAGCCTCATAGAATAAGTCAGCTAGAGCCACCGCGCAAGTCTTGTCTTTCAGGTGTGCACTGAGGGATGCCCGTATTCGCTTGCGGTTCCTCGAGGCAGCAAACCAAGCAATATTGCTAACAACGGGCTCAACCCTGTGCATGCATGACAAAAGAGCGCATGAACATTATTTTGTGATTTGGAATAATTTGCCGCTCACATTGCCGTTAAATATATCGAATACTGTAAGGTCTTCCTCCACTTTCAGAAGATGGCTCAGATTGCTTGCCTCTGTGTGTTCATACGCCGTGGCATTTGCTTCATCCGTGGGACCAGAAGTGCTATCCAACGTGGCAGTAATTGAGGTCAGGTCTTTGTGGATACCATTCTGACCCGACGGCATAAACTCACCATTGCAATGACAACAATCCATATTGAGAAACCTGCTGTGTAATCCAGCCACCGGAACGTTCGAGCGACGCGTAGCAACCAATTTCGACACAATTCAAAACAAAGTCGATTCCAAATAGCTACGGTACTATATACAACAAATTAACTAATTTTACAATAATCAAACCTCAATAGTGTTCCTTCTTGGCTCTTTCGCTCCAAATTGGACAACAAATCAACAACTGCAGCTGGGTTACAGCAAAAGGTTAGATACAGAAGATGAGATTACCAAATACAGTCACAACGAAGTTCAAGGTGAGCGATTCTCGCTCGAGGCAACGGTAGGAGTCCGGTTTGTGACAAAGATTTAAATAAATAAAACAAACAATCGGAATTCCAGCAAAGATAGTTCATACGAATGATAAATGTCGTTTGTAATATGGATGCTAATGCATGGAACGGGGTTTCCTGAACTCCTTTACACCTGCCTTGTCTTCTTTTAACACAAGCCGGCGCATACTGTAGAGACAACGGCTTTGATGCTGGTTATGACGTGGTAACTGAAGTATGAGTGTTGGTAAATTCCATGCGACTTAACTGGCACGAATCACTTGTGGCGTTGTGACATTCTGTATTGGCATCTTCTGAGATGTCAGTAATGGCGAACTAAAAGTGACGTTAAACAGAAAATATGCGGTGTTTTTACCTCACTGGTGAGCGGCGAAGCGCCATGACATTACCAAGGGAATGGGGGAAAAGTACCGGAGATTTCCTTCAAATCTTACACGACAAAAGTACTTTGCTAGTGCTGTCATCCGATGGTACTTGTACTGGAGTTCTACAAAAATAAAGGCAAATAACCGCGTACCCCTGGCAGACATTATTACGCTGCAGGAACGACGTCACTGGCAGTGGAACCTTTGGACAAGGACGTCTCAGAATAATAAAGGAAACTTCTTTCGAATTAGTATGCACCTCAGGGATTACCTGAGAAGCTCGTTTATGAAACTCGGAAGATGGCCTGTGTGACAAATCTCATGAAACTAGTGCGCTGACACCCTGTTCGGAAAACAGCCACCATCCAAAGAAATGCCGTGGTGGGCATGAAAGGCGGAAGACATGGGCCGAAGCACTTTGTTTTCATCAGTGACTTAATTGTTGCGAACAGTGGCTAAGGTGTCACTCGCGTCAAAAGTGAGGACCATATGCATCTTAAATTGTTAGACCCTCAAGTAGCACTTTATCCTATAGGCAGAAAACTAGCAGACATGCTTCGAACACAGAAGTTTCGCAAGTAGAAGTTTCATCTTCATGCAGCAGTAAAACTCATGTTGAAAGCATTTTTCTCAGCCGAAGCACAGAGTATGGACCTTTACCTGTCTGACAAAAGCCCATACCGTGAAGTCTCGAATGATGAACGAAATATGACAATTAACAGACCCTTCCACAACCTTGATGCCTCCTGTCGGCGGATTTTGCAACTCCATGATAGAATCATTCCTTTCGGAAGAAAAATTTGTGCCGTCACAATTTGGCTGAAGTTTACCTATGCCAGATACAACGGTAATGTGCTTCAGCGGCTTTCTAAGGCCTTTGATTGTCCCATGAGTATGTACTCGCCGTTCTCCGAATTAATGGTGGGACAAACCAGCCGTGTGTGCAAAAACTCTCTTATGTCTCACAGTACTTTCAATATATGCTGCCTTATATACTCCAAAAATACCTCTTTGTTGAACCAGTGTTACTCGAATTCGAATGAAAGCCTTCAATAGTGACTTCAACAGTGAACCGCTGTCGCCTCCCAAATTGAAGTGCACATCATAAAATGGTCAGGCATGTAAATAATACCAGAATGAGCATAAAAACCGGGTTCGCCTAACGATGTCGGCAGCCATTTAGGCATATTTCCTGGTTCGTAAACAGCTCCAACCCGTGACACTATTCCACTGGCAAACAGTGATTCTGTTTACTGACCCGCCCACGACTGTTGACTGTGATGTGGAAGCTTCCGGCGTAGTGCACGAAACCTTACGGTACCATCCGGCTATCTCCTAAGAAAACCATCCTCGGAAGCCGCAGGGCTGCACTCAGCTATAACATTTGTATATGTCATATCTGAATAGAAGGTTAAACTGCCACTAAATAACACCACCTAATGGATGTGATTTAGGGTAACCCAGCAGAGACACTCGTAGAGTGGCTGGACCAAACGTAGCGGGCTTCAAAGGGTTACTTTCGTCCTCTTTCATAAATTATCCCTTTTTGTCTATCCACAATGGCCACTTTTCGTGAATAATACGTAATAATGTCTTACAGTATACTCAATTATTAACCGTAGTAGCTGGATAACGACATGATTCAGAATCATGCCAAAGATGCCATACAGTAAACCCGGGCATTTCTAACAAAGCAAACTGGGGCCTTGCAGAATTTTTACAAAAACGTGGACATCTTTGCAACTACGCGAAATTTGCTTTACCCTTAGGTCCCCTTTTAGTACGTCATAATTACTAGTTCAGCGTATTACTCAGGTTTTTCCACCCGGGTCACTAATTACTGATTGGTAAATGATAACATCTTTTACTTTAAGCCTAGCCAATAAAAGAGGCAATACAATAAAAGAATGGGAAAATATACATCCCATCTGAAAACAACACCGAGCTACGAACACCTTACCGCTGATAGGGAGCGTTAGCCCCACAAACTGAAGAAGTAAAGCGCGTATCGCAGCGAACGAAGCACGATCAAAATGGTTGCCGTCGGGTGGTCTTCGGCTAAAACAGTTGCCATTGATTTTGTGTCACTACCAGTGGGCCGAAATATCCATGAAAATGGGACATTTATAAACCAGCAGTAAATTAATAATAATAGTTAATATTAACAGTAGTAGTTTATTTCGGAGAAGCCTGAAAAGCGCCTTAAGCAAGTTTGAAATTTTTACAAGCGAAAAAAGGACAAAAATATTCATGAAAAATTTAGAAATACGCAAGGTTTAGGAGGAATAGGAAGAACTAGAGAGGGATTAGTAGGGAGATAAATCTGTGCACACCAAGGAGTAAAGGAGGAGGTTTGAATGAACCCAGGTATGGATTTAAACGTGTCCGGAAAACTTGATAGACGGGGCCAAATGAAGAAGCGGGCTGAGCTAGGTAGGGGAGATCGAAACCTTGGAGTTTTACATGAGGATGACCGGAAATGGGCATGAGAAACTATTGTTACAAAAAACGATGAAGAAAAAAGAAAAGAGAAAGAAAGAGAAGAAGAAGAACGAATAATTGAGGTGTGTTGATAAGGATTATGTAGCCATGATCTTCGCCTCCTTGCAGTAAGTGGACGGTGTTAATTTGAAACCAAAGAGCGACCAATGTAAGACGTACAGTGTGGGTCAGGTGGCAACGGCGACGCGGCAGGATAAAGATGCGGTGAATATGAGACACAGATATGGACGAAATGGACGCATATCACGAGGGAAGGCGGCCTAGTGGCAAGAGAACCTGCCGGCAAGAAACTGGAGAAGGTAGAGAAAATATGTGGATATATATATATATATAAATTTACATATATATAAATATATCAGAGCAGGAGCAAATAACAGTGAAGGGACGGAACACGGAGGTAGCTGTGCTCTGAAGAGACATATATGGTGGGGGTCAAACGGTACAGCATTTTCCCGGATAGACCATAATGGATTTGTTTGTGACAGATGAACAAGAAGAATCAACAGAGAAAGAGAGGGAAGAGGCTTTGGATGCATGGAAGTGATAGCTGTAATCAAAAAATTATAAACGACTGAATACGATGTAAAGGATCGGCGAAAACAGGTAACAGTTAATCTAACAATCTGATTAGTTTAGGTGTGACATGTGGTGACGGTCGAAAGTGTGTCAAACTTTATTAAATGCAGCTAGAAGATGGCCGTGATAGTTGCTAGGGAAGGCATAGCAAATCGAAGTAAAGGGTGGTCCGAGAAGTGTAAAGGGTCAGTGGAGAAAGGCATTTTGGAGGTTAGAAAATTTGTGGTACAAAGATGCAGCAGCTGCAACAGCGAAAAACTTGGGAGAAAGATAAGGAAGCGGAGGATCAGAAAGATCACATGTCGGCCAATTACTTGGTTTGCAACTGTAGGTGAAAACGTTGATGAAACGATGAACTTACGCTAGGCGGAAAGCGGAAAAGCAGCCCAGCCTGGGAGACGCATTGAAGATGCCAGTGGCGAGCAATATACGAGGCAAATGAGAGTGCTGGCCGAAGAAAACCAGGTGAGAGGTAGTCAGTCAGATCGCTTAGCTGCAGATGGCACTGGATGAAGGCCGAGAAGAAGAAAAGTGCCCGGACGGGAAAACCTGTGATGGAAAAATAGACACGAGAAATAATTGTATGTCGGATTTGGGAAAATAAAACTGGAGAGCGGCTTGCTTGCAGGATTAGGCAAGTGGACTAAGCCAGAAGTTGCTAATCGGAACACTCCCTAAGAGGGAGATCCACGAAAGAATTGAGGATTCAGACACGGGAAATATGGTGCCAGTGAAAAAATAATAAATTCGGTCGCAAAAAATGCAAGGGCTGGAAAGGCGAGATCTTATATGGCGTTTGGTTATGGTTTCGTATGTGTCTGGGGCGAACTGGTGGGAGGTATAAGATGGACAGAAAACAATGTCGCAAAATGGCAGCCAGTGAGGTTCGCGATCACTAAGCTTTATAAATATATGCAGGTACCAAGTGAATACAGATTAGGAACCGACAAGGGCGAAATGGGTGGAAAAGTAAATATTTCGGGCTTTGGCAGAGTAAAGTGGATAGGGCGAGAGTGACATCACGTAGTAAGGGTTGTCATGGTGAAAAACGATCGGACCGTAAACGGGACGGATGAGTGTGTATACAGAGGTGGAACGACAAAGAAGTTAAGTGATGGGAGTGCTGAAAAGAAAGATAGATGAGCGAATCGTGGCGGGAGAAGAATGGTGGGGGCATGCTACTTGCAACCTACAGTGGTGGCTGCTGTAGGACGCGGAGGGTTAAAGTGAGCAATTCGCAACCAGTTCCAGTGGGTGGGGCCGACATTGTGCTGGACACAGCCTGAAAAACGATTCGTGTAGTGAACACCGGGGGTGTGATCCACTAGCCTAGTTGAGCTCGCACGTCCTTGAAGACGGCCTGCTCGCCCGATACGCGCAGTCAAAGCGGGGATTCTGACCGAGCTCCGCACCGTTTGGATTGGCGAGAGTGTTCATTGGTGGTTGTACAGAAGGCTGAGACATCACGATAAGAGTATATGTTCCAAGACCAGTTATTCATGTTGTGGGAACGTGGACAACAAATCCAACGGGAACGGCTGGTGGTAGACTGTCATACAACATTATTATCCAGGTTAACCAGCGTGGAAGGTGATCAGCGTAGTATCCGAGGTGGTTGACTGGTACTGAGGGTCAATGGAAAAATAATGAGATAGACAAAAGCAGTCTGCGCGTAGCTCAGCTGAGGATTAACGGTTAAAGGAAAAAAAACAAAAATGAAGCACCGGCTAACCGATGCAGAGGATCTTCGAGACAAATTGAGGCCATGAAACGTGAGACTTAAAAGGAAACGCATACGCAAAAGCTAAAACATTCGGTGAAAAGGTTAACATTCAACCTGGATTAGTCACGCCGTGGGAGAAAAGGTTAAGGTCCGCATGAAGTCACGGAAGAAAATTAGCTGGGGATAGGGTGGAGACAGAACCAGTGACGTTATAACTTGGTGTTGAATTCCGTTAGTGAGCCTTGATAAGTGAGAGTAATGAGACTAGATTTTGAGTTCAAAATCGCAGAGGTAGTGATGGAGGTATGCGTGGTGAGACTTGGTGTTGAAAAGGGGAAAAATAAGCAAAAGGACATCAGGGAGCTTTGAGTTGATGCCCATTCTGTTGATATAGGGAGCGAGACAGAGAAGAAGGTGAAAAGTTGAAGGGGCGGGATACGCATGGATCTTTAGACAGATGGAGATTCGTACAAAGAAACCGGAGAGTCGAGAAAGAGTACCTTAGCGAATGGAGGGGTAGATACACCTCATTATTGGTCGTTAAAGATGAAGCCCCCAAAACTTCCTAAAACCTCATCCATTTTAGTGCCATTGGCTTGTAGTGACCTCGATCGTTCTGAGAAAATGACTGTTCCTGGACACCATTTTGGATCTATTTCCTCTACGATCTTTTCCGACGTTTGACACCGACCTCATAGTGTTGTCCGGTTGCATACTTTTTACTGGACTGCCTTTCCCGAGGTTTCCGTCGACCTCGTTTTGAATCATTTTCGCTTTCGGTCGTTTGCCGATTGTACGCGCTCGCGGTTCGCTTTCTGCATAGCCGCTGCGTTTCGTTTCGTTTTCCGTTCTGTGTATCTCTCGTATCGGTACTGTTTCGGTACCACGATATAAAGAATACACCTCGCGTCTGTAAACCAACTTGCTTCTTCTCTACTCGTCCGATAGAGGGGATAACGTCGGTATTCCGTTGCTACACCCAATAGGAGACACGTTCAACAGCCGCTCTCGAACTTGTTCTATGGACTCTCGGCTTGTACCCGGAATTTCGTAGTAGGCAACGTGCCACAATGGTAAAGGGGTTTAAAACGCGTAATCGTCGGTCTGCGCGTTATGCTCGTAACGTACACCTGTGGAAATCGGCTCCAGTCGGTGTCACGTACCTGTATTGTTCAGCCTATGCCCTTCACCTTATTGACCCTCGGACAAGTACAGCACGCATCAGCCACTAAACTTGGGAATTCGTCTATATTTTACTCATGTGCTGTGGCATATTTTCGATTCGAACTCGAACTGCCGTGACGGTGGTACCTGACGGTAACCTTTGTTGAACTCTGATCTTTGTTGCTAAGCGTTGTGGCTGTACGGTTGAGGTTTGTTCTTATATATATATATATATATATATATATATATATATATATATATATATATATATATGCGTAAAGCTTGTTAATTCAGTACCGTCGAATCAGCGGATCAATCTCGTTCTGACTTTGAGATTCAATAATCGAGCTGTGTGGTTCTCACGATCGGAATCACTGTTACGGTACTCAACTTAGGATCTTCGCGAGGAAGTCAACCGAAAATGCCCGGAAGAGGAAGAAGCTAACAGAAGTTGGACATTTTTGGGTGTTATTAGTTCTTAAGATATTGTAAGGTTCACTAATCCTGTCGGTGCAACTTCACGTATTTCAGCCAATGCTATGGAATTTGAACGTGATGATATTTATGGATTGAAAATATTTGAGTTAGAAAACCAGCTTAGGCAGACTGGGAAAGAAGCTGGGTCAGCTATGGAAGAACAAATTCAATAAAGGGAGAGGGAGGTGGAATGGGAAACCACGGAGCATGTGACCATTTAACGTAGCAATTCCACGGAACGCTTGAAACTGACTTGTGCCAGCAGAACTCACGTGATTGACTCACCGAAGGTGAAGTTAGCCCTATTTAATGGGCACGCTAAACACTACTTTATATTCAATAAATGGTAAGAGAACTTCGTGGGAAGGGGAGTATTTGACCTAGGGCAGAGATACTTGTATCGGTTACATTACTGCAGTGGAAGAGCCAGGGAGGCCATCGACGGGTGCTCGATGCTGGATCCCGAAGGGGATTACACTAGAGCACGTGAAATCTTGAAAGACCTGTCCGGGCAACCATTTAAGGTCACTCGGAACTTGATCGATGGAGTACTATCAGAGGCAAGACTTTCCAAATGCGAGTCAAGCTCTCTAGTCGGTCTGGTAATGGGGATGTACATCTGCGGCATTGCTCTGAATCTCCCAGATTATTGATCGGACTTGGATGCACTTCACGCATCAAAGACCATAGTTTAGGTGGGCAGAGGAAGCCGAGGAAATCAGTAAATCTTGGGCGAAAAACTACATTCGAGGACCTGGGGCAGTTTAAAGACCGTCATACCCTAATAGCAAGCAGCCGTTTCGGTCAACTTGGGCTCGAGGCGGGCAAGCTACCTAGGGCTGAAACAACACAGAGTGACAAGAGAACCAAGCAGAGGCTAACCGTGAGCAAAACCGCACGCACTATACGGTGAAGTTAAACTTTGCCAGCACGTAAAGCTCTGGGTGAGCTATATCGCCTGGTGGAATGCCCTCGCTTCCGTAACGTAAAAGTCGAAGAACGACGAGAAAAGGCTAAGAGATGGGGCGACTGCTTTGTTTGTCTCAACGATTAGCATGAAACAGGTGCGTGCCGAATGGAAGCAAGTTGTATTTACGATGGATACCACGAGAAAAACCATTAACCAACGCACGAACCCAAGAAGTTGAATGCCGAAGAAATTCCAAAGCCAAGTGTGGTCTGCTCAGTGTCTCGCTCTATTATTAAGCCCATTTGCCTGGGAGTAATAACAGTCGGCAAAGAAACCCTGGTTGGGGAGATGAGAGCGCTGGCTTTCGTGGATAATAGCTCCGATACCATTCGGGTGAGATAGGAATCCACTGAGAGATATGGGATCATATAATGTATATGATACTGATAGTGGTTTATTTCGGATAACCCCGAGGCATGCAGTACACAAGATCAAACGGTACAATTGGACGAATAGTCCGAATTCCAGGAGGATGATTCAGGTGTGTGCACTCGATATTGCACAGGAGGAGGTATTTAAGTTACTCTTTAAGGCAGCGCTCGGAAAATTTGAACTCAAGGTCGAAGGGCCAACCCGGCCAAGTCAAGGTTGAGCTGGCCGGAGGTAGTAAACTCTTACTGAAATATTACAAAATGAGGGACTTTGCAACGAGAGAATCAAACAGAATTGACGAAAGTTTTGTTCCCCTTGAGGAAAAATAATTTTCCAAGGAAGAGGTGAACCAGTTATAGCGCTCCGCGGAGTGTGGTACTGCTTTGGATTGGAAATCAGACGATGAGAGGAATGAATTTGCAGACAAAGAACAAGAAAAAATCTTTCGAAGATTACCCTTGTAACGTTTAGCGACCAAATATCGGCTGAGCCAGTTAAATACCCAGTGAAGGACTCATTTGTAGAGAGGGGTTGCCTGGGTGATGGTGAAAGAAGTGGCCGGATGTGAAAATGTAATCGTTGCGCACATTGTTTACCTTCATAAGGGTTGAATGTGATGCACCAAAATGGAAATGGAAACTGGACGACAAATCAATTTGTGATGCGTAGCCATGATAGTCGCAGATACACAGTCTGCAAAGATGAGTATTTAAATGACAGGTAAGTATTTACTTTCAATTATCGTTATCCAAGGGCGGAACGTGATGAACAGAGAGAGGCAAGGATCAAAATTATCTGAGAGGATTTACAAAGATAGAATACCGGATATGAAAGAGCACCAACAACCGATGAATACGTTTGCGAAGTTGGGTGGTGAAGTGGTTGGCAGGTAAAATAATATCTGTTGGTATTCTTTGTAAAAGGTGGATCATGTGATGGCGAAAATCAAAATGCTGCGATACAGATGTCTCTCAGATTTGAATATATGGGGAGGGCATGAATCTGTGCAAGGTGAGGATATTGCAGTGCTACAGCCGTGTGGGCGAACAGGAGGACTGATAAAGAGAGCGAACTGTCACAATGTCGCAGATTGTTGGGATGCTCTGGAGACAAATATTCCTCAGTGAAATTTACTGTTTGGACCATATTGGACGGAAGTGTATGGCAACATTAAATGTAACTTTTCGCAAGTATATCGGTAACCGTGATAAAAAGGGTGAGCTTTATCTCGGAGATTGGTTAAGTTTGCGGGTGGGACAAGCGGGAGAAAGGTTCAAGAACGGTCAGCCGAGTACTGAAACGGTCTTTTAACCCCGCGCTAATTATGTGCTAGGGAAATTAGATTTTGCCGGGCGTAAGAAGCGGTAAGTTTAGATGGTGATGATAGAGACGAATACGATGAAAAATAGGCCATAACTGGGGGAAGATAGTTCCATATTTGCAGCATTTCGGGTGCATAAATGTTTTTTTTTTGCCCTAACCGGTGCTGGTAGGTGCAGCTGACCGTGATCCGGACACCCAACCTGGAAACCACTTTTCGTGACAGGAGGTGCAATCCGCCATCCTAGCTGCGCCCGCACATCGTTGCAGACGTCCTGCACGCCCGATGTGCGCCGGCCAAAGCGGTGGATTTGACCGCACCCCGCATCGGCGGGCTTTGCCTGAGTGACGTTCGCGTTACCACATAGAGATCGAATAGTCCAGGAGCTTGCGACCAGGTTGCGAGGGGTCTTGGAGAGCGGGGCCAGTGTGATAGTGACGAAATGACGGGCAGGTATCGAATTTTCAGCGGGAAATGTGGGCCAGGTATTATGCCCAGCTATCGAAGGGAGGCACACATCAGTGGTTGTCCGGAAAGGTAAAAACAGAAGAACGCAGTCTGGGGTGCTCCCAGCCGGGGATCAACGGTCAGTGGTAAAGAGAAACCTCTAGCATCTAGAAGTTGGAACTACTCGGTGGATGGTTCGACTTTGCAAAACACAAGGTTGTACACGAAAGATTATTAAACTTTGAGTGATACACACGGCAACTTGTGTGGTACGTAGGTCTCGTGGCCCCTAACTCAGACCCGCGTGTCAGTAACCCAAACCTACTTCGTACGCTCGCTCCTCCGAAGTGTATGGATCATTGTTTGATACGAGTGTCAGGACATCAAGCCGTTTGTTTAATTCCTCTTTTAATCTCGGCAAGTGGCCTATTGCACGGACATGTGGTGGAAGCTTATTCCACATTTGTGAATATTTACCAATAAAGAAGTTGGACCGTAGGCTGGTTCTCGAGGACGGCACAGTGACCGAATGACTGCCGGGTCGTAACGAATACCTTAGGCTTAATGGGTCTCGTACCACAGGAGAGGCTTTGCGGGATCTATATTTTAATAGTGAGTGGAAAAAATACAAGTTGTTCTTTAGCCGTCGGAGCCAAAGAGGTTCGGGGTGTAGCAGGTCACAGCGCTGTTTATAGTTGAGACTAAACGAATATCCAATTATTTGTTTGGTAAAGGTGCGCTGAACATTTTCGAAGGCGATCCTATCAATCTGGCGCATGTTGGAGCCAACTAATAAACTATACTCTAGCAATTGTCTAACGAGTGTTTTATAGATACTGAGTTCACTTTCACGCAAACGGAATGTTTTGTGGACAAGTCCTATTAATCTGCGGGACCTAGCAATTTGAATGTCTGTTTGTTCCGAGAAGTTGAACGAACAGGAATAGTATATGCCCAAGTCGCGTACTGATGATCTGTTGGGGATCAGATGACCACCTGTAATAAATGTTTCGGTAGGGACATGACACTTGTATGTAAGAATGCAGCTAAGTGTGCGCCGAGAACTTCATTAAACAATAGGTACACCACGAATTGAGCATCCGTAAGTTCTCCGATATTTTCGTTATAGTACTGCCCAATGAATTATGGTAGAAGGTGTACAACAACTTTATATCGCCAGCATACAAAAACGGAGTTCCATGGCGAACCACGGTAAATATATCATCTATGTACATGAGAAACAACAACGGGCCCTGTACACCACTTTGGATCACACCGCTGGTTACAGGGCTGGGTGTGAAAAATGTGCCATCAACTTTTACCACTTAACTGCGCTAGGACAAGCACGATTCTAGCCGGGCATATAGTGGGCCACCAATGCCGTATGTCTTAGCCTTTGACAACAAACTAATGTGAGACACGCGATCGAAGGCCTTAGACATGTCTAAAAGGACTGAGATCACTGCCTTACCATCATTGGCAGCTATTGTAATAAGGTTCAGGAAGTCAGTCATACAAGTTGCGCAGGATCGACGTTTTAGGAAACCGTGCTGACCTTTACTTATAAGGTGGTTTTGAAGGAGGCGATCTGTTGGTTTAACTTTTATTAATTCTTCCATAATCCTCAATACTACTGGGGTATGATTCACAGGCCGGTAGTTGGCCGGGTCCTCCCGTGTTCCCCTCTTATGAATTGGAATAATAATTGGAGTGTTTCACTGTACAGGATACCAACTAAGGCGCGTAGACTAACTGAATAAATTCGATGGAAGAATTGGGATATCTGGGCCACCCAATTTAAAGATGGCCGACGGTCGAGTTCGATCTGGGGTAGGAAGATATTTTAATATTTAAATTAAAGACTCGATTTCGGAGGGCAGGAATGTTACAGAAGAAAGCGGCTCATATGATGGTACTGGTGGATTGTAGAAACAAGGCTCTGTGTCACTAGTTAGGGAAGAAGCGAAAAACGTGTTAAGCGCTTCTGCTATGTCCAGCTGTTTGTCGAGGCCCGTGTTATTGAAAGAGATAGAACAGATAGACGAAATTGTCTTGGGGTTCCTAGAATTCATCAGTTTCGCAAGAACCGCGACTTTCTTGGGATCACGTGAGGCCCTGTGTTCCTGTTGTATTATTTCATTCTCGGAGTATAGTTTCATTGTTTCGGACAAACGATTTAACTGTATAAACAGTGAAGGGTCCCTTGTTTTAGGATAAACGCTTTGAAGTCTATTTAACTTCAAGTTGAGGCGAGACATATTTTTGTCTTTGGGGCGGCCTGACGATCCCTGTGACGGGGTCATTCGGTTGAGGCATCGTTCACAGATAGAGCAAAGTTGATCTGCCACCAGCCGGGGACTTCCACTTAAAGAGAAAGTGTCCTACTTTTGGCTGCGAATCAGAGAAGGCAGTATATTCCAGTTAGCGTTATGATATGGTTTATGCGGGGGTGTCGCCTGTTTATCCTTTATGGGCACTGTGGAGCAGCTGTGGACAGTTGCGTGATCATTCCCGGGTAGGTTATTCTGAACTTCTGTTATAACCTAGGTTAATCCTAGTGACAAGAATAAGTCAAGAGTGTGGTCGCGTCTGGTTGGGAACTTGACGTGCTGCCTCCATCCTCCAAGGTGGATTACATTCAAAAAAGGTATTAAATGGTGTGGTGCTGTGGGTGATATCCAGCATATTTCTGGTGCCTTACAGTCAACCGCTATCAATTTTTGGCTTATTTTAAGCTCACCAGCTAAGTTGAGTGCCTCGATAATTTGCGGGAAGCCGGTAAAATTAGACTGGACGATTTGATCAATGGTTTAAACCTATACTCTCGCCCGCTGACGTTACATGGGGCACCGTACACGGATTAACAAAACCTCATGAAAGTCTCACCGGATCGCAGAGGTGATTCCTGACAGCAACCACCAACACATTCGCTCAACGTCTATTCTCAAATAATCCAACCCAACAGTTCAATTCTTCCCGTGCTGCAGTACGAAACCAATGGCCGGAACCCAGCCTTCGCAGCTGTCAACTTCGTCAAACCAGACCTTTTTTTACCTGCTTCCCTCAACATCCTACCTGCCACCACCTGCAACCAAGGTCTTTATGAAACAGAATACCAGCCATCTGCAGGCAACCATAATTTGGTTAACAATTTTCTATCACATACAAAAAAACATTTTACGCTCTTCCAACTTTTGCCTAGCCGAACCATTGACGTTTTGTCTCCACTAATCCGTTTCATTGACGGCTTTTCTCCTCTTTAAAAGTCCGTTTTATGTCCATACACCATTCATGCTCTTCAAAAGTTCACTGAAGTCCCTGCGAAGCTTTTCGCCTTCATTTGAATTTCCATATGACACTGTAATCACCTGTACAAAAGGTCCGTTTTATTATCACCTTTGACCCACTTGTCTTTATTTCACATGCTTCCTCCACAATTAGTTACCCAATGCTGGATCAGTGTCCAATATTCCGCTGGTATCTCTGACTGCACTTTGAAAGCCCCACGCTTGCTTTACTTCTAACAATGTTCTTTGGCATCTCTTCCGTCCGGTTACTCGTTAGTGACCGTCCATTTGTCGCTTATATCAGCAATCCCACGACTGTTCAGCTATCCACACCGCCCTCCAGCGATTTCGAAACCGATTTGGAATTCCCGCCTCAACCGTAACAACTTTTGTTCACTCAAACACTACATGACTTTACTGGTGTATTTCGGTTGCTGTGTGATTTATAAATTTAGAATCTGTAAATACCTCACATTGACATGTACTGCTGTATACTCTGATCTTGCCTTGTGCATGCGTATTGACCACGGTCAAGAAATATACTATACTATCCGAGCGGATGGTATACGCGACCCAGTATCAGTCCTTGACTTTCGACTTCAACGCTTAGCCATACAGAGTCGACGATGCCATCTAGGATAGGACGCTGGAAGCTTGTTGCCCTGAGAGGTTTCTTCACATGCAATAGATAGATATTCATTAGCGGTGAGCACAGTGGGTGGCACTCAGATCATCCAATCAACCAGACTGCGCCTTGGTCAACAAAAATAGAGCAGAAAGTCTAGATGCTTCCACCATAAAAGGTATTCCGACGGGGGTGCATCAGTCATTGCAATCCATTCTGAGTCATTGGCCGCATCTCGACGCAGCCACAATGAATGAGTGGCAGAATAACGAAATAGATATGCTGACCGGTTGTGGCGTACCAGAATCGCACTGAGTCCTGGATCAAGGAGTGGGAAGCCGCAAAGCACCGTGTGCAGTACGCACAATATTCGGTTGGACTTTACATGGTAGTACAAACGGGAGATAAGGCAAACAGACTCAAACCAACTACACTTCGGTGGAAACAGCGAAATTTGAACGGACACTCTAGCAGCTATACAACGCCCAATTTGCTGTCGTGGCCATTGACGGGGATGCCCCATTGCGAAAACATAGGTCGGCCCTGAGAATGGTGGCTGGGAATGCCGAGTACGTAATAATTTGCTTTGAGGCCCCTTTTCCGCGGAGACCCAACACGAAACCAGTGCCAAACAGTCGAGAAATGGCACTGAAAAGATTATGTTTCCTCGAAAACAGGCTAGATTGAGAACCGCAATTGAGGATAGAATATATGCGAGCCATGCAACATACCGAAGACTTAAGTTATATAGAAAGAGCAGAAAAGCGGTAAACACCGCATCTTTGAAGTTGTACCTAACCCATAAACCGGTCGTGAACCCAAAGAAACCAGAGAACGTCAGGGTGGTCTTCGATTGTGCCGCAATATATCAGGATGTACCACTCAACGACCATATGCTGCAGGGCCCAGACTGGATGACAACAATGGTCGAGGTTGCCTGCCGCTTTTGGCTAGGAAAAGTGGCCACCTTTGTGGACATGAGGGAAATGTTTCCACAGATGAAGATGCCTATTAAAGATAGGGACGTATTCCGTCTTCTCTGATGGCCTGAATGCGACGCAGATCGTACACCAGACGAGCACAAGCAGACAGTTCATCTCTTTGGAATGGTACCGTCCCCGTTCTGCGCTAACTTTGCCCCCGGGAAACCCTCAAGATATTTGGCAGCGCCAGCAATCTGTTGGGAAGATCGTTGGTCTTTTTCCACTTGGATGACTTTTATGTTCAAATGACGACCCAAAGACTGCTGTGCCGTATATGGCCCAACCGACCGCCGCTCTAAAAGCAGGAGAGTTCGGCCTCACAAAATAAACCTCGATATATCCTGAGATTTCCAATCTTATTCCGGACGGGGGGGGGGGGGGAAATTGCGTGCCCAAGGTAGCCTTTGGGACACTACCTACAAATGGAGCGCACGCTTGGGGTTCGATGGACTCCCGAAGATGACGAATTCTTATTCATTCCGGATCTACCGTAACGAACGACCACGCGAATAGGTACCCTATCATCAGTCTGAAGCTACTATGATACTTAAGGTTTTGTTTCACCATTAATGTTACCAAGGAAGTGCTTGCTGCTATCGCTGTGATAAAGAGGGACGTGTTGAAATGAACCTCTCCGGGACGAAGACAACAAGCCATGTCTTGACTGGTGCACGGCCTATATCAACTTGAAAAGATCAAGGTACCAAGATGCCTGACAGGAACCAAGTAAGCACGCCATGCCCAACTCCACTTGTTTTTGGATGCGTCAGCAGTAGGCCACGGGGTAGTGGCTTACAGCTGATTGGCAGACGAAAACGGTGGGCGACACAACCAGATGGTATTCGCAAAGGCGGGTAGCTCCACAGACGACTGTCCATTTCGAGGCTAGAATTGACTTGAGCAGTACTGGCTGTCAAATCCGCGACGCAGATTAGGTGCCTTGGTCAGATAAACTGGGAATCTAACTGTTGGACTGATTCAGACAGATTGCTGTGTTACTTAAAGAACGCTTACACTGGTTTTACCACCTTCGTGGCCAACAGATTCACTGTGTTCTACGAGTCAACTAAGGCCGATCAGAGGCCCTACGTACGATCTGCCAGTGACCCGGCCGACTTCCGCTCGAGGGGCTCAGGAGCGCCAGAGAGGCTGTGGACGTGGAAAACGGGATGGTAATTCCTAACTGCATCTAAAGAGATCTGGCTAGCACTACAAACACCCAAGCCTGAGGATGGCGATATCGAAGTGAAACGACTGATACTAGCTACAGGATCTGCGGGAAGTGTAAGCCTAATGGAAGAACGGTGCCATTTCCATGACTGGATAAAAATGTTAGAAACCATGGACCGGTGGACAAGATACAAAATATTTCTGCCGATTTTGGAGGGCATACTATCACGGAACACGGTAAATGTGGGAACGATACTACCGGGCGAGCTGAATCAAGCCAAACTCGATGTCCTAAGTCTACTGCAAATAGATGCCATCCGGTTCGAGATCCGTGAGCAGGCTAAGGTAGACGGTAACACCAAAAGAGGGAAGTTGTTGCGCAGCAGCATCCGAAGATTAAAGCCCATGCTATCCAACGGGCTACTGATGGTGGCGAGGGCAACGTCGACGCGGCAGACCAAGCTGAAACCAAGTCTGCTGGCAGCAACTGAAGCTGAATTTATTTATTTATCCCTCATGCATTCTCCTCTGGGTCCCAACCCCTCAAACTGTCTTCGAGGTACATTTGAATCTAATTT
The DNA here is from genome assembly GCA_948099385.1 of Fasciola hepatica. NCBI lineage: Eukaryota > Metazoa > Platyhelminthes > Trematoda > Plagiorchiida > Fasciolidae > Fasciola > Fasciola hepatica. The sequence goes on from CANUEZ040000164.1 coordinate 3,701,624, forward strand.
GATACGGCGTTCACTATCTAAAATGGGGTTAGCTCGTCGAAGCCCCAATTCAGCACGCAACACAACATTGGTTGTGAATTGGTGAAAACTTTGGGACGAGCACTTGTCGACTGTCCGTCGAAACATCTCTGTTCCCGAGACCTCCGATCTGCTTTGTTGCCCAACCCGTGTTTAAATTGATATACGTTTTGAGCCAAACATACTTTTACGGCGATTACACCAAAAGTTGAACCTCTGATTTTTCAAGTACCTTGTAGCTATCTCGATTCTTCATCGAGAATTCTCACCCCTTATTTTACCGTGTACTTTTCTTATTCGGGGAGTCTTTTGTCCTCTACATTCCCTAATCTGTCTACGCATCCCGATAACACCGACGCCCTTTGTATTATACCGATATTGTTGTATAATCTTCAAATGAAACTCCAAGATGTGCATGTATAGAGCATAGCCTCAACGAAACCTGCGAGTCTCTCTGCGACTAGCCAAAAATAGATGAAGCCCATGGCGACCGACGCGTACACTGACTTTAGGGTCTGGTTGGGTTACGGCGGATGGGAGCCCTTACCAACTGCTTTGATGTTAACCGTTCCACAGGAGGACTTGGTGGGCGGAGTAAGATACATGTGTGGAAATCGTCCCCAGTCAGTGTCACATACCTGTATTGTTCAGCCTATGCCCTTCACCTTATTGACCCTCGGACAAGTACAGCACGCATCAGCCACTAAACTTGGGAATTCGTCTATATTTTACTCATGTGCTGTGGCATATTTTCGATTCGAACTCGAACTGCCGTGACGGTGGTACCTGACGGTAACCTTTGTTGAACTCTGATCTTTGTTGCTAAGCGTTGTGGCTGTACGGTTGAGGTTTGTTCATATGTATATATATATATATGCGTAAAGCTTGTTCATTCAGTACCGTCGAATCAGCGGATCAATCTCGTTCTGACTTTGGGATTTAATAATTGGGTTACACGTTACCAGCCATCGGAATAAACTTCACAATGCTGTTAAGATTGGTCTCCGAAGGGTTACCAAAGAAGTGAGCAACTATGCAGAATTTTTCGGCGATGAAGTGGCCTAGGTTTTACGTGGTGAAAGCTGACCATTGAGAAGTTTTGATGCTTGCGGAAATTGAAAGCAGATAAATTCGGGCCTAACAAAAGCACTGGTGTTTCTTTAGGAGTTCTATGGTGAACGAGACTTGGCGCGACAGGAAACGGTTACTGGAGAAGAAAGTACTTTGGAAAATGCAACTTCTTTATAGATGGGTGTTCTACGGCATGAGCGCACTCAGTCACCTACTGGGAGCAATTAGGCCGAGAATCCGGTTGCTTTTTCTAAATATGATCTTTCGGGATGGACAATAAAGGGTTTTCGGTTTCAATTTTCCTGAAAACACTTGTGTAGCTATTTCAAATGAGAAGATAGCAGTCACTCTGTGGCATGGCGTCCTTCTACAAAAACCAAATTACCAATTCACCATATTCAACAAAAATGCCATAACTTTCACTCAACTAAGTCAAAACGGACAAAAAAGCAAAATAGACAAGAAAACCCAAATTTAACGCCAAGATCGCTCTGAACAGCATCGATATGGCTTTGCTACGCGCGGTTTCTTCTATGGAGGGCACTTCGGGGCTCATGGAAACCCCTGAAAAGCCCCTCCGTTGGCCCTGGAAACGAAGGGGAAGCACAGGCGTGCTCATCAGCTCAAAAATATTTTCACTTATTTTGGGCTAACGGGTTTCCAAGCTAACTAGAGCTACGGCAGTCCACACCACTTTGATGCTGCTGCTGGCATTTCATAAAATGTTTCGCGTCTTATAATGCTGGCAGTAGATTGTGCATTGAAATGGTACACATCACGTCTCTGATGAACTAAAGGGATGAAAAGCTGGCGGAAAAGGACCGGTGGGAAATATCTGATTTTCTCAAATTTATACTCGTTTGGACATATCACGAGATCCAAGATGGATGGTTGAGAGCATCGGAATGGTGTCAACTTTCGAACTTGCCGTTAGTATTTAAAGCAGCGTCCCGATAACAATTAAATTTTGCTTTCAGCGGCAATGACATGAGTTAGAATGATGACTAAAAATATGAAAAGTAGCAGTTTGAGAAACAAGTTACTAATTCGCATCAATCTCAGAACCAGAACAGGATTTATTCGTCGGTCCTACAGTGCCAAATTGAAAACCAAAAATGCGCGAATATACAATAATCTGGAGTATGCTGCCAGAATAGCTTGACAATAAAACATAAAAGTTCAACTTCCCGTGGTCCAGCCACCATAGTCAAAAACCGTTTGAGGCCAAATTCAAATGCCTCACAAGAACAAAAATACTCAAAACTGTTGAACACGGAAGAGGTTGGGGAATTACCCTCCAGTACAAATACATTCACAAACGATGTAATAATTTTAGGAGGACATTCAATATAGTTCATTTTTACAGCCAGCCAGAAACCCTCCCGCCAACATCACTGCCTGGGTTTCAGGGTGGGGTCCTGATTCTCGCTCTACATATGTTTATCTTACTGTTGGTATCTGTGGTTTCTAGCTTCCTTCTTTGAATGTTTTTCTAAAGGTCGCCACTGTAATCGTCATTTTCGAAGCTCACTTTAAAGCAAATCCAATTCCACCGCATCATTTGAGGTTTTTCTCATCAGAAGACCAGAGTTCATCCCCTGACACAGGATCAGAATGTAGGTCTTCCATGGTGGAACATTTTGCTGCATGGGCCGACATCGCAAGCAGAAAAATAAGCACCTCACGAAAAAGTTACAGTGAGCTTGTCTACAATCTTGCTCGGAAATGCTGAAGTATAATGCAGCGTCCAAGTGACATAAGAGATTGCGCAAAACTCAAGAGTCAGGAAGCAGTGGAATTATATGGAATCAAAGCACCATATTCCTTAGTAGAAATGAAGTTAACTTGATGGGAAAACGAGGGCTCCGAAAACGAGCGCACGGAAGAAGGGGAGGTAATAAAACACATATGGACACGAAGTATGATAGAACACTTACGGAAATTAGAAAGTCTCAGAGTTTCCTGAACGAAAATTTGGGATGAACAATATCCTCAAATCTATTAATAAATGTTTTTTTTCAACCACCGGCGTAACTTTACAGGGAGATTCAGCCACTAAGCCTCATCTGAAAGATCCAAGTGAAGTTATGACGGATTTGTATTCCTAGCCATGTGCGAGCCCAACGGAAAATTGAGAACCAGCATATTTTCTCTGACGTTCGAGAACAATGGGTCAACTTGAATATGTTTGGGGTTTTAAATGGACCAAAATACCAAACCACTCAGCACAAGATGGCCTGCAAGTTATTTCGTTCTTTTGTTATTAGATTCCAGTCTGAATCTCAGGCATATTCTTCACTGATTCCTTCTATGAGTAGATGAACCTCTCTGATGTTTCGAACAGGCCTCCCTTTTTTCTCCGTTTCTTGTAACGTACCACAATCTCAGGACTTGGCGAAGAAGCAAAGTTTCACCCGATTGCGTCAAAACACCCTTCCAACATTGCCGCTATGCGGGGGTCAAATAACAGCAGTCATTCTGAGCTCATTCATGGACACTGACCCGAGCTCAGTAAACGCTACCCTGGCGAACGGTGATTTGCTGCGAGCCGGCCGTGCAGTTCTATGCAGGCACTGCACACTGCCGCTCGGTTATCCAGTTGCAAGTTGCATTGCGTGGCCTGCTGATATTCGAGTTTCAGTTGGTTTTCCCAAATAGGTTTCCTCTTGAAATACGTAAAACGCCTTTGGGTGATTTCCCGGGTTTATGGTAGGTAATTCTACAACGGTCGCTTGGGTAGAATAGCTTCGTGTTACCCGTAGTGAAGTTGTCTTTCAGTTGACCACCGAGACCATCCATTGATCTCCTCCTGGATGAACTACAGTTTCTTGAGATAGGCCGATAGATTCGATATCTAAAAACTGGTTGTGTTCCGCAAAAGGCACTACTTTTAGCGACGGTTAAGCAATTTGCTGACACCGATTTTAAAACTTCACCCACAAGGGCCCCAGAGTTGTCCAGCCGAATGTCGTTCGCGCAGCAAATATTATCCTTCAGCCGTTTACACTTCGTCGAAGCACGCAATGGGCCTCCAGTACTTTACAACCAATTACCGGATATCCCTCCAAAAGTTATGCACTTGGATGAAGATATCTCCCGGCGACTGGTCCAGCAGAGTAAACCTGTCTCACTGGTGGGCTGTCTATTGCATGAGATTCCGGAATGCCTGCAGCCAAGCATGTTAAACGTGGGGTTAGCCTCATCGAATCGTCAGCGCGACTCCCTGTTACCGTGCTGATCGTGAGAGAGGGAGACTGGCCGATTAGTTAACATTGCTCTGTAAGCTCGCGCTTAACCAGAGAAATATCCAGCCCCGTGTCCAAAACGCCGTGTCCCCTTTATTCCCTGGGTGACACCACGCCGACGGTAATGATGCCTAACCCCAGATTTGCAACCACCACAACTTGTTGAACAGATAACCTTGGGTTCATCCACGTGAATAGGCCTCGTGTTTCGGGGGACGTGTAATATGGAACGATGATCACCCCAGCGCCCGTCCTGGCCAAATTTCACTCTGAAGTTGCATTTCGAGACCCGGTGAGAGTCATTCAAACACATAGAGCATGCGCCGAAGCTTTTTACCGCGGACCACTGATCGGGTACTCTCGTTCCATGGAAGGTCGGACGATCTGGAAACCACGCACTTAGCTGACCCCGTGGCCTCTTAATTCATCAAACGCGCAAGCTCAAGGATGGTTTCTGTTAAGATCGTCTTCTCCTATTTGCGCTGACGTTGATGCTGTTCGTGCCAGCCTGCAACTCTTGCGTAAGATTTGTCCAAATCGGCTGTCAGTAATGCGGGATCGATAACATACGAACTACGTCAACTCATCAAACGTAGATTCTGGACTAAACATATTTTTTCACTTAGCTTCCTCTGACCCCAGGCTCTGTAAATCAGGAGACAGACGCCAAGCAATGCCCTCCGGCGTATGCGGTGCATTCGGATCTGGCTGATATTCCGAATGCTCCGGGGCCATACTGCGACTTTGCATCCTATCACCGAGTTTGAAAATAATTTTGTCTTGCTCGTGGACCTTCTGTCCTCTTTTAAAACATCGTGGTGGATCAGCAATGATGGGAGACCAAAATAAGTGCGTCGGCAGGACGTCAGTCAACAGAGGTCTGATGTGGCGGAAATGGGAAATAGCGTTTCACGGTGTGCGTACATTTTTCAGCGAGTTGATGCCAAACCGGCCACACAAAAGTGCTCCTCAAGTTTGGCTCAGTACGGCTGTCGGTCAGGCGGTCGTAATTCGTTCGAATGGACTCCAAAGATTCCAGTGCTGGCTGCCAAGTGGCGATGGGTGCGCTGAAGATGGTAACTGGGATTGTATGAGTTTGTCCTCCACTGTCACAAATCTCAGAAGGCTCATAAGCAATTCAGAGAGAATATTCCGCGGTAACCATTTGAGGGTGCGTCGGAAAAGATTTTTTCAAATTAGATTAAACAGCTGAACTCTTCGTACAGTACACTGAGTGGGGAATTGCAGACCATCAAAATTTTCAAATTTCCACTACGCCATCAACTAAGCCTTTAGGCAATTTGAATCCTTGTGCAAACAAGTTCACGTAGATTATGCGCGCCCTGATATACCCCGTTGCCGGAGCAAGCATCGCGCATACTTTGATAGCACTTCTGGCCCTCTCAGTTAACTGATGCAATAAACACAAAAACCCTCGCCCTGGATCAGCAACTTTCCACTGAACGAAATTTTCGAATTCGTTTATGAATATACAAGATGAGATGTGGCGCCCATCGATATGGATCAGTTCTACTCTTTGCGGGTTGGATGTTTAAATAGAGGTAGCTTCAAGCAACCTGGAGGATCTATTTTCGTCAATAACGTCGCCACTTCAACGTTGATAACTTGAACTACATGGTTGTCCAACTGGCTCGCTGAGTTGAGTTCCGTGTCTAGAAGGTCCTGTTTCCTCTCTATCCGACGGCAACCGATGGTCTGGTTCTACCTCTCTCTTTTTATAATAGTGCCAGCTGTAGCTGTTTTTCGATTCTGATGGTCCACAGGTGCTAGAACGTTTTGCATTTAATCGCAAATCCGGTTGAGCCTGGTCCAAAAAAAGAACAGCGATTGGACAACTTCTGAATAATTGTTTGTTTCAATAACGGAGGGAGGGAGGAAATTAACAAAGGCCTCAGAAATAGAAGCTGGGGCATACGCGGTAAATGAATCGTGGATGAGGAATTCAGGTAAGTTGAAAGTGGTGCCGTTGAACATTCTACTAAGCACGTTGGACAAGTAGCCAAGTTTTTGGGGTCAGCTTTGGCGATGGCCTCTTTTCTTCTTAGATGCTACTCGGCCTTGCAATGCAGCTCCAGGTGCTTCTGGTTGGTGCGCAGAAGAAATGTGCAGTTGCATAATCTAGCCGAGGTGAAATGCTTCTCATCCAGCTTCGCTTTAGAAGAGACTTTGGGAAGCTGTTGGACTTGAGGGGTGGACCAACACACGCGCCAGCGGCATTCAAGTTGTGTAAGAAGTTGGAGCAAAGAGTTGACAACAATTAGATAGTCACGGTGGTGAAAAGAAGCGTCCCATTTAAGGGAGGGATTATCTTTGGTAACAGGCCGTTTAAATGAACGGTAGGAAATTGCGGCAGGGAAGGAGACTGATTCAGATGAGGACGACTGAAGCTACTGTATTTAAACAAAAAGTACTGTGGTCGCTATTCGGGGAGTGGTTGATGATCACAGTACTGATATCGTGAGTATTGACGGAAAACTCTATGTCCAAGGCGTGGTTTCCCGTTTGGGGCAAGAACAACGGTGGGCCAACCCGCCAAGACGGGCACAGACGAGAAAAGAGGGAAGGGCCGGAAAGCTGGTGCGAGGGGACCAGCAGATTAGAGGTTGGTTGAATTCACCGTTAATAATTTTCGCACTAGCACAGTAGTCAAGTGTAGCTCGAGAGGCACCCACTACAGAACCTATTTTGGAGAGGTTTAGACGCGCAGGAAAGCAGATCCAGCCAAGGGTAAGTTTGCGGTCGAAGGAGCGAACAGATGACCTTAATGAACCTACAGAGAGCACAAGGGGCAGGTGGTTAATAACAGTGGCCTGGATGGCGCACCTAGCAAAGACTAGGCAGCCCCCACTTTGCCTGGACAGACGAGTGTTGGGAACACATTGATATCCAGCTATGCGAACAATGTCAAGTAGGTTATCTTTGGTGAACCAGGATTCCGTTATTAATATTATGTAGGGGTTTTAGCTGATTCCCAGGAAATGCAGGCACGATACTCTCTCATTATTGCTCTAGCTTTCACAAGACCTAGCTGAAAAGAATTCCGCTTAGGGGTGCGTAACTTAGTGATACCGGTAGCAAGACTATTAGCATTACTGTGGCTATAGGAATGGGATCACCGTGAGGCTGCAGCTTCATCAGAAACGGGAGAGCTGACGACGATGGAAGGGGGGAATCGATAGGCAAATTTGGTGTGAGGCTCCATCGTTCGTCTTGGGTGGTCTGCAGGATGAGCTTGCGAGAGATCGTTGCTGCGGACCCCTGGGTATATCGTGATAGGACCGATGGCTTAGTGGGCGTTGGTCATAAAAAATGGCCATCAGACTGCGGGTGGCGTATGCGGTGAACTAGGCTAATGAAGGGGGTGCAGGAGGAAGAAGTGATGAAGGGATGTAGACGAGTTAAGTTGGAGTAGTGAGAGCCAGGGGCTAAAATATGAGTAGCTGGTTGCGAAAGTGGCTCGGGGCTCATGGAGGCTGTGGGAGCATTTATGTGGAGAGGAGAGATACGGGCAGTGAAAAAGCGGGATACTGGTTCGAACCGAGTGTTAGTTCTAAGATGTAAACATAGTAGTTCAGCGTTAGGTAGGAATCGGCGGAGGAAGGTTGAGGGAGTGGCTCGGGCTACTGAGTTTTCTGAGTAGGGGGTTGTGGTTGGCCCGGGAGGAAGGGATTTATTTTAATGAAGCATATCGGTGGTTAGGACTTTGTGTTTTGTCCGGAGGGTGGAGAGAAAGCAGGAGTGAGAAGAAAGATGAGAAGGGATGGGTGGCACAAGAATATCTAGGATGGCTAGTGAGGCAACCAGCTTAAGTGGCGCCAGATAAAACTGGAGGATGGTGCTAATGATTATCTCCCACAAGTGCGGAGAGAGGGGTATCAGGGAGTCCCAGGGGGAGCAAAGATGAATGGGTGAAGTGAGTAGTTGGCCTTATCCAGACTCAAGAGAGGTTCCTTGTATGTAAACGGTAAGTTTCAAAGAAGCTTGGAGTTGAACATTAGAAGTGGCAATTCGGAATATAAATCCACTGGTTGATAGACTGATTAGTTGGAGCAATAGCGACGGCTTTTCTCACGTAGCAGAGGCTGGGAGGACAATCAGGATTAGTTTGGCAGGGGTTGAGGGTTAAGACAATATTTATTTTTGGCTTCGGGACTCCACTGAGGAATGTGGAGAAGACAATGAGGTGACTAGCCGTTTGGAGGAATTGGTCATAGGGCTGAGGCAGCAAGAGGCTGAAGCTACCGGTGAGGTGATGTAAAGGGACTTTTCAAGCTGCCGAATCAATAAGCCGCTATGGCCGATACGTTCAGTGAGAGAATTCCTTGCAGTTAAATTTATCATGTTACGCGGAGAGCCGGAGACGGTCGCCACGGTGTACAAAGCTACAGTTTTGGACTACCTGGAGTACTGCTCGCAACCTGGTCGGCTCACCAGCGGAAGGATATGGGCAGTCCGGAGAGGGTGCAAGAGAGGTTAGGTACGCAGAAGCTCCCTCGAGCTCTAGATCTGTTCCCGACGGAGGGACAGTGCTTTCGCGGGGACTTGATGGGGGCATCCATTGTAAAGGAGGGACTGTCGGATATGAATGGGGAAGATCCTTTCTCCCAAGTTAATACTACTGTCGTTGAGGCTTTGAAAAAGCTGCAGAACGGTGTCGGATGGCCGTTTACCGCTATTTATTTTGGGTGTTCCTGGGGCGAGAGACAGTTCATTCATCGTCTCTCCCTTCCGATGGCAGGCCTGCAACTCCAGAGGGTCTCCGCCTTTAAAAGACTGGAGAACAACACACAGTGAAAGGAGCTGCATAAGGGTGCAGACGACGCACCAGCCTGGACAAGTCACTGGCTGTAGCCACATAAGGTCCCGTTCTGATTGATTTGATCTTAACTGAAATGAGCTCCATCCACTGTGCGGAATGAAACGTTAGATGTGAGGTCATGAGCCCACGGTGTTTTTAAATGGAGTTATTCAAAGTCAGGTCAGTTTCAGCAGGGTTGATATAGCTGGCGCCAATGGCGCGTCCAAGATTCGGTTTTGTGCGCACAGGTCAACTCTCGCTACCGCGACCGCTAATTTCTTCCAGTTTTGTTGCTCGAAGTGGTTCAGTCTTTTATTTGATCTTCAGGTGCTAGACAGTCATGGCGTGTACTTCACTTTACATTTGGAGCCCCAGTTTCTGGGCCCGGACTCAAGGCAACGGAAGAGCCTTGAGTGAACTGCTAACTCTTCCTTACCCTCAGTATTCTACTCCTGTGAATAGCGGGTCTCGCTTAGCATCTTCCGTCTTCCGAAATACCTTACGCCGCGGGCGCTCACCACTATTTGAGTTAGCCCATTCCACATTCTCTCTACTGTTGCTGAAAAAGTTCACTCGCTCATTTAACCCATAGCTCGTATTCCATAATTTCATCCCATTCCACCCGTTTTATGATCAGTGGCCTGTTCAAATACATACCCCGCACGTATCCCTGATAAACCCTTTCAGGATTTTGAACGCTTCAATAAGGCCTCCTCCGAGTCTTCTATTCCCAAGTGAGAAGGGTCCTATATCCTGCGGCCGTTGCTCACATGATTTCCCTTGTCTTCCCCCAACCATCTGGGTGGCTTGCCACTGGACATTTTCTAGGCAAGCTGCATTCTTTTTCAAAGAAGTTGCCCAAGCCTGTACGCAGATTTCTGAGAGTGTCTTCATCACTGTCTTGCACATAAGCACAATCACTTCCATTGATCCAGGAAAAAGTGCTGAGCGCAGCCTGAAAGGCTTACCTCTTGCCTTGTGAGCTACCGGTTTACATTGTTCTGTGCACCCAAAGTCGGCGGTCCTTTTGACACCCAAGCCCCTGGTTAACTGTGTCGCCCCGAATGTGAGTTGCTCTTCGTCTTCCATAATCGTTGCTGCCACTGAAGTCCTGGCCAGCACAAGACTCTTTTCTCTGTTGAAGGGGTATACCGCTTGGTGTCCTTGTTGACCACCTGCCTCAAGTTCCTAGCTAACTCATCAGGATCTTCTGATCCCACATGTTTTACATAATTTTCAGTATTGAAACTTGGCAGTGATAAATCCTTCGCCATATCCTTTTCATAGGCGAAAAAACCAGTAGACTCAGAAGGACCCTTGAAACTATCCATCAGTCATTTTTGCTTCTTTTTCGCGGCCTGTTTCCACTCTGATAAGGAAGGTCTGGCGCTTTGAGAGGGCTGGCAGCCTTCGGTATAGTTGCTTTTCCCTCCCAGAAGCTTTAGTTTCTCTATCCACAGGCTGACTAAACCCAAAGCCTTGCTGAGATTCAGGTAACTATCTCAACCATCTTGCTCCCATCCGGCTGCGAAGCGATTTTGTCTAAGAATTTCATAAAGTTTTAGCCGCAAGCTTTCCCTGTGGAATACTGTGTCGTACCTTACAAAGCAATTTACGGTTGATTATGCGTTTGCTTCTTCTCTTACCAGTTACTCTAAGAACTGACAAAAAATGCATTTAAATCTTGAGGGAGCGTAATATTCCTCCCCCGACCATTTCCTTCCTTGTGGACAGCCACGATTGCCACCTACTTCCAGTTCAGCCGCAATACCCAATGATCAATTATGGCATAGTATAGACGACATATATGTCCGCCGATCATGGCAAGGAGTGACTTCAAAGTGACTAGACGTATGTTATCAGGCCCACCTTCTTACATGCACTTACTGCCTCCACCATCTTTCCCGTCACCTTCGCCACTATTTTTGGGTCTGAAGCGGTGTGATCAAACATCCGTGTGCCGGGAGATGCTTGGTGTCCCCCAACGGGTCTGCTAACACTGGCAAGGTGTAGATCAAAAGCATCGGCCCCGCTAAGCGCGTCGTCATTTATTCCATCCCATCTGTCGAGATGAGGGATTCCACCTCATTCCTAAGCAAAGTCTTCGAATAAACGTACCTGTAATAGCTCTTTGGAAGTTTTATAATATATTTGGCCGTTTCTAGTTCTGAGATTCTCTTTGCTTTTTGTTGGAAGTTTGCGGTTGAGTTTGCTCCCTCCTTGCGCCGTATACAAGATCTGTTGCTTTTAGCAGCCTTGAGTACCTGCCGGCTGTTTCCTATCTTTCTGTCTGCTCTTTGAACTGCCTGTGTCCACCAAGCTGGCTCGCCCCACCCTTGCATTTCCGGAATGGAGAGAGACTGACCGTTAGGGCGGTACCACCCCGCACTTTCCCCTTTTAGACCAAATGGTAATCGTGCAACGTTGGGAGCCTGAGAAACTCACCGATGACGTAAAACCCGGACGCTTGGTTGGCAAAAGTGAATTTTTACTAAATTAATTTGTCAGGAATAGGATACTTCAAATTACCAGGGCGTCGTCCGCTTTGAAACAAAGGGGGGCGGATCCCTGCGCCCGTGGTTTCACACTGCACGCAGCTACGTTACTCTCAGTCACTCAGAGCACCACTGGTCCTCAACCTGCTTGAGAATCAAAATAATTATGCTCCAGAGATTGTTCCACCTGTTTCTTTGCAAAAGGAGTCCTGGTGCGGCGAAGCACCCTATACTTGACACCTTGTTTTAGCCTAGTTTTACTTCCACTTGCTATTTCTACTCAAATTCCAAAAAGTTGCACGTTCTTTCCCCATTTTCCTCCTTTCCTACTTGGTGTTTTTCTCTCGTCTTCTAAGTTCTGCACCACAGTCCTCGGTCTTAACTGCGAACGTAGTGAAAAGACGGAAAGCCTTCGGTATCATCCACGCAAGCACCACCACTTCAGTCCAAAGTGAGAGCCAGATAAAGTAAGCTTTGAGGTCTTATATTCGAAGCTGGCTTTTTGTGGTAATACCATTTCTCACCCTCCGGTGGAGTGAGGTTACTTGTACTGCTTCCGGGGTATCTTATTTTGAGGAAAAATGAATGGATGGTGAGACAACTGGAGATCTACGGCACTGTCACCACAACTGGAAAGGGAGCTATGTTTTGCTTCACTTTGGCTGCACATGAGAATCTCTGGGGCCTCAAGTGCGCAAACTGGAGGCAAGTTTGGCCCGGGCTTCCATATCTTGTGACCTGATCTGATTTAATAGATGTTGATCATTTCCGCCCAGTGCAATCTGAACTGAACTCAGTATTGGCCTTGTGCTAGAGTTATGCGAGTTCCTTAGTACATTCATCACGGCCTACATTCGTATTTATGCCTGTGTAGACATGTCGTGGAATTCACTGCAGTTGCTCTTATCTTTTTATGCACCAAGCTGTAATTTCTTTTACCGGTTCCGCCACATGATTTTTTTGTCCCACTTTGCTATCATTTCTTCCCTTGCGGCACCCAGTTCGTTAGTAACATCGGTTTTTGGACCGTTTTCGGCCTGTTTGCTCAGCAGTGAATTCATCGAGGGAAATATCACATTTGCGAGATCAAAGTCGCACAGCCAACATGGGAGCATAAAGTTTATATAGACATGGTCATGAAGGGCCCTACGTTTGCGTCAAAAGTTTGTTTAAATGTGTCGGTTTTGCCTATAACGTTCATCTTTGAGAGCCCGTCGAACTAATCCTCTGTCTTTGCTCCACGCGATTAGGGTGATCTGAGGGCTGTATCTAATCGAAGAAAAAGATTCCCAGGCTTCACTGGTTGGCTGATATATTTTTGAAACTGTTTTATTTTCATTTAGGAAGGCTTCAACAATAAGTGGGAGCATGCGAGATTCAGACATTTTGCGGTCTTCACTATTAGGGCTATCAATCTCACAGCGTCAACGTTTTCAAATACCTTATGTTGGTGATTCTTGGAATGAAAACTCGAAGCTTGTGGAGTTTTTTTACATTATGCGCTTATGGGATATCCCACAAATACATACATGGGTCATTCCGTGGTGCGCATGGAAATGTGGTGAGCCCATAGTAGGTTCATGGTAAAGTATGATGGATGTGGCTGGGGCTTATAAATTGAGGTTTGTTTCTATTGCCTTAGAAAGTTCGTTACTGAATTACTGGAACCTAAGGCAATTAAATACAGTTTTCTGGTTACTGGTGCTATATTGGAATAGTTGGCTCACATGTATGTTGCTTCTCAAGTTATGTTGTCAAAAAGCTAGGCTCCTGGTCCGCGTGAAGCCTGACCAACGGTTCAATGCTCGATTCACCGAGTAATGAACTTCATCTGTTCTGGATGGCACTTTGGAGCCCCAAAGCAACCAGTAGCCCGATTCAATACAAATCTCAAATGGAGGAGATTGTAGCTACGCAAACTCTGTGGTGCTCTTACCGAGCAAAAAAATGAGTACGTAACAGTCATAGATATGACAGGGAGCCCCAGGCACTATACAGTCAAATGGCGGTGAAAACAGGACATAATTCTGTACAAAGGGAACGGTTGACCAAGAGGAGTGAATAGAAAGTACATGGTCCGTAGTCTAAACTAATGGAATAATTTCTCCCTTTCTAATCAGGCCCAAATAATGCTTTCCTGAGCGTGGCAGCCAAAAGACAAAGTAAACTAGCTGAACGCGTACGATCAGTCGACTTCAGCGGGAAAGTGAAGCCTAGTGGTAAAAAACAAAGATGGCCTGAGGCAGTGCGACTTACCACCGAGTCAAATGTCCTCAAAGTATCCTCAGTATGAAAGCACTGCGATGAAGGGAAAAAATAAATGCAGCAAGCATGGATTACCCGTCGACCAAAAACAGCCCCAGCACGAATGAAGCTGGAGAATGCAGTCCAAAAGTAGCCGTGAAGCATATGAAAGCAAGCGGATGAGGAATTTTTCAATCTACATGAATGTTACGGTTATTGTTTTATTGTGGCAGCGGCCAACGGTGCTTGAGGATCCTTCATCCTCTAAACCCGTGTTCAGCAAAGGCTTCAACAGTCTATGTGGCTAAAATGACACCTGAAAACAGGCATCTCAGTGCTGCTGAGTATTTTATTTGTGGAGCTTCGAGCCTACGGCATTACCTTTACAAAGGTGTAGGTATAATGCGTAAGTACTTTTAATCGATCATCGTTGAGCTCATAGCGCTTTTACTTTTAGGTCCGTTAGGTAATAATGGAAGAGCTCTGAAGACTAATTTTATAGCGATCGGGGGCTAGGCCAATCCGCAGAGCAATTAGTGGTTTTGACCCCCATGGTATCAACGTCCAGTGCCAAACCGGATGGTGTGGAAGCAATGAGCACGTTATTTTATGCGAAAACAGGATAAGTAAAATTTTACTGACGGGGTTATTCTTCCGGCTGGATGGATACCATCATGTTGCACTGCAGCACTGTAGTCATATTTTAAAAGCCAACTGGCCGACTTCAACCGTACTTACAGATTACATATGCATCAAATAGACCGTTCACAAAATTGTTCACAAGCTAGTCCGTGAGGGTTTCCAAAGGCTCTGAGACCACGATGAAGAAAATCTCATCAACAATGGCATCACCTCGGGCTCCATAGGTTAAAACTTTTTTCGAGCCAAAACAGGGCCACAACCCGGGGGATCTGTTTCACCTGGAAGACTCTAAGTCTCTGGATAAAACATGTACCTCATATTACGTTTTCTCATTTATGGTGTCTTCCCTGGCCAATTTTCTTTCCAAGTACATTTCAAAAGACTTTGCCCATCCAAACCAAAACATATGGAGGACAGGTTTTCGGGTAAATTGGCAACAAAGTGCTGCTGAACTGGCAACTCCGTGAAAAAATTGGTAGAGCAGCTGCCAGTCATCAGCTGTACGGAAACTATATCGGCACTTGTAATTACGTAAGCCCGTAGAGTCCCTTTAAGAAGATCCAACTAAAAATGTTTTGTCTGGTAATGATATTTGGGAACACATCCAAGGCTGGTTCTCAAGTAAGAGAGGTTGAGGGGCCGCCGGAAGGAAGAAGAGGTGAGTTCTAGTTTACCACGCGTTATCAGCTCCGCCGTGGGGCATTTTGTCAGTATTTTTGTGCCAATCTTCCCATGATACTTTGGAAACACGTCTTAAATCATTTTCAGCTTGAATGTATTGCCATGTTTTCAATTTAGATATTATGGCGCCCATAAAGTAATGTCCGTTTACAATAGGTACTAGGTCGAATAAGTAATCCGCAAGTATTCAGCGCCGTGGTTCGTATCTGGCGAAAGCAGTCTTCTTGCCACCGATTTCGTTATTGAAGAAACGTCGTCTTTTTTGTACAGACGCAAAAGATTTGTTTCGTGTTGGGTTTCCAGTTTTTCTTCCACAGGTTGAAAATGAATTATCAGAACACGGCTTTTCTTGACAGAATATATATATTTGTTCATAGTTGTACATTTCTTGTTTTCCGTTTTATTATATTCATCTTCGTACCTTTTTATAGGTGTTTCTCCTGCGCGACGGGAAAGAGGGGTAGAATAGGGGTGGTTGAAATGATTCCGTAGGTATGATGCAATGAGAGAATAAATGAGGACCCGATTTAGGGGCATTGGCGGAAAAAACGGAATTAACCCCGTCGTTCACAGATTTCATTATGGACCGCAGACCATAGGTAGAAAAGATAATGCTGAAATGATTCAGTACCAATAAAGGAGGTGATAAAAAGGAACGTAATTTGGAGGAGACAACAGAAAATAATTGAGCGTAATCGGTGTTTCACAGGTCGGCTTTAAACATATCTTAAGCCTCTTGAAAACAGGTGGTCGTATTATCACAAACCGCCTAAAACCGGCTGGAAGCCGAACGGTTACTGGAGTTTTGCAGAGATTTTGTTAGGTGTGCAGCGGTTTTTCCATTGTGAGCGACCTGTAGCAGAAATGATGCATACCAAGGTAATAACAAGATTGATTCGCGGATTCTTAGGTACTGGATAAACGGATTATACGCATACCAATAATACACAAACCTCAGTTGTGCGGTCACAGTGAATAACAAGGAAAACCGGAGTTCAACTAAAGTAACTGTCAGATGCAGCCATGGCGGCCGCCAGAAGTCGATCAAGAGGATGCCACGGCACACACGAGCAACATATATGCAAGTGTTCAAATGTATTGGTTGGTGGGTGCTGCATTTAGTTCGAGGATCAACAGGAATAAATCGAATTCTAAAAAGTGCATGTGACAATGATTGGGTGGTTTTCTGCAAATCTACTTTACAAAGAGGGGTTCGGTTTTTGGCTGCAGCGGTCTGTGTACAACTCTTGTTGGCCTTGTTTTTTTTTTATAACTGCCTACGGCTTGCAGGCTGATGATGCAACACGTTTGATAGTTTGTTGTGGGCTACCCACTTAAGAATCTGTAGTTTGCAGTTCTCCCCTAAAAGTTCGTCCATGGAATTTGCAGATCGCATGCATTTTTCTTGTGCACCAAGGTCTGTTTGTGATAGACACCCATCCTCGAGGTTCGCCACTAAGACCTCTTCCCACAGTTTGCTGTCGACATAGGATACGCCTTCTGGGTGTTATCCTGCACACATTAACTAATTTTCACCGGCTTCCAGCATCGACTTAGGCTCAATGGCGCTAGCGGAGAGAACGAGCTTTTTATCTATTCACTTCAAAAAGATACATCATGCCTCATGCCACTAACTAGCAATAATAAAGTCCGCCTTTACTTGGCGAAATCCTGCCTGTCAATATGTGGTTCTTCTACTTTTCTATGAGCTACAGCGATACCAAATGTCTTTTGTGTCTTCTATTCTGGTCTAGCGTATGCTGGCGCCCCAGGAGCAATTACTTCCTGTCTCGCCTTATCCCCCCAGGCGATTCACATTCACACTGGCTTAGTCAGTTTCCCACCGAAGCCTGGTATGCCTGGAGGAGAAACCCCCAACTGGTCCGTCAGCTCGGCGCTGAGGACGGTGGCCTGATGCATTTTCGGGTAGACTTCGAAGGCGCAAGCTACAAACTCGCACCGTCGGTCACCTGATATCACGTCAACAATATGAGCAACGGCATGCAGGGATTACTTGGAATACCGAGACATCCGGTTCGCGTCCTCAATCAAAGTCCATCTCGATTAGACCTTCAAAAGAAGGTCGTTGTAGTGGGGTAAACCTTTTTGCTTGTTTTACGCACTGTTTCTGTGAACTCCTGCTGCCATGCATGGTAGCAATTCGACTGTTGCACTTGCATGCTATGTGCACAATATCGCAATACAGGCTCCTCACTCTGTCATCGGCAGTGATCTTTTTTCGTGGGTTTTGGGTGAAGTTGCTCTGCTGATTACGATATCGTAGTGCGGACAGCCACCGTGACGGACTGATGGCCAAAGTGTATATGAAAATACTACAGAAAACGGAGGCTTTGCACCACGGCGGTGGAACTGACGTGGGATGTGGTAGAAAAGGCTACTGCTAAGGAATGCTGAAATGTAGTAAAAGGAACACCAGGTACTCTGCAGGACGAGCTCGCACTCCCGAAACGGGAGGGCTGGGGAAAGAAAACCGATTTGGTGGAAGGCTGCAATAACAAAGGCCAAAAGTAGAAACCGTACCTGGAGGCCACAGAAGTTGAATGCCCATAAGTCATCGGGCCCAGATGGCATCTGTCTGGCTATTATCAAGGTGACGGGGAACAATATACCTCCACCAGAATGTGGGCTGTACAGGTCCACGTTTAACCAGTGTAGGCTGCCCGAGGGTAGAAAAAAGCGACGCGTAATGGCAAACCTGAGTCGGCCATGGGTAACTTTGGGCCGGTGGGTCTAGACAGTATTTCACGTTAAGTCCTTGATAATATCATCCACGGACACAACTACCGGCACTTACTGGAGGACTCCAAGCTAAGCGCAGTTTGGAACCGATTCCTATAGAATTGATCTTGTTTGACTAATCTTTTGTGGTCCTAAGAATTAGTGACTCGATTGATGGGTGAAGATAAATAGGTCGAACTATGTTACCCTGGCTTTCGCATGGCTTTTGACTCAGGTGGTCATAACCTGTTGCTGAGTAAGGTGAGAACGTTCGGTGTAAGCCAACCGGTGCATAGGTGCCTGACGAATTTTTTTTCCTGCAGGACCTTTTATGGTAAATTAGGAAGCAGAAGCTCGAGCCTGGTAAACGTCACCAGAGGAGTACCCCAGGGATCCATCTTGGGCCGGGCACTATTTTGGTGCCCCATAACCGGCCTGGCATCCACTATTCAGTCGCTGGTTTGGTTTTTGTGGATGACGGGCAAGTTATAGTGTCTGAGATTGGAGGCTGACCTAGACAGGGATATAGGAACCGTCCTAAACTGGGCATACAAATGGGACCCTCCACGGAAAGCTGGAAAAGCCATTCGCCGTACAGGACAAAAGATATCATAACTGTCCTCCGGGACCAGAGGCCGTTTACCATAGAGGCAGTCAATAAGGTTGTAGACCTCGAAGTCACAGTGACCAGCGATGGTGACTGGTCACACCGGTGAGGTGCTGCTGCACAAAAGGCTCACGGGGAATTCTTTAGACTACTGTCAGATTTGGAGTGTAGGACGCCAGAGATGTTCGTATTGGTCTTCATGGCTACACTGAGACCCCATATGGAGGCTCGTTACCGGGCTTGATCAGCTTTCTACAACAAAATATGTCTGCTTGCAAAAAAAGTCAGCTTTTTTCTGTGCCAATAGTTGAAGAGCAGATGGGAAAGACGCATGAACAGGGACTCCTCTACCTGGAACTTTTCTCTTTGGAAGGGTGGTGTCGTCGGGGAGATCTCACTGAAACCTTCAAGTTATTGGGGGGGTTTTTCTGGTCTTGGGCGGGCTGCACTTTTCAAGGGGCTTCGAATTCTCCGGTGGGACGACACGAAAAAAATAAGACGAAAGGTTGAACTCGGTTAATAACCAGGTAGCATTTTTGCAACGGAGTAGTGAACAAATGAAACAGCCTGCCTGATGGACTGATAGACCTGCTAACCTTCCAACCTTTCAAGGGGTCTTGTTTCGTAAGTGGAGCAAGATTATCCGGCGTGGAGGGTTTCACATGCGTTCAATTTATGGATGAAGGGTCACACCATGGTTTGTGTGAGGTGTGCTGCAGTCACCGGTTTTTAGTTGTTGTGTCCTGTCTCAAGGAAAGCACAGGTGCATAGTGTCTCTTGCAGTTGGCTTGTGATCAGATTTTGCGCCCGCCCGCTATTGGTGCCAAATAATTGAGCGTCATGCTCTGCAGAGCAATCACTAGCGTTTTCAGCATTGTCAGCGCGGCCATACTGCCATGGGTTGATAAACATAATGCGCCCGGTGCCCGGTCAGATTCCAACTTACCTTCCTTCCTCCACCACCTACGTTTAAGCAAGTTTTTCTTTCGAGTCATGTATCTGATTCCAGTTTCCTTCCGCGTATCTTTAGGACCGGTTTTCCCATAAATTTTGGTGCGTATATCCTTCTCCTTCTGGAGTGTGGTAGTCGAATAGTGCGCCCTGGTATGGTCAGAGATGAAGCGAACTCAGGAGGGGTTCGGACAGTTTCAATCAAAGGCGCCCGGATTTTTTCCCATCTACCCTGGCCTGCAAGGCTCCCACGCTTCAATCTGTATTTCTTTGACTCAAGACCCACAAAAGGTGATCCGTGTTTGAGGTTTCGCCTTTTTGAATCTAGTCAGAGCGAGTGCTTTTCCTCCGCCCGTACAGACTCTCCTATATTTTTGGTCACAGCAGGGTAGATTTCAAACCGTGACGAAGTATTTTTCCAAGGTATAACTTATTTAGTCACTGGTTTATTACTCTACTGAAAGCTCTTCAAGGGAATATTGTTATTTCGCAGAGGGAAACTATCTTCAAGAAAAAACGGCCACTAATTTGGCTTCCCTGAGTAATTCCTTGTTCGAAGAAGAAGGGAACAAGAGCAAATTAGGTGCAACTTGTAGAATGTTAATTCCTCTGTATATTTATCAACGTATTGTTATCCATATTAAGGCACTGTAAATAGTGCGACACTGCTTGATGACATGTATGTTTTGTTGTTTGCCATTCTTGATACTCGTCCCATCGGCTCATTTTGCTCTCAATATAGACCGGTGAATTCGAAGGACAAAAGAATTCACCAGGTGTGGAATCTGCTTCTGCCTGTTGCTTGGACGGCCAATGAATGTTAGGTCAGTGAACCATCCCCTGTCATTTTCATGCACATTTCTGCCAACAAACCAATCGATCGTTTCACTGTGTCACACTGTTTGTCAATGTCCAACTTTGACGGCTGAAGCGTGAATGCTGCCTATTGACTCTGACGTATTCTTCACCTTGGTTCTTAGGTTGCTTGACCGAAAGGATCATTATTGAAGTCGGTTTTCATTTATTAACATACTGTTAGTTTCCATTATCGTGCCGCAAACTATTTGGTGATTACCCACCCTACAACGGTCCTTTGATATTGGGCTAAATACTCGGGGCGGAGGAATTTCTGATTGCGACTGCTGTACTGTCGTGCCGACCAGAATTCTTTATTGAGGCTGTCGCATCATCGTGCTAACCAGCGAGACCGACTAGATGAAAACGGTCTTTGGGACTGGACCACGCGTGATTCAAACTTGATTATACAACTCCGAATCAATAGGAAGAATGGTGACTATTGAGCTCAAAGCCTTCATACTTTGTAGTACTCCAGGACTTCAAGACCCGCAGCTATTTTTGGTGAGGATTAGACAAAATACGCCGGACAGTGGTGAATTCGTAACTTGTGTGCATACCATCGGAGGAGTCTGGAGGCTCAATGGACCGCTGCCGTCTCCTGGCCTGTGCACACTAAACTGAACTGAACTGCTACATGGACTCCCAGAAAACGTTTGATTCTGTAAGCCACCGGCTTCTACAGCGCAAGATGAAGGCGCTTGGTATAGTGCCCTTGGTGCTGAAGTGGGTCCGGTTATATCCCACAAACTGAATGCATTACGCTAGGGTGGAATGGGGCAAGTGAACGAGGCCCCTTGGCTAGCAGTTGAGTCCAGCAGTGGCTAGTTCTTGGTCCTCTCTTGTTTTGATCTACGACGGTGGTCTACTATGGGGCAAACAGGGCACAGTCCGCCTGTTTTAGAACGATCTAAAGCTGGTGGGTGAGCCTTGAACCGCGTCACTTCAAGAGGGCTTGAATAGAATTCCCGCCCGGATCCTTTGGTGGCATTTGCCGCTCAACAAAGGGAAGTGCAGGCATCTCACCCAGGACGTCTGCGGAGAATCAACGTACATAGACCCATAAAATTTACTACTAATTGGAAAGATTATAGCCATGACTGACTCTGGATTCTCGACGAACGACTGTCACCAGCCATCTCCGCATGGTCTGGTTGCCCCGGCTGAGGTGCACCGGGTGCTCTACAACCTACTGCGCAACGTCGCCCCAAGAACGGCATTCGTGACGCTGCCCTTCCGCACAGCACTAGGCACGTCACACCTAGAGTATTCATTCAAGCTTGGGCTCAGCTCTTGTGCGGGACCTCGCTGTTTTTGAGAAAGTTCAGTGACACTTCACTGGAGTGCTACTAGGACCCAGGCATAAAACGTGCACAGAGGGGTTGTTGGCGCCCAAACTCCCCCCTATTAAACGATGAAGACTCAGGGGTATCTTACAGAAGTCTTCAGACGTTTGAAGGATTATCTCTCCTGAAGTAAACGGGATTCCAGACTTAGGGGACACAAGTTGGATCTCGTCAAACCAAGAGCTTTAGAGAACGTAAAGAGTGTTTTCTTTGCGTGCCGCGTTGCCAGCTCTTGGAGCGCTCTGCCTGCTGGGACGGTGTCTGCCACTTCGGAAGCTGGCTCCAAGGCAGAGTGGACCTTAGCTGGCTTGATGTGATCTCTGAGTGCATCAAAACCTACATCATTCGTTGGCAGTAATGGTCCCAGCGCCCCTCCCGCTCTCTTCACCACTATCCACTAATATTATGCCTACCTCTATGATTTACTCTACAACCAGTTCTCCGTGGCGAGGATTTTCCAAGAGAGATTTGCATGAGCTACACAAGCTAAGCAAGCCGCCCTCTTCAAATCCAATGATCCAAATAAACACACTTCGAGCATTAAGTAGCCGAATTTGTACAAAGTCCAAAAACGAAAACAAAATTGATCCGTGACTTCCACGATAGTAAATTATTGGATGAGCAACATCATAAAACATATACACAACTCAAATGTGCGGTCACACAGACCAAAAGGCGATAACCAAGTTCACGGCGCGTGGCGAACAAGCACGTGCGACATGCGGGTCCAAGATGGGACACGACGAGGTGGAGTATTGGACGCGACTAAACTGAGGTTGGTTCATAGAAACGTAAGTTGGACGAAACACGCAAATAATACATGCAGGTGAGGAATTCCACGAAACCACGATAATGTGGAGCCTTCGAAGGATTTCCCGTAACCACTCAAACCAATCTTTCTTACAGCTCACCTTTAGTACCAGGTTCAATTTACCGTCCCTAATCTTAGTTTGAACTCTCACTCTTTTCCCTGGTGCCACTTTATCCGTTTAACTACCTTCCAGCTCACCGATGTCACCGAGGTAACAGGATAATCGCATGATCCGGGACCAATTTTAATTCGGCCTCGTACCCGTGGGCCACTTCAAGTCGCAAGACCTTTTGGTACATAATGCGTTCCACGTATTCTACCACTTTCTTCCCAAGGTATTGTACAAGTTTTATTGTTTTACCAAATTATTAGGAGCACATTTCTAACATACCCACAAGTAGTTACCGAGGATTGTTCTCTGTGCTTTCCCGGCGATCGTTATTTGACCTGTGGCAACGAAGACCAAACTCGTACA
Source organism: Fasciola hepatica (assembly GCA_948099385.1). Lineage (NCBI taxonomy): Eukaryota > Metazoa > Platyhelminthes > Trematoda > Plagiorchiida > Fasciolidae > Fasciola > Fasciola hepatica. The sequence goes on from CANUEZ040000164.1 coordinate 3,724,623, forward strand.
TTCCCAGAAGGAAGTTTTCAATGTGCCTACGGCTACTCTCCAGCCGACATACCATGGCTAGAACGAAACCTAAGCTAAGATCAACATGAGGGGCAATATTGTGTCCTGTTTGGTATCAACTTGCTGAACGTTATAAGAGCACCGTGAGACACCTTCTTCTTTTTCTCGTACAACTTGTTTCCGCCAGCAACCATTCCGCTAACGTATCTCATTTTTGTCTTTTTATTTTTCTCCGTGAACAGTGGAGTACCTGTATAGTGAGCAAGGTGTGCAATATGTGGGCCTACTCAAGGTGTTCAGGAACAGCAGGGGACGCCTCCAGCTTCGCGAATGTTTGAAAATTCCCCATCTGTTACCGTTATATATTTACCTTACAGATGTTGGACTACTCTTCCCCACCTTGTTGTTTCTGGTACTGTTTTGTGGTCATCATCCCTTATTCGATCGAGGCATTCGCTTTTTTCTTTCATGATAGTGGTTTACCGGGGAAGTAACTTTCTGGGCATTCAACAATACAATGAGTTACGGTGGTTCAAGGCAACTTGTTCTATTGTGGTTTGGTTTCACTTTCCGGTTCACTTCAGTGAACCGGGGATGTTCAGATAGCTCAAGAAGAATGTTTGGCTCCACACTCAGGACACCTATTGCAAGACCCAATAGAGTATGTAATTTATTCCATTTTCTTCGGTCTACGATTTATTTCGTACTGAAATTCGTCCTGTTTTGACTACCTTTTAGCTTGATAGTGTCTGAGGCTCACTGTCACGAGTAGGATGGTTACTTACTTTCATCTTTGACCCACCAGTGGTACAGTAAGACTTACGGGCAATCTTGTTTCTGGTTTGAGTCCCGCATCGACTGGGGCTACTAGTCGCTATGAGGTTCCAAGGAGCTTTCCAGATGGCGTGGGGTTAATCATTCCGTGGATCGAGCAGTGAGTCGTTGAACGGACTTCACCGTGAACAGGACTTGTACATTCTGGTCGACCCAACACCTAAACAGTTCGTTAACGAAACCTATGGGCTAGGTGGGTTATTGTTCTTTACTAGGAGCTGCCGGTCTGGCCTTCAAACTGCGGGCCTAGGAGTGAAACCAACGCTCACTAGGTAGTACCACGGTCACGGGCCCCAAAATACCACAATCAGGCAACGGAATGTCGTTTGCGGAAGTAGTAGGCAAGTCTGAGATGACAAGTTCCAAGAGTTCGACCTGCCAGCCTTGACTCATCTCCCCTGAAACAGGCACAGGAGGGTCATTGGACTAAGCAGAAGCCTAGAAAGGCGAGGCAACCGCAAAGGAAGTGTGAGTGTAATACAGTGAATGGTGAGCCAGCTAGGGCGGACGATCCTGAGCTCCTAGCGTTAGGAGAGAACTTGGAGGACTGCAAGGGTATATCTTATCGATGAGAAAAGTCTCAAGCAGAAGGCTTCTGATACTCACTCAGAAAGAACCCTTCAAATGCGCATCCAAGCTAGGCGGGACACACAGGAGGAGGGTCTACGATATACTGTGAATTGTAGGTGTTTCTCACCTTCCTGGTCTAAGAAGGATGCGCAGGGTGGGATTCGGAAGTCAACACTTGCGAACAAAAGCAAGCATAATGCCAGGCCAAAACAGGTTTAGTCCGTTGATGAGTCTACCCGAGGCAGACTTTGAAGTTGTACCTAACCCATAAACCGGTCGTGAACCCAAAAAAACCAGAGAACGTCAGGGTGGTCTTCGATTGTGCCGCAATATATCAGGATGTATCACTCAACGACCATATGCTGCAGGGCCCAGACTGGATGACAACAATGGTCGAGGTTGCATGCCGCTTTTGGCTAGGAAAAGTGGCCACCTTTGTGGACATGAGGGAAATGTTTCCACAGGTGAAGATGCCTATTAAAGATAGAGACGTATTATAATAGTGGTAATATTGGTTTATTTCGGAAACGCCCGAAGCATGCCATGTGCATGATCTTGTTGATACAGGTGATGGAATGGACAGATATAATTCATGGAAATATGGAAACTCTCATAAAAATATGAGATAAAATGGCTCAGAAGGGGGAATAAAGTAGGATGAAAATAGGATAAACGTATGCACACCATAGAGATTGTGTGGAGTTTAAATGAGCTCAGGAGCGGATTTGAATGGACACCCGGTGAGTTTGAAAGTCAAGGTCAGATGGACAGTATGGCTGGTCCGGGCTTTTACATAAAAAGGCCGACTGCTAAACACGAGAAAGGCTGGAAATAGATATAAGGAACTGCAGTAGCGAGGAACGATGGAGAAAAAGGTGAGGTGCACTGCAGTGGATTAGATATCAATGTAGCATTGGTACATAGCAGTGGATTGTCGGCGGACAGGACACAAAACTCACTGTAAAACAGGCAGCAAGCAATGCAAGACGTAGAGGGGTGAACAGATGACAGAGACGATTTCGAAGGATTGGATACGGTAGATGTGAGGCACAGATGTAGAGTTGATGGATGCCTATGATGACGGTCGTTGGGATGATAGCAAGGGAAATGGCCGGTGAGGAACTGCAAGATACAGAGCGCGTGCACATAGATATATATGCGTAAGTTTATATATATATATATGTAGATTTATTATATATATATATATACATATATATATGTATATACAGGTATAAGAGAAGCAGAAGCAATAACAATGGAGTCCTAGGAAGAGATTATCAATCACTAGGAGGAGTAGGTTATGTTAGATCAGTTGGTTGTAGAATTAACTTTGGAATATTGTGGTGGATTACCTTCATGACAAGTGCACATGGCAGCCCAACGGAGAGAAAAATAGAATGCGGAAGCACAGAAGTGATGAAGCCTGTGAGGAGCGGTTCATGGAAGAGTGAAGATGAAAGACTGGATCAAGGAAAACAGGTAAGAATGGGTCTCATTATTTGACCAATGCAGCTGCGAGATGTAGTGACGGACCAGAGGAATCGGGTAGTAACAGGTCAAACAATTTGGAACTGTAGAAGAACACCGTGACGTAACCTTGTCATTACAATGGTGGAACATGGAAAAGCGGACCACACTGGAAGGCACAGAAAAATGCCTGTAGCAAGCAATAAACGGATCAAGGGATGAACGCAATGACCGGGGAGACACAGGTAAGAAATCACCAATCAGATCATTTTACTGCAGATGAAACACGAAGGAGGCGGACAAAGAAGCGGGACGCCCCGAGATAAGTGAACCAGTAATAGAACGAAAAGGCCACAAAAAATGAATGCGCAACGGAGTTGGGGCAGTGGAGCTGGAGAGCTGTGTGCCGGCAGACAATTGAACTGGTGGATACTAATCAGAACACTGGGAAGAACCACAGAGGAATCGCGGAGCCAAGTGAGGAAGACATGGTGGTGGCGATTAGATGATAAATACGACTGTAAAAGATGCGAAGTTTGGAGCGGCAAGTTCTAATATGCGGATTGGTCATGAGTGCGGGTGCGATTGGTGCATCATGGCATTAGGCATGAGGAGGGATTAACCAGAACTACAGGTTTAAAGAAGCTATCAATGGGCGTTCTGAGCGGAGGGTAACATCAAGCGCAAAGATGATAGAAGCCGGCAATTACGGCATGTGGGAAAAGAGATATTGGCGAGCCTCGACAGAGAAGAGCGGTTTGGACGATAGTGACTCAATACAGTGTGGCAGGCCCGCGTGAAATTCAGGTTGTCTCGTTGTCTTATTTTTGCTCATACCACTGTTTAGACTTGTAGCTGTGTCCACCCTAGTACATTCCACCTAATAACCTGAAACCGTGACCTAGTTGTGTAAACAACTGCGGCACACCATTGTGCAGACGCTAGTACTTATCGCGAGTTATAGTTATAAACTATATTGATTATTCACTGCTCTAGTTCCATTTATTTACATTCTACATAGCTTATCTAGCAAATCTCCCCTGATTCCTGCCGCAGTAAGATCTATCTATCGTTTTTACATCCCATCGCTATAACCCAACTCCTACCTTATTTTCGCTACGCATCCACCGGTGCACCTTCTGAAGTTTCTGTCCCACTGTGCCTCCATTCATTTGTTTTTTTGCCATAAGAGCGCACTTTCGTTCCACCCAGTCCACCGACCCCATACTTATAATATACTCTCCCGCAAATCCTGCTGTTGTGACCTAAGCAACAGCTATGTACCTACCTTATCCTGTGGGGTTCAACCTGTGCACACCACAGAGCAAAAGTTTTCCTATCTCACTATTCCTCATCGTCCCAAGTCTCCTAATCCCAATTGTATATATAGCGGGTCATATAGCTCACTGCCCATACAACATCGCCGCATAGGTCTCATCTAGACCTTTGCGCACAAGCACCCAGGCTCACTCCTGGTCTGCTCAGACCTTTGGCTTGTCTCTGTCTAGCTGACCGATTTCCTTTGTCATATATTCCTACTTATCATGCTATCCCGGTCCCCAACCAGTACTCGGAAAATCCGTATTGCTAAAGCTGGCAAATCCAAACACACCCAACCCCTCCCAAAAACCAGTCCGTGCTCTGTCACCCTCGTTAACGTCGACGGTGAAGCTTCTAATAGTATTAATGCCCTTAAGCAGAGTTTCGTCGAACTTAGTGACAAGGTCGAGCTGATTGGTGAAATTCTTTCAAAGGTTTCGCCCCTGGCCACTCTCCTTGACCCTGTAGCCGCTACATCGCCCAAGAACTTGGTTTCGGTGGGACACCTCCTCGACTCCGTGTCTACTGAAACATACCACCGCATTGCCAACTCCAAGAACGCAGTGGTTTTCAATGTTCCAGACGGCTTACCACTTTTCTTTGGCGAAACACAACATACTAAGTTCGTGCAACATGGCTCACTACAGATGCCATTGCAGGAGGCTACGTAAAACGTCCCAGCGACATAATTGCCCCCTGCTATTCCAATTCACGGACGACCTAACAGCTACAGAGTTCATTAGCAACAAGTCGACAATTGCTGCCCTTTCGCCGTATAAGGACATCAAGATATTCTCTGATAAAACCCCCCTCCAACGGAAAATACTTCGCTCGCTGAGAAGTAACTCCGCCTTGCCCATGCAGGCTGACCCCAATGTAACCGAAATGAAGGTTACCCAATGCCCCCCTGTCAAGAAGTCAAGGGTGAGCCCAGAGCCTCACCCTGCAAACTGTCGACTTAGATATGTCTAACTCCCCACCCCCGGTTCCGCTTCCACACAAACGCCCTTTTATACCATCTCCCCCAGTAGCCTCTACTAGCAGTAGCTCTCGCTTCCCGACCACAGGCCCTAAGCGGCACTCCACTTCAGTATTAAAGCCGCGCTCCCCCGTTATAGTCTCTGAGCCAAGACAAGACCCTGGTACAACCATAAGCCCCCGCCGTACTACTTCTAATCCGTCCTCCGGGCCGTCGACAAGTGTTGTCACCCGTCGCTCTCGTTCTAACGACTCTACCAACTACCCACCAGCTTCTAGCTCAGCCGCGACACTTCGTTTCTATCCTCATACGTGCCGCTCTAACCCCCCCGTAAGCCTACCTGGTAATCCTACCAGGTCCGCACTTGCCCAACTAATCACCCCACCCACTACCCCCCACTCTCAATCCGCTTCTGCTTATAGCGTGCTCTCGGATCCTCCAGGTGATAACCAACCAGGCCACCTTCCGGATTCGTCTAACGCCATCGTCCCTATTTCCAGGAGTGACCTTCAGGGCCTTGCCAGCGCCACCCACCCTTCCATTGCCTCGCACCCCCTTCCACTGTCTTTCCCTCTCTCTGATCGCATGGGTCACACCAACCCTCCATCTCCGTTGCTACCCTATATCCCTCCCTGCCCCCAGACACCAACCTTCCATACTATAGCCCCAGCATGCCTCCGCTGTTCCCCCCTGCTCACCTCCACCAACCCTCATCTAACCCCGAAGTACCACGTACATACCCTAGCAGATACTCTAGGTTCGTACTCTCATCCCGCCTCCTCGCCCCACCTCCCCACTTACCGGCTCCCCTGCCCCTTATGAGCCTCCAAACCTTTCCAAATTTCGCCACTCCCTTCCCACACCCCACCCCACACTACGTCTTAGTTACTCTCCCACATGCCTTCACCCCCATACCGACCTACCGGCCTTATACTGACTCTGCCCAACAGGTAGGTTACCTGCAGTCAAGTTCTCATTTTTTTCCTGACCGGTGCCCTCCGCACTCGTGGCCATATTTCTAGTCGCCCTATGGATCATATCGATATACTTCCACAGACTCATATCACTGATCGCTCCTCAATCGATGTCATGCCACTTAGCACCTCACACCATGCACTCCCTCCTGTCCACCCCGCTCCGACAGATATTCTTAACCTCTCACTCTGCCATATGGTGCCTCCTCCCTCTGCACCGTGTGACACCCCTCTGGCCCACATCAGCGGTGTGCTGCACACCCACCGTATTGATCGTCCACAGCGATCGGCTGCGCCTAATGCTAACGCTTCTCCTACTCTCCGTCCCCCACCCAACGCTGCCTGCCCTCCCCCTTCTACTGACGCTCTATCCCCACTGAGACCCAACTCCTATCGCCACAGCGATCCCAATAGCCTTGCACCTGGCATCCATGCACTGCGCACACCGACACTGAACTCATTCCTACTAGTTCTTGTTACCGCCCGATCAATAATTAGAAAAATATCGCACCTGCGATCTTTGGAATTTACGTCAAACGCTGACAATATACTAGTAACTGAATCCTGGCTGTCAGAAGATGCTTCGCTTGACCTTGTTCGCATGGCTGGGTATCAATGCTTCTCGAACACCCGCCAGTCCAGGCGTGAAGGGGGCTGTTTAGCCTTTGTCAAATGCACTATCCACGCTAGTGTTATCGACCACCCCTCTCTTCTCCTTATTGAGGATTCGTTGTGGCTATCCATTCACGCCTCCGGCCAGAACCTCCTCCTTGGCTGCGTCTACGTCCCCCCGGGCCTGGAGCCTGCAAAAATTGACTCTGCCGTGGATATCTTTATTGCTGCGCTTGACTATCCTGCCAGTGCAAAAATTATTGCGGGCGACTTTAAACTTCCTTCAATTTGCTGGTCCTCCTATACTAGCCCTCCCGCCCTCTCCACCTTCCTTTCTTGTGTCCGTCTTGGTGGATGGACCCAACATGTCTCCTGCCCTACTAGGGGGAACAACATCTTGGACCTAGTGTTCTCCATTGATGTCCCTGATATGATCACCCAGATCACTGATCACTTCCCGGGTAGTGACCACCGTATTGTCAGGTGCAAGTTCAGCTGTCCTCATCCGATGCAATCCTCTCCCCCTGTTCTGACTTCCTACCGTTCTTGTAACTGGCCCCTAGTGCCAATGATAATCCGATCCCTTAACTGGGACACATTTTTTCTTTCATCCAATTCCCTCACTGTTATGAATTTTCCCTACTCCAACCTTCTTCAATGCCTAAATACCACCAACCCATGTGCCGATCCACGCCCCAAATCCAGCAGCTCACGCCTGTCACTTTTAGAGCGTAAGCTGACTAAGCTGCAACTTACCTTCGCTGGATCACACGACTTTACAATTCTCCTGCACATAAACCAGCTACAACTGAGGCTGCGTTGCATGGTCGATTCGCATCTGAGAAGGCAAGAGGCCATCGCCTTAGCACACCCAAACGAAACTGGCTACCTGTCGAACCTCCTTAGTAAAAGGTCCAATCACTCCAAACATACCACACCCAAGTTCCTCATCTGCGGCTCATCTACCGCTAATACTCCAGCATCTATTTCTGAGGCCTTCAATGAGCATTTTTCTTCCTTCCTTATAAGCTTTCCTGGTATTCCCCCTCCTACAATCCACCCCTGCACCTCTTCCTCTCTTTCATCCATTCCCTTCACCCATCTAGAAATTAAAAAATCAGTTTCGTCTATTAAACCTTCCCCGAAACCGGGACCAGATGATCTCCCACCGGCCCTCCTCCGTTTCGGTGGTCCTGACCTCCCTTTATTGTTACTTAATATGTATACCACCTCCATGCTTCACAGTTTCGTCCCACTTCAATGGAAAATCTCTGTTATAGTTCCGCGCTTCAAAAAGGGCGTATTACACGACCCAGATAACTATCGGCCCATTATTCACACCCCAGTAGTCTGCAAAATTATGGAGAAAATTATCAAAAAGCATATTGTCCAGTACCGCCTATCCAACAACCTGCTGAACCCTGGTCATCATGGTTTCTTGAACTCCCGTTCCTGCTCTTCCTGCCAGCTTGACTTTCTCAATGTCCTATCGTCTGCTGCCGACGCCGGCAACTCTGTAATTGTCCTGTACCTTGACATGTCCAAGGCTTTTGACCGTGTTCCTCATACTCATCTGCTGGCCAAAATCCGATCTCTAGGTATTACTGACCCTCTCCTCTCCTGGCTATCCTCCTATCTCTCTCACAGACCACAAGCCGTGCTTGTCGACGGCCATCTATCTTCCGCCAAACCAATTACTAGCGGCGTCATCCAGAGCAGTGTCCTAGGCCCATTAATATTCCTTATTTATATCAATGACATTTTCTCTTCTATTCGACACGGCACTCCTTTCCTCTTTGTCGACGATATAAAAATAGTGTACTCTTTCCTCCCTAGTGACCTATCCGTGACTCTGTGCAACATATCGCACGACTTGCTCGTTCTCCAAACTTGGTGCATCTCGTGGTTCATGAAGTTCTCCGCGGAGAAAAGCTTCCTCCTACCATACAATAGCACCGTACCACCCGGCCAAATTTGTCTGGACGGCCTGCCCATCCCCATACACCCCATGGTTACCGATCTTGGTGTACGCTACTCTTGTTCCTTTAACTTCTCAGAACAGGCATCGTTCCAAATCGCTAAGGCTAAACGAACCCTAGGCCTGATCAATCGATGTTTCTTAATACCTGCCAGTCGCCTCTCCATGTATCTCTCACACGTGAGACCGCTCCTAGAATATTGTCCCATTACCTCCAGCCTCTGGCCACGTTCCTCCATTGTATCTCTTGAGAACGTTCAGCGTACCTTCACCAAAAGGCTGTTGGGCGTATCCCTAGCCCTAACATACCGCCAGCGCTGTGGGCTCCTACAAATTGAGCCTCTGTGGATTCGTCGCATGAGGCTCAACCTGATTTTCCTCTTTAAGCTAATCCATAACCTGGCCTACACCTCTTATCCCATCTCATTCGCTGCGCCCTGCTCCTACCCGATCCGACACCGTGCCTTCTCTCTCACTGTCCCTCATTCTAATCTCTGTCTGAAGTCCCGATTCTTCCTGTCAGCCTATTCCAAAATCTGGAATAAGCTGCCCCTTAGCTTACGCAGTGCCTCCTCAATGTTCGCCTTCAGGCGCGCACTTTTGTCATACTTAACAGTCCCCAATGCTATACTGCTCACAAATGAGCTCGTCTCCGCCAACCTGGCCTTTGAAAGAGGCCTCACACTGTAACTCTACTACCTCTGCGCCACAGGCCATTAGGTACACCCCGCGAACTAAGGCCATTGCCTTCACTGATCTATAGCGAACCTCCCTCCTGCCGTCATAAGATAACCCTATTGCTCACCTACGTTCATCTCTTATCCATCATATTCACTTTTTTTCTCCTCAGTATCCGTTGACTCTCAGCTGGTGCACACCCAGACTGCGCTTCTCTATCCCTTTTCCCTTTCCAGTGATCCTCGGTGACGGCCAACCACTTTGTCACTGTACTTACCATCTCCCTGGCAGGTGCACCTGGATATTATTTCTACACGGTCGTCTACCACTCGCTGTTTCCGTTGGCTCTCTTGTCCATGGTCTCACGTCTTGGTCAATCGTTCCTGGTTCACGCACCCCCATCGCGGTTGCTTCGTCCCCTGTACAATTATCCATGAACACTAGTGCCACTCCCAACAGTGCGGGGCGCGGTCAGATCCACCGCTATGGCCGGCGCACATCGGGCGTGCAGGCCGTCTGCAACGATGTGCGAGCGCAACTAGACCGGTGGATCACACTTCCTGCGTTCACTTCACGAAGTGTTTTTCAGGTTGGGTGCCCAGCGCACGGCCAGTCCCACCCACTAGCACCGGTTGCGGGTGGCACGCCCTAACTTTTCTTGAACTACCGAATCCAATGCTGTCGGTTGAAAATTGCATGCTCCCCATCCTTTTTCCGACACAGCTTGTTCACCTATAGCTCTTATCATCTGTTTCCACTTCCCGTCTTTGTCGCCCTACCACGGTATGCACACCTAACCGTTTTGTCCTTCCTCCTATCGCATTTCCCCACATCAACTTTCACTGCATTGAGTCACTATCGTTCTTACCACTCTTCTCTGTCGAGGCTCGCCAATATCTCTTTTCCCACCTGCCGTCATTGCTGGCTTCTATCATCTTTGCGCTTGATGTTACCCTCCGCTCAGAACGCCCATTGATAGCTTCTTTAAACCTGTAGTTCTGGTTAATCCCTCCTCATGCCTAATGCCATGATGCACCAATCGCACCCGCACTCATGACCAATCCGCATATTAGAACTTGCCGCTCCAAACTTCGCATCTTTTACAGTCGTATTTATCATCTAATCGCCACCACCATGTCTTCCTCACTTGGCTCCGCGATTCCTCTGTGGTTCTTCCCAGTGTTCTGATTAGTATCCACCAGTTCAATTGTCTGCCGGCACACAGCTCTCCAGCTCCACTGCCCCAACTCCGTTGCGCATTCATTTTTTGTGGCCTTTTCGTTCTATTACTGGTTCACTTATCTCGGGGCGTCCCGCTTCTTTGTCCGCCTCCTTCGTGTTTCATTTGCAGTAAAATGATCTGATTGGTGATTTCTTACCTGTGTCTCCCCGGTCATTGCGTTCATCCCTTGATCCGTTTATTGCTTGCTACAGGCATTTTTCTGTGCCTTCCAGTGTGGTCCGCTTTTCCATGTTCCACCATTGTAATGACAAGGTTACGTCACGGTGTTCTTCTACAGTTCCAAATTGTTTGACCTGTTACTACCCGATTCCTCTGGTCCGTCACTACATCTCGCAGCTGCATTGGTCAAATAATGAGACCCATTCTTACCTGTTTTCCTTGATCCAGTCTTTCATCTTCACTCTTCCATGAACCGCTCCTCACAGGCTTCATCACTTCTGTGCTTCCGCATTCTATTTTTCTCTCCGTTGGGCTGCCATGTGCACTTGTCATGAAGGTAATCCACCACAATATTCCAAAGTTAATTCTACAACCAACTGATCTAACATAACCTACTCCTCCTAGTGATTGATAATCTCTTCCTAGGACTCCATTGTTATTGCTTCTGCTTCTCTTATACCTGTATATACATATATATATGTATATATATATATATAATAAATCTACATATATATATATATAAACTTACGCATATATATCTATGTGCACGCGCTCTGTATCTTGCAGTTCCTCACCGGCCATTTCCCTTGCTATCATCCCAACGACCGTCATCATAGGCATCCATCAACTCTACATCTGTGCCTCACATCTACCGTATCCAATCCTTCGAAATCGTCTCTGTCATCTGTTCACCCCTCTACGTCTTGCATTGCTTGCTGCCTGTTTTACAGTGAGTTTTGTGTCCTGTCCGCCGACAATCCACTGCTATGTACCAATGCTACATTGATATCTAATCCACTGCAGTGCACCTCACCTTTTTCTCCATCGTTCCTCGCTACTGCAGTTCCTTATATCTATTTCCAGCCTTTCTCGTGTTTAGCAGTCGGCCTTTTTATGTAAAAGCCCGGACCAGCCATACTGTCCATCTGACCTTGACTTTCAAACTCACCGGGTGTCCATTCAAATCCGCTCCTGAGCTCATTTAAACTCCACACAATCTCTATGGTGTGCATACGTTTATCCTATTTTCATCCTACTTTATTCCCCCTTCTGAGCCATTTTATCTCATATTTTTATGAGAGTTTCCATATTTCCATGAATTATATCTGTCCATTCCATCACCTGTATCAACAAGATCATGCACATGGCATGCTTCGGGCGTTTCCGAAATAAACCAATATTACCACTATTATAATACGTCTCTATCTTTAATAGGCATCTTCACCTGTGGAAACATTTCCCTCATGTCCACAAAGGTGGCCACTTTTCCTAGCCAAAAGCGGCATGCAACCTCGACCATTGTTGTCATCCAGTCTGGGCCCTGCAGCATATGGTCGTTGAGTGATACATCCTGATATATTGCGGCACAATCGAAGACCACCCTGACGTTCTCTGGTTTTTTTGGGTTCACGACCGGTTTATGGGTTAGGTACAACTTCAAAGATGCGGTGTTTACCGCTTTTCTGCTCTTTCTATATAACTTAAGTTTTCGGTATGTTGCATGGCTCGCATATACTCTATCCTCAGTTGCGGTTCTCAATCTAGCCTGTTTTCGAGGAAAAATAATCTTTTCAGTGCCATTTCTCGACTGTTTGGCACTGGTTTCGTGTTGGGTCTCCGCGGAAAAGGGACCTCAAAGCAAATTATTACGTACTCGGCATTCCCAGCCACCATTCTCAGGGCCGACCTATGTTTTCACAATGGGGCATCCCCGTCAATGGCCACGACAGCAAATTGGGCGTTATATAGCTGCTAGAGTGTCTGTTCAAATTTCGCTGTTTCCACCGAAGTGTAGTTGGTTTGCGTCTGTTTGCCGTATATCCCGTTTGTACTACCATGTAAAGTCCAACCGAATATTGTGCGTACTGCACACGGTGCTTTGCGGCTTCCTATTTTTCGATCCAGGACCCAGCTTGCTTCCGGTGCATCAAAACCGGTCAACGGATCTACTTCATTACCCTGCCACTTCTCGATTATGAACCGTTTGGATGCGGCCAGTGACCCAGAATCTATTGCACTGACTGATGCACCCTCATCAGCAGAACTTTTGTGGCGGATGCTTCTGGGCTTTCTGCTCTATGGCTGTTGACCAAAGAAGAAAGTTGTAAGCGTCGTCTGGTTGATTGGATGATCTGAGTGCCACTCACTGTGCTCACCGCTAATGAAGATCGATCCCCTATTATCCCATATCTCTCAGCAAATTCCTTCCTCACCAGAACAGTATCCGAGCCACTGTCTACGAACACCGAAGCTCTTGTCTCCCTAACTGAGGTTTCTTTTCCGACTGCTATTACACCCAGGCGAATGGGATTATTATCAGATGAAGACACTGAGCAGACCACACTTGGCTTCAGAACGTCTTTGGCATCCAATTTCTCGGGTTTAAGCAGCAGGTTATGGTTTTCATGTTTTCATTCGGCACACTACTGTTCGATGTGAATCGTTGAGACAGACAAAAAACGCACCCAATCCCAGTAATTTCCCATCGTTCTTCGACGGTTACGTTGCGGAAACGATGAGATTCCACTAGGCAATGTAGCTAGATAAAAGCATTACTTGCCGGCGAATTTTCATCTTCGCTGGATAGTGCGTGCGCATTTGCCCATGGTTGGACTCTACGTGGCTCCCCGGCCCAGCTTTGTATCGTTGCAGTCCTATGTGGCTAACTCGCCTCACGCACAAGTTAGTCGAAAAGACTATTTGGTATTCGGGCCCTATGGTCCATAAATTGCGTCAAGTCCCCACACGTAGTCTCTCGCCTAAGTCTACTGACCCCCCCCCCCCCCCCCGGCCTCCTCGGCTAGCCTTCTCTGCAGTTCCGCAGGTACGCCGCACAACATGATCTCCAATGTGTGAAGTGCATTCAAGCCCGATCAATAGTCTCCTTGATTCAGGTTGATGTCACCGTTTTGCATTTTTATCACCAGACTGACTAGAGAACCTGACCAGCACTAGGAACGTCTCGCTTCTGATAGGACTCCATCGATCAGGTTCCGAGCGACCTTAAATGGTTTTCCGGACAGGTCTTTTAAGACTTCAGGTAATCGAGTGTGACCCTTTCCTGGATCCAGCATCAAGCACCCGTTGTAACGACCCAATGTAGAAAATCTCCCAAGAAGCACTGCGGCTTCCATGCTTTCTTGACATCACTCACTTATTTACACTATTGTCTTGTTTTACACACTGCTTGTCTTTACTGCCCAACACTTGTTTGTTCGCACTCAGCGAGTTGTTCTGTCATGTCCCTGTTCTGGATCTACGTGACGCACGTGCTCCCTTTTCGCGAGCCGCAATCTGGTTATCGTTTTCTGAGTCCTTCTGATTGCATAAATGAGGTTTGTATCTTTTTCGTGTCATCGTTCATCTGATAGTCTAGTAAGGTAGAATCTCGCGGATAATCGCCTTTTAATTTCGGGATCCGTTGTGAATTTGGCTATGCATTGCTCAACCGTGTCTCACAATACCTAATTGATCAACCTGGAACGAGAAGTTACACAACATGCCAAGAAAAGGATCGAAACACTTGGAATCTAGACAGGAAGTCATACGGCAAGTCACTGGGGAGGTTCTCAGCACTTTTGATTCTTTAGTTAATGTTAGGTCACCTGGTCCTTTCAGTGCTATCTCATGTATTACCGAGGATAATATGGATTGTAAAATGTCGATCTATTTAATCTTAAGATATTAGACCTAGAACAACAACTGTTGTCTGCTAGGAAACAGGCCCAGGAGGCAGAAGAGAATTGTGGGCAGAACGAGCTTGAGAAGAAGGTCAGCGACTACAATCTATTTGGCAGGTCAGGACAAAATGAATCAGGAAACTCTGAGCCGGTCTTCGAATACAAAACACCAACGCCACCAACGATCGATCTGCCAACAGTAGTTCGTCTGTTAATCTAGTAACGTAGAATCTCACAGATAATCGCCATTTGATTTCGGGATCCGTTGTGAATTTGACTACGCATTGCTCAAACGTGTCTCACACACGTCGGTTGCTTATCTGGCCCTTACACGAAATTATTGTAGCAGATACAAGGTTCTGCGCCCTGGATCAAATACTCTTCTTTCTACACGTTTCTTGTATTTTCTAACAAATTGGCAGTACTGTTCATCGTGCCCATCCAATGGGAGAGGTCCTACCTCTGATGAGTCAATTATGTGAGTTCCGCTGGCACAAGTCAGTTTCAATCTTCCATGGAATTTATAGGTTAAATGGTCGAATGCTCCGTGATTTCCTAGCCCACCTCCCTCTCCCGTTATTGAATTTGTTCTTTCCTGGCTGACCCAGCTTCTTTCCCAGTCTGCCTTAGCTGGTTTTCTGACCCAACTATTTTTAATCTATAAATATCATCACTTTTAAATTCCATAGCATTGGCTGAAATACGTGAAGTTGCACTGACAGGATTAGTGAACCTTACAATATCTCAAGAACCAATATCATTCAAAAATGTCCCAGGGACTTGCCGGACTACTTCCTGTTCAACTTCTGTTCGCTGTTTTCCTCTTCCGGGCATTTTCGGTTGACTTCCTCGCGAAGTTCCTAAGTTGAGTACCGTAGGTGATTCCGATCGTGAGTGCCGTGTAGCCCAAATACCGAATCCCAAAGTTAGAACAAGATTGATTCGCTGATTATACGGTACTGAACTGACAAATTGTACGCATATGAACTATCTACAAACCTCGTCTTTATGGCCACAACGTATAGAAAGGAAGACAGGAGTTCAGCGAAGGCCGCTATCGGATAAGACCGTTGCGGCGATCCGAGTTCAAATCGAAAATATGCCACGGCACGTGAGCAAAATATAAACGAACGTTCAGGTTTAGTAGTTGATGCGTGCTGTACTTGTTCGAGGGTCAGTAAGCTAAAGGGCATGGTCTAGACAATGCAAGTAAGTGACAGTGACTGGGAGAATTCCCACACATGTACCTGGCACTCATTTACCATTTTTCCGTGATCCCTCGCACTGTAGTCGTTATCTGCTAGACTATGCCTTCTGTATATCTATGTGGTCTCGCTAGCGTCACCTGTGCAATTTCAACCGGGGCGGGGCTCTGTCTAATCCACCTTTCAAGCGGGTGCTCATCGGACTTTCAGGAAGTCTGCAACGATTTTTGGGCGCAACCTATGTTACTGTGAGTTTGCTGTACCCGAGGGCGAGCCCGTTTCTTTTCCTTCCCTTCATCTACTACAAATACCGGAATATTTTTGATACTTTCAAGTCGCAGCACGGCGGGAACGCCATGGGCTCTCAGTGCAAGAAACTGGACGTCTACGGGCTCAAATAGCAAGTCCTATGACCTGACCTGACCTGAGGTGGTACAGGGGGCTGATGCCGAGGAGCGCCGGCAGGTCGTAAAGGGATCTCTGACTGCCCCCCGGGAAGAGTTCGTATCCTTGAAACAAAGAAGTGGGGAGAACAAACCTATGTGGTGAGAGGCCGCAATGACCAAGATTATCAAATGCAGTAACCGCATCTGGAACTAGTACAAAGCTTCCGGCATTTGGCTAGCTTGGAACTAATATACAAGACAGAAAAGAGGCTGTGAGCCCTCTGCCAACTTTTGAGCGGGAATTTGAGCTCAGATTGGCCCGGTGCGAGAGAAGGCTGGCGGAAATTTCTTCAGCTACGTGCAGTTGGAAGGCCAAACAAAGAATACCATGGGTCAAACATACTGATGGCCACGGTATTGCCACCGATTACCAGGGCAAAGCAGAAGCCCTGGGTAAATACCTTGGTAGTGTACTTAGGATAGCTAGTGAACTACGAGTCAACCTAGCTCAGGTGCATCCTCCTCCTTAGCTAAACGAGCCAAGTCTCTCAGAGCAAATCACGCAAACATCTACGGAAATTAAAGAGCCACAGTTCAGTGGATTTAGGTGGCACCCACCCAACTAACATGAAGCCGTTGGCGGATATCATAGTTCTATCAGTACGCAGGCTGCACAGGTCCAGGTCAGACCAGAGTGAGCTGCCTCAGGACTGGAAACTTGCAGCCGTTGTGGCGATACATAAGAGTGGGCCTAAGCCGGCTATGTCTAACTGCAGACAGGTAAGACTAACTAGCATCCTGCTGAAAGTCCTTGGGAAGATCTTCCATGCTTATATCTGTCAGCACTTACCGGAGCACTCCATGCTAAGTCCGGCCCATCATGTGCTACTGACAAATAGATCTTGTCCGACCAATATATTGTGCTTCTTTGATGAAGTGACCTGACAACTGGATGAAGGTAATCGGGCGGAGGTATGCTACCTCGGCCGTAACTAGGCTTTCGGCTTCGTTAATCATCGTCTTTTTTGTGCAAGATAGAGACGTTCGGTATAGATGGGCCAGTATATAGGTGACTGGCGTGCTTCCACTGACATAGGGCATTTAACTTCAAAGTAGGTGACAGATGCTGTAGCTTGGTGAATGTGAGCAACGGTGTAGCTTAGGTATCGGTCCTAGGTTCGAAGCGATTCTTGTTGTTTATTAACGACCTCGCATCGACCCTCCAATCGCCCGGCCTTATTTATGTGGATGATATAAGAACTGTTGGACCTGTGGTAGGGCCGACTTAGGCGGGGACAAAGGAACCGTCATGGGCTGGGACTACGAATGAGACTCACCTTTGAATGTTACAGAAAGCCACTTATCGTCAAAGACAGCAAGAAGCCCAACTGTCGCCAGTGGCCAAGGGCTGTTCACCATGGAAGCAAACAGTAGGGTGAAAAAGTCGGGTTCTTCATGAACAACGAGTTAAAATTGTCGAAGCAGTGCAGAGCTGCTGTGCAGATGGCTCAATGAGAGCTGTTTAGACTGCGACCAGTACTGTCTTGTCGGCAGCTAAAAATATTTGCTCTTCTTTACATTTCTGTATTACGACCTTACTTGGAAGTTAATGTGCTTGTTTGATCAACCCTCCACAAAAAGAACCCATCTGCTCAGAGAAATTTCAGCTTTTCGCCACGCGAAGGGATGAGGGGCGTATGGGTGAGAAGTACGAGCAAAACTCTGTGACCTGAAACTTTTCGCCTTGGAAAGGAGGGTCTCGTAGAACATTTCAAGGTAACGAAAGGCTTTTCTGGCCTTGGGCTGGATAGACTATTCCAGTAGGCTTCGGGTTCCAGAACAAGAGGAACACGAAATAAAGCTGCCGAAAGTTCGAGCTAAATTGGTGACTTGATCGCACTTCATCAGCAACAGGTTAGTTAACAGTTGGAACGGTCCGCCTGATGAAATGGTTGAAATGCAGACCGCCCGGTCATTCGGAGGAGCCCTAGATCGCTGGTGGTAGGAGATATTTCCTGGTAGTGACAGCTGAGTTTGTCAACTAGATGGACGATGGGTAGCACTGCGTAACTGATGTGCGTACCATCGAAAGAATTCCGGACGCCCGATTGACCGGACCGTTATGAGTTCTGTGCGAACTGAACTGAACTGGACCGAGCTGACCTGACCAAGACCTGAACGCTGCGCTGAACCGCGACTTTGGTCTGCTTGGAAGACAGGGATAAGAAAAAATCACACTTACTCGACAGAAACAGAAGACGAATCACCAGGCACAGAGAAAGTAACAAAAAGTCAGCGAAGAAAGGAGCAGTTAACGATAGACGAATGTGCCCAGCGAAAAAATCACAACAAGGCGAGCCGGCTTGTCGTGACATACCAATCCGTCATTCTCTTCGTTGTTGGTCGATCTCAATCTGAAATCAGTCTTACTAGATATCCTTCAGCTTACCCGAGCTACTCATTTTGCCCTTCTTTTTCGGTTAGACGGGCAACATGGAAAAGCCAGCAAATAAACAATCCATAACCTGTAGGACACCAGACCGGACAGAGGTGGTAGGTGAACAGTGTGGAAGGCGTCGGTGTTCTGAGGGGATTATGTCGGTAGGCACCGCGGGAATTTAGCGCAATACCTGACAAGCATGGTTCCACAGGAAGTGCTCAGGGTTAGGCAAGAAGTGATGATGGTATATTTCTGGACCGTGGTCGAGAGGCACGCATGTTGGCATGATCAGAGTTTACAATATCACTGAATGAGATGGAAAATTGACGAACTTCGGAGATTCGCACATCACAGCATTAATGGAATAAGGCTGAGGAGATTTTAAATGAACCAAAATGACCAAAAAATACAAGGTGAATACGAATTGATTTCGAGTCAACTACGGCAATAGCAATGAATCTGCCGGATGTAGGAATGTTCAGATGGACGTTGTCTTGGGAAGTAGGAAATACAATATTCACAAGAATTATGAAAGAAAATGGCCGGTTATGCATATTCATGTTCACCGTAAAAGGTAATTGACGTTGAATCAAAGGAGGCAGGGAAGAATTTCATGAAGGCTCGCCGAGGAATACTAATTTTCATAGATTTGCGGATATGAAAAGGAATAGTATCCCCGAAAAGGTGAGACAATTTCCATGAGAAGTATTGTGTGTCATCTGGTGTCGGCAGTTCGCTCGTGGTGGAAAATGGATGAAGTTCCAGGAAGGAATAGCCAGCCATCGAAATGCCGTGTCCGCGAGGAACAAAATGAGGCAAGACAAGGGTGAAAACTTTGCACTAGACCATGCTTTGCTGGTAAATTGGCGAATACATCGTTTTGTTGACTTTTTGTGGCTTTTCTGTGTCCGTGTTGGGCTTTTTGGGCAAGGGTGGGCTGCGGTTTTTGTTCGCTGTTTCATCATGGGAAGGAGGCGAGCATCGCCGAATCTGGACCGATCACTGTTTAATTAGGAGTCCTCGCAAGGTGGCTTCGACATCAAGAGAGTCTTATAGTGAGAATTCCCCGGTAAGCCTCAGAGGGGCATATGCAGTTATACCAGGACTTCTCGTGGGCGAAACCCAGTGGCTAGCTCGTATTCGTGGTAGCCAGCCTTTGGTGCGGTTGTAGACGGGCCGAAAAAAAGATAAGCTGTCTGCGCAATACATTTCAGCCAGGCAGCGTGATGGCCGGATGGTTCTGAAATTGAAAAAGGAGGAAAGCAGCCTGGGAGATGTTCCAGCTGAGGGGTAGCGTGAGCAAAATGACAGATAAGAGTACGGAGGTTGGAAATGCGGCACAATGGTTTAAGTGAAATGAGGAGTCGTTGGCATGGTGATTCGGTGTTCGTTGGGGCTACCCAAGCAGCACTGTCCAACGTTTGCCCAATTGGGCTAGGGTTGGGCAATTGTTGGGCTAGCCCGATGCAACGTTGGGCAACTTCAGTGAAATGCTTTGGGCAGAGCTGCCAGCGCCCAGCTGGGCTAGGGTTGTGCATGCCTAAAGCATCGAAAAAATCGCGAAAAATGGCTATTCACTTTTTGCCAGTAAATCCAATTTCGCTCAATCCCCTAATATCATTGAAGTATTCTCCTTTCTTTCGAGCTTAACCACTGAATTACCCCTAAATATATAAGCAAAATGACCATTTTATCAAAAAAGTAGATAAAATTATTGAAAACAATGTCGGATTCATTTGACAAAAAAGCCGCTTTTTCATCAATCCATTCTACTCAAAGATGTTCCTGGCTCTTCTTCTCGATGTTCACGGGGTCTGGAAAATGAAAGCACGGAAATGCGGATATTAATTACATCATTGGCATATGAAGTAGAAAAGCTGTACCGTGAGTTTTGAACGTTAGGCCTTCAAAAAACAATAGTTCCGCACTAGATATTATATATATATATATATATATATATATATATATATATATATATATATATATATAAAGTATATTACCAATTACCGGACAAAATTTCCACTTAAGATACCGCTAGGTTACAACGGAGAAAATGGTGATAAACCCCATGTCTAAGTAAGCATATAAACTGATGTAAACTGTAACAGCTAAAGTATTCAACGAAGCAATTTGCAGAAAATAAAACCATTATGCGACACCATATATAGGAGAATAGCGTACCGTCTTAGCCGTCTTCCTTCGCCCCGATCCCAAGCGTTGATGAACCAGCGCTTTATATGTCTGCCAGTGACAGACGTTGGCTCGTTGGGGAATCGCTCCACTCCTTTTATAGCATCTGATGTTTTGTATGATAGTAAATGTGAACAACCTACCCTCAACGGCGGCGATCAACTTATGGTCTTTTACGGCCTTTCTTTGAGGGCTCCCTAGCCAACAACAATGAAGGGCAACTTCGTCTCCGATGGATGCGAACAGCATGCTACTCACGGTCTCAGTCAAATTGTAATCCGCAAACCGCTTCAGCGTTGCCACCTGAAAAGGTTCAGCTAAAGTGGATATACTTGCCATGCTCGCATACACCTCGGGCGAGCTCAGAGTCCTGTGGAGTTTCTGAAATTCCCCCCAAGTCTCGGCTCTTCGAGCCTTGGACGGCACGGCTGATGCGTGCGTGGCACCCAAAGCGACGGTTAGCCCATGAAGTGCGCGTTTGACCTTGCGGAAACCGTCGCTCATAGCGTTCAACTTACCTATAATCATACATGAATGTATGTAGTAGTCATTCACGCATAACTTCACGCAAATCCTTGCTAAATCTCTCCATTGGCCCTTCGCTTGTCGCAGAAGCAATAAAGTTACTATGTGGTTCGTTGTTCATGACATTTTGATAAGTACGGTTACCCATGGTCTTTCAATGGACTCCGGTGAATAACAGTGACTGGAGGTTCACGTGCCACTATCGAGGTTGACGTTATATTCGGCATCGTTTCACATAAAATAAATGCACAAGTTTTACAGAAATGAAATTGTTGTCTTACAATGGAACGTAAGGTGCTCTCTCCAAAACAGGTGGCGGAGACGGCGATATTTCGAAAGATCCACAGGATTTACGAGATACCAACGTGCGCCCCTCCTTAAAACTGTCATCCGACGCTAATTGTGTTGGTACACTTTGAACAGTGTTAACCCATAATTCTTCCTACCTCCTGCGAACTGAATAGCGCTGGCCAAACAGTTTTCGTGGCACAGTGTCATCAGTGCTGCAGATTGAAGATTCGTTTAGCAGCCTACTTTCGAAAACGGAAACATCCCCGAAATTGTCTAGGAGACTTACATTTGAAAACATTTACCTGTGGCGAACATCTCCACAAATTCGTGTGCCGGAACAGAATCAGTCACTGACGCACCTGGAAGCAGCAACTGCCGGTACGCGCCTTTACTTTTTGTCCGGGGCCACCGGACGCGGTGGCGATCGACCATCCAATTGCTGTGAACCACAGTATACGAGCTGTCCCCTAAAAACTTTACTACGAAGAACATCTAAACAAGATTAATTAAATGTAGAAAACATATGCCACCTTCAACGGTGCTTTCCACGAACAAAAACTGCCGTATACATATATATATAATGCATAAAGGAAGAACAGCAGCGAAACTAACAATTTTATAAAAAGGTATGTAAAATGGGGCTGCACACATTGTAAGAATTGACCGATAAGAGTAAATATTTACAGGAAACGATGTGAATGGGAGCGGTATGGATGTAGGACTGCAGTCCTTCTACTAAAAAGATAAATAAACGAGCTGAGCGCAACGCGTGCGTAAAAAAAGTCTCCGACGATATTAAAACAAGTGAAATGAACTTTATTGTTCAAAATATTGACGACGGTTGCTAGTTCATTGTCGATCACAATGATTTTATTGGGATGTTCATTAGAGAAAAACATCCCGTTAACGACACACGAACACGGAGTTTTAGAGAATCGAGGTATAGGCAGGAGTGTGTCATCGAGGGCCAAATATTTTGGAGATTACAGCGAACAGTGTTAACTTCGTGCAGCCGCTTGTATAACTGCTCCGCTGGTCTAACCGGCCTTTTCAGCAGACATTTTATCTTGATCAAATGAGATTCCTAAGGGAAGCGTGAAAAGCGGTCCAAAGTTCCATGTCTTCTCACATCCTCTGCCAGATGAGTCAGACAATGAACACGGCACACAATTGGGTTGGGGCCATACACTTTTGACATCTCCTGCACAAAAACACGCAAAATTCCGTGTGAGAAGTCTAGTAGGCGGGTGTGTAAAACGGGATGCGAAAAATATATACAGAAACAAACAAAAGTAAAAAATTAACATATAAATCATGGGGTAATAAATCAATCAAAAACACAAGACCAAGGTAAAGGAGGAACTGGCGAAATTCCGTGGCCTTCCAGCGTTTGACATCGCGTGTGTGATGGCATTTGCGCTGGACGTCACAAGTAAGAGCATTGTGGGTTCCAAGAATTCGGTCACCAAGTTCCTCCGCACCCGACCTACCCAGACGGCAACGTGATGAATGACCGCCTTTCAGCCGGGTGATAAGTAGATTCTGAGTCACCCCAAGACATACTGAATGCATATAGTCTAACGGGGAAGTGGTCACAATATCGATGGGTAGGGATAGGAACGGAGTGGTGCCTATGTGGTGACGATGATACTTCCCGGCGCGAAACTTTTAATCCGTTCGTGCGGTAGCCTCGACTACGGCAAACGTCATCCTCCCATCAATATGCAAGCCGCTTTGTTTGCATTCATCACAGCCGAAATAACCAGCAGGGATTTTGACTTGACGAACAAAGGCCCTAGCTGGAGTATCACAGATAACGGCCTTCAAGCAACAACGTATGGAAGAATTACGATAGCTTAGGCCATTTTGTAGAAGTTGGTCTAGTTCTACCACGGTGTGACATAAGTAATCATGTACTGGATATGGTTTTTAACACCACAATGAAATCCAACAGTCATGATTTGCGCACATATTGGCCGCATTATCCACGCCAAAATCGGCCACATCTGAACGAAGACGGCCAGAACAACTACAGTCCATCTATTTTCAGGTGCAGATCGATAGAATTTGGAGTAAAATCCATGCTGCTAAGGCACATATTTATTCCCTCTGTCAGTCCAAAGTGAATATATATTCCACTATCCAACTGAATTTTCTCACACAAACGTGGTGCACGAGAAATGGTACGTGGATTGCGTGGGAGACTCGGCACAAACTTGCCCACACAGGATAGTACTTCTCGCCGCTGTTTCATGCTCAAGTTTGAGCTGGCGAAAAAGTCAGACAGCGACTGTTGCACCAAATCCACGTTAACGTTAATGGATATATTTCTTCCAAGCTGCATATCTTCCGTCGCTTGAAACGAACGCAATATAGAAATGATACCATCTTACTCGATGGAACAAACCCCACGGATGTGCACCCTATGGGAAATGTATCTACACTTATTAGGTCCCCGGGCACTCCTTCTGTTTGTACCTCCGGCGGTCGTGGATCCTCTTCAAGAAATCCACCGGAAGTGCTAGCTGTAACTGCTGTTCAACAAATCAAATAAATAAATCCATTATAAGAGCACACTCCAGGTTCGTTCTTTGGGACGCGAAGTTCTGTGCTCCCACAAACTGGCATCCTGACATATGGGACACAGCACTGAGCCCAGTTCCCTCTTTCTCCTCCTATACCTTTGCCATTTGCTCTCTTTCGGCGTAACGAAATGTTTCTTATGGGATTGAGAAACGATGAAAGGATAGGTTTCAACGGGTAACCATTTTATTAATGAAATTTATTTTCCAGGAAATACTGGTTACCTCTATAATGACAAATTCGAGAGAAACTTCTAATTTTATGTGAATTATGGAATGTTTCAAGCAATTAATACCTACGATACAAAAATAAGACGACGGAACAGTAACAATGCAGTCTAAACGATACTTATCCATGACACTTAGACAACTAGACTAGCTACCGCATCTAGACACCGGTGAAAACATTAACCTACCGACAAACAATGAGCAAAACCAATGATGACCACCCGGTCAAGAGGGCACGCAGTAAAACAAAAAGTGTGCAAATGTCACACAAATGTTTGCTACTTATTTGTACGGAATCTATATATACAAACGGCGTCCTGCAGTTCAGGAAGATCTGTGCAATTTTTGTTGATAAGTATCGTCATCGTGCCCCACCCCAGTGCTCCGTTGGGCAGTGCCCAACAGGGTTGGGCAATGTGCTACCTGGGTAACTGGGTTTACACTATTAGGCAAAGTTATTGATTACCGATTCGGTCTTTCACCGAGAAGTCTTATCTTTAAGAGTTAATAACGCCGTGGAGGTGCATTTGGAGTAGGGTCTGAGGGCTACGCGAGAAAGCAGCTGGGCAACACGAAGAACCTGAATGGCAAGTTAGCATACTAGGTCTAAGGGATATATGACAAAACCCACAGTAGTGTTTCACAGGTCACAAAGAAGCAGCTGGGACACACTAAGAATCCAAATGGCAAGTTCATATGATAGATCCAGAGGATGTATGCCAAATCCTATCGTGGGGTATCTACAGGTCTAATGCTGCAGGTTGCTGTTATGTAAGGCTGTAAGCTGGAGGGTGGGATGGATTATAGGACAAGGAAAAAGCCGCTTTCTTGCGAAAAGGAAGAGAAACAGATATGTGAGCGAAAAATACGGGCGTTTTTCTCTGCAATCTTACATCAGCTTTTATATATACAGTAATATCTACATGGATACAATTAGCGCTTTGATGAAGCGTGTCGGTCGTCTGATGTATCTTCTTGTTGTCCAGAGCCACGGTGGTTTTGTAGCTGACGTCACCAACTGTGCCAGGCGTGCATGGGAGGGAACGAGGTGATTAAAAATTGGAGCGGGATGTGGGTAAGAATACGTAAAGAGACCAGTTCACTATCACCCCTGAGTCAGTCTCGTGCGTAGGAACCAAAAGCATGTCAAGCGGACAAGAGAGGTGTGGGGTTTTCCCTTTGGCAGGGTCAGGTGTAGGCTGATGGGAGACACCCATGGTCGGAGTTCGCCCATTTCCTCCACAGCCCGATACTAATGGTACGGGCCGAGAAAATACGGAGCGGAGCTAAGCAAACGCACGGAGTAGAACAACGAGTGTTGTAGTGTACGCGCCTGCATATGTCTTAGTCTCGTACAGCGCCAGACCGCGCCTAAAACTGCTAGAGGCCGTTCGGGTGTGGTTGAGTTAGGCTGCGCCAGTAGATATTATTGCACTCATGGTGAGAGGATAGCAGTCTAAGTTAGGTGATGGATTCATAAATCTTGGCAAAACAGACGAGCGTTCATGCCGGGAAATATAAAAGGAGAAAACTGAGGCCAACAGGTAGCTATTGGAAGGTGGATGTATGGGATGAAAGATTTTCAACCGGGATGATTAAGGAAAGCAAATTACGGCCGGGCAAGGAAGCTGCGAGGAGCCGAAGCCAGAATAAATAAGAAAAGAATCGAAGGATCAAGGAGTGAAGTATTGGGTGGTGGGACTTAATGTCCTAGGATGCAGCACCACTGAACCATTTGGTGCTAGGGGAAAACATCAGTGGCTAAAAACCTTCAGTTGTTTTACATGGCTGCCCTAGTACTATATAGTGAGGAAGGCAGTAATTGTTTGGATATATTTGTGGAGACCGACTAATGAATTAGATGAGGCAGGGTGGTATAGGGGTTAGGTGATAGTAGGTGAACGTGGGTGAGTAGCAAGAACCGGCAGGCATCTGGCTAGCCATAGTTGTAAACGACAAAACTGAATCCTTCTGCAATGTGGGTTATGTGCGGTATACGCAAAAAGTGATAATAAATGGTAAGCCTAGCGTCTGTCGTTAGGCAGAAAATGGTAGGTTTGGAACATGGTGCCATGATCCTAGTAGGGGAACCCGTTTTTGAAGGCCAGCTCGACGGATAACAGAGAGCGGGAGGGGAGATGGAAGCTAGGGTTCTAAAGTTCGACGCTTTCTTCATAGGCTCGATCCTCAGATATGCTGGCGTTAGTCAAAGACAACATATGGCTAACGGTAAGCTGTGATTTTAGGGGCTGGCTAAACTGGGTTATTGACGCACATTTGCGAACAGGCAGGGGTAGCTTGTTCCATAGCTTTGAATATTTATTGAGGAAGAAGTTGTGTCTTATTGCCAGCCTGGACTGCGGGATGGTCAGACTGAAGTCTCTGTGGCGCAGAGGGTAAGATGAGTGTAGCGAAAACTGTATGGAGTTAGTAGAAGTGAACGCAGAACGATGAATAAGGCTATATGGAAAACACAAGTTAAGCCTGACATGTCTAAGCCATACGGGGTCAAGTTTTGTAGAATGAATCGCTCTTTATAGCTCAGTGGAGAAGAATATCCTATGAGCTTCTTGATGAAGGTGCGCTGAACTTTCTCCAGGCGTATTCTATCCGATTTAGATGTTCCGGAGAAGATCATAGAGCAATATTTGAGGTGGGGCCTGGCATGGGATTGGTATGTGAGGAGAACACTATGTTTCATTTTAAATGATCTGAGAACTAGGCCTGTTATCTGTCTGGCCCTGGCTGTCTGAAATGAGATATGTTCGGAGAATTGTAGATTTTTAGTGTATCGAGGCCCAAAGTCCTTCGCTGATGAGCTTGGGGCGATGGGTACTCGGTTCACTGACAAAGTTCCGAGGGGGAATTGACATCTGTAGTTTGTGTATAATCTTTTAGATGCCGAGAAGCACATCTGCCATGAAGTGTACCATTGATCAAGTTTCTCAAGATCATTATCTATTTCAGACAGCGCTGTGCTCAAATCTTGATGGCGGAACTGATAAACTATTTTGGTGTCGTCGGCGAAGAGAAAAGGTGTACCGTGTTGCAAAATCGAAAAAATGTCATCAATATAGAGTAAGGAAAATAGCTGACCAAGTACACTTTTTTTGTATAGCTCCACTAGTGACAGGCACCGGATGTGATAGATGACCATTAGCACATACAACCTGGGTTCGGTCCGACAGGTAGGAAGTGATCCATGATAAAAGCGGGTCATGGATACCGTAGGCTTGGAGTTTTGTTAACAACTGGGAGTGAGGAACTCGGTCAAATGCCTTGGTCATATCGAGGTAGATGATAATCATAAATTTTCCGTCGTCAGCTGCCGTGGTCAGTAGGTTGAAGAAATCAAACTGGTATGTGGTACAATAAAGTGACTTTAGGAAGCCATGCTGACCACTGCGGATGAGGTTATGGGAGATAAGATAATGGGACATCCGCTGTTTAATCAAACTCCCCATTATTCTGGCAGCTAAAGGGGTATAGTTAATAGGACGATAATTTAAGGGGTCTTGCACTGGACCATTTTTGTGGATAGGAATAATGGTTGAATTTTTCCACTGGGATGCAAAAATGCCGTGTTTCAGGGATAAGTTATAGAGATTCATAAAGGAAGCAGCGACGTCAGTTTCACCAAGATGAAAGAGTGTTGGGGGGATGCTATCACAGCCAAGGCGGGAGGAGGGTCTAAAACGCAGCAGTAGGTGGGCCACATCGTTCAAACTGAATTCAATGTCAGAGAGAACTTGCTCGGTTATGAGAGTTAAGGGTGGCGGATTTAAAGTGGCGTCAGTGGTCATGTATTCTGAAAAGAAGGTATTGAGCGCCTCAGCGATTTTGGCTGCAGATTTAATCTGCGTGTCGTTTTCCAAACTTAAATAGGATATCCCTGAAGACTCTCTCTGATTTCTGCTCTTTAGCAGTCGGGACAATTGGTACGATCTGTCGAAGGAATTCAAGGCCGATAGTTTCACTTTCTCAGCAGTCCATTAGTCCGAAGACTGATGGTTACAGAAAGAGAGCGGAGTTGCAATGGTATGAAGTCTTTTCTTTTATTATAAATCTTCTGCAGTTTTGCATGGTTATTTTGCAGCCTTGTTTGGTACGAGCTGCAGGCTTGAGAGCGGTTGGTCCCAATGGTGATGACTGCTGACAAGCATCTGTGTAGCTTATAGTAGAGTACGTCACTGGCTAGCCGAGGGTCGTGCTGCAGTAAGTAGTCATCCCAGTTGAGCGATCGAACCATGGGCTCGACGTTCACTCAGTTGATCGTGAGCAGGGGCTGTTAAGATGAGCTACATATGGGGTGTATGGGTCCGGCTGTGAATCTGCAAGATACCATTCTATGGTCACTGCCTGGGAAAAGGTTGAGGGCGGTAGTTATCACGTCTGATAGGCCAATGGTAAGTATCAGGTCAAGTATGCTGTTTCCTCCGGTTGGTATCATTACGTGCTGGATCCAGCCCCCCGCGCGTATGGTCGAAACGAAGCTCGTGAAGTATTGGGGTGATGACATAGTGTCCTAGCAGATATTAAGCGCATTGAAATCGCCAGCAGTAAGTTGGCCAGAAGAACCGTTACCCATATTGAGTCCTGAATTGCGTCCAGTGTTGGATCAGGGAGAGTAATGGTGGGCAAGCTGTTCTTAACGAGTATTAGACGGCCTCCTCCACGACGACGACGATTTTTCATGAAGGTTTGATAACCAGCAATAAAATTTTGGTCCAATGGTACAGAATCATTTAGCCAGGTTTCGGTTATGATAATGATGTTGAAGTCGGAAGATAGTACTATATCATAGAGAGTGTGGGTTTTATTCAGTAATGAGCGAGCGTTAATGAAGAACAAGGTAAGTGCAACTGTATCGTCATGACGTGGAGTAGGAACAAACATCGGCGGGTGTTGGTGGCCAACACTACCGAGGTGGTAAACGTCAATAAGTGGACTCATAACGTAGGGATTGTCACGTATAGAAGCGACGGAGTCTAAACGGGGGTTAAAAGTGGGGAGCCGGCTGTGTGGAGAAGGGGTGAGGCTGGGTTGGGGGGGCGTTCTGTCAAGAAAAAATTGGTCGTTTGCGGAGGTGGGATTTCCGGGGTGGTTGAAATAACCAGGTGGGGGTTGGATGCTGAGGTAATGGGTAACGGCAAGTGAGATGGCATAAAGTAGTGGTGACTGGGTTCAACGGGATACGCAAGGGGCGGGTAGTTATCGCTCAACCAGGACCGACGAAATAACTGTAGTTGGTTGGGCTGGCCTATCCTGTTTTCGGGAAAGAGCGTTGAGCTTGAAAATCAGGGCCGTCGGTCATAATTCAACTGGGGGTTACCTATTTGTATCATTGGAGGATGTAGAAATTGGTTACAGAGGTTCGGCGGGAGGTGCTTTCGCTCAGCCAGATGACTGGGAAACTGTATCGGGGTACTTGGAGAATATGATATGTTTGATCCCGATGCATGATGATGCGTTACTTGGGGGCAGTTTTCGCCTGTATTGTAAAGTGGAGTTGGGAGGACCTTGTCGATTAGCCGACGTGCCACTCTAATGCGGCGAGGCGGGTTGGCTGCTTTAGGGTGACGCAGGGTTGCGTCCTGCTGGCCAACAAGCATGGACTATTTGGGGTGCACTTGGAGTTCTTGGTCGGGGTTCTAAATGGGGCTCTGAGAAGACTTACGGGGGGGATAACGGGAGTAGCCGGGGTAGCTGAAAGCTGTGGGGGGCATAGAATTCTGTCGGCTGATGGGACGATTGGCTATATAGTAGATCATGCCTTTTACGAACGATTTGTTTTCGCAAGACGGTGGGACCTGAGTTAGGGCAGGGCGGGCTGTTGGCAGCAGACTTCCGCGGAGTCTTTTTCGGTGGTGAGACGCTGGGCCGTAGGTTGACATTAGCAGTGGCAGGCCTGGATGCACGGGACTTTGGTGGCCCTGAGCTAATAGTGGGTTTGGCATGGAGATCGTTGCCTTTTGTGGGAGCGGAGGTTGACGGTAGAAGGCAGGGCCGTTTGCTAGGGGGATGTGCTGGAGATGGGGTGGTGGCCAGGTCTAGGTCAACTAGAGTAGTGCAGGCAACTGAGGGCGTTTGTGTTATGGGGTGGCTCGACAGGCAACGAGAGGACGCGGCGACTGGTATTTCAGCCACAGGTTGCGTTGGTGAAGCTAAGGCCCTCTTTAGTGATCGAAAAACCTCCCTTTAGAGGAAGGTTTTATCCGGTAATATTCTGATTCTTTTGAATGGGGTGGCCTTAGCAATGATTTGTCAACTGTTTATGAATTTTCTAGCTGTTATTTCGTCAGCGAATTGGAAATTCAAAGGACAGTCGTTGCGTTGTGATTTTTTTGCGCAGCCGAGTTCAATAACACCTGTGGTGTGCCATGTTGCAAACATTCAGTATGGCGAGTTTGGTTGACGGCAGGGGCAGTCGGTCAATGATGTTGAAAACTATCGTGTTTTTGTCGTTGGCTATATGCTTACGAAATTCAGTCGCAACTAAGACCAAGAAACGGCCCGCCATGGCCAGGCTTTGGCTATTAGCTATAAGGGTGTGTTCAATTATGATAAATATAGGGGATATCTTCAATAGAATATCATCGATGGACTAGATCTGGTTATGCAGGTACGCTACTTTTTGATCTACTTCGTTAATCTTCTTGTTGACTAAGTCATAAACATCAACGAGAGCTACTGAGCATAGACTGAGTGCAGACTGAGGATGAGAGTTCCTGGTTCTTCTGAGCCTGACAGTACGAATTGCCTGATTTACACCCGGGACCTTGGCATGTTTGCGGAGGACCTTTGGAGCGTTCATGAGTGGTTCAGGAGATAATGTGAAGAACGCGGAAAGATTATGGGTCAGTCAGTTGAACTTTTTGAGAGTGTAAAGCTATGTGGAATATTTTGGGTATTTTTTTTTAATAATAATAATAATATTGGTATATTTCTCGGCCATGGTCGAGAGGCACGCGCTAACGCATGATCATGGTGTAACATGTTACTCAATATGGTGAAATATTCACAAAATTCTAAGTATGAAAGTCAAGAGTATCAGAGATGGAAAAACATAGACAGCAACAGTTTGAATGTATCATTCTGATAATGGTTTGCGCGGCCGTTTTAAACCAGTTTCGAATCCGGGCTAGGCAGTGGTGCGCGGTGGAGATGTCGAAGAAATCGTTTACGCAGTGCCAAGGAGGCATTATGAACAAGAATGATGCAAGCCAAGGAAACCGGAGGCCAACTAAGGTTCTGCAGATGGAGTAAATTTTTAACAAGAAGAAGAGGGGGGGGGGAATCGACGCATGCGAAGAGGATAGCGATCAAGGAAGACAATGCAGACCCTGAATGACGGATTTACCGGAGTTTGAGAAACGGAATGAGCTTTGAATCAAGGGGACATGAGGCCAATTTCGTGAAAGTGAACTGGTGGATGTGGGAGAAACAGCAGTCCATGAAAAGGTAAGTTTAGATTCAAGGCCAATAACATGTACTATTCAGAAATAAGAAGGCCCAACTGGAAGGTTCTCGAGAAGTGGAGAGTCAATTTCCAGCCGGCTACGGTTCGGAGGAAGGATAACCTGTGGTAACGGATAATAAAGTGGGAAAATCTTCGCATGGACTTCAGCGTTATTATGCTGTTTCACTGACAAATATATGTATGTGTTGATGCATTTGACTTCAGTGTTATTTAGCGTCATTTCTGGCAATGTACGGCTTTGAATGCGTAAGTTTCTTCTGGCAGGGCACGGTATGTGTCGGTCGATCAGCCGAGTGTGGCTGTATATTATCGGCATGCGCGTGAACTGGAATTCGTGTTCGTTGCGTTAGAAAACGCTGAACGATCTGATAAGCAATTAGGGGTATCTCCTGTTGTGTGGTTTGATTTCAGTCTCAGTTGCTATGGTAGGTTCCACTTGAGTCTCTATCCGTGCGAGTCAAAGCGGCATCCTTGGTTAGCCAATTTGGCGACTGAGATGGTGAGAGACAACGAACCTGAAATAAAGGGAGATTTCAGTCTGGACGTGGTTCCAGCTGTGGGTTATGATAATATATGAAGACAATAAACAATGGATTGGTTAGGTCTATGTGAGTGGGGCATGGGTAAAATAAACTCGCAGTGGATTTGAGCTATACTGCTGCAGGCCGACGAAGTTGCGTACACCGGCTTGGTAACTGTATGCGTTTAAAAGGATTTGTGATTTGCCCGTGAGCATGGCATCGCTGGGATACTAATAAAAGACCTGGGGCTTCACGGTTAAGAGTGGTCAGTAATGATAACCCTCGAAACCGTTTGCTTGCGCAGAAAGTGGTTAGGCAACGAGGCGACAGGATAGGTTTGAAGTGACAGACTGAGCGAGTAGGACTAACATACTGTTTGCGTGGCGCTACGCTGTTACTGTCTCTTTCTGTATAGTGGTTATTCTATACTGAGGAGCCAAAGTAGAAGGAACTATTGGGGTCACTTGTCTTGGAACATTGACGCGAGTTCATCTTTGCTCTTCCTCGATAGTGCAATCGTACTGAGATTAAGCTCCAATGTGAGCAAGGAAATCTGATGCGGATATGATTGCATGGTTACTGTGGTATTTTTTTCGCTGTTGTCGTGCTGCAAAGCAGGACTACACCGATGTGAGGACTGGTTTGGGGAACCGTGAGAGGTGGGTCCGAATTTTCGTCAGGGAAGCAAACTCTAACGGTCTACATTTGGTGCTCATGATAGGCGGCACAAGGGCCAGCTTCAGGTAGGGAGGTAGCACGATACACAACTACTGGCTTCCAGCACGTGGCTCTCCAAGAATGATCCACACTTTTTAGACGTTCTTATTATTCTTTTTTTAATGGTTTTATCACAGTCAGGTATCTGGCTGTCAGAGAAGGCGGAGCTGCTTTTGGTGGGCGACCACAGCTCCCACGCCCCGGCCGAAACATGGACCGCATGTAACAAGCCGCGTTGGGAATAGGTCAACCACACCAGTCAATCCGTAGCGACACTACAACCCAGAGACATGGGTCACATGTGACAAGGCTGGTGTGCCTGGAAGACAAAACAGTGGGGTATATTTTTTTCTCACTTTTTTGTGCCAATCTCTTACTTTTTGGTGTTTATGTCTTATTGGTGGTCAACTCTGGGCAGGGAGACCATCACCGCCAGGAATGTTTGCAGAAGTGCCGCACTAACACTCGCCTTATCCGTGAAGTCAGAACACCCAGGCCGTTTACATGGGACAAAAAATGCAGGGGGAGGTAGGGTTAACCACAGCCTGCGATTATTCGATGGGGTTTATGTTCAACAAAACGCCAGTCTGCACAAAGATGGGGTACAACTTGCAGCACTAACAACGTGATTCGTCGGTACGATCCACAGATGGTTAGTAGTTTTGCTGGCTAAGTATCAAGTGTTGTATAGGCCTATCGTGGAGGACGCTAGAGTTCTGTGATAGGGACAGAATTTGAGCTGTGAATGTCTTATGGTGACTACTGGATGGAGGTTGAGGAGTGTGACAGGTGCTGCGTCTTGGGTTAGAGACAGAGGCAAAAACCTAATAATAATCAGCACAGGAAATGTTCAAAGACTATCTTTCTTGCTTCCAGTGGTATTTCATAAATTCAAATACGACTTCTGAAGCACTGGCCTCAGTCGTGAGAGTTATTATGTTTAGGCGTTGTAAACTGGTATGTTTACGCTTAGGTGATGGCAATTACGTCGTATGGTGTGGCACATCCTAGATTATCAAGGGTTTGGGTTAGTATCCAACGCTTTTCTCATAAGCTCTGTCAAAAGACATATAAGGATTCGTAAGAGCTATCAGTTTTTGGATGTTCAGAGCTACGTGTAGTCTAGACTTAAACATATTTAGGGAATATACGGAACGTACATCAGCTGGGAGTTTATTCCACAGAGTTGCATATTTCAGGAGGAAGAAGTTTTGCCTTAAGGATTTCCGAGAAGTAGGGATCGTTATACGGTGTTCCCTATTACGCAGCTGATGTGTCGAGTTTATACTGAACTGAACTTGGCTGGAGCATACAGCTTGTTTGTGGAGCAAAGTAAACAAAAATGCGAGGTTGAGTTTTATTCTCCTAAGCCATAGGGGATCAAGCCGCAGGAGTGTACACCGCTGTCTGTAGGTCAGGGTCGTAGAAGGCCCAAACAGTTTTTTGGTAAATCGACGCTGTACATTCTCAGTGTCGATAATGTCACGTTTATGCATATTTGAGAACACAAGTGTACAGTACTCTAGGGTTGGGCGAATATGAGTTTTGTATATCTCTAACTTACTGTTCGTGAGAAGAAAATGTCTCTGCAACAAGCCAAGGGACGTATTTGCCCGTGCAGTTATGTAGGAAGTGTGTTCAGAGAAATTGAAAGTGTAAGAATATTGCAGTCCAAGGTCTTTAATTGTTGGGGAATATCGGAGTGAGACACCGCCAATCTTAAGCGTATCATAAGGGATATTGCAGTTTAGCCAGAGGTCACTGCTTTTGTTCACTGAAAATTCCATTTTCCAGCGATCACATCAGGAGGATAAGGACTGTACGTCGACCATGATGTTATTCAGTGCTGCAGGTAGGTCTCCTCGTTCGAATTCATAGACTATCTTCATATCATCGGCGAACAAGAAAATTTCGCCATAAGTGATGACATTGCAAATATCGTTTATATATAGTAAGAACAGCAGTGGTCCTAGAACACTACCTTGGATAACCCCGCTGTTTACTGGGTCGGGGTCTGATATCTGACCGTTGATGCAGGTAACTTGGTGACGGTCTTGTAGATAGGATTTAAACCAATTGAGTAGGGGGTTTTTAATACCATATCCCCTGATCTTGTTGAGTAACTGCAGATGTGGCACTCTGTCGAAGGCTTTTGTCATATCAAGATAGATGATGACGAGTGCTCTGTCTTTGTCGGCAGCTGTTGTTACCAAATTTAGAAAGTCAAATTGGCAGGTTGAACACGACCGTGATTTGAGAAATCCGTGCTGTCTTGGGCTGATGAGCTTATGTGCAGAAAGGTAGTCGGTCAGGTAGTGTTTTACGACTTTTTCTAGCAGCCTCGAGATCATTGGCGTGTGATTAATCGGGCGGTAATTGGCAATGTCATGCACTGCGCCTTTCTTGTGCCTGGGGATAATAATGGATTTCTTCCATTGGCTGGGGAAAGTCCCGGTTTGCAGAGATAAACTGTATAGGTTTAGTAGTAGTAGGGGAATATCCGGGCCGCCTAGAGCGAATATTGCTGACGGTAGGCCGTCAGGACCGGGGTAGTAGGTCGGTTTGAAGGTGTGAATGTATCTATTTATATCCGTAGTGGTAACCGTGATAGAACTCAGTGAGGAGTTTGTGACAGACGGGGTGACAAACTGGGTACACGATGGACTGAGAGACACGGTGGTTGTGCAGAAAGTATTAAACGTGTCAGCTATCTTTCGAGGTGAGGTTATGAGGTTATCCAAATAGATGATCTGTTTTATGCATCGAGTTGATTGTGGGGCACGATCCCTGTGTAGCCGGGCTAGCTCTTGAGCTTTGTTTGGGTGGCGTAACGCTTTGGTTTCTTGCTTTAGTTGTAGGTCACGGGCCTTGCGGTGGATTTCATGATAGAGGCGTTCCAGTCTGAAGACTGTAGAAAAGTCTCTATTTCTTTGGTACTGCCGTCGAAGCTCGTCGTGTTTCTGCTTTAGCCTGGCTATATGGTAACCTGCTGGTCTGGATGGATTGTAGGGGCGTGATATGTTTTCGATGCATGAGTGTAAACTTGAGTGGAGGAGGTCAGCGGCGAACTGGGGATTTGCTGTTAGGAAGAACTCGTCCCAGTTTCTGGAGCGAATTTGGGAGGGAATATGGTCCCATTTAAAGTGACGGAAGGAGGGACCGTTACATGGTAGGCTAACAGTACGTGGCTTGACTTGAAATCTGCAACTGACGATTTTATGGTCGCTGCCTGTGTAGTCGTTTAGTACGGAGGCAGAGACGTTCGTGAGACCCAGGGTAAATATCAGATCAAGGATGTTATTCTTTCTGGTAGGTTGTTTTACATGTTGGGCCCACTGGCCCAGGCGAATGCATGAGGCAAATTGCAAATACTTGTAGGGGGCAGAAAAAGAGGACCAGTTTACGCCCGGGGCATTGAAGTCGCCTGCTATAAATTTACCTCCAAATGGCAGGTCAGCGATGTAATTAAATGCATCAATGATGGGATTAAATGTGGAAGTGTCATTTCTGGGGGGTCGATATATACAACCGACGACTATGTTCATCTGGGATAAAGAAATTGTAAACCATATAGAATCTTCAACATTTGCGAGCACGGTATTTTCCAGTAGGGTGGCAGATAGGCTGCTCTTGACATACCCCACGCAACCTCCACCGCGGCGGTAGATTCGTTGAGTCCTGAAGGTTTGATAACCGATCAGTGATATTTGGTCAGAAGGTATGTTCTCGGTGAGCCAAGTCTCAGTAATCAGGATTATGTCGAAGTTGTGGACGACAGCCAGTCTTTTTATAGCGGAAATCTTGTTCAAGATGGAACGGGAGTTGAATAGTGCTATGGTAAGCATTTCTGTAGGAGGCTTTGAAGCGTCAGTGGTTTTGGTAGCCAGAGTGTGCGTGGCAGGGCGGTGATCAATGGGCGGGCCACCCATGCAGGAAGACAGGATGTGAGTTGCTACTTCCTTTTGGACAGCTCTATCCTTATCGCCGCACATTGTACATTGGGCCGAACACTCATGATGTTCAGCAGAGATTAACACTGGATGCTGAGGTGTTATTGTAACGCGGGCTAATAGATCTGGAGGGGAGTATGGTGACTCTAGGTGGGACCTTTGAGGCAAAACAGGTATGAATCGGGGGAGAGTTTGTAAGGATGCCAGGGGGTCAGCAAGGGGGCGGGGAGCAGTAGAGGAAGGGCAGCCATGGTTTTGATGGAGGCCTTGTGAGGAGAAGGACGAAAGGCAGGGTAAGTGGGATTTTAATGGAACGGGTATGATGTTTCGGATAGAGTTTGTTGAGGTGGGAGGCATCTCACAAGGCTCCATGGAAAGAGTGTGAGGGGGTGGAGTAGTAGCGAAAGGGCTGTTGATGAAAGGGGCCTTGGTGTGAAGGGTCAGTTGGCATAGCGTGCAGTGGTGTCGGAGTAGAATACGGCGGTGTTGGGTGGTGGGGGAGCAGAGGATGTTGAAGCTGCGGAGGGTTAAGATGGGGCACACCGTGAGGCGGAAAATGGTCGGGCGCGGGCCACATGTTGTGGTACCGGTTGGCAACGATGCTGGTAACTCGTCCTGCATAGTTCGAGTTTGGAGGTGGTACATTAAGTGGAAAATTTGTGATATGGTACTGCATCTGTGGACGTGAAGACGGCGGGGTCTGGGTTTGTGGGTGTGGGATGTAGCAGTGGGGTACGCGGATCTCCGGAGGACCAAATAAATGCGCTGGTGGACTAGCGCTAGGGTGAGCGACGAGATTTCGTGTGTATGGCCGAGGTGGGGGTCGTGAATGGGTAGTAGGCCGGTTAGCTGGAGCGCGAGAGGCCCTATGTCGACTGTCGATTAAAGATGGGAGCGTGACAATGTCAGTGCAGACGAGGTTTTGGCCTCTGGGAGCAACAGGTGACGAGGGTGACGTTTTGGCCGAAGCGCCGGGAGACAACGTTGCAGTTGGCTGGTTGGTGCGGGGTGGCGCGTTTGAAGCTGGCGGCTTATTTGCTCGTTTGGCAGACAGACCAGAGCGTGGATGGCTGCTTGCAGAGAGAGGGGGTTGTATTGCTCGGCTGTGGGTAGACAGTGGTGGAGACTGGAGTGCAACATGGAGCCTTTTTGTGGGACGTTGAGGTGTTGGAGGTGAACGGGACGAATCTAGGTCCACATTTTGAGCTGGTGCACTGGTTAGCGGGAGTGGTAACGAGTTGTTTACGGTGGGAAGTTTCTCAGGGGAGCTTTGTGGCACTGGGTCAGACGGTGGTGGGAGTACTTGGATGCTGGCATTCGATCTAAGGACCTCCCTCTGCAGAGGGGTTTTTGTCTGGAGCAATTTTTATATTTTTAAATGATGTGGATTTTGCGATGGACTCTCTCTTTCTAACGAATTCCACGGCAGTGCTCTCTTCTAGAAATTGAAACAGTAGCGGGCACATGTTTCGATGTGACCGTTTTCTGAGTCTTTTGCAGTAGCACTCGTGGTGTGACATATCACATGCCATGAGCAATGACTGTTTGACCGAGGAAAGGGGCAAACGATCTGGAACATTAAAAACAACGGCATTTTTAGAATTTTTTATCCGTCTATGGACTTCAGATGCAACAGAGTCCAGGAAGTGGCCGGCTGATAGGAGACTTTCAGTGTTTGGATGTTTTAAAGGATCAACAATATATGCTAGTGGCAGCAGCATGGTCAGTGCATCGTCCATGGATCGTAACTGTTTCTCTAAGGACGATAAGTTTTCCTGAAGCGCATTATATTTGTTACTGGCTTCACTGTATATATCGACCAGTGGTACTGAACACGGCACGGAGGAGGTAGAAAGTAGGGGGCGCTTAGTGCTTGTAAGTGGAGTTCGATTTGCCGCTCGGTGAATGAGGCGATTTGAAGTCGATCTAGGCATGATATTTGAAATAACTTTGATAGAAGTGGATCCGCAGGTCAAATACTAACCTCAGATTTTACTGTTTAGAAAAAAAACCTGATTTATTTTAGCTAATGGGGATGTCTTGCAAAGCTGTTTGTGAACTACTTCCCTAGATACATCAGTGGAAACTATACCAATAACAGCGCGGCTAGTGACGTGGTGTAGCGGCCTTTCCTGAGCATTTCTAGCTAAATGACAGACGGTTATAAGCTTTAAAAACACAAAAACGAAACACAATCTAGGGAAAACAGAGGCCCGGTGTAGCGCAGGTTTTTCATATAATCATTTCCTTTGTTTGTGGTGAATCTTCAGCTTCCACTGAGCGACTTTGGGCTGCTTGGAAGACAGGGATAAGAAAAAAAAATCACACTTACTCGACAGACACAGAAGACGAATCACCAGGCACAGATAAAGTAACAAAACGTCAACGAAGAAAGAAGCAGTTAACGATAGATGAATGTGCCCAGCGAAAAAATCACAACAAGGCGAGCCGGCTTGTCGTGACATACCAATCCGTCATTCTCTTCGTTGTTGGTCGATCTCAATCTGAAATCAGTCTTACTAGATATCCTTCAGCTTACCCGAGCTACTCATTTTACCCTTCTTTTTCGGTTAGACGGGCAACATGGAAAAGCCAGCAAATAAACAATCCATAACCTGTAGGACACCAGACCGGACAGAGGTGGTAGGTGAACAGTGTGGAAGGCGTCGGAGTTCTGAGGGGAATATGTCGGTAGGCACCGCGGGAGTTTAGCGCAATACCTGTCAAGCATGGTTCCACAGGAAGTGCTTAGGGTCAAGCAAGCTACACTGTGAATGTAATAAACCTAACTGCATATGCCCGCGATGCAAAAAGCTGATTAGGTCAGACAGTGAGGCCACCGGGGAGGCAGGGGTCGCCGGGAAAAACGGAAACATATAGGCCCTACGAAGAACAGTTGGCACCAATCGAGGGCAGCGATAGACATGAGACAACACCGGGAAACATAGAGAACACCAGGAATAGGGCCGGGACAACAAGCAGCTGCTGCGCTACTCACTCTTGACACAGTAGAGGGAAAGGCGTCCTGAATGAGCGGGTGATTAGGTGAGAACAAGACGCGGCTAATATCACTAAAACTCTCACTACGTTGAGGAAAATAGTGGTATTGCACTAGGAAGGAACCGGAATTTCGTTGTTCACGGAATTCCGGAGTCATTCATGGAAGTTGAAAAGCTGGAGGACAGAGCAATAAGATACCATCTGGTCAACTTGCTCCGAGCAGTGGAAATCCCGGGGCATGTAGCTATGAAAAGAGTTATGAATTTGGAGCGGTGGAACGAGTAGGCTGACTCTAAAGGGTGCAAAGCAAGGCCTGTGCGTGTCGGGTTCGCCAACCCTCGTCACAGTGAGGCACTCCCAGCTGCAGCCGGGCAAATGAGGCGAATCTCAAAGGGAGGAATAGATGAAGTGCCCGGCAATAAAGCAGCTGTTTTCAGTCAGGGAAGGGTGGAATACCGGAACTCTCGGTTTTAACACGGCCTTTTTAAAGTCTTCGATAGTGTAGGCAAGAAAGATAGACGGAGCTATGCACTACTAATCCAATGGCCAGGGTATAGAATACTTTACCCAGTCCCGTCACTGGAGGAGTGGACCGTCGCAACTCCGAGAGAGGAGAATTAAGACAACTGACCCTAACCGAGACTCCAAGGACGGTGATGTAAAAAGGAACCCAGGAGGTGGGAAGGGTGCTAATTGACGGCACCGCCAGGACCCCAACCGTGGTACGAGACAACGGTCCCGTTGCTCGGGTTCAGGACCCGCGGCATTGATGCCATCAGACTCACTTTTTATGCCTTGCATTGCCAGTCCCCTGTTTTCAGATTGACACCGTCCGTTTATTGCAATAACGCAAAGTTCATGGCTACATAGTCTCCAGCTATACAACCCAATTATTTTGTTGTTCTTTTTTCCTTTATTCTTTATTTTTTCCCGCAAAGATAGTTTCTAATGCCGATTTTCAGTCTTCCTCCTGTAAAACTCTCAGGCTCCGTTCTCCCCCATTTGCTTCAGCCAGCAGCTCCATCTGACCTTGACCTTCAAAGCCGCCGGGCCCATATCCGAATCCATCTCCGGGCTCACTTAAACTCCCCACATTACTCCTTGGTGTGCATACAATCATCTCCCTCTCATATCTTCCCTATTTCTTCCTACCCCCCCCCCCCTTGGTTTTACGCATTTCTAAATTTTTCGCGAGTTTTTCCGTCAGTTTTGTCGCTTGTTAATTTTTGATCATGCGTAAGGCATGCTTCGGGCGTTTCCTAAATAAACCATTGTTATTATTATTATTACCAGGCACTAGTGGTTGAAACAGCTACACGGAGACCGAAAGCGTCCGTTTTTACAGGTATCGAAGCCCAAAAGCGGGGAGTGCTGAGGACAGCGATCTGCTTGATTTCCTCACTGCGGCGGCCAAAGCGGGAGGTAAGTTACTTGTCATGGATGTATTCAACTCGCCTGAAGTAGATTGGAACTCAGAAGCCCCCCATGGGGCCCTTTGGGGGAGAGATTACTCCACCCAATCAACAGTGATGTTCAAAACTTAAATCAGGTGATAAGATGGCAGTTGCTTCAGTCAACGTCAATCCCTTACATGGTAATGACCAAAGCCGCAAAAGACCTAGAACCCCTAAAAGTCGGGAAAGCCACGGGAAAGAGTGATCTTGGCGTATTCCAGTTTAGACTGAACCTTAGGGGAAAAAGCGCGCCTGATAAACTCAGAAGAGACTTCTCAGAGATAAGCAAGAATAGCTTGG
Source organism: Fasciola hepatica (assembly GCA_948099385.1). Classification (NCBI taxonomy): domain Eukaryota; kingdom Metazoa; phylum Platyhelminthes; class Trematoda; order Plagiorchiida; family Fasciolidae; genus Fasciola; species Fasciola hepatica. The sequence continues at coordinate 3,766,386 of CANUEZ040000164.1, forward strand.
TGGAACTGGGCCTCCGGATAGATGGAGATATGATGAGCGATGAATACAACGTAGAACACGAATAAAATTGGACTAAGAACAGACTGTCGGAAACAACAGAGGCTATCATACCACTTGGAAGAGTCAAACGGAATGGAATGTCACCGTGGTGGAAGAGACGAGCGAGAAAGGCTCCGAAACAGAAACACAGAGCATTCAAAAAGTACAGAAGTGCCAGCAGCTGCCGGACCTTCCTACAAGCGAGAACTGGGCTATCTCATGCACAAAAACAGTGCAGGAACAACTGCGAGAAACGTATTGGCGGCATGCTAAAACAGTCCGAAAGCATACCACAACTAAGTTCAATCTAAGGCAGCACTGAAGAAATCCGTAGGGGGGGTCAGGAACTCGCAGGGAATGCGGGAAACAAGTAGGAAGGAAAAAGTAGGGATCTTGTTGGAACCCTTCCAGTAGGAACATAGGCAGGACCAGGATGCTCGGGGATAGTGAGGTGTCCGATATGGAGGACGGAGGAATCAGCACCGGTGTGGTGTTGGACAGCCCCACACAGCTAGACGTATCCAAGGCGGTGGGGCTGGATTACATCCGTCCAGCAATACTGAAGCCACTAGCGTCCATCCTGGCCGGACCACTAGCTAATCTGTTCAACGCATCAATCGACAGGAGTGTTCTTCTCGTTCGTGGATGGCTTCAAGGTTGTGGGAGCACCAAATGATGCGGCGGTTCAGCATGGTCCAGACAAGGTGTACCAGTGTTCAGTGGCTTGGGGTCTTCCCCTCAGTCTGAGCAAATGTCAACATCTCATCAAGGAGGAAGGACCACGGCTCACACTACATCTGGGGCCACCAGACTATCGGGAGGCTCTATCTTAGACTATAGAGGCCCAGGACCCGGGCGTGATGGTAAGAGTTGACCTCAAGCCAAGTCGCTAAGGCCAGGAGGTAATGCAGAAATCACGTTGAGCCCTGTGCCAGTTGAGGAGGGCGGTCAGCTCTAGGATCCCGAGGGTCATATCGCTATTGTGCGAGGCTTTAGTGAGATCTCATCGGGAAAACTGTGCCCAAGCGTGGAGGCCATGTTTGATGAAGGACGTCAAGGTCCTGGAATAGCTACGACGGCGTTTCACGCTATGGCACGGACAATACAGAAATTTGTGCTGCAAACAGAGATTAGAGCAACTATAGGTAATTTCTCTAGAAAGAGGAAGAAGGCGAGGTGACCTCACAGTGGCTTTCAAAACTATAAAAGGGTTCACAGAAGCACGATGTCACAGAGGGATCTATTTGAGCTGCGAGGGAACGGCTGCCTTAGACAGCCTGTAATGACGATTAATAAAGAGAGACCGTTGACCCGCATCCGAAGTCAGTGTTTTGCTGTTGGGGTCGCTAATGACTCGGATAGGGGAACTGATAAGCTCGAGCACGGTAAACGAGTTTAAAAAATGAGATAAATTGAGGATGACCGTTTTTGGAGAGGTTTAACTAGGAGCTTACTGCCGTTCTTTGAAGACAACTGACTAGTTCCTTTCAACAACGGCTGTGGTCCGAAAAGTTGTTGAATAAAAACGGGGTGAGAGATCTACGTGAAATCGCACTGATTATAGCCAAGTATTGAAGATAAGTCGTATCCTTCATTCATCGAAGCACCGGGGGATTCAAGGCTGTCGCCAGTGCAAGAATCTGGACATTCAGGCATCCCGTGGTCAAGTCCTGCAACCGAATCTCTCTGCGAAACACTGAGCTCCTGCGAGCCGAGGTGAGTCACCACTCCCATCTCTTCCAGGACCACACTCACTCGGTCCAAAAACCCCGCTGTTTAACGTCCATTGGATTTGCCGAATCAGAATAGTTTGTTCCACTCAAGGTTAGCGGAAGTCCATCTTTCACCTTCCAGTGACCTATCATACAACTCACCGGCAGTACAAGAAGCAAAATGCAGTCAACCATATTATCCTGAACCCTTTCGCATTGTCCACCGGTCTATCTTCCGTCTCGCCGGCAACACTAGAAGCAGGTTACTGTCAAGATTTTATTCTTGAACCTTCTGTCCTTTTCCCATTGCACCTTTGTCGGGTGAGCTATCTTACAGACCACCGATGACATTCAAACAACAAGATAATACCAAGGTCTGGGGCCATTTGGGCTTCAGCCTGGTACCGGAGTACTACCTTAAGGCCTTTTTGAAGACGTTCGTATACATTTAGCAAACGAGTCTTTTATCTGGTCTGGCAGAGGAGTACCGACGCTTTGCTCTCTATTGGACGAACGGGGGAGTTTACAGATGCAAAGGCTTATTCTATATATAGTGGCACCGAAACAGTTCTGATACGAAAGGTACAACGAAAATATATGAGCGCAACGGCTGTGCAACAAGCAAACCGCGAGCGCATACGATCGGCAAAAGACCGAAAGGAAAAGTGGTTCAAAACGGGGTCGACGGAAACCTCGGAAAAGTCAGTCCAGTAAAACGTACGCAAATGCAACAAAACTGTAAGGTTGTTGTCTAACGTCAGAAGAGATCGCAGGAAAATAAATCCGAAATGAACGGGGAGTGCCGGGAGGTTTTGATTCATATTGCTCTTTTCTTTAAATTGAGTTTTTGAATAGTTTTGTGAATAAACCTAGTTTAGTTCACAATACTGATGGTAACAGAATTGCATTAAAGGTGCGTTTTATCCGAAGAATATTTTTATTCTCCTTGTAGTTTTGTTGAGTAGCGTTCGGTGTTTCTTGAAACTGTCTTTTCTCGCTTTTAGTCTTTCTTTTTGTTCTTTTGTGTTAATGGGCTTTACCCGCTAGTGTCAGAGTGTTTAGTTTGTGTTTGGGTAATAAACACTTGAGTTGTTTTCGCCCTCGTTTTTGTAGTTTTCCATATGACACGCTTTTCTGACCCGTGTCTTTCACCTAAGTGCGGAAAACGTGTAGTAAATGGTATGGAGTGCGAGGTAGACAAGAGGTGGGCTCACCCAAGGTGTTCAGGTGTAGCAAAAGACATCAATGTCTATTATAAACAGAACCCACGGACTGAATGGGTCTGTGCCCCTTGCAAGGGGGCGGCTAATCTGGCCCTTAAACTGCAAGATCAAGGGCGAGACCAAGGCCCACCAGGTAGTACATCAGTCATAATCCCCAAACCACCGCAAGCAGGTTGCAAGAAGTCGTTTGCGGAAGTAGTAGCCACACCCGAGTGGACAGTTATCAGAACGAGTGGAACAGTTCCGAGAGCTTGCCAGGCGGTCGTTGCCTCAACTCCTTTGAAGCAGACCGACGAGGGCCGGTGGACTGAGCAGAAGCCAAGAAGAGCAAGGCAGGTCAAAGAGAAGATTGACCGTAGTATAGCGAAGGATGGGTTAACTAAGTTGGATGACCCTACTCTTCTGGAATTGGAAAACAAGGTGAAGGCTCTACAGAGGCAGATCTTGTCGATGGGCAGGGTCCGAGGCCACAGGCTCCTGATCCTAAATCAGGAAGAACCCTTTATAAGGGAACCGAAAGCCAGTCAAGACACAGATAGGAGGAGGGTCCGCGATATACTGCGAATCGCAGGTGATCCGTACCTTACTACTCTAAGAAGGGTGCACAGAGTGGGGACATGGAAGTCACCACTCGGGAACAAAGGCGATCGTCGTGTGAGACCAATCCTAGTGGAGTTCGCTGATGAAGCCACCCGGGATAAACTGCTGGCGAGGGCAGCAATAGTGGCTCACATCAGCAAGCGTAAATACCAACTTGTGCCGGACTGGCATAGAGTAAAGCCTGGTGGTCTAGCTCCGAGGGTCAACCTTGCGCGACCGGCCAGGGCGCTGGTGAGAATTCAAAAAGTTCAGCGGAATGCCGTACTCGGCTTTTAGGCCCCTACCCCGACAGTAGTAAAGAAGCCACGTGTGAGGTCAGGAATAGTTGTAAATGAAGACAAGTTGGAAGACGAAAATTAGAGGCACTGTCCGAAGATAGAAGACAGCGCGACCACTGCCACTCTGAATGTTTTGGCAAATCCTATAGAGATGAATTGGGAGCCGTCGGAAGTTCTGGATCGTCAGTTGGCTTCATGCACACTAGTGGGGACATCCGAAGCGAAAAACGTGCCATCATTTTAAGCGTTGCGCCTGAGAAACAGACAGGAGTGAATAACAAGGGACACCTAGGCGACAAAGCAAACGCGGTGGTGTTATATACTAACGCGTGTAGTATAAGAAACAAACGGACGGAACACGCCAAAACCGCTAAAGAGAAGAAAACGTCAATAGTTGCTGTCATGGAAAAGTGGCTTTCTGAAGAAGACCATGGGCCAGGCCTAATAAGTAACGGTTTTGCAGTCTATAGGCGGGATCGAGAACAGGATCACTCTGGTGGTGCAGTAACCATCCTCGGTAGGTCAGGTAAAAACCACCTTGAGTCTCAGACAAAGATGTGCGCTTGAAATATCCAGTTATGCGCCGTTACGATCATCCTTCCAGGCAGAAGGGTTAACGTTGTCTGTGTCTACAGGGCACCAAGTACAAACCACGAAGAGGACGTTTGTTTACTGCGGACTTTGACTGAACTAGTTAAGGACGCACAAAAGACCCTCATTTTGGGTGACTTCAATCTCCCGCACATCGACTGGGTGGCTGAGGTCTGCGTGCCGGGATTGGAGGAGCAATCCTACTTAGAATGGCTGCATGATAACGCTTTGCATCAGCATATTAGGGAGAATACCAGGTATAGGACTGGATGCGTTCCATCCTTGCTGGATCTAGCTATAACGAACTTCCCCAACGATGTGTCTGGACTGCATTATTGTGCACCACTGGGCAAGAGTGACCACGTGTGTGTCAAAATCGTCCTATGCATGCGGCAACCCAAGGTACCTTCAAGGCCGGTCAGACACTTCGATAGTATGGACATGGATAGGCTTCGTAATGAGGCGATGGGTTTGACCTGGGACACGACGGCGGAGGCTACTGTGGAGGAGCGCTGGCAGGCCATAAAGGGATCCCTGACTGCCCTACAGAAAGAGTTCGCACCCGTAAAACGAAGGAGTGGGCAGGGCAAACCCATGTGGTGGAAGGCTGCAGTAGACAAGGCCATCAGACGTAGAAACCACTCCTGGAACCAGTACAAAGCTTCCGGCAGTCAGCTAGTCTGATACCGCTATACAGAGCTGGGAAACGAGACTGTAAGCCTTCTGAGAACTTCCAAGCAGGAATTTGAGCTTAAATTGGCCCAGTCTGTAAGACAACAGCCGAAAAGATTCTACAGCTATGAACAGTCGAAAGGTTCAACAAGAAATGCCGTGGGTCCGTTATCCACTAGAGACCACGGTATTGTCACTGATGACCAGGGCAAAGCACACACCCTGGAGGGAATACCTTGGTAGTGTACATAGAATGGATAGTGGGGTACAAGTAGATCTGGATCTGGTTCATCCTTCTCCTCAGTTAAACGGGATAGACCTCTCAGAGGAGAGCGCGCGTAAGTACCTGCAGGAGTTAAACAGCCACAAGTCAGCGGACCCAGATTGCATTCACCCAGCTACCCTCAAGCAGTTGGCGAATATAATAGCTCCATCGGTATGCAGACTGTACAGACCCACTTTGGACCAGGGTAAGCTGCCTCAGAACTGGAAAGTCGCGGCAGTCATGGCGGTACATAAGAGTGGGCCTAAGTCGGCTATGGATAAGTACAGGCCGGCAAACCTAACTAGCATCCTATGTAAAGTCCTGGAGAAGATCGTCCGTGCCCACTGTAACAACCGGTCGTGGAAAATCTTCCTTTTTAACCCTCGCGATTCAGTGTTTTTCCTAACATCACTCATTTGCCTACACTATTGACTTGTCTTCACGAAGTGGCTGTTTCTATCGACCAATTGTCGTTTGTTCACGCCCAGAACGCTAATTTGGCGCATCCTTGTTCAGGACCTGCGTGACGCACGTGCTGTTTGCTCACACGCTGATATTTGGTTCCTCGTTGTTGAGTCTTTGTGGCCGTATTATTGAGGTTTGTATTTTCTTGATGTCATTGTTTATGTAATAATCTAGTATCGTAGAATATCGCGGATAACCGTCTTTTGATTTCGGGATCCGTTGCGAATTTGGCTACGCATTGCTCAAACGTTCGTTGCAATACTCAATATACCGATTTGGAACGAGAAAAACACACGAAATGCCAGGGAAAGGATCGAAAACATTGGAAGCAGGACAGAATGTAACACGGCAAGTCTCCGGGGAGGTTTTGGGTACGCTTGATTCTTTAGTTAATGTTAGATCGCCTAATCCGGCCAGTGCTAGTTCATGTGTTAATGAAAGCAATATGGACCGTAAGGATGCTGATTTATACAGGCTGAGAATACTAGACCTGAAACAACAGTTACTATCGGCTAGATTACAGGCACGGGAAGCAGAAAAGAAGTGTACACAGAAAGAGCAAGAGCACGAGGCCAGCGACTACGACACTTCCGATAGATCAGTGTACAATAAGATAGGGAACCCCACGCCGGTAGCCGACTACAAACCATCGTCGATCGATTTGCCTGGAGTGGAACTAACGGTTTTTGACGAGCGAGCTGAACAATATTGCAAGTTTGTCAAGCAGTTCAAAATGATCGTTGAAAAAAAGGTAACCGACCTTGGGCAAAGGCTTCTCTACCTTACTCACTACTGTCGAGGCCGAGCAAGAGAAGCTATCGACGGGTTTACCATGCTCGACCCAGAACAAGGCTAAACAAGGGCAAGGAAGATTCTAAGGGACTTGTTTGGCCAACCGTTCAAAGTAGCTCGTAACCTAATAGAGAGCTTGATGGTAGAGGCAAAGAGAACCAAGGGCGACGTATACACAATGGCCGACCTGGTGATTAAGATGCATAACTACTCAACAGCCCCCGACCATTTAGGTCACAGGGCTGACCTAGATGCAATGCGCACTCTGGAGAACATGATCCGTCACCTTTCTCCAGAACTACAGGGTCGGTGGGCGGAAGAAGCAGAATGGATGAGCCGAAGCGACAGGGAAGCTAAATTCGAAGACCTGACCGAATACTTGGACAGGCAAACCAAGATAGCTGACAGCAGATTCGGCTGACTCATCCGGGACAGCAACCGGGCAAACAAGCCCAGTACTAGCCAAGTCCAAACCCCTGCACGGGAACATCCAAAATACCAGCCTTGGACCAATACACATGCCATTCCAAGCTATGTTATCGCGCAACCCAATTTCAGATTCTGCAGTGCTAGCTATGGACTACCAGAATGCCCCAAGTTCGGCAACGACACAACAGACGAACGATGGGTAATGGCGAGGATTGCAGGAGCGTGTTTTATTTGTCTCAACACCACACACCGGGCGGCAGCTTGTGGGACAAGGAACCGATGTGGATACGAGGGCTGCACGGGCAGACACCATCGGCTGCTGCATCAGACGAGAGTAACCTTACCCGAGACGAGTACCAAGCCCGGCTTTATTTGTTCAACTTCACGATCTACCAGAAAACCAGTACGTTTAGGCGTAGTTGCCGTGGGAGTAGTGACCTCAACAGGAGTGGCCAAAGCGTTGGCCTTCATAGATAGTGGCTCGGATACCACGCTTGTATGGAAGGAGTTCGCAGAGAGATATGGGATCAGAGGGAATAAATCCTCATTAGCTGTAAGCACAGTGAGTGTCACCGAAGTCGTCCAGTCAACCAAACTGCCCCTACAACTCGTTTCCTTGGTCGTCAACCATAGAGCAGAAACCTTAGAAGCATTCGCCATAAAGGACCTGTTGATGAAAGCACCTCAGTAATTGCAATCGATTCTGACTCAGTTGTCGCATCTCGAGGGGATTTCGATCGAGGAGTGGCAGAGTGACGAAATTGATCTGCTGGTTGGCTGTGATATACCGGAAGCTCATTGGGTTCTGGATCAAGTTATAGGAAGCCGAAAAGCACCCTATGCAGTAGGCACCACATTCGGTTGGACTTTATATGGTAGTACAGACGGCAGATGCGGCAAACAAATCCAAATCAACTGCACTTCGGTGGAAACGGCGAACATCGAACAGACATTTCAACAATTGCATAACACCTAATATGCCGACCTGGCCATGAATAGGGATGCCCCATCACGAGAAGATAGGTTGGCTTTGGAAATGGTAGCCGAGAACGTCAAGTGTGCAAAAGGTCGTTTCGAGGTTCCTGGCCCGTGGAGACCCAACATGAAACCCATGCCAAACAGCCGAGAAATGGCTCCGAAAAGGTTAGGCTTCCTCAAAACCAGGCTGCGCCGGGAACCACAATTAAGGATAGAATATACGCGAGCCATGCAACATAACATCGACTTGGGTTATATAGAATAGTAGATACAGCGGTTATCAGCGCAAATTTGAGGTGGTACCTACCCCATCACCCGGTCGTGAACCCAAAGAAACCGGAGAGGGTCAGAGTGGTTTTCGGCTGTGCCGCGAAATGTCAGGGTGTGTAACTCAACGACCATATACTACAGGGCCCAGACTGGACAACACCACTAGTTGAGGTTTTATGTCGTTTTCGGCTGGGAAAAGTAGCCTTCCCTGCGGACATACGTGAAATGTTTCTACAAGTAAAGATGGCCGTTAAAGATGGGGAAGCCTTTCATCTTCTCTGGTGGCCTGAGAATGACACAAACCGCGCACGTGACGAGTACAGGCTGACCGTTCATCCCTTTGGGACGGTTTCATTTCCCTTCTGCGCTAATTTTTTCCTCCGGGAAACCCTCCAGCTTTTCTGCGGCACCAGCAGCTTGTTAGGAAGAGCAATGGACCACTTCTACGTGGGCGATTTTTTGTGCTCCTTTGACGATCCAAATGCTGCTATTCTTTATATGACCGAACTGATCGGCACTCTAAATGCCGGAGGATTCAACCTCACTAAATGGACCTCGAACAGCCAAGAGGTGCTCAATGTTATAACAAAGCCGAGAAAATGGAGTGTAAGAGAGAGCTTTTGGGATCCTCTTCACAAACGGAGCGCACGCTTGGTCTTCATTGGACGAATTCATTTTCAATCTAGACCTACCCAAACAACCAGTCACACGGAGAGGGATCCTATCATCAGTCTCAAGCCTCTATGACCTCCTAGGTTTCGTTTCGCCATGGCTGTTACCGGGAAAGTGCTTGCTGCAATAGCTGTGCCAAGGAAGGATAGGTTGGGACGAACCTCTCCAGGATGACGACGATAAGCGATGGAGCGACTGGCTGCACAGTCTGGAGTAACTTGGGGAGATAAAAATACGAAGACGCTTAACAGGTATCAAGTGCACGAACGACGCCCAACTCCACTTATTCTCCGATGCATCAGAAATAGGCTACGAGCTAGTTGCCCGCGGCAGCTGGGTTGACGCGAATGGTGGGTGGCACAGCCAGATACTATTCGCAAAGGCGCGAGTGGCTCCACTGAAAACTGTGTCGATTCCAAGGCTGGAACTGACGGTAGCAGTACTGGCCGTGAAAGCCGCGGGGCTGATTGGGAGATGCTTCGACCAGATAGACTGGGGAACGAACTTTCGGACGGACTCAGCCACGGTACTTCATTACATGAACAACACTAACACTCGTTTTACCACTTTCGTGGCCAACAGACTCACTATAATCCACGAGTCGACTAAAACCGATCAATGGCACTATGTAAAATCCGCCAGTAACCCGGGCGACTTCTGCTCAACGGGCCTGAAAACACTAAAGAGGTTACGGATATGGACAATGGGACCGGACCTCCTAACGGCAACTAAAGAGATGTGGTCAAAGCTAATAATATCCAAGGCTGATGATGATGATATCGAGACTAAAAGACCGATACCGGCTATAAACTTCACGGGAAGTGTAAGCCTGGTAGAGAAACTGTGCCAATTCCCCAACTGGACAAAAATGTTAAGAGCCGCGGTCTCGTAGACACGGTACAAAGCACTCTTATTGATTATGAAAGGCGCAAGACCACAAAACACATTGAACGTGGGGACAATACTACCGGGTGAGCTAAATCAAGCCGAACTCGACGTTCTACGCCTACTACAACTAGACCTTTTCCCGTCCGAGGCCCGCAAGCTAGCCAGGACAGATGATAAGACCAAAGGAAGCAGGCTGTTTCACAGTAGTATCGGAGCACTAAACCTTATGCTAATCAACGGACTACTGAGGGTTGGAGCGCGGCTGACGAATTCAAGCCCAGAGTGCAAAACAAAACACCCCATAATAATCCCCGGTGACCACCATATAACGAGATGCCTGATAGATCATGTACATCGAGAAGAGGGACAAGCAGGCCTGAATCACTTATTGAACAATATACGCCGACGATTTTGGGTGACAAAGGGACCAGCGACGGCCAAGCGAGTCATAGGCAACTGCACTACTTGTCGTCGCCGGAGAGTGGTAGCAGGCCAACAGATGATGGCCCCCTTCCAGCCGTAAGAGTTCAGCCGGGATGGTGCCCTTTCGTGGAAGTCGGCGTCGACTGCTTTGGCCCGGTACTCGTACGACATCAGAGGAGCACCCAAAAGAGATACGGCTGCCTGATAACACGCCTACAATCCATAGCAGTCCACCTCGAAGTAGTGCATGACATGACAACCGATTCATTCCTAATGGCCCTTCAAAGGTTCATCGCAAGGCGGGGCGTCCCCAAGAATATGTACTTCGACAATAACTCGAACTTCGTTGGGGCTCATAAGGAGTTAGAGAAATGCTGGAGACACTTGGACACCGCCAAAATACAAAACCAGACCGTAGCAAAGAAGGTAGAATGGCACTTCAATCCACCTAATTCCAGTCGTCGTGGGGACGTTTGGGAAAGGCTGATACGATCGACTAGGAAAATACTCACAGCCCTGACCTCACAACAGACTCTCTGTTACGAACGTTTGAGCAATGCGTAGCCAAATTCGCAACGGATCCCGAAATCAAAAAACGGTTATCCGTGATATTGTACGATACTAGATTATTACAATAAACAATGACATAAAAATACACAAACCTCAATAATACGATCAAAAGGACTCAACAACGAGAAACCGAATAGCAGCGTGTGAGCAGACAGCACGTGCGTCACGCAGGTCCTGAACAAGGATGCGCCAAATTAGCGTTCTGGGCGTGAACAAACAACAATTGGTCCAGAAAAACAACCACTCCGTAAAGACAAGTCAATAGTGTATGGAAATGAGTGATGTTAGGAAAAACACTGAATCGCGAGGGTTTAAAAGGAGGATTTTCCACGACCGGCTGTTACACCCTCGATGACGAGACGCTGATTACTTTACTAACAGAAGTAGAACACATATTGAACAACAGACCACTGCTGCCATTCATCTCAGACCCGGAAAGCGAACCGGCACTCACCCCCAACGACCTGTTATTACTCCGGTCAAACGCAGAAGTAACCATACCGAAAACCCTGCGCGGAAAGTACGTTGTTGGATGGAAACAAGTGAACCACCTAGCACAGGCTTTCTGGAAACGATGGACGAGGGAGTACCTACCAACACTGCAGCTTCGGCAAGAGTGGATCTCCAAACAGAGGTCGTTCATATGTGGCGACCTGGTCATCCTCGTGGAGCCACTAGCATAAAGACGATTGGCCGGTTGGGGTGATCAAGGATTGTCGTACAGAAATCGATGGCCTCGTGCGCACGGTGGTAATGAGGGCGAATAAAGGAGACGTATTGCGAGATATACGATATTATGTCTACTTGAAGGTGTCAGTGACGCGGGCGAGGCCGACTCTACCTACCAAGCCATACCCATGTCTGCTGATACCAGATGAATCTTGAGTTCATTTGTTTATTCCTTATGTATTCTCCTGTAGCACCCAACCCCCCACACAATCTTTGAAGTATATTTGTGTTTAATTTCATACAGCATTTACGATGTACTAGGGAGCTAATTGTCCAAACCTTAGCTCACCACACGACACGACACTGCATGTATAAGTAACGGGGCTTAGGTCACACACACATGCCTACTTTTTACTCGTTTTTGCTACACAGCCTTTTGTTGACATCGCGGAAAGTCCTCCTTTGATGTGTAGTCATACCTGTGATCCCATTGTACACCCCGGCCCACACACACTCACAAACACTCAATCAAGCAAATACATCCAGGACAGGACGGCCTTCACAAGGACAGCATCTACGTGTCCCCTTCACGCCCGCCATCGGTCATTTGGTCTTGTGGAAGATGTAGACTAGCTTCACGTCTATGTAGTCAATGGGTTAGGTGTGACCAGTAGTAGAACGTTGACGACGAGCATTAGGCGTCCGCACTGACAGCAGGGCCTTGGTAGGTAGAAAGAATCAGTACCTTTATACCGAACCTTTGATTCTGCTAAGGATCCAGGAGGATTTTGGTGGGCGGTGTAACAACCGGTCGTGGAAAATCTTCCTTTTTAACCCTCGCGATTCAGTGTTTTTCCTAACATCACTCATTTGCCTACACTATTGACTTGTCTTCACGAAGTGGCTGTTTCTATCGACCAATTGTCGTTTGTTCACGCCCAGAACGCTAATTTGGCGCATCCTTGTTCAGGACCTGCGTGACGCACGTGCTGTTTGCTCACACGCTGATATTTGGTTCCTCGTTGTTGAGTCTTTGTGGCCGTATTATTGAGGTTTGTATTTTCTTGATGTCATTGTTTATGTAATAATCTAGTATCGTAGAATATCGCGGATAACCGTCTTTTGATTTCGGGATCCGTTGCGAATTTGGCTACGCAATGTTCAAACGTGTGTTACATGAGGTATGCTACCTCGACTTTAGCAAGGCCTTCGACTCCGTTAATCATCGTCTCTTGCTATACGAGATGGAGACGTTCGGCATAGGTGGGCCAGTATTTAGGTGGCTGAAGGACTCCCTCTCCCACAGGACGTTTTACGTCAAAGTGGGGGACAGGTGCTCCAGCTTGGTGAATGTCACCAGTGGTGTACCTCAGGGATCCGTCCTAGGCCCGGCCCTATCTTGTTATTTAATAATGACCTGGCACCCGCTCTTCAGTCACCCAACTTTATTTTTGCGAATGATAAGAAGATTGTTGGATCTAAGGGTAGGGCGGACTTGGGCAGGGAAATAGGTACCGTTCCGAACTGGGCATACAAATGGGACTTACCTCTGAACGCTCAAAAAAGCCGTTTGTTGTCAAGGGCAACAGAGAGCCTAGCAGTCGCTCATGATCAAGGGCTATTCACCGTAGAGGCAGTCAGTAGGGTTAAAGACCTTGGGGTCATCATGAACAGTGACTTCAAATGGTCGGAGCAGTGCAACGCTGCTGCGCATAAGGCTCGTTGGGAGCTCTTCAGGCTGCGATCAGCTTTGTCTTGCCGGTAGCTGGAGGTATTCGTTCCTATTTACATGGTCATAGTACGACCTCACTTAGAAGGTAGCGTGCAGGCTTGGTCACCGTTCATCATCATCATCATTGTACAGCGTTAAACAACAGGGTAAGCCCCACTGACCACTGCCTTTCTCACCATGTTGCACGTTGAATTAAAAAGTGTGAATATACAAGATGGACAGAGAGTGGACCTACATGTGTGGGAAAAGGAAAGAATGCCCTAGTAGCCAACGCACGGAACACACAGTCTAACTGTACAAATGCACATCGATCAGTCATTCCGATTCGACAGAAAGTGACAACAAGACGCCACTGCTCGCGGTTCGCTGCCCTATCCCTCAGTGTCTCCAGCCAACTGGTAGACGGATCTTTTGGACCCCAACCACGAAGACGTGGAGCACCCGCTTTTCCTAGGTTCACTGTACATTTTCTTATTGCTCGTTGCCACCTGGTCTCTTCCACTCCCTAGGAGGAACGGATAATAGGACACGGTACGGCAGACGTGTGTTTGACATACGTAACACGTGTCCCAACCAACGAAGTCTGCTAAGTTGGATACGCTGTGACAGAAAGTTCTCTGAATTAGTGCCCAATACTCGTTTTCTGACCTCATCTTTATTTACTCGGCTATTCCACCAGATCTTAACGATACTACGTAAACATCAGTGGTCGAAAACCTCAAGACGACGAATATCTTCAGCACGCAGACTCCAAGTTTCGCAACCATACAACAAAACTGAACGCACAGTAGCACAGTATACAAGACCTTTCAACTTCAGTGAAATATCAGATCGGCGCCACAAGTGCTTCAGTCCAGTGTACACCACTCGAGCTTTGGATATCCGCGTAATCACCTCTACTACTGTGCTCCCATCCGTCGTCACGCAGCTACCGAGGTAGGTGAAGTGATCGACAACTGCCAGCACCTCCCCATCGAGCATCAAGCTCGTAATCGTTGACGCTCAGTCTTGTAACATCACCTTGCACTTTGAAGGTGCAAAGCGCATGCCGAATGGAGCTACAGCTCTCGCGAGATTACCTAGTGCACGCTGAGCATGTTCTGTGGATTAGAACAAGCAGACAACGTCGTCCGCGTAATCTAGGTCACAGCTTTTCACTACTTACTGGTTCGACTCTCATCCTGAAGATTTTGCAGCACATTCTCCATTGTTTCGTCCATGACGAAGTTGAACAGGAATGGAGACAAAGGACATCCCTGTCGAACACTACTGGTCGTTTCGAACCGACCAGATAGTTTATCATCAACTCTAACGCGGCAAGAATTATGTAAATACAATGATCTCATTAGGTTCACGAACTTCTGGGGCATACCATTTCGATGAAGAGTACTGAAAAGCGATGTTCGATCAACTGAATCGAAGGCGCCTTTCAAGTCTAAGAAAACCATTATTGTCGGTCGGCGGTTCGTGTGACGCGTTTCAAGTAGTCGGCGAAGAGTAGAAATCTGGTCGATGCATCCTCGACCTGGGCAGAATCCAGCCTGCTGTTCACGGGCATTCCTCTCGCGAATGGACGTAAGAGGGTGCAGCAGATTCGAGGCTAGTACTTTAGTGACTATTGGAATTGAGCTAATCCCACGATGATTACCACAGTCATTGCGTATTCCCTTTCTGAAGATGGGACCAATCAATGACGCGCTCCATATTAACGGAATACGCTCCTCGTTCCAAATGTCACGGAGTAAATCGGTAAGTGATTTTATCAAAGCATCTCCGACCAGTTTGAAAAGAACTGGGGAAAGTTCGTCGGGACCTTCCGCTGTCCCCCACTTTAGTAATGGAATACATGACTCTACTCCTACTTCCGATGGGGGCCTAAGTGATACCACCCAAGGAGTCGCAGTTGTTGACACGGTAGTAACTGTACTAGCGTGCGGCCAGCTAAACTGTTACTTCAAGTATTCGGCTCAACGGTCAAGCCTTTGCTGTTTGTTATGGATAGGTTCTCCATTTCTATCGCGAATCGTTTCATTGACCTGGATGCGCCGTCCAGCGGTGTCACGAATAAGTTTGAACAGTCTTTGGCTGCTACCTGAACCTGCTGCTATTTCCACTTCTTCGGCTACCTTGATCCACCAATTTTCGCGATCATTCTTAAGGCTTTTCGTAATTTGCTTTTGTAGATATCTTCGTATCTTATTCATCTCCTTACAGTTTGAGAGCTGACATTTTTGCTCTATTAGCTTGACCGACTCTCACGAGATCCAGTGTCTTTGATGGACATCGGATCTGGGACTACAGGCAAAACCTGCTGCCACGTGCATTGCCTGCTGGATATGGACCCAACGCTCATCTACACTACTGTTCGTGGTGGATCCTAGCTCATGTTCTAACTTCTGTTCATAACGGGTGCGTGCTTCCGGGCGAGACAAACTTTGCATGGCTAACCGGGTTTGCGGTTTGCGACGATGACCATGGAGCTGGAGAGATGATCGCATTGAAACTAAGGCATGGTCCGACTCTACGTACGTGGACCAGTAAGATCTACAATTCTGAACAGAACTGCGCCACCGGTAGCTTACGGCGATATGATCAATTTGACTCAAAGTACCTGTAGAGTTGGAGCGCCATGTCGTTGTGCAACTCAAGCAGTGTTGAAAATTGGTGCTAGACAAGAACAATCGATTGTCTGCACAAAACTGGAGAAGCTTATCCCCGTTATCTGTGCGCTGAGCGGGTAATTCCTTACGGCCACCTGGACAAGCTTCTGATGCACTAAGTTCGCCAACTTGTGCATTGAATTCACCAGCTAACACTACAATGTTAGACCCTTCTGCTGCGAGCTGCTTCGTCTCCCGAGGTGAGGTGCGCAGGAAATACCTCGATGAGATACCAATGGCAGTTAGTTGAATTACACCGCTCCGATTCTGAATGCGCGTTTCGCTTAAGCAGCAGACATCAATCTTCAGAGAATTTATTGAGGGCTAAGCACGCCTGCTGACTGGCCTGCATGAGTGTACGCACGTGAAAGGAGCCGAGATTCAGAGGCTGACGAGGCTCGAGGATATGTGAGTTACCAGGCAGGGGATTATTCTCGACACTATTTGACAGTGAATCGTTGTGAGTATCGACCGTGTTCTCAGTGGGAGCATTATGGGTGGATGGAGGGGGCAGAGAGAGGTGGTTGAGGATAGAAGACAAAGGTTGAATGAAAGAGAGGGAACTGTGAGCAGTAGCCCACTTATCACTACCCACCCCGCTTGATGCAATGGGCAGCGCGGTTCTGATTATCCTGCGTGACGACCGATGCAGTATGGAATTTTTTGTATTCGTGCAGTTCATGGGAGATGTTGGGCGGGTACTGCCAGGGTGTCCAGCCACAAAGCAGGAAAACGATAAGGGTCCTCATCCAAAGCTTTTAGTTCTAACGAGAACCTATCCGCAATGCAGCGGGATAGCTTAATGGAAGCCCATCTGCCTGGATCAATTATTCTTCCACTGATTTTGCCGATTGAGTTGCCAGTTCAAATCGACCCCCAACCTTGAGGACCAGGAGATTGGACTTTCTCGGGCCCCTACCCATTGACCTGTCAGGTATGATTGAATCTGCGGCTCAAAGAAGGCATCCTGTATAGCTCTTTGGGTCATAGAGGCGGGCAAGCTATCACACCACTTCAGGGTGCAGTCTCGTCCTGATGGTCACCCTTCTACAAACAGGACTCCGCCAGCCAAGGGGAATTCCAACGTCTCGCCACGCGAATGGTTGAAGGGCAGATGGGTAAGACTTACGAGCAGAGACTCTGTGACCTGAATCTTTTCTCGTTCGAAAGGAAAGGAAGTCGAGCGGATCCCATAGAAAAGTTCAAGGTAATGAAGGGCTTTTCTCGCCTTAGACCAGATAGTCTATTCCAGGTGGCCGTAGATTCCAGAACAAGGGGACATGAAAAGAAGTCGATAAAAGTTCGAGCTGGGTTGATGGCTAGGTCGCACTTTTTCAGAAACAGGGTTGTGAACAATTGGAACGGTCTGCCTGGTGGAACGGTAGATCTGCAGACCGTCCAATGCTTCAACGGAACCCTAGATCACAAGTGATACGAGATCTTTCCTTGTAGTGAGCCTTGAGTATATCAACTAGATGGATGACGGGTAGCACTGTGGTCCTTCTGGAGTATGTTTTAGCAGACTTTTTCCCTCGTTGCGTACTGTCTCAGTGAACGCTTACGATGCATAATGTCTCTCGCAGTTGATGTGAGATGAGGTTTTCCGCTTCCTCACATTTTTAGCGGGGATTCGACGAAATACACCAGGCAGTGGTGGGTGCATAACTGGTGAGCGGACCATCGAAGGAATTCTGGACGCTCGATTGACCGTGGCTTTTACCTGTCCTGTGCATACTGGGCAACACGCAGGGAATAGTTAGGGTTACACCTGACAGCCCAGCATTTGTCGAACCGGGTAATGCATAGTCACGCTGAGAACGGGCACACTTGATGTTAAGAGGCCGAAGCTACGTATAGCGAAACTGGAAGTGACCCCTCCCGGGAAGTAATCACCAAAAGCTGAAGGAGTAATTCATGTACCAAAGGTGGCTTCAGGCGCCGGTATACAAAAAGCCACAGATCAGGAATTTCGAAAGACCAAAAAGAAGGGGACTCACAGGGCATTCAGTCCTGTTGGTGTTGAGAACTTGCAACCAGCCAGCCCGATTCTAAAGGAGACTTCTAAAAAGTCCTGTCTGGTGCAACCAGCAAAGTTGGAGGTATCAGAGGGAAAAACCGAGGAAACCAGTTGTGCTGAGTTGGTCGCAAGTCCATCCCGGGCCGTCGGTATGGCGACTCAAAAGGGGGTAACGTCCTTTGTGCACACTGAGCCTGACACCGGGTCGACGGGTGGAAAGGAAAAAGCCACGAAACTCAGAGTGTCACTTAATATGCAAGTTGCTGCACCGCCGACACCTTTAGAGGCAAAAACGGGGCATCACCTCGGAGATTGCGCCCGAGGATACCCTAGCCCTAGAATTAGCAATGAATTCAGTAACGAGGACCAGGGAACCGTCAATATGGTACTCCAACACCTGCAGTCTCCCGGGAAAAAGAGGGGAGTTGACGACTAGGATCGCAGAGTCTGATGTCGTTGCATTGACGGAAACTTGGATAAAGCCATCTACTGACACGCGCTTCCAGGGATACGCTGCCTAGAGACAGGATAAAACAGACGGAAGGTAGGGGGGCGGAGTGGCACTTCTAATACGGACCGACATAGGCCATTGGGAGGCTCCGTTCAACATGGTCTCCGGTAATGCAACGGCCAGATCCTGCTTTATCAGGATCAAAGTGCGAACAGTATGCATTATCTGTGTCTACAAGGCACCGCTAGAGACAGATGAGGAAGACGTTGAGCTCTTGCAAATGCTGGATGTGGTGCTGGCACAGACAAAGGAGTTCGCCTTACTAGAGGATTTCAACCTACCGGAAATTAACTGGGGAAGCGGGATCGCACCAGGGGGATCAACGGGCGACAGGTTTCTGCACTGGGTCTAGTTACATGCACTTACGCAGCATGTGACACAGGCCACTAGACACAGAGGTGGACAGCAACCGTCTCTCCTTGATGTAATCGTGATGCGGCACCATCAGGACGTTAGGGAAATTAAGTGGGAAGAGCCACTTGAAAAAAGTGATCATGTAGTCCTGAGGGTCACACTGAGACTAAGCAGGGCGACAAAGGGAATCGTGTTACATCGACGCTATGGGAGAATCAACATACGTGAACTAAAGAGGGCAGTGGGGGAAGTTTAGTGGACACCGAGACACACAAACGCCTCCGTAGAGGAACTCTGGGAGACCATGAAGATGGGGCTACTCAAACTAACAGATGAGTTCGCACCTCTGAGAATGGTTAGCAGTAGAAATCTACCCCCATGGTGGAAGTCAAAAGTCCGCAAGGCTATATTCACTCGCAAGCAACGATGGGCGGCGTACAAGCTTTACAAAATTCAGGGGGCATGAAATAGCTAAAAGATGGCTAGGAACAAAGCTCAAGTGATCCAAAGAGTGGAGAAATATGCCTTCGAGCGTCGGTTAGCTGCGTCGGTCCGCACAAACCCAAAGCGATTCTACGCCTACATGCAATCCCACAAACGTATGAGAGAGAGCGTAGCAACTTTGGAAGGAGCACAGGGACGACTAGCTCTAAACGACGAGAATAAGGCCGGTACGCTCTTGGCATTCTGAAAGAGCATATATCGACCGGCAAATAATGCAAAGGAACGAACGGAAGGACCACAGGCGCTTCCAATACCCGAACCTAGTGTAGGCGAAAAAAAGGTGTACACGGAGCTGTTAACCTTGAATAGAAATAAAGCAGCAGGACCAGATGGGACTCACCCAGCCATCTGGCCGAGTTCTTGAAGGCTCTGGTGACGAAGCTGTATGAGACGTCACTCAGAGAGGGAATTGTGCCACAGGACCGGAGGAGAGCAACAGTGGTAGGAATGAACAAGACCAGACCCCGGCAAAGGGCCGAAAACTGCCGCTCGGTTGGCTTAACTTCTGTGTGTGTATGTGCCTGAAGCGAAAAGTTAGAAAACAGACCTCTAGGCATTTGGCTCAACATAGCCTCATATCAAATGCTCAGCATAGGTTTTTGGCAGGACGATCCAGTCTGACGAGCCTCTTCCTGTTCCCCGATGATGTAACCAAGAGCATGGACGAAGAGCAATCCATTGCGGTCTGCTACTTGGAATTCAGCAAGGCGTTTGAACCTGTGAACCACAGACATCTGGATGTCAAGCTGCAGTGCATGGGAAGTGTTGGAAAGACAAGGCAATAGGTACATAGTTTCTTTTACTGGGCGAACTTTCAGTGGTAAAGTGGGTAGTAATGTCTCGAAATCGGAAGGTTTAACTAGTGGGGTGCCACAGGGCTCGGTGCTCGGCCCTCTGCTCTTCCTCATCTTTATCAATGACCTAGAACGTGAGCTTACAAACCCCACTTATATTATTGCCGATGACGTCAAGATAGCTGGAGTAGATATAGAATTTAACCTGTTAGCAGTACAAAACTGGGCACGAAAACGGGACCTTCTACCAAAATTCACCAAGTGCTAATGCTGAACCACAAATACAGGGGCTAGCGGGAATGGTGTGGGATAGTTGCAAGTGGTCCCGCAGGTCAGAGACTTAGGAGTTATAATGAACAACAGCCTTAAGCCGTCAAAGCAGTGCACCGCAGCGGCCAATACGGCCAGGAGAGAACTCTTTGGAGTTAGATCCATTATGTACAGAGACTCGAGTCTCTAAAATTAAACAACAAATGCACCGGAAGTGCTAGCTGTAACTGCTGTTCAAAAACTCAAATAAATAAATCCATTATAAGGGCATACTCCAGGTTCGTTCTTTGGGACACGAAGTTCTGTGCTCCCACAAACTGGCATCCTGACATATGGGACACAGCACTGAGCCCAGTTCCCTCTTTATCCTCCTATACCTTTGCCATTTGCTCTCTTTCGGCGCAACGAAATGTTACCTATGGGATTGAGAAACGATGAAAGGATAGGTTTCAACGGGTAACCATTTTAATAATGAAATTTATTTTTCAGGAAATACTGGTTACCTCCATTATGACAAATTCGAGAGAAACTTCTAATTTTTTATGAATTAAGGAATGTTTCAAGCAATTAATACCTACGATACAAAAATAAGACGACGGAACAGTAACAATGCAGTCTAAACGATACTTATCCATGACACTTAGACAACTAGACTAGCTACCGCATCTAGACACCGGTGAAAACATTAACCTACCGACAAACAATGAGCAAAACCAATGATGGCCACCCGGTCACGGGGGCACGCAGTAAAACAAAAAGTGTGCAAATGTCATAGAAATGTTTGTTACTTATTTGTGCGAAATCTATATATACAAACGGCACCCTGCATTTCAGGAGGATCTATGCGATTTCTGTTGAAAAGTATCGTCTTCGTGCGCCACCCCAACGCTCCGTTGGGCAGTGCCCAACAGGGTTGGGCAACGTGCTACTTGTGTCATTATCAACAGTTCCATAGTTTTAACCTTCTTTGACCCAGAACCAGAGGGTTACACGTTTTTATTTCAGTAAGCCTGTACATTGGGGAACGTAAGACTACTCTGTGTATTTAGCTCTCTAGTGCAATCGCTGTCAGTGTTGCCATGCCCAAACTACCAGCTAAACAAACCGCATCCTCACTGGTTGGTCGTACCAACATCCGACCAAAAGTACTCGCCAAGTCAAAAGTCGCAAAACTCCCACTGAGTCCTTGTTCCGTTAGCCTGGCCGATGTTTTTGGCGGGGTAAACAAAAGAGCGGAGACCATAGAACACAATCTCCTTAATCTCAGCAGCCACATTTCTTTGATTGATACGGCCCTATCCAAGCTGATTCCGCTCACGTACATCTCTGACCCTCCAACAAATCCGTCAACCCTAGACCTAGTCACGGCTGGGCGCTTCATGGACGTCATCGCCTCGGAAATAGTTCGAAGAATCAGCAACTCAAAAAATGCTGTGATATTAAATATTCCCGACAGAATCCCTGTTGAGAAAGTAGAACATAACCTTCTAAGTTCTATCAATATGGCACACCACCCCTGCCGGTGCTTTCGGCTTCGAAAGAACATTCAACGCAAATCTTGTCCAGTGTTGTTCAAATTTCTTGATGAGGAACTCGCTAAACAATTCATTAAGAGCCAATCCACCGTCGCTTTGAGATCCCCGTTCAAGAACATTAAGATTGCTGCCGACAAAACCCCATTACAAAGGGAATTCGCCAGGTCCACCAGCACGCGTTCAGCTTCGTCAAAAATTGTCCGCCCTCAACTAGCCGCTTCTTCTCAGTCTGACGATGCGCAAAATGCATGCAACATCAATTCGGCTTCATGTTTACCAGAACGTCGATCCCATATGTTTGACGTCGATTTAGATATATCCATTTCAATGTCACCTCACCAGCCAGCGCCTAAGAAACCAAGAAGCATGGAGTTTATCCCTGGCAAGCTGTCCTTTCTTGGGCTGACTAACTCGATTCCACCATTACCTATCACCGAAGTATCGGCCACGATCGATGACGATGCGAACCGCCTAACCGGCTTATCAGCCATACCCAGAAATCCTCAACCCATCAACGGGGTCACCCCAAATTCTTCTTTGCCATCTCTCCACTCGGCTCCAAAAGCCACTCTGCAATCTACGGTGCCTAGGCCATCCACCAAACCAGCGAACACATCATTACTAGGTGGACTGCACATTGTTGACACTACGGTCAATCCTAAATCACTCACCAAGCCACACTTCCAACGGCTAAGGACCCCAAGCGAGGGAACACTGAGTGCAACAATGGACGAGAAAACATCATTCAAGACCTATCTCCCCAATCTAAACCACCAACCACTAGTTGCACCGTACATTTCACCCAGTATCGAGTTTTCTACACCTGGTTATCATGCTCATCAGGCTGGTACAACTAACCTCCGGGCCTCTTCAACAACGCCATCATTCATACCAAACGATTGCTTTAGTGTTCTACATAACCTCTATCGCAGCCTAAGTAATATTTTCTCACATGAATTGCTTTCCTTCTATCATTCACATATCTCACCCCCCCTGAATCCCTTTTCTGCCGCAGGCCACTTACAACAGTACCCACGACCTCCCAGTCTCTACGCCAACGATTACCCGTGTATCCCACTTCCATTTCACATTCCCCCTCCAGGTTACAGCCGATAAAATTACTGATGTCAAGAGGGCACCTGTGTTACCGCCCGCAATAAGGCAGGTGCCAAGATACCTGAGGCTGCTACACTTCCTTTTTCTTTCCCACTTAACAGCTACTTAACCCTCCCTCCTCATATTTCTACGTCCCAGCCACCAGTATCTACTAGTAGTAAAGCACTCGATAGTGATCTTTCGCGGTGTTGTTCCGCACTAAGTAGACTTACCAACCGCCGACCTCCTCCCAATCTAACGAATCTCATCAGTACTAGCCATACCCAGCTTAGCTTAACAACCAAGCTGACTGCCACGCCAGGTGTTTCTACTCATTATTGTGTCAGAACCGAAATCGGTTCGGAGTGTATCGAAAAATCGATGCGCCATGTGAAATGTTATGGTAGAATTTTATTGCTCAATAACTCAGCTTATTTCGCCATCCACATTACCGACTACTCCATCTCAAGGAATACTGATTGCGTCATCCGATCCGCCTTCAGAAAATGCAATTTTGGAATCCTATAAAGATGTTCACGTTAACCTTGACTCCACTAAACGGTTCTCATTGTTTATGCTGAATGCACGCTCAATAGTGCACAAGATGCGAATGCTGCGTATTTTACTGCTCACGTCTGATTACGACCTTATTTTAATTACCGAAACCTGGTTGACAGACAACACTCCAAACGAGGATATCGCTATCACCGGATACCAAGCTTTCAGGAAAAATAGACTCGCTCAGCGAGGGGGAGGCTGTCTTATATATGTGAGACAAAACATGCGGGCGAAAATATGTCAGCCCCCCATACTCGATAACTTGCCGGATTCAGTTTGGCTACAGGTCAATACAGGATGTTCTGACTTCATTGTTAGTTGCATCTACCGCCCCCCGAATACTAGTCAAAACAACTTCCTGCCTATCATAGAGGCGTCAAACTTTGTTACGGACATACCCGGCCCAAAACTGGCGGCCGGCGAATTTAACGCACCAGGCATGCGTTGGTTTACTTTGAAAGCCCCACATCACTTACTACACTTCTTGACTAGCATTCATTTAGGAGGATGGACTCAACATGTGATGTGCCCAACTAGAGGCAGTAGCATTCTTGATCTCATTTTTACGGTAGGATTATCTCGCGTACACACATCTATCGTGAACAGCATCCCAGGTTGTGACGAATTGCAGGTAAAATGTGAGTTTTCAGTGCCAACACGAACCGTCCACAAACCAACCGTTAAAAGACCGTTCCACCAAGCTAGCTGGAATCAATTACCCCCACTCATTCGCTCGCAGAACTGGGATACTTTCTTTTTATCTGATGACTTGCATACCGTGGTGGATCATCTTTACTCCACACTAAATGCAAGTCTTGACGTAATCACCCCAACCCAAGGTCTACCTGGACGAGATAAACCAAACAGTTTTTGTCGATTAAAGCAGAAGCTTTCAATGCTACAACGCAAATTCATAAGGTCGAGAGACTTTTCGTTTTTCTTGCAAATGAACCGTTTATCTCATTCTGTGAAATTGATTGAAATGTCCCTCAGTAAAAAACAGAAATTAAGGGCGCTGAGTCACCCCAAGAGGTCCGAAGCTTTATCTAAGCTGACGAAGTTCAGGAACAGCCAGTGCAGTTCTCCTATCTCATCCATTATATATAAAAACAATTATATAACGAACTCCCGAGAGATCTCCGAGGCATTCAGTGCCTATTTTGCTTCGTCTCTAACGACCGATGACTCCCCATGCCTATATCACGTTGAGCCGCTGACATCTGCACAGTTCTCAGCGGTTACATTTCACCCAAACGACTTAACAGTACAGCTAACTAAAATTAGGCGGCCATACCACCCCGGGCCAGATGCCGTACCACCGGCTACTTTTAGTCTAGGTGGCACTGATATCCCGTTCTTGCTGTCAAAGGTTTTTAATTTATCTATGAGCAGTAGCGTTTTCCCCTCCCATTGGAAAACATCAGTTATTATCCCAATTCCTAAGAAAGGTTCACGCCAGGACCTAACCAACCATCGACCAGTGAACCACACCCCTATAGTTTCCCGAATTATGGAAAGACTGTTAAAAAATAAGCTAACAACTCATTTACTGAACAATAACCTCATTAACACTGGACAGTGTGGTTTTCTTCAAAAAAGATCGTGTGCCACCTGTATGAGTGACTTCCTTAACCTAATAACTAAGGTCACAAACAGTGGTAAATCAGTGATCGTAATCCTCCTCGATATGACTAAAGCTTTCGATCGAGTATCCCACAATAGGCTAATGGCGGAGATGAAAACCTACGGAATTGTTGACCCGATCCTGAGTTGGTTTTCATCATATCTAACATCCCGAAAGCAGGTGGTGGACGTTGATGGCAGTTTATCATCACCTCGATCAGTTACTAGTGGAGTTATTCAGGGTAGTGTAACAGGTCCCTTACTTTTTCTTATATATGTTAATGACATTTTTAACTCACTGAATAATCCCATTTTATTATATATAGAAAACACGAATAGCGAACAAGCTCGTTTTCGGTAACATCATCCTCGTGGCTAATACAGTTACATTTGTAGGTTAGAAATGCATAAATTATGAACAATGTCTATGTGCTAAAGCGTGATTGGATGGTCATCAAAGTTGGTGTTGCGTAGTTAGGAAAGATAGGAGGGGAAATGTTGTTGTTTCGTGGTTGTGAAAGGGGGCCCGTGAAACAATGAACAAGGGTTTCGGGGATTATCCATTTCCGGTTTGAGCCAAAGGGTCAACGCACAGGTCACACTGAGCTCCAGGGTCGGTCTCGGATCGCGGCCAGGGTAGTTTGAGTGCCCTAACGAAAAGTTTCTGAGAACAAAGCGATGGATTGAATAATCTGATTGCCACAGCCTCTGCCGTGGCTCAAACCGGAAATGGATAATCCCCGAAACCCTTGTTCATTGTTTCACGGGCCCCCTTTCCCAACCACAAAACAACAACATTTCCCCTCCTATCTTTCCTAACTACGCAACACCAACCTTGATGACCATCCAATGACATTTTTAACGTCATCACACACGGGGCTGCGTTCCTTTTTCAAGACGACATAAAAATTATGTACTCCTTTGAACCTGACGCCTTAGCTTCTACCATTGCTAGCATAACGAGCGATTTACTATCGCTAGACTCATGGAGCAACCAATGGTTGATGAAATTCTCCGCTGTCAAAAGTTGCATCCTTATGTATAAATGTCAGGTTCCCGCAGGAATGTTTAAAATTAATGATCAGTTCATCCCCAACAGTCCGGAGGTAATGGACTTGGGATTACAATATTCTTGTACATTTAATTTCTCCGAACATTCGGCCGTGCAGGTTGCTAAAGCTAGACGGCTGATTGGTCTGATTAATAGAACCTTCGGTCCTACAGAGAGCAAGCTAGGTATTTTTAAAACTCATGTCGGACTACTTCTGGAATATTGCACTGTCGTCTTTTCTAACATGCGGCAGATTGACAGATTTGCAATTGAGAATGTACAACATAAATTTACCAAACAACTACTGGGATATTCCTCGCCTTTAAATTGTACGAAAAGGTGAGAAATATTGCACCTGGAGCCCCTATGGCTGGGCCGTCTACGAATGAACCTGTCTTTCTTTTGCAATATTGTAAAACATAAATCTTGCATTTCAGCCCCCCAGGTCAATACTCCCTCCAACTATTCTTTACGACATAGGGACTCTATGGTCTTGATTCCAGTATCCAGGACTGCGATGCGGTCAAACTTCTTTTTTGTTAAATATTCTTCCCTCTGGAACAAACTCCCACCTCAACTTAGGTCAATGTCTTCGCCCTCTTTATTATTCAAAAAAGAAATAGATAAACATCTAACTGTCCAAAAACTCATCCAAATGCATGATCCCTACATGTATATTACCCGAGCCTACGAACTGGGCCTGGGATACTAACCAAAAGCTTAACAACTTTGTTCAGTAGACAGTTATTACCGAAGGATGGTAAGGAGCATTCTATATTATAGTTAGCGAATAAAAGCAGTCCAACCTATACTCCATGACTGTCAACAGCACACTCCACGTGTTTGTCTAGCCACTTCCTATTTTCAATGCCTCTGACCACGACCCCCTACTGGTCACCGTTACCCCGGTGATTCTTTTTGCATGCTGTCAGATTTTACCATAGTCGGTGGGGTTCTTTTTTATCAGCTGCCGCCAGGTATAAGAGCATTTATAATGCTAGAAAATACATAGCAGCACATATAATACTGTCCTCAAGGTACCAGTCTCATTCACACTTCAACTATTTACTCATTGAGACCCTATTTCAGCACACGAGATTTCAGGCCTCGTTCTGATGAACGAACCGCCACAATCGATGTGGTCTTCCGTAAACCATTCGTCGAACTACACATAAGTATTTGCCCCTAGTGTCGCCTATTCTAGCCTCCTTGCTTTCTTGGTAATTCTCACTAAGCCTCACAATAATTAGTCGATAGTACCGGTCTTCTTCGCTTTCCGTATGTTGTTTAATCCAAAACACCAGACCTCAAAGTCGCGACCACCCATTTCTGTTACTGGCATGATTTTGGTGTTCTGTCTTTCTCCCCTAACCCACAGCTGGTAGAATTGCCAGACCGCAGCCTTCTGCGTTTTGTTTTCAGAACCTGCACCCTAAGGACGATTGTCGCCTTCTTCATCCCAGGAATAACTTGAAACCTCTCTTGCTGAACAGAACAAACGAGATTTACACACGACTTCATTTTCGCCCGTCTCACGATCGCTTTCCCCAAGATTCCCACCATCAGACTTCTTGAACCTGGACTACTCGATCTCACTGCATTCATACAACTCATTTTAATCCCATATGTCATTATGCCCGTTCCGTGTTAGAACCCGCTAATACTGTTCAAACACTGGCACCTTTATTTTCACTGTTCATTGCTTCATCGGTCACCTAAAAAAACGTCCGGCGCTGACATATCTTTCAGTAGTCCTCCAGCGGGCAGCGAAGTAATTGATAACTACCTGCACTCTTCATCGGTCCATCCGATCGCATCCGCAATGCTGTTGCATCGAGTGTTCGGGCTCTGCAGATCACCGCGTTCCCTCCACGATTGAACGTCTTCGATACACTTCCCATGCTGCATCGCCGCTCCGTTCCCATCATTTGTTACACCTGTCAAATTGGTCATTAGAAATGTGACATCCACCGTCTACTTACTATACCATCACCGTTATCGACACCTTTGATCTTCCAGATGTTGCTTTCGTGTTATATTACCGAAACTGACCCCGTATCCACCCTCTAAATCACACCACTATCTGCATCGGCTGATACATTTTATTTCTATATTCGTTGGTCCACTGCCGCTTTCCGCGATATGCTTGGGCAGTTTTATTGATCTGTCATTTTTGCATGGTACACTCCACACAGCGTTCATCTATTGACGTACACTTACCTGTGAATTACTTTACCTTCCCTCCCGCAGAAATGAACACCTGCATAATGGATGTAACCACACGGTCAATATTGATTAGTCTTCCACTTCCGCTTTGACATTTCATACCAACCCTACATTAAGTTAACAACTTGCCGCGCGCTCACCTGTTTTCCTCCGGCCGTTCCCTGCCACCATCACTCTGGTAGTATCCCTCCCAAGAAATACGCAATTGTTTGCCACATATATGATTCTTCCAGTATACAGCCACCACTTTATATACTACCATCTTTGCAGGCTGAAATATTCCCATGTTAATACTTCTTGACATACATGTCGTAAAGTGAATAATTCACCGAACGCTTCGACAAGATTTCTATTCATATGCCTCTCATATTCTGTAGCGCACCAAAAGCATATCCCTTGAATATGTTAGAATTTCCACCGGGGGTAATTATTTCATATACCACTTATGCATGTACTCCAGACAAAGTGACATCATCCGACCCTGACCTTCAAATTTGCCGGGCATTACTGCAGTTTTAGGTCAGTGTAACACTCTATTTGATACTCTGCATGCATGTGTTGTACCATTTTATGAATTGTCATTAGAGCAACAATGTAATCGTCTGATCATGCATTCTAGCATGCTTCGGTCGCATCCGAAATATACAATTATTATTATTATTATTATTATTATTATTATTATTATTATTATTATTATCATTATTATTGTTATTGTGAAGAGTAGAGATCCGGAGATTTTCGTTCTGATATATCAGGTCATAGTTAGGCCGCATATGGAGTACTGTGTGCAAGCCTGGGCACCGTACTACCAGAAAGATATAGACTGTCTGGAGAAAGTACAAGGGCTAGCCACTAGAATGGTGACTGGGCAAGGGGGGTTTAACTACACAGAGCGTGTCCGTGCCCTAGATCTGTTCTCGATGGAAAGACGACGCATTCGCGGGGACTTGATAGAAACGTTCAAGGTAATAAAGGGACTGTCGAGTATAAATCGAGAAGACCTTTCCTCTCCGATCTCAGAGAGAGGCACAGGGAGGCATATTCTTAGATTACGAAGAGAGCACTCGAGGCTCCAAGTTAGGTCGAATTACTTCTTGAATAGAGTAGTTCCCTATTTGAATGAGCTCCCGGAGGAGGTCATAAATACCACAACAATGAAGGCTTTTAAGAAAGCAGTATACCAGTGTCGGGTGGCAGTATACCCCAAATTATGTTAAGCAGCTTTTATGGTCAGACGCAGTTTATTCATGGTTTTCACCTTTCTCTGCCGGGGCTGATACTGCACGAAATTCCTGCCTTCCAGAAAAAGAAAATCACGCAGTGTTGTGAGCTACGGAAACGCGCCGACAACATAACTATCTGGACACACGATTGGCTCTAGCCACACCAAGTCCTGTGCAAACTGAACTGAACTGAACTGAACTGAACTGAACTGAACTGAACTGAACTGAACTGAACTGAACTGAACTGAACCTAGCCTTGTGAACTGAACTTGTGTGTTGCCGCCTGGTTTGAATTTTCGAATTGCTCTCAGTGTTAAGCATTTTTGCATTGTTTGGTGGAATAACACACGTTATTTCGCCAAACTTACGTATCGTAATTAGTATTTCGGTACGCGTACTTTTTGAAGAGTTCACTCTCTTCAGAAGAGTTTATTCTCTTCAAAAAATTGAGCATACCTTTTGGTGTCCTTTTTGGTGTTTTTTGTTGGTGTCAGTGCAACTAATACCGGCTAACATCTTTTTGTGGCGCTTTTTCCAGTGTACCGTTTTTGTGGAACTTTTTAGTGTGCGGGTTTGCTGCACCTGCCTTAGTGTACCGTTTGTGTCTGTTCAAAAGTTTGTGTTATTGTCCCACTGGTTTTCGAGACAAAATGAATGGGACAGAGGTTGATCCCATTGGTCAGGCAGTAAGCTGTGGGAACAAGGAATGCACGGACCCGGTGCAAGATGAGGGAATTCAATGCGACCAGTTTTGCATTTGGTTTCATCAAAAGTGCTCCAAGCTGGAAGAGAAAGACTTCGAGCTGCACCTCATGTACCCATCGCTCAAGTGGATATGCGCCCACTGCTTTGCGTTTGCAAGCGAGCGCTCGCGTATAATTCGAGGCGAACTAGGGAAAGGGGATTCGAACGTGAAGCTGGAGCCAAGACTAAAGAGTGCCAGTTCGATCCATAGCCTAGATGGAAAGGAAAACCGGATGACAGAGCACAAAAATAAAAAGGCAACCCAAGCCAAAGGGCAAAGAAAGTAAAGAGGTAGCAGGACTCACCACTGTGGGTAAAAGCCTCCTGACGGAAGTGGAATCCCTCAAGGAGCAGGTCAAACGCCTAGATGATGAGGTGCAACGCATGAAGCGTGACACTGAGGTCATGGCAGACAGAAGTAGAAGACTGCTTCTTCATAACCTTAGGGAGAACATCGTAAAAGACGGTAGAATCAGGAAGGAGGAAAACTGCCGGCATGTGACTGAGGTTCTTAGGATGGCTGGCCTACCTCCTACGACACCAATAGTCAAGTGCCACCGAATAGGACTATGGCGTGTAGCACAACCAGCGCAGCCACGACTCCTGGTAGTTGTATTCCACAGTGTCTACTGGAGGGATATGCTGCTGTCCAGGGCGGGAGCAGTTGAGGGCAACACGCAGGGAATGGTTAGGGTTACACCTGACAGCCCAGCATTTGTCAAACCGGGTAATGCATAGTCACGCTGAGAACGGGCACACTTGATGTTAAGAGGCCGAAGCTACATATAGCGAAACTGGAGATGACTCCTCTTGGGAAGTCAACACCTAAGGCCCAAGGAGTATTCCAGGTACCAAAGGTGGCTTCAGGCTCCGGTATACAAAAAGCCACAGATCAGGAATTTCGAAAGACCAAAAAGAAGGGGACTCACAGGGCATTCAGTCCTGTTGGTGTAGAGAACGTGCAGCCAGCCAGCCCGATTCTAAAGGAGACTCCAAAAAAGTCCTGTCTGGTGCAACCAGCAAAGTTGGAGGTATCAGAGGGAAAAACCGAGGAAACCAGCTGGGCTGAGTTGGTCGCAAGTCCATCCCGGGCCATCGGTAGGGCGACTCAAAAGGGGGTAACGTCCTTTGTGCACACTGAGCCTGACACCGGGTCGACGGGTGGAAAGGAAAAAGCCACGAAACTCAGAGTGTCACTTAATATGCAAGTTGCTGCACCGCCGACACCTTTAGAGGCAAAAACGGGGCATCACCTCGGAGATTGCGCCCGAGGATACCCTAGCCCTAGAATTAGCAATGAATTCAGTAACGAGGACCAGGGAACCGTCAATATGGTACTCCAACACCTGCAGTCTCCCGGGAAAAAGAGGGGAGTTGACGACTAGGATCGCAGAGTCTGATGTCGTTGCATTGACGGAAACTTGGATAAAGCCATCTACTGACACGCGCTTCCAGGGATACGCTGCCTAGAGACAGGATAAAACAGACGGAAGGTAGGGGGGCGGAGTGGCACTTCTAATACGGACCGACATAGGCCATTGGGAGGCTCCGTTCAACATGGTCTCCGGTAATGCAACGGCCAGATCCTGCTTTATCAGGATCAAAGTGCGAACAGTATGCATTATCTGTGTCTACAAGGCACCGCTAGAGACAGATGAGGAAGACGTTGAGCTCTTGCAAATGCTGGATGTGGTGCTGGCACAGACAAAGGAGTTCGCCTTACTAGAGGATTTCAACCTACCGGAAATTAACTGGGGAAGCGGGATCGCACCAGGGGGATCAACGGGCGACAGGTTTCTGCACTGGGTCTAGTTACATGCACTTACGCAGCATGTGACACAGGCCACTAGACACAGAGGTGGACAGCAACCGTCTCTCCTTGATGTAATCGTGATGCGGCACCATCAGGACGTTAGGGAAATTAAGTGGGAAGAGCCACTTGAAAAAAGTGATCATGTAGTCCTGAGGGTCACACTGAGACTAAGCAGGGCGACAAAGGGAATCGTGTTACATCGACGCTATGGGAGAATCAACATACGTGAACTAAAGAGGGCAGTGGGGGAAGTTTAGTGGACACCGAGACACACAAACGCCTCCGTAGAGGAACTCTGGGAGACCATGAAGATGGGGCTACTCGAACTTACAGATGAGTTCGCACCCCTGACGGCGGCAAGCAGTAGAAATCTACCCCCATGGTGGAAGTCAAAAGCCCGCAAGGCCATAGTTATTCGTAGGCAACGATGGGCGGCGTACAAGCTGTACAGAACTCAGGGGGCATGGAATAGCTATAAGATGGCTAGGAACAGAGCTCAGGAGATCCGAAGAGTGGAGAAATATGCCTTCGAGCGTCGGTTAGCTGCGTCGGTCCGCACAAACCCAAAGCGATTCTACGCCTACATGCAATCCCACAAACGTATGAGAGAGAGCGTAGCAACTTTGGAAGGAGCACAGGGACGACTAGCTCTAAACTACGAAGACAAGGCTGACATGCTTTTGGAATTCTTCAAGAGCATATATCGACCGGAAAATAGTTTGGAGGAAAGAATGGAGGGCCCACAGGCGCCTCCAATACCTGAACTTTCTGTAGGAGAAGAAGAAGTGTACGCGGAGTTGCAAGTGTTGAATAGAAATAAAGCAGCAAGTCCAGACGGGATTCATCCACCAATCGTTCAGCCTCTGGCCAAGGTCCTGAAGTCTCCGGTGACGAAGCTGTATGAAACGTCACTTAGAAAGGGAATTGTGCCGGGAGACTGGAGGAGAGCAACAGAGGTAGGCATTTACAAGAGTGGACCCCGGCAAAAGGCAGAAAATTACCGGCCGGTTAGCTTCACTTCAGTACTGTGTAAGTGCCTGGAGCGAATAGTCAGGAAACAGATCTCTAGGCATTTGTTGCAACACAACCTCATATCAAATGCTCAGCATGGGTTTGTGGCAGGACGATCCTGTTTGACGAATCTCCTGCTGTTCCTTGATGAGGTAACCAAGCGTCTGGACGAAGGGCAATCGATTGCGGTCTGTTACTTGGAATTCAGCAAGGCGTTTGATTCCGTGAACCACAGATTTCTGGACGTCAACTTGCAGTCTATGGGAATTGTTGGAAAGGCAAGGCAATGGATAAGTAGTTTCTTATCAGGGCGAACCTTTAGTGTTAAGGTGGGTAGTCATGTTTCAAAACCGGAAGGTGTAACAAATGGGGTGCCACAGGGCTCGGTGCTCGGCCCTCTGCTCTACCTCATCTTCATCAACGACCTGGCAAGTAGGCTTACAAACCCCACCTTCATGTTTGCCGATGACGTCAAGTTAGCTGGAGTAGATGAAGAACTTGACGTGTTAGCAGTACAAAACTGGGCACGTAAATGGGACTTTCAACTAAAACTCACCAAGTGTCAATGCTTGACCACAGACACAGGGTCTGGTGAGAATGGTGTGAGCTCGTTGCAAGTGGTCTCTTAGGTCAAAGACTTAGGAGTTATAATGGACAACAGCTTTAAGCCGTCAAAGCAGTGCACCTCAGCAGCCAATACGGCCAGGAGAGAACTCTTTCGAGTTAGATGCATTATTTAGTGTAGAAATCCGGAGATTTTCGTTCCCATATACCAAGCCATTGTTAGGCCGCATATGGAGTGCTGTGTGCAGGCCTGGGCACCGTACTACCAGAAAGATATAGACTGTCTGGAGAAAGTACAAGGGCTAGCCACTAGAATGATGGCTGGGCAAAGGGGGTGTAACTACACAGAGCGTGTCCGTGCCCTAGATCTGTTCTCGATGGAAAGACGACGCATTCGAGGGGATTTGATAGAAACCTTCAAGGTAATGAAAGGACTGTCAGGAATAAGACGAGAGGACCTTTTCTCTCTGATCCCCGAGAGAGGTACAAGGGGGCATAGCCTTAGATTACAGGGAAGCATTCGAGGCTCTAAATTAGGGCGAAGTACTTCTCAAATAGAGTGGTACCCTATTGGAATAAGCTCCCGGAAGAGGTCATAAATACCCCAACCGTGAAGGCTTTTAAGAAAGCAGTAGACCTATGTTGGGCGGCAGTATACCCCGAGATATGTTAAGCAGCTTTGAGGGCCAGATGCAATTTAATTATTGTTTCCACCTTAATCTGCCAGGGCTGATACTGCACAAAATTTCTGCCTTTCAGAAAAAGAAGAATCACGCAGTGTTGGGAGCTACGGAAACGCGCCGACAACACAACAATCTGGACACACGATTAGCTCTAGCCACACCAAGT
Source organism: Fasciola hepatica (assembly GCA_948099385.1). NCBI lineage: Eukaryota > Metazoa > Platyhelminthes > Trematoda > Plagiorchiida > Fasciolidae > Fasciola > Fasciola hepatica. The sequence continues at coordinate 3,801,056 of CANUEZ040000164.1, forward strand.
CCTGTGCAAACTGAACTGAACTGAACTGAACTGAACTGAACTGAACTGAACTGAACTGAACAACATGGTTGTGAACAGTTGGAACGGTCTGCCTGGTGAAATGGTAGATCTGCAGACAGTCCAATCCTTCAAATGTGCCCTTGATCGCAAGTGGTACGAGATCTTTCCTTGTAGTGAGCCTTGAGAATATCAACTAGATGGGTGACGGGTAGCACTGTGGTCCTTCTGGAGTATGTTTTAGCAGACTTTTTCCCTCATTGCATACTGTCTCAGTGAACGCTCACGATGCATAATGTCTCTCGCAGTTGATGTGCGATGAGGTTTTCCGTTTCCCTCTCATTTTTAGCGGGGATTCGACGAAATACACTCGGCAGTGGTGGGTGCATAACTGGTGAGCGGACCATCGAAAGAATTCTGGACGCTCGATTGGCCGTGGCCATTACCTGTCCTGTGCAGACTGAACTGAACTGAACTGAACTGAACTGAACTGAACTGAACTGAACTGAACTGAACTGAACTGAACTGAACTGAACTGAACTGAACTGAACTGAACTGTTATCATTCTGCGCTACACCGGGGTCTTGCCGTTGTGTAACGCGCAGAAACAGGCCACCGCTTCTATTTTTTCAATGTGAATGTAGATGCTTATTTATGTTCATATTGATTTCCGATTCACCGGGTTTTCTTTCTTTTTATACAGATGGTGCACGCTCAACGCAAACGGAAGACACTGGGTTCGTTGCAAGTGGTCTCTTAGGTCAAAGACTTAGGAGTTATAATGGACAACAGCTTTAAGCCGTCAAAGCAGTGCACCTCAGCAGCCAATACGGCCAGGAGAGAACTCTTTCGAGTTAGATGCATTATGTTGTGTAGAGATCCGGAAATTTTCGTTCCCACATACCAAACCATTGTTAGGCCGCATATGGAGTGCTGTGTGCAGGCCTGGGCACCGTACTACCAGAAAGATATAGACTGTCTGGAGAAAGTACAAGGGCTAGCCACTAGAATGATGGCTGGGCAAAGGGGGTGTAACTACACAGAGCGTGTCCGTGCCCTAGATCTGTTCTCGATGGAAAGACGACGCATTCGAGGGGATTTGATAGAAACCTTCAAGGTAATGAAAGGACTGTCAGGAATAAGACGAGAGGACCTTTTCTCTCTGATCCCCGAGAGAGGTACAAGGGGGCATAGCCTTAGATTACAGGGAAGCATTCGAGGCTCTAAATTAGGGCGAAGTACTTCTCAAATAGAGTGGTACCCTATTGGAATAAGCTCCCGGAAGAGGTCATAAATACCCCAACCGTGAAGGCTTTTAAGAAAGCAGTAGACCTATGTTGGGCGGCAGTATACCCCGAGATATGTTAAGCAGCTTTGAGGGCCAGATGCAATTTAATTATTGTTTCCACCTTAATCTGCCAGGGCTGATACTGCACAAAATTTCTGCCTTTCAGAAAAAGAAAAATCACGCAGTGTTGGGAGCTACGGAAACGCGCCGACAACACAACAATCTGGACACACGATTGGCTCTAGCCACACCAAGTCCTGTGCAAACTGAACTGAACTGAACTGAACTGAACTGAACTGAACTGAACTGAACTGAACAACATGGTTGTGAACAGTTGGAACGGTCTGCCTGGTGAAATGGTAGATCTGCAGACAGTCCAATCCTTCAAATGTGCCCTTGATCGCAAGTGGTACGAGATCTTTCCTTGTAGTGAGCCTTGAGAATATCAACTAGATGGGTGACGGGTAGCACTGTGGTCCTTCTGGAGTATGTTTTAGCAGACTTTTTCCCTCATTGCATACTGTCTCAGTGAACGCTCACGATGCATAATGTCTCTCGCAGTTGATGTGCGATGAGGTTTTCCGTTTCCCTCTCATTTTTAGCGGGGATTCGACGAAATACACTCGGCAGTGGTGGGTGCATAACTGGTGAGCGGACCATCGAAAGAATTCTGGACGCTCGATTGGCCGTGGCCATTACCTGTCCTGTGCAGACTGAACTGAACTGAACTGAACTGAACTGAACTGAACTGAACTGAACTGAACTGAACTGAACTGAACTGAACTGAACTGAACTGAACTGAACTGAACTGTTATCATTCTGCGCTACACCGGGGTCTTGCCGTTGTGTAACGCGCAGAAACAGGCCACCGCTTCTATTTTTTCAATGTGAATGTAGATGCTTATTTATGTTCATATTGATTTCCGATTCACCGGGTTTTCTTTCTTTTTATACAGATGGTGCACGCTCAACGCAAACGGAAGACACTGGGTTCGTTGCAAGTGGTCTCTTAGGTCAAAGACTTAGGAGTTATAATGGACAACAGCTTTAAGCCGTCAAAGCAGTGCACCTCAGCAGCCAATACGGCCAGGAGAGAACTCTTTCGAGTTAGATGCATTATGTTGTGTAGAGATCCGGAAATTTTCGTTCCCACATACCAAACCATTGTTAGGCCGCATATGGAGTGCTGTGTGCAGGCCTGGGCACCGTACTACCAGAAAGATATAGACTGTCTGGAGAAAGTACAAGGGCTAGCCACTAGAATGATGGCTGGGCAAAGGGGGTGTAACTACACAGAGCGTGTCCGTGCCCTAGATCTGTTCTCGATGGAAAGACGACGCATTCGAGGGGATTTGATAGAAACCTTCAAGGTAATGAAAGGACTGTCAGGAATAAGACGAGAGGACCTTTTCTCTCTGATCCCCGAGAGAGGTACAAGGGGGCATAGCCTTAGATTACAGGGAAGCATTCGAGGCTCTAAATTAGGGCGAAGTACTTCTCAAATAGAGTGGTACCCTATTGGAATAAGCTCCCGGAAGAGGTCATAAATACCCCAACCGTGAAGGCTTTTAAGAAAGCAGTAGACCTATGTTGGGCGGCAGTATACCCCGAGATATGTTAAGCAGCTTTGAGGGCCAGATGCAATTTAATTATTGTTTCCACCTTAATCTGCCAGGGCTGATACTGCACAAAATTTCTGCCTTTCAGAAAAAGAAAAATCACGCAGTGTTGGGAGCTACGGAAACGCGCCGACAACACAACAATCTGGACACACGATTGGCTCTAGCCACACCAAGTCCTGTGCAAACTGAACTGAACTGAACTGAACTGAACTGAACTGAACTGAACTGAACTGAACAACATGGTTGTGAACAGTTGGAACGGTCTGCCTGGTGAAATGGTAGATCTGCAGACAGTCCAATCCTTCAAATGTGCCCTTGATCGCAAGTGGTACGAGATCTTTCCTTGTAGTGAGCCTTGAGAATATCAACTAGATGGGTGACGGGTAGCACTGTGGTCCTTCTGGAGTATGTTTTAGCAGACTTTTTCCCTCTTTGCATAATGTCTCAGTGAACGCTCACGATGCATAATGTCTCTCGCAGTTGATGTGCGATGAGGTTTTCCGTTTCCCTCTCATTTTTAGCGGGGATTCGACGAAATACACTCGGCAGTGGTGGGTGCATAACTGGTGAGCGGACCATCGAAAGAATTCTGGACGCTCGATTGGCCGTGGCCATTACCTGTCCTGTGCAGACTGAACTGAACTGAACTGAACTGAACTGAACTGAACTGAACTGAACTGAACTGAACTGAACTGAACTGAACTGAACTGTTATCATTCTGCGCTACACCGGGGTCTTGCCGTTGTGTAACGCGCAGAAACAGGCCACCGCTTCTATTTTTTCAATGTGAATGTAGATGCTTATTTATGTTCATATTGATTTCCGATTCACCGGGTTTTCTTTCTTTTTATACAGATGGTGCACGCTCAACGCAAACGGAAGACACTGGGTTCGTTGCAAGTGGTCTCTTAGGTCAAAGACTTAGGAGTTATAATGGACAACAGCTTTAAGCCGTCAAAGCAGTGCACCTCAGCAGCCAATACGGCCAGTAGAGAACTCTTTCGAGTTAGATGCATTATGTTGTGTAGAGATCCGGAAATTTTCGTTCCCACATACCAAGCCATTGTTAGGCCGCATATGGAGTGCTGTGTGCAGGCCTGGGCACCGTACTACCAGAAAGATATAGACTGTCTGGAGAAAGTACAAGGGCTAGCCACTAGAATGATGGCTGGGCAAAGGGGGTGTAACTACACAGAGCGTGTCCGTGCCCTAGATCTGTTCTCGATGGAAAGACGACGCATTCGAGGGGATTTGATAGAAACCTTCAAGGTAATGAAAGGACTGTCAGGAATAAGACGAGAGGACCTTTTCTCTCTGATCCCCGAGAGAGGTACAAGGGGGCATAGCCTTAGATTACAGGGAAGCATTCGAGGCTCTAAATTAGGGCGAAGTACTTCTCAAATAGAGTGGTACCCTATTGGAATAAGCTCCCGGAAGAGGTCATAAATACCCCAACCGTGAAGGCTTTTAAGAAAGCAGTAGACCTATGTTGGGCGGCAGTATACCCCGAGATATGTTAAGCAGCTTTGAGGGCCAGATGCAATTTAATTATTGTTTCCACCTTAATCTGCCAGGGCTGATACTGCACAAAATTTCTGCCTTTCAGAAAAAGAAAAATCACGCAGTGTTGGGAGCTACGGAAACGCGCCGACAACACAAAAATCTGGACACACGATTGGCTCTAGCCACACCAAGTCCTGTGCAAACTGAACTGAACTGAACTGAACTGAACTGAACAACATGGTTGTGAACAGTTGGAACGGTCTGCCTGGTGAAATGGTAGATCTGCAGACAGTCCAATCCTTCAAATGTGCCCTTGATCGCAAGTGGTACGAGATCTTTCCTTGTAGTGAGCCTTGAGAATATCAACTAGATGGGTGACGGGTAGCACTGTGGTCCTTCTGGAGTATGTTTTAGCAGACTTTTTCCCTCATTGCATACTGTCTCAGTGAACGCTCACGATGCATAATGTCTCTCGCAGTTGATGTGCGATGAGGTTTTCCGTTTCCCTCTCATTTTTAGCGGGGATTCGACGAAATACACTCGGCAGTGGTGGGTGCATAACTGGTGAGCGGACCATCGAAGGAATTCTGGACGCTCGATTGGCCGTGGCCATTACCTGTCCTGTGCAGACTGAACTGAACTGAACTGAACTGAACTGAACTGAACTGAACTGAACTGAACTGAACTGAACTGAACTGAACTGAACTGAACTGTTATCATTCTGCGCTACACCGGGGTCTTGCCGTTGTGTAACGCGCAGAAACAGGCCACCGCTTCTATTTTTTCAATGTGAATGTAGATGCTTATTTATGTTCATATTGATTTCCGATTCACCGGTTTTTCTTTCTTTTTATACAGATGGTGCACGCTCAACGCAAACGGAAGACACTGGGTTCGTTGCAAGTGGTCTCTTAGGTCAAAGACTTAGGAGTTATAATGGACAACAGCTTTAAGCCGTCAAAGCAGTGCACCTCAGCAGCCAATACGGCCAGTAGAGAACTCTTTCGAGTTAGATGCATTATGTTGTGTAGAGATCCGGAAATTTTCGTTCCCACATACCAAGCCATTGTTAGGCCGCATATGGAGTGCTGTGTGCAGGCCTGGGCACCGTACTACCAGAAAGATATAGACTGTCTGGAGAAAGTACAAGGGCTAGCCACTAGAATGATGGCTGGGCAAAGGGGGTGTAACTACACAGAGCGTGTCCGTGCCCTAGATCTGTTCTCGATGGAAAGACGACGCATTCGAGGGGATTTGATAGAAACCTTCAAGGTAATGAAAGGACTGTCAGGAATAAGACGAGAGGACCTTTTCTCTCTGATCCCCGAGAGAGGTACAAGGGGGCATAGCCTTAGATTACAGGGAAACATTCGAGGCTCTAAATTAGGGCGAAGTACTTCTCAAATAGAGTGGTACCCTATTGGAATAAGCTCCCGGAAGAGGTCATAAATACCCCAACCGTGAAGGCTTTTAAGAAAGCAGTAGACCTATGTTGGGCGGCAGTATACCCCGAGATATGTTAAGCAGCTTTGAGGGCCAGATGCAATTTAATTATTGTTTCCACCTTAATCTGCCAGGGCTGATACTGCACAAAATTTCTGCCTTTCAGAAAAAGAAAAATCACGCAGTGTTGAGAGCTACGGAAACGCGCCGACAACACAACAATCTGGACACACGATTGGCTCTAGCCACACCAAGTCCTGTGCAAACTGAACTGAACTGAACTGAACTGAACTGAACTGAACTGAACTGAACTGAACTGAACTGAACTGAACTGAACTGAACTGAACTGTTATCATTCTGCGCTACACCGGGGTCTTGCCGTTGTGTAACGCGCAGAAACAGGCCACCGCTTCTATTTTTTCAATGTGAATGTAGATGCTTATTTATGTTCATATTGATTTCCGATTCACCGGGTTTTCTTTCTTTTTATACAGATGGTGCACGCTCAACGCAAACGGAAGACACTGGGTTCGTTGCAAGTGGTCTCTTAGGTCAAAGACTTAGGAGTTATAATGGACAACAGCTTTAAGCCGTCAAAGCAGTGCACCTCAGCAGCCAATACGGCCAGTAGAGAACTCTTTCGAGTTAGATGCATTATGTTGTGTAGAGATCCGGAAATTTTCGTTCCCACATACCAAACCATTGTTAGGCCGCATATGGAGTGCTGTGTGCAGGCCTGGGCACCGTACTACCAGAAAGATATAGACTGTCTGGAGAAAGTACAAGGGCTAGCCACTAGAATGATGGCTGGGCAAAGGGGGTGTAACTACACAGAGCGTGTCCGTGCCCTAGATCTGTTCTCGATGGAAAGACGACGCATTCGAGGGGATTTGATAGAAACCTTCAAGGTAATGAAAGGACTGTCAGGAATAAGACGAGAGGACCTTTTCTCTCTGATCCCCGAGAGAGGTACAAGGGGGCATAGCCTTAGATTACAGGGAAGCATTCGAGGCTCTAAATTAGGGCGAAGTACTTCTCAAATAGAGTGGTACCCTATTGGAATAAGCTCCCGGAAGAGGTCATAAATACCCCAACCGTGAAGGCTTTTAAGAAAGCAGTAGACCTATGTTGGGCGGCAGTATACCCCGAGATATGTTAAGCAGCTTTGAGGGCCAGATGCAATTTAATTATTGTTTCCACCTTAATCTGCCAGGGCTGATACTGCACAAAATTTCTGCCTTTCAGAAAAAGAAAAATCACGCAGTGTTGAGAGCTACGGAAACGCGCCGACAACACAACAATCTGGACACACGATTGGCTCTAGCCACACCAAGTCCTGTGCAAACTGAACTGAACTGAACTGAACTGAACTGAACTGAACTGAACTGAACTGAACTGAACTGAACTGAACTGAACTGAACTGAACTGAACTGAACTGAACTGAACAACATGGTTGTGAACAGTTGGAACGGTCTGCCTGGTGAAATGGTAGATCTGCAGACAGTCCAATCCTTCAAATGTGCCCTTGATCGCAAGTGGTACGAGATCTTTCCTTGTAGTGAGCCTTGAGAATATCAACTAGATGGGTGACGGGTAGCACTGTGGTCCTTCTGGAGTATGTTTTAGCAGACTTTTTCCCTCATTGCATACTGTCTCAGTGAACGCTCACGATGCATAATGTCTCTCGCAGTTGATGTGCGATGAGGTTTTCCGTTTCCCTCTCATTTTTAGCGGGGATTCGACGAAATACACTCGGCAGTGGTGGGTGCATAACTGGTGAGCGGACCATCGAAAGAATTCTGGACGCTCGATTGGCCGTGGCCATTACCTGTCCTGTGCAGACTGAACTGAACTGAACTGAACTGAACTGAACTGAACTGTTATCATTCTGCGCTATACCGGGGTCTTGCCGTTGTGTAACGCGCAGAAACAGGCCACCGCTTCTATTTTTTCAATGTGAATGTAGATGCTTATTTATGTTCATATTGATTTCCGATTCACCGGGTTTTCTTTCTTTTTATACAGATGGTGCACGCTCAACGCAAACGGAAGACACTGGGTTCGTTGCAAGTGGTCTCTTAGGTCAAAGACTTAGGAGTTATAATGGACAACAGCTTTAAGCCGTCAAAGCAGTGCACCTCAGCAGCCAATACGGCCAGTAGAGAACTCTTTCGAGTTAGGTGCATTATGTTGTGTAGAGATCCGGAAATTTTCGTTCCCACATACCAAGCCATTGTTAGGCCGCATATGGAGTGCTGTGTGCAGGCCTGGGCACCGTACTACCAGAAAGATATAGACTGTCTGGAGAAAGTACAAGGGCTAGCCACTAGAATGATGGCTGGGCAAAGGGGGTGTAACTACACAGAGCGTGTCCGTGCCCTAGATCTGTTCTCGATGGAAAGACGACGCATTCGAGGGGATTTGATAGAAACCTTCAAGGTAATGAAAGGACTGTCAGGAATAAGACGAGAGGACCTTTTCTCTCTGATCCCCGAGAGAGGTACAAGGGGGCATAGCCTTAGATTACAGGGAAGCATTCGAGGCTCTAAATTAGGGCGAAGTACTTCTCAAATAGAGTGGTACCCTATTGGAATAAGCTCCCGGAAGAGGTCATAAATACCCCAACCGTGAAGGCTTTTAAGAAAGCAGTAGACCTATGTTGGGCGGCAGTATACCCCGAGATATGTTAAGCAGCTTTGAGGGCCAGATGCAATTTAATTATTGTTTCCACCTTAATCTGCCAGGGCTGATACTGCACAAAATTTCTGCCTTTCAGAAAAAGAAAAATCACGCAGTGTTGGGAGCTACGGAAACGCGCCGACAACACAACAATCTGGACACACGATTGGCTCTAGCCACACCAAGTCCTGTGCAAACTGAACTGAACTGAACTGAACTGAACTGAACTGAACTGAACTGAACTGAACTGAACTGAACTGAACTGAACTGAACTGAACTGAACAACATGGTTGTGAACAGTTGGAACGGTCTGCCTGGTGAAATGGTAGATCTGCAGACAGTCCAATCCTTCAAATGTGCCCTTGATCGCAAGTGGTACGAGATCTTTCCTTGTAGTGAGCCTTGAGAATATCAACTAGATGGGTGACGGGTAGCACTGTGGTCCTTCTGGAGTATGTTTTAGCAGACTTTTTCCCTCATTGCATACTGTCTCAGTGAACGCTCACGATGCATAATGTCTCTCGCAGTTGATGTGCGATGAGGTTTTCCGTTTCCCTCTCATTTTTAGCGGGGATTCGACGAAATACACTCGGCAGTGGTGGGTGCATAACTGGTGAGCGGACCATCGAAAGAATTCTGGACGCTCGATTGGCCGTGGCCATTACCTGTCCTGTGCAGACTGAACTGAACTGAACTGAACTGAACTGTTATCATTCTGCGCTATACCGGGGTCTTGCCGTTGTGTAACGCGCAGAAACAGGCCACCGCTTCTATTTTTTCAATGTGAATGTAGATGCTTATTTATGTTCATATTGATTTCCGATTCACCGGGTTTTCTTTCTTTTTATACAGATGGTGCACGCTCAACGCAAACGGAAGACACTGGGTTCGTTGCAAGTGGTCTCTTAGGTCAAAGACTTAGGAGTTATAATGGACAACAGCTTTAAGCCGTCAAAGCAGTGCACCTCAGCAGCCAATACGGCCAGTAGAGAACTCTTTCGAGTTAGATGCATTATGTTGTGTAGAGATCCGGAAATTTTTGTTCCCACGTACCAAGCCATTGTTAGGCCGCATATGGAGTGCTGTGTGCAGGCCTGGGCACCGTACTACCAGAAAGATATAGACTGTCTGGAGAAAGTACAAGGGCTAGCCACTAGATTGATGGCTGGGCAAAGGGGGTGTAACTACACAGAGCGTGTCCGTGCCCTAGATCTGTTCTCGATGGAAAGACGACGCATTCGAGGGGATTTGATAGAAACCTTCAAGGTAATGAAAGGACTGTCAGGAATAAGACGAGAGGACCTTTTCTCTCTGATCCCCGAGAGAGGTACAAGGGGGCATAGCCTTAGATTACAGGGAAGCATTCGAGGCTCTAAATTAGGGCGAAGTACTTCTCAAATAGAGTGGTACCCTATTGGAATAAGCTCCCGGAAGAGGTCATAAATACCCCAACCGTGAAGGCTTTTAAGAAAGCAGTAGACCTATGTTGGGCGGCAGTATACCCCGAGATATGTTAAGCAGCTTTGAGGGCCAGATGCAATTTAATTATTGTTTCCACCTTAATCTGCCAGGGCTGATACTGCACAAAATTTCTGCCTTTCAGAAAAAGAAAAATCACGCAGTGTTGGGAGCTACGGAAACGCGCCGACAACACAACAATCTGGACACACGATTGGCTCTAGCCACACCAAGTCCTGTGCAAACTGAACTGAACTGAACTGAACTGAACTGAACTGAACTGAACTGAACTGAACTGAACTGAACTGAACTGAACTGAACTGAACTGAACAACATGGTTGTGAACAGTTGGAACGGTCTGCCTGGTGAAATGGTAGATCTGCAGACAGTCCAATCCTTCAAATGTGCCCTTGATCGCAAGTGGTACGAGATCTTTCCTTGTAGTGAGCCTTGAGAATATCAACTAGATGGGTGACGGGTAGCACTGTGGTCCTTCTGGAGTATGTTTTAGCAGACTTTTTCCCTCATTGCATACTGTCTCAGTGAACGCTCACGATGCATAATGTCTCTCGCAGTTGATGTGCGATGAGGTTTTCCGTTTCCCTCTCATTTTTAGCGGGGATTCGACGAAATACACTCGGCAGTGGTGGGTGCATAACTGGTGAGCGGACCATCGAAAGAATTCTGGACGCTCGATTGGCCGTGGCCATTACCTGTCCTGTGCAGACTGAACTGAACTGAACTGAACTGTTATCATTCTGCGCTACACCGGGGTCTTGCCGTTGTGTAACGCGCAGAAACAGGCCACCGCTTCTATTTTTTCAATGTGAATGTAGATGCTTATTTATGTTCATATTGATCTCCGATTCACCGGGTTTTCTTTCTTTTTATACAGGTGGTGCACGCTCAACGCAAACGGAAGACACTGGGTTCGTTGCAAGTGGTCTCTTAGGTCAAAGACTTAGGAGTTATAATGGACAACAGCTTTAAGCCGTCAAAGCAGTGCACCTCAGCAGCCAATACGGCCAGTAGAGAACTCTTTCGAGTTAGATGCATTATGTTGTGTAGAGATCCGGAAATTTTCGTTCCCACGTACCAAGCCATTGTTAGGCCGCATATGGAGTGCTGTGTGCAGGCCTGGGCACCGTACTACCAGAAAGATATAGACTGTCTGGAGAAAGTACAAGGGCTAGCCACTAGAATGATGGCTGGGCAAAGGGGGTGTAACTACACAGAGCGTGTCCGTGCCCTAGATCTGTTCTCGATGGAAAGACGACGCATTCGAGGGGATTTGATAGAAACCTTCAAGGTAATGAAAGGACTGTCAGGAATAAGACGAGAGGACCTTTTCTCTCTGATCCCCGAGAGAGGTACAAGGGGGCATAGCCTTAGATTACAGGGAAACATTCGAGGCTCTAAATTAGGGCGAAGTACTTCTCAAATAGAGTGGTACCCTATTGGAATAAGCTCCCGGAAGAGGTCATAAATACCCCAACCGTGAAGGCTTTTAAGAAAGCAGTAGACCTATGTTGGGCGGCAGTATACCCCGAGATATGTTAAGCAGCTTTGAGGGCCAGATGCAATTTAATTATTGTTTCCACCTTAATCTGCCAGGGCTGATACTGCACAAAATTTCTGCCTTTCAGAAAAAGAAAAATCACGCAGTGTTGGGAGCTACGGAAACGCGCCGACAACACAACAATCTGGACACACGATTGGCTCTAGCCACACCAAGTCCTGTGCAAACTGAACTGAACTGAACTGAACTGAACTGAACTGAACTGAACTGAACTGAACTGAACTGAACTGAACTGAACTGAACTGAACTGAACAACATGGTTGTGAACAGTTGGAACGGTCTGCCTGGTGAAATGGTAGATCTGCAGACAGTCCAATCCTTCAAATGTGCCCTTGATCGCAAGTGGTACGAGATCTTTCCTTGTAGTGAGCCTTGAGAATATCAACTAGATGGGTGACGGGTAGCACTGTGGTCCTTCTGGAGTATGTTTTAGCAGACTTTTTCCCTCATTGCATACTGTCTCAGTGAACGCTCACGATGCATAATGTCTCTCGCAGTTGATGTGCGATGAGGTTTTCCGTTTCCCTCCCATTTTTAGCGGGGATTCGACGAAATACACTCGGCAGTGGTGGGTGCATAACTGGTGAGCGGACCATCGAAAGAATTCTGGACGCTCGATTGGCCGTGGCCATTACCTGTCCTGTGCAGACTGAACTGAACTGAACTGAACTGTTATCATTCTGCGCTATACCGGGGTCTTGCCGTTGTGTAACGCGCAGAAACAGGCCACCGCTTCTATTTTTTCAATGTGAATGTAGATGCTTATTTATGTTCATATTGATCTCCGATTCACCGGGTTTTCTTTCTTTTTATACAGGTGGTGCACGCTCAACGCAAACGGAAGACACTGGGTTCGTTGCAAGTGGTCTCTTAGGTCAAAGACTTAGGAGTTATAATGGACAACAGCTTTAAGCCGTCAAAGCAGTGCACCTCAGCAGCCAATACGGCCAGTAGAGAACTCTTTCGAGTTAGATGCATTATGTTGTGTAGAGATCCGGAAATTTTCGTTCCCACGTACCAAGCCATTGTTAGGCCGCATATGGAGTGCTGTGTGCAGGCCTGGGCACCGTACTACCAGAAAGATATAGACTGTCTGGAGAAAGTACAAGGGCTAGCCACTAGAATGATGGCTGGGCAAAGGGGGTGTAACTACACAGAGCGTGTCCGTGCCCTAGATCTGTTCTCGATGGAAAGACGACGCATTCGAGGGGATTTGATAGAAACCTTCAAGGTAATGAAAGGACTGTCAGGAATAAGACGAGAGGACCTTTTCTCTCTGATCCCCGAGAGAGGTACAAGGGGGCATAGCCTTAGATTACAGGGAAACATTCGAGGCTCTAAATTAGGGCGAAGTACTTCTCAAATAGAGTGGTACCCTATTGGAATAAGCTCCCGGAAGAGGTCATAAATACCCCAACCGTGAAGGCTTTTAAGAAAGCAGTAGACCTATGTTGGGCGGCAGTATACCCCGAGATATGTTAAGCAGCTTTGAGGGCCAGATGCAATTTAATTATTGTTTCCACCTTAATCTGCCAGGGCTGATACTGCACAAAATTTCTGCCTTTCAGAAAAAGAAAAATCACGCAGTGTTGGGAGCTACGGAAACGCGCCGACAACACAACAATCTGGACACACGATTGGCTCTAGCCACACCAAGTCCTGTGCAAACTGAACTGAACTGAACTGAACTGAACTGAACTGAACTGAACTGAACTGAACTGAACTGAACTGAACTGAACTGAACTGAACTGAACAACATGGTTGTGAACAGTTGGAACGGTCTGCCTGGTGAAATGGTAGATCTGCAGACAGTCCAATCCTTCAAATGTGCCCTTGATCGCAAGTGGTACGAGATCTTTCCTTGTAGTGAGCCTTGAGAATATCAACTAGATGGGTGACGGGTAGCACTGTGGTCCTTCTGGAGTATGTTTTAGCAGACTTTTTCCCTCATTGCATACTGTCTCAGTGAACGCTCACGATGCATAATGTCTCTCGCAGTTGATGTGCGATGAGGTTTTCCGTTTCCCTCCCATTTTTAGCGGGGATTCGACGAAATACACTCGGCAGTGGTGGGTGCATAACTGGTGAGCGGACCATCGAAAGAATTCTGGACGCTCGATTGGCCGTGGCCATTACCTGTCCTGTGCAGACTGAACTGAACTGAACTGAACTGTTATCATTCTGCGCTATACCGGGGTCTTGCCGTTGTGTAACGCGCAGAAACAGGCCACCGCTTCTATTTTTTCAATGTGAATGTAGATGCTTATTTATGTTCATATTGATTTCCGATTCACCGGGTTTTCTTTCTTTTTATACAGATGGTGCACGCTCAACGCAAACGGAAGACACTGGGTTCGTTGCAAGTGGTCTCTTAGGTCAAAGACTTAGGAGTTATAATGGACAACAGCTTTAAGCCGTCAAAGCAGTGCACCTCAGCAGCCAATACGGCCAGTAGAGAACTCTTTCGAGTTAGATGCATTATGTTGTGTAGAGATCCGGAAATTTTCGTTCCCACGTACCAAGCCATTGTTAGGCCGCATATGGAGTGCTGTGTGCAGGCCTGGGCACCGTACTACCAGAAAGATATAGACTGTCTGGAGAAAGTACAAGGGCTAGCCACTAGAATGATGGCTGGGCAAAGGGGGTGTAACTACACAGAGCGTGTCCGTGCCCTAGATCTGTTCTCGATGGAAAGACGACGCATTCGAGGGGATTTGATAGAAACCTTCAAGGTAATGAAAGGACTGTCAGGAATAAGACGAGAGGACCTTTTCTCTCTGATCCCCGAGAGAGGTACAAGGGGGCATAGCCTTAGATTACAGGGAAGCATTCGAGGCTCTAAATTAGGGCGAAATACTTCTCAAATAGAGTGGTACCCTATTGGAATAAGCTCCCGGAAGAGGTCATAAATACCCCAACCGTGAAGGCTTTTAAGAAAGCAGTAGACCTATGTTGGGCGGCAGTATACCCCGAGATATGTTAAGCAGCTTTGAGGGCCAGATGCAATTTAATTATTGTTTCCACCTTAATCTGCCAGGGCTGATACTGCACAAAATTTCTGCCTTTCAGAAAAAGAAAAATCACGCAGTGTTGGGAGCTACGGAAACGCGCCGACAACACAAAAATCTGGACACACGATTGGCTCTAGCCACACCAAGTCCTGTGCAAACTGAACTGAACTGAACTGAACTGAACTGAACTGAACTGAACTGAACTGAACTGAACTGAACTGAACTGAACTGAACTGAACTGAACAACATGGTTGTGAACAGTTGGAACGGTCTGCCTGGTGAAATGGTAGATCTGCAGACAGTCCAATCCTTCAAATGTGCCCTTGATCGCAAGTGGTACGAGATCTTTCCTTGTAGTGAGCCTTGAGAATATCAACTAGATGGGTGACGGGTAGCACTGTGGTCCTTCTGGAGTATGTTTTAGCAGACTTTTTCCCTCATTGCATACTGTCTCAGTGAACGCTCACGATGCATAATGTCTCTCGCAGTTGATGTGCGATGAGGTTTTCCGTTTCCCTCTCATTTTTAGCGGGGATTCGACGAAATACACTCGGCAGTGGTGGGTGCATAACTGGTGAGCGGACCATCGAAAGAATTCTGGACGCTCGATTGGCCGTGGCCATTACCTGTCCTGTGCAGACTGAACTGAACTGAACTGAACTGAACTGTTATCATTCTGCGCTATACCGGGGTCTTGCCGTTGTGTAACGCGCAGAAACAGGCCACCGCTTCTATTTTTTCAATGTGAATGTAGATGCTTATTTATGTTCATATTGATTTCCGATTCACCGGTTTTTCTTTCTTTTTATACAGATGGTGCACGCTCAACGCAAACGGAAGACACTGGGTTCGTTGCAAGTGGTCTCTTAGGTCAAAGACTTAGGAGTTATAATGGACAACAGCTTTAAGCCGTCAAAGCAGTGCACCTCAGCAGCCAATACGGCCAGTAGAGAACTCTTTCGAGTTAGATGCATTATGTTGTGTAGAGATCCGGAAATTTTCGTTCCCACATACCAAGCCATTGTTAGGCCGCATATGGAGTGCTGTGTGCAGGCCTGGGCACCGTACTACCAGAAAGATATAGACTGTCTGGAGAAAGTACAAGGGCTAGCCACTAGAATGATGGCTGGGCAAAGGGGGTGTAACTACACAGAGCGTGTCCGTGCCCTAGATCTGTTCTCGATGGAAAGACGACGCATTCGAGGGGATTTGATAGAAACCTTCAAGGTAATGAAAGGACTGTCAGGAATAAGACGAGAGGACCTTTTCTCTCTGATCCCCGAGAGAGGTACAAGGGGGCATAGCCTTAGATTACAGGGAAGCATTCGAGGCTCTAAATTAGGGCGAAGTACTTCTCAAATAGAGTGGTACCCTATTGGAATAAGCTCCCGGAAGAGGTCATAAATACCCCAACCGTGAAGGCTTTTAAGAAAGCAGTAGACCTATGTTGGGCGGCAGTATACCCCGAGATATGTTAAGCAGCTTTGAGGGCCAGATGCAATTTAATTATTGTTTCCACCTTAATCTGCCAGGGCTGATACTGCACAAAATTTCTGCCTTTCAGAAAAAGAAAAATCACGCAGTGTTGGGAGCTACGGAAACGCGCCGACAACACAACAATCTGGACACACGATTGGCTCTAGCCACACCAAGTCCTGTGCAAACTGAACTGAACTGAACTGAACTGAACTGAACTGAACTGAACTGAACTGAACTGAACTGAACTGAACTGAACTGAACTGAACTGAACTGAACTGAACTGAACTGAACAACATGGTTGTGAACAGTTGGAACGGTCTGCCTGGTGAAATGGTAGATCTGCAGACAGTCCAATCCTTCAAATGTGCCCTTGATCGCAAGTGGTACGAGATCTTTCCTTGTAGTGAGCCTTGAGAATATCAACTAGATGGGTGACGGGTAGCACTGTGGTCCTTCTGGAGTATGTTTTAGCAGACTTTTTCCCTCATTGCATACTGTCTCAGTGAACGCTCACGATGCATAATGTCTCTCGCAGTTGATGTGCGATGAGGTTTTCCGTTTCCCTCTCATTTTTAGCGGGGATTCGACGAAATACACTCGGCAGTGGTGGGTGCATAACTGGTGAGCGGACCATCGAAAGAATTCTGGACGCTCGATTGGCCGTGGCCATTACCTGTCCTGTGCAGACTGAACTGAACTGAACTGAACTGTTATCATTCTGCGCTATACCGGGGTCTTGCCGTTGTGTAACGCGCAGAAACAGGCCACCGCTTCTATTTTTTCAATGTGAATGTAGATGCTTATTTATGTTCATATTGATTTCCGATTCACCGGTTTTTCTTTCTTTTTATACAGATGGTGCACGCTCAACGCAAACGGAAGACACTGGGTTCGTTGCAAGTGGTCTCTTAGGTCAAAGACTTAGGAGTTATAATGGACAACAGCTTTAAGCCGTCAAAGCAGTGCACCTCAGCAGCCAATACGGCCAGTAGAGAACTCTTTCGAGTTAGATGCATTATGTTGTGTAGAGATCCGGAAATTTTCGTTCCCACATACCAAGCCATTGTTAGGCCGCATATGGAGTGCTGTGTGCAGGCCTGGGCACCGTACTACCAGAAAGATATAGACTGTCTGGAGAAAG
Source organism: Fasciola hepatica (assembly GCA_948099385.1). Taxonomy (NCBI): domain Eukaryota; kingdom Metazoa; phylum Platyhelminthes; class Trematoda; order Plagiorchiida; family Fasciolidae; genus Fasciola; species Fasciola hepatica. The sequence goes on from CANUEZ040000164.1 coordinate 3,818,256, forward strand.
TACAAGGGCTAGCCACTAGAATGATGGCTGGGCAAAGGGGGTGTAACTACACAGAGCGTGTCCGTGCCCTAGATCTGTTCTCGATGGAAAGACGACGCATTCGAGGGGATTTGATAGAAACCTTCAAGGTAATGAAAGGACTGTCAGGAATAAGACGAGAGGACCTTTTCTCTCTGATCCCCGAGAGAGGTACAAGGGGGCATAGCCTTAGATTACAGGGAAGCATTCGAGGCTCTAAATTAGGGCGAAATACTTCTCAAATAGAGTGGTACCCTATTGGAATAAGCTCCCGGAAGAGGTCATAAATACCCCAACCGTGAAGGCTTTTAAGAAAGCAGTAGACCTATGTTGGGCGGCAGTATACCCCGAGATATGTTAAGCAGCTTTGAGGGCCAGATGCAATTTAATTATTGTTTCCACCTTAATCTGCCAGGGCTGATACTGCACAAAATTTCTGCCTTTCAGAAAAAGAAAAATCACGCAGTGTTGGGAGCTACGGAAACGCGCCGACAACACAACAATCTGGACACACGATTGGCTCTAGCCACACCAAGTCCTGTGCAAACTGAACTGAACTGAACTGAACTGAACTGAACTGAACTGAACTGAACTGAACTGAACTGAACTGAACTGAACTGAACTGAACTGAACTGAACTGAACTGAACTGAACAACATGGTTGTGAACAGTTGGAACGGTCTGCCTGGTGAAATGGTAGATCTGCAGACAGTCCAATCCTTCAAATGTGCCCTTGATCGCAAGTGGTACGAGATCTTTCCTTGTAGTGAGCCTTGAGAATATCAACTAGATGGGTGACGGGTAGCACTGTGGTCCTTCTGGAGTATGTTTTAGCAGACTTTTTCCCTCATTGCATACTGTCTCAGTGAACGCTCACGATGCATAATGTCTCTCGCAGTTGATGTGCGATGAGGTTTTCCGTTTCCCTCTCATTTTTAGCGGGGATTCGACGAAATACACTCGGCAGTGGTGGGTGCATAACTGGTGAGCGGACCATCGAAAGAATTCTGGACGCTCGATTGGCCGTGGCCATTACCTGTCCTGTGCAGACTGAACTGAACTGAACTGAACTGAACTGAACTGAACTGAACTGAACTGAACTGAACTGAACTGAACTGAACTGAACTGAACTGAACTGAACTGAACTGAACTGAACTGTTATCATTCTGCGCTACACCGGGCTCTTGCCGTTGTGGAACGCGCAGAAACAGGCCACCGCTTCTATTTTTTCAATGTGAATGTAGATGCTTATTTATGTTCATATTGATCTCCGATTCACCGGGTTTTCTTTCTTTTTATACAGGTGGTGCATGCTCAACGCAAACGGAAGACACTGGGTTCGTTGCAAGTGGTCTCTTAGGTCAAAGACTTAGGAGTTATAATGGACAACAGCTTTAAGCCGTCAAAGCAGTGCACCTCAGCAGCCAATACGGCCAGGAGAGAACTCTTTCGAGTTAGATGCATTATTTAGTGTAGAAATCCGGAAATTTTCGTTCCCATATACCAAGCCATTGTTAGGCCGCATATGGAGTGCTGTGTGCAGGCCTGGGCACCGTACTACCAGAAAGATATAGACTGTCTGGAGAAAGTACAAGGGCTAGCCACTAGAATGATGGCTGGGCAAAGGGGGTGTAACTACACAGAGCGTGTCCGTGCCCTAGATCTGTTCTCGATGGAAAGACGACGCATTCGAGGGGATTTGATAGAAACGTTCAAGGTAATAAAGGGACTGTCGAGTATAAATCGAGAAGACCTTTCCTCCCTGATATCAGAGAGAGGCACAGGGAGGCATATACTTATATTACGAAGAGAGCACTCGAGGCTCCAAGTTAGGTCGAATTACTTCTTGAATAGAGTAGTACCCTATTTGAATGAGCTCCCGGAGGAGGTCATAAATACCACAACAATGAAGGCTTTTAAGAAAGCAGTATACCAGTGTCGGGTGGCAGTATACCCCAAATTATGTTAAGCAGCTTTTATGGTCAGACGCAATTTATTCATGGTTTTCACCTTTCTCTGCCGGGGCTGATACTGCACGAAATTCCTGCCTTCCAGAAAAAGAAAATCACGCAGTGTTGTGAACTACGGAAACGCGCCGACAACATAACTATCTGGACACACGATTGGCTCTAGCCACACCAAGTCCTGTGCAAACTGAACTGAACTGAACTGAACTGAACTGAACTGTACTGAACTGAATCCAGCATACTTCAGTTGTGTAGTGAGGAGGCTGCTGTCTGCCATTTTGGTGTTCGAATAATGCATGTGTAAGGTCCTGTTATTGCATTTAATGAGCCTGTGCTCATGAAGTTTCGTTCCCTGTGTTTAGCAGATCTATTACAAGCACCCCCCCCCCCTCGCGGAAGTACGCTGATCCTTGCATACTACATTTGTTCGTCGTGAATATGTTGTTTTCTGATGTTTCTGATCTCAGTAGGGTAAGGTTTAACGGACCTTACTCCTGTGAGGGAACGTTTCCAGTCAGAGTTGCCCTTCAAAGTCAGTTTGTTGTGCAGCAACAAGTAGGGTCTCACGGGGATCGGTTCTTGGACCGCTGCTGTTCCTCGCCTACATCAATGACTTGTCGTTATTCTTCCAGTTACCTTTCATTGTTTTTGCACGTAACATGAAACTGTTGCGTTTCGTGGAGTCAGATGTGGACAGAGAAGTCCTGCAAAAGGATCTGGATGCATTAACACGATGGTCGAATGTCTAGGCCCAACCATTCATCGTCTAAGTGCACGTATTTGTCCGTCGGGAGAAGAGTATCGGACGCGGTGTATCGCATTGGTAACGAAATACTCCTGAGATCGTCATGTGAACGAGACCTTCGGGTTATGCTCTCGTCGTCCTACAAGACTCGAGTCTACACGGATGATGTCTGTGCTTCTTCCAGGGCTATTCTTGGTGCCATACATTGCTCATTTGGTCCGTTGCGTCCTAGGCTTTCCGATTACTGTATGCCTCTCATGTTTGCCCGAGACTTGAATACGGATGTGCTGCAACCTACCCCTGCACTACCAGCGAGATGGTGAAACTGTAGAAGGTGCAACACTTCCCGACGAGACTTGTCAGTGGCTCACGTGGAGCAAGCTATGCGGATCGTCCGAGGTTCCTGAGATTTTCCCGGAATACTTTCGGCGAATTCATGGTAACAGTCAATCTAAGAAGGATCTCTTGTGGTGACATGGGTCCAGAATTGCAGGCAGATTTTCCTCTTCGAATAAACGACCGGATGCGAGACCATTCCCTAACGCTGCGGAAATTTCCGTCGGCTGGTTTGCCACTGGCTTATTGCCTTCGGCGGAGGGCCACTCATCTCTGGGACGCTTTACTGCGACAGTGTTGCCAGAAAAGGACAACGGTCGATTCAAATGACTTCCTGAGGAACTCTTCCTGATCGTGAACCTACAGAGTCTGTGTGAAGAGGCTTACACGGGATATTCCCCTCTGCCTTCTAACAGGAAGATTACATCATTTGGCGAAGTTTGAGAGTGGAGAGTACGACACTACTCACAGGTATTCTCGGTGAACTTTCCAAGACGAAGTCGCTTCCGCTACGTAAGCTGAATGGAATGCCGTAAAACCGAACCATCTCCCTTTGCCCAGTGATTTGTGTTTTGGTTCACTGGCAGTACCAGAAGCGCCCTTGTGGCAAGATCGCTCCGAAACCGATCGGTGTTCGGCCTATTTTGGAGCGGTTTCTGAGCGGTCTAAACCGATCGTGTGAAGTACGAGATATGCTTCATTAATTTCTATCACTTTTTGCAGATTAATTTTCCCTTTACGCCCTTTTATCCACTAAATAAAAAAACCTTAGTAATCATCTTTATTTTACCCATTTTAAGGTGCACCAAACTGTAGCTTAACTTTCTTTTTATACCAACTAGTATTAAATGGTATATATAGGAATAAAATGTTGAGTGGAAATGCACAGTGCAGTGGTCGTAAATCTCGGTATCAGTTCAGCTGTGGCCTGTGGAAGAATGGCTACTAAGCTGACCTACCGGAAGCCGGTCGGGAACCGATCTCACAAACGGGCTTTGTGCTACAAAGACAAAATGCGGTCAAGATTTGTGTCCTGGACCCTTTCTCATTGTGCCATTATCCAGTGAACTATCTTCCGGCTCGCCGAAAATATTCGGATAACAAGATGAACACGAGATGCGGCAAACTTTTGGCCCAAGTTTCCTGTCATTGTATTACTTCGGAACTTCCGTTTTGGGGAAACTTAATTGTCTCCCAACAGGGAGTTATGCAAAAATAGATTAAAAAAAAGTACAAAGCCGCTGGATAGAATGGGTTATCTTCGTCTTTTTTCAAAGATCCCTAACAGTACGCCCAGCTGTGAAGGTTTGCCCCACGTTTGCCCCACGTTTGCCCCATGGGGCTACCTGTAGGTCGAGGCTAGCCCCATGGAGCAATCTTGGGGCACCGACAGTGCTGCTTACGTTTTTAAATAGGCAAGCTTGAAGCTAGTCCCAGTTTTGTCCCTTGCGTGCTCCATGAGGCAGATCTGGGGCCTGCTACTTGGGCAGATGGGGTCCGGATGGGCATATGACGGTCTGTTCCATTGAAAACGATGGGCACCGCTACCAAGGTCCAGATGGACTGAGCCCGGGCTGTGGCAATGGTAATTGCCCAATTTTTTCCTCGCAAATGGGCTACCCTTTTCTACTTTTCACTTCCCCGGTTCTCGTTTTATAATTTCTTACTTTATTCTAGTACCACCATCCTTGTGTAAACTGGCCCAGTTCTCTACCAATGGTAAATATAAACAGAACTCACCAGTGACGATAAATATGATGGATTTATTGAGAAAACTAGCGTCTTAGCAGTTTTAACTAAACTTCTGTTACTAAGAAATATATATGTATTTGTAAGAATAAGCAAATTTCATGAAAGTCCACATAGGTTTTCCCAGTAACTATGGCAAAATGTCCTGTCCGGCGTTAGTGCATTACAGCACAGCGTTTGCCCATCATTAGCCCCTTTTTCGCGACGTAGCACCGGGCAATGGACCACTTGAGTTCACCCGAGTTCAACACGGAAAGTGTATCCCCATTTGCTCTTTTTCTTCAACCTTGTGGTTGGGTCAATGGTTTGGACAGTCCTATCCTCGTGCGAGAATATTGGCATTTGTCTTCGCTCAGGCAGTCAAGTTAAACCTGAAATACGCGGGCGACTTTGTTCTTCTGAGTGAAGATCCATATTAGTTGCGAGTTTTTCTGAATTGTCGGAACAACACCGTAGCTATGTTTGAGATACGTTTCACACCTTCAAAATGTAAAATAATGCAATAGAATAGGGTTGGATCTACGCTAAAACGTTTGTGCAGGGAAAGCCCCGGCTGGAGTAGATAAGTTTGTTACCTAGGCAGTTTTAGAACACAAGGTTACTAGTCCACCTAGGTTATTGAAGCGTGAGAACTTTCCTAGATACAAGTAGGCAGTGCATTAGAATATGAACACTGCGACTACGGTATTGACATAGGTTTTCTGTCCGAAGTACGCCTGCCCAACTCCGTCCTTCAAACGGACGCATCCTTTTGAATGCATCACAGTAGGGCAGTAGACAATTCCGGACTTTGTGGAGTTGCGAGTGCAATAAACAGTCGAGCTCACAACCCCCTGATATCTTGGAAACCAACCTCATGAAGAATTTCCGTGGCACGATTCAAGAGCACTCCGTTCAGTGTGACCGTGATTACAGTCTACACCCCAACGCTACATGCTGAGATGCATTTTACAGTAACTTCAGATTTTAGTCAGTGGGGTTCCTAGGTGCAATATCCTACTAACTGCAGGAAACTGGAATGTCCGTACGGGGACACCAGAAGAGTATACCCAATATGTACTGGGAAAATTTCGCCTCGGCGAGCGATGCGAAAATGACGACCGCTGGGTCGCGTTTGCAGATCGTAATCAACTAGTCGTCAACAACATCCACTTCCAGCACCCCAAAGGGCACCTGCTGACTTGGTACTCCAACGACAGTAGCACAGCGCACCAAATGGACTGCATGTTTGTCCCTTCTCGTAGGGCATCGTCGGTTGAGAACGATCGGGTATAACTGGGCGGCGTAACGGGAAACGCCAGCAGCACAGACCAAACACTGTTACGCGTTCGTCTCAAGCTTCATCTCTCAATACGACAAAAATTTCGTCCTCACTGCAGAGTACGTACTGCTAAGCTGAAAATCCCGAACCACATTCAAGCCCTATCACGCGTGATTTCATCCAGGCTGGGTACTGTTAGTTGCATCACTGTGGTAGTCTTCAAGAGAGCCCTAAAGTTAACATGGATTGCAGTGTTTCAGGGTTAGCTTTATGAAAGGTAAAGTCAGGGCAATGAGCCCCGGGTTCTTTCAATAAACGTCTGTGACACCACAGGAAGGAAGACAGAAGAACTTGAAACTTTTGGGCTGAAGTTTCTCGTCCGAGATCCACTTCAATACATCAAAATATAAACTCGAGCCTGAAAACGACATCGCCACACCACCATTACTTTATCCAGGTGGCAAGGCGATTTGAGAACCGCTGAGAAATCGTTGGTATACCAACTAGGCTTGGCGGTCGTTGTCATTATCGTGTATAAGCGCAAATGACGTCGAGAGCCAAACACTGTTCCTTTGTGACATTACTGGGATCCTGCTAAAAGGGAAAACTCTCTTCAGGTGTATTTCTTCGACTAGAGTGCGGAGGTGTCACCGCATATCCGTATACGGCTGCCGCAACGGTCAATCTGGAAACAGCACAGACCTACATTAATTTTAGGGCCCGCTGCTCGTATCGCTGTTAGACCACGTGGATCCGGTTGCAAGGGTTGTGCGTAGGCAACTGGAAATCTAACGAGGGAAATGTGGCCTTCATCCGACTCCACCTTTGGTAATGTATCGAAACTTGGTAGCTGTCCACCGCGAGAGATAACTAAATCTTAAAACTAGTACAACGTTGCTGATCTAGATGGTTGTGGATCATGCGGGAATGGGTTACATGTGAAGTAAGTAAAACTTGATGTCATTCATCCTAGAAGGAATACTCGACTTTGGCCTAAAATATCATCGCCAAAGGGTTTCATGGACATAGATATTCCAGGGGAAACCTGCAAATTTGCAAAAAGCAGTATTTTTCGGAGACAGGCGACAACGAAGGCAAACAGACAAAACGCTTATGGGAATAAAAAGTCAAAGCTTTGAGGATCGAAGCTGTAATTGATTGGAGTAAACTGACGAAAGAAACTCGACGCTCTCCTGAGGGTTGACGAATATTCAGTCTAAGGGAGACGGCTAAGCGCTGATTCGAAATCAACCACAGACGGCGTATGAAGCACATCACTATGCTCTCCGGTATCTGTGGCGGTGAGGTGTACTGGGCACCCAAGATGTCTAGCCTCATCCTAAAGGCGAATGAACTGAGCGATCGGTCACCAGTCCCCAGTGGGTTACGGATCCAGCTCTTCGTCCCGCTGCCTTACGGGTTAAGCTTTAGATAACTGAAGGCTTTGGTTGTGGACCTCTAAAAAATACCTGCTTTGGCTTGGGCAACCTGGCAGTATTGCGTCCGCAAGCTAATCATAGAATTGGACTCTGTTTACCCCTTCCTCCCCGATTGTACCATGTTTTGTTTCGTACACCGCCTGAAGTCAGGCGAATGTAATTATATATATATATATATATATATATATATATATATATATATATATATATATATATATATATATATATATATATATATATCGGGGCCAAGCCATTTGATATAAAAATTGTGAGTAGGGACGAGTTTGTCGTTCCTTATTATGTCATAAGTGTATTTTCCTTCCGATACTTCCTCCGATGTTTATCTTTTAATCATCGTGACACACTGCTTCGTCACTGAGATGGTTCGCACAAGCACTCAGAGATCTACGGAGCTCATTAAAGCAAAAACAGTGCCTTCGTATCTTAAAATTTGAACTGAATGGATCTGTTGTTGGCATAGGTAGACATCAGCTCGATCACCTAAAGCGGAAAATGAAGGACTATTCAGGCAAGGAAATTACGAATAAAAATAAGAGAAACTAAGTCTACTTGTACAGTTTTTACTTCACTGTATGTATTCTTGTTTGTTTTCAAGTCTTGCCGTACACATTCAAAGAAAAAAGTGCAACAGAACTTCAATGAAATAAAGTGATTTTTTCTATTCCGTCGGTATTTCTAAGACTGCAAGTCTAGGTCCCACCCATTGTTATCCAGAATTTTCTCTTCCAGCTCGGTGTCATCTATGAGAAAGGCAGCGCACAAGATCCCCGAAAATTTCGGCTGAGCTTTCAATCTTGTGAAGTATGGCATTTCAGTTTGATGTTCGGAAGCCTCAGAAGTACAGCCAGCGATGAGCTCAGCAAAACACTGGTTCATTGAGCGGAGCTCTTCCAATATTGATTTAGTGCGCAAGTATGTCAATTGTAAATGCTCCGAAGCACTGTCTACCATCGAAGTTTCGTGGGAAATAGCTTCCTTATGATGCGCCTTGTTACCACGCCTGGTGTGTTATGGCCTGATGTATGTCTTGCAGTATGAACAGTGTGCCATGAAACTCAACACGTCATCAAAGAACTATTTCAAGAAATACATTTGCAGAAGTGATCCACTGTCAAGCAGCCACCTATTTATCCGGAGATAAATCTTGTCTGATGATCGTTTGTTTGCTGTGCAGGACAATTCGGTTGTATACCTTTCGTCACCGAACGTAACGACATCTATGACACGGAGTTGTTGTAGCGTAGGATTTCCAGTTTGAATTCGTTTGTCCTATCTCTGTTTTATTCGTATGGGGTCGTTGGTATCCAGACTATTTTGATACATCAAATGGGCTACGGTAAAGAGAATAGTTAGATGCATTTTAATGGCCAATTGGTGTCATTTCACTGTCTAATTGTCTAGCTGTGCCGCGGTTGATCCACTTCGATTGGTTTTTTTGTTAAATCGGAGTGTACGTGGGACACATGTCAGATAATCCTAGAGGGATCTCACTTATCACAATCTAGCTTGTACGAATACCTTGATGCTTTGAAGGTCAGTCCTTAGTTTGTGATCTTCCTAAGTAAACTTCAGCCACAAAAAGTTCCATCGGAAATTTGATTTCCGTAACGCTTGTTCTTCTGCTGTACGCTCCCCCAAAGAACTTTAATGTGGTCCCTCCATTCGATTTGAAACAGTTTTATCTAAAACCCTGAAGCACCGGTTGTTCTAGTTCTATCATATAGTTTGTATGGTGCCTCTCTAGTATTGTTTCAGTCCTCTCTCAGAAGACATTTGTTGTTTATTAGGTTACTATTTCAACAAAAATTGTCGACGAGACTGCACCTTGACGTGGTATGATGGCTTGCGCGCTTCTATGACCCAAAGAGCTATACAGGATGGCTTCCTTAAGCCGGAGATGCAATCATACCTGACAGGTCAATGGGTAGAGGTCAGACAAAGTCCAGTCTCCTGGTCCTCCAGGTTAGGGGTCGATTTGAGCTGGCAACTCAGTCGGAAAAACCAGTGGAACAATAATTGATCCAAGCAAATAGGCTTCCACTAAGCCATCCCACTGCCTTGTGAATAGGTTCTTGTCAGAACTAAAGGCTTTGGATGAGGACCCTAATCGTTCTCCTGCTTTGTGGCTGGACACCCTGGCAGTACCCGCCCAACATCTCCCATGAACTGCACGACTACATAGAATTCCATACTGCATCGGTCGTCACGCAGGCTAATCAGGACCGCGCTGCCCATTGCATCGAGCGGGGTGGGTAGTGATAAGTGTGCTACTGCTCAGAGTTCCCTCTCTTTTATTCAACCTTTGTCTTCTGTCCCTAACCATCCCTCTTTGCCCCATCTATCCACCCATAATGGTCCCACTGATAACACGGTCGATACTCGCAACGATTCACTGTCATTGTCGGAAATAATCCTCTGTCTGGTAACTCACATTTTCTCAAGCCCCGTCAGCTTCTGAATCTCGGCTCCTTCAACGTGCGTACACTCATGCAGGCCGGTCAGCAGGCGTGCCTAGCCCTCACAATGAACTCTCTGAAGATTGATGTTTGCTGCTTAAGCGAAACGCGTATCCAGGATCCGAGCAGTGTGATTCAACTAACTGCTCCTGGTATCTCATCGAGGTATATTCTGCGCACCTCAGGAGACGAAGCAGCTAGAGCTGTGGGTCAACGTGGTGTAGGAATTGTCTTGACCGACAAGGCTGAGGCTGCCCTTTTAGACTGGATTCCTGTTAACAGTCGTTTATGTGCTGTGAGACTCCAAGGGTCAGTCAGCGTTCGAAAGGATAGTTGTGTTAAACGCAATTTGTTCGTGATCTCGGCGTACGTCCCAACGAACTGCAGCTCAGAATTGCAGAAAGATGAGTTCTATGATGCCTTCGCCACTCTCGTTCGCGGCAGTAAAGGTTCTGACATTGTAGTGCTAGCTGGTGACTTCAATGCACAAGTTGGCAAACTCAGTGTGTCAGAAGCTTGTTTAGGTGGGCGTTGTGCTTTACCCGCTGAGCGCACAGATAACGGGGATAGGCTTCTCCAATTTTGTGCAGACAATCGATTGTTCTTGTCTAGCACAAATTTCCGACACAGCTCGTATCACACGGCGACATGGCGCTCTAACTCTACAGGTACTTTGAGTCAAATTGATCATATCGCCGTAAGCTACCGGTGGCGCAGTTCTGTTCAGAACTGTAGATCTTACTGGTTCACGTACGTAGAGTCGGACCATGCCTTAGTTTCAATGCGATTATCTCTCCAGCTCCATGGTCATCGTCGCAAACCGCAAACCTGATTAGCCGTGCAACGTTTGTGTGATCCAGAAGTACGCACCCGTTACGAGTAGAAGTTAGCACACGAGCTAGGATCTACGACGAACAGAAATGTAGATGGATAATGGGTCCATCTCCAGCAGGCGATGCCACGTGGTAATGGATTTCGCCCGTGGTCCTGAATCCGATGTCCATCAAAGACACTGGATCTCGCAAGAGTCGCTGAGTATAATGGAGCAGAAGCGTCAACTTTCGAACCGTAAGGTGAATAAGAGGCGGAGAAAGCTGCAAAGACAAGTTACGAAAAGCCTTAAGAAGGATCGCGAAAATTGGTGGATCAAGGTAGCCGAAGAAATGGAAATAGCAGCTGCTTCAGGTAACAGTCAAAGACTGTTTAAACTTATTCGTGACACCGGTAGACGGCGAACTCAGGTCAGTGAAACGATTTGCAATAGGAATGGAGAACCCATCCATAACAAACAGCAAAGGCTTGACCGATGGGCCGAGTACTTCAAAGAACAGTTTAGCTGGCCGCACGCTAGTGTAGTTACTCCCGTGTCAACAACTGTGATTTCTTGGGTGTTATCACTTGAGCCCCCATCAGAAGTAGAAGTAGAGTCATGTATTCGATTACTAAGGCGGGGGAAAGCGGCAGGTCCCGACGAACTTTCCCCAGTTCTTTTCAAACTGGTCGGAGATGCTTTGATAAAATCACTTACCGATTTACTCCGTGACATTTGGAACGAGGAGCGTATTCCGTTAATATGGAGTGAGTCATTGATTGTTCCCATCTTCAAGAAGGGAATACGCAATGACTGTGGTAATCATCGTGGGATTAGCTTAATCCCGATAGTCACTGAAGTATTAGCTTCGATTTTGCTGCATCGTCTTACACCGGCTCGCGAGAGGAATGTCCGCGAACAGCAGGCTGGATTCCGCCCAGGTCGAGGATGCATCGACCAGATCTTTACTTTTCGCCGACTACTTGAAACGCGTCACACGTACCGCCGACCGACAATAATGGTTTTCTTAGACCTGAAAGGCACCTTCGATTCAGTTGACCGAACATCGCTTTTCAGTGCTCTTCAGCAAAAAAGTATGCCCCAGAAGTTTGTGAACCTACTGAGATCATTGTATTCACATAATTCTGGCCGCATAAGGATTTACGGTGAACTATCCGGTCGGTGGAATAGCCGAGTAAGCAACGATGAGGTGAGAAAGCGAGTATTGGGTACTAATTCAGAGAACGTTCTGTCACAGCGTATCCAACTTAGTAGACTTCGTTGGTTGGGACACGTGTTACGTATGGCAAACACACGTCTACCGTACCGTGTCCTATTCTCCGCCCCTCCCAGGGAGTGGAAGAGACCACGTGGAGGTCAACAGATGACGTGGCAACGAGGAATGAGAAAATGTACAGCAAACTTGGGAAAAGCAGGTGCTTCACGTCTTCGTGGTTGGGGTCCAAAAGATCCGTCTACCAATTGGCTGGAGACACTGAAGGATATGGCTGCGAACCGCGAACAGTGGAGATCGTGTTGTCACTTTCTATCGAATCAGAATGTTTGATCGGTGTACGTTTGTACAGTTAGACTGTGTATTCCGTGTGTTGGCTACTAGGGCATTCTTTTCTTTTCCCACCCATATAGGTCCAGTCCCTGTCCATCTTGTATATTCATACTTTCTAATTCAACGTGCAACATGGTGAGAAAGGCAGTGGTCAGTGGGGCTTGCCCTACTGTTTAACGCTGTACGATGATGATGATGATGATATCCGGTCGGTTCGAAACGACCAGTGGTTTTCGGCAGGGATGCCCTTTGTCTCCATTCCTTTTTAACTTCGTCATGGACGAAATAATGGAGAGTGCTTTGCAAAATCTTCAGGATGTAGGCGTCGAATTAGGAGATAGTGAAAAGCTATGTGACCTAGATTACGCAGACGACGTTGTCTGCTTGTTCGAATCCACGGAACATGCTCAGCATGCACTAGATAATCTCGCAAGAGCTGTAGCTCCATTCGGCATGCGTTTTGCACCTTCAAAGTGCAAGGTGATGTTACAAGACTGAACGTCAACGATTCCGAGCTTGATGCTCGATGGGGAGGTGCTGGCAGTTGTCGACCACTTCACCTACCTCGGTAGCTGCGTGACGACGGATGGGAGCACAGTAGTAGAGGTGATTACGCGGATATCCAAAGCTCGAGCGGTGTACGCTGGACTGAAGCACTTGTGGCGCCGATCTGATATTTCACTGAAGTTGAAAGGTCGTGCATACTGTGCTACTGTGCGTTCAGTTTTGTTGTATGGTTGCGAAACTTGGAGTCTGCGTGCTGAAGATATTCGTCGTCTTCATGTTTTCGACAACCGATGCTTACGTAGTATCACTAAGAACGGGTGGAATAACCGAGTAAGTAATGATGAAGTTAGAAAACGAGTATTGGGTACTAATTCAGAGAACGTTCTGTCACAGCGTATCCAACTTAGTAGACTTCGTTGGTTGGGACACGTGTTACGTATGGCAAACACACGTCTACCGTACCGTGTCCTATTCTCCGCCCCTCCCAGGGAGTGGAAGAGACCACGTGGAGGTCAACAGATGACGTGGCAACGAGGAATGAGAAAATGTACAACAAACTTGGGAAAAGCAGGTGCTTCACGTCTTCGTGGTTGGGGTCCAAAAGATCCGTCTACCAATTGGCTGGAGACACTGAAGGATATGGCTGCGAACCGCGAACAGTGGAGATCGTGTTGTCACTTTCTATCGAATCAGAATGTTTGATCGGTGTACGTTTGTACAGTTAGACTGTGTATTCCGTGTGTTGGCTACCAGGGCATTCTTTTCTTTTCCCACCCATATAGGTCCAGTCCCTGTCCATCTTGTATATTCATACTTCTAATTCAACATGCAACATGGTGAGAAAGGCAGTGATCAGTGGGGCTTGCCCTACTGTTTAGCGCTGTACGATGATGATGATGATGATGATGATGATGATGATGATGTAATTCTCCACTTCAAGTCCTGGGGTATTGTTTGTGAGATATGATCTGTTTGTTGCATACGTGTGTTAGCACGATATAAAAATAATCACGGGATTCTGCTTATTGACCTTGAAGTGATGATTTCAGCTTAGACCAATGTTACCATAACAATCCAATAATGTGAGTTGTGTAGTTTTTGGCAATATTCACTACGCATCAAGAGTAAGTCCCGTAGCGAACTGTCAACAGTAGTTGGGTGATTCGTATGAAGTGAACTGCAAGTCAGATAACGTGTGTAATACTGTACTGTAAGCGAATCAGTGCGTCAGAATTGGAGGTGACACTACGAGAATCAGACCGACAAACGAAAACTCGTAAACAGCGGCGTAAAGTGACAGAATTTAAGATTAAGTGGAAACCAATGGGTCAATAGACACGTCAAGTAACAATGAAAATATGACAACTTAGTTAGATCATGAACACGGGCACGGACTTAGTCCACTCGACCGAGGCACCTATGTCAAGAACAAAGAATAGGTCGGTGTTTTTTCGGACTTTGGTGTTGATCGTAGCTCAGGTTGGTGGTTTTCAACGGCGCACTGACGATGTCACTTCATTTTTTGGGGAAACATTAGCGATCTAAATGCCAGACTCAACAACCAAAAGCTATTGAAACCAAACCGAGTACGTTTGTCCGGGTCAGCCGTAAGAGTGCATGTAGAGAACACTGGAAACGGAACCAAACTTAGTTCGGCGTCGCAAGTTGAACACGTTCATCGGAGATGGATACTAGTGATTGAACCAGGCTCAGGTTTCCAAAAAGTTAACATTTGATCGTCAGTTGTCTGTTGGGTCTGGTTTAGCATTACACCGCTCCCTAGCCTAATGTATTATTATTTTTCCACATCAGCCTTATTTCAGGCGGTGTACGAAACAAAACATGGTACAATCGGGGAGGAAGGGGTAAACAGAGTCCAATTCTATGATTAGCTTGCGGACGCAATACTGCCAGGTTGCCCAAGCCAAAGCAGGTATTTTTTAGAGGTCCACAACCAAAGCCTTCAGTTATCTAAAGCTTAACCCGTAAGGCAGCGGGACGAAGAGCTGGATCCGTAACCCACTGGGGACTGGTGACCGATCGCTCAGTTCATTCGCCTTTAGGATGAGGCTAGACATCTTGGGTGCCCAGTACACCTCACCGCTACAGATACCGAAGAGCATAGTGATGTGCTTCATACGCCGTCTGTGGTTGATTTCGAATCAGCGCTTAGCCGTCTCCCTTAGACTGAATATCCGTCAACCCGCTGGAGACCGCCTGGCGTTCGCTTTCGTCCTCTCTTTCGTGGGAACACCGTCACAAGAAGAGTGTGTAGTACTTCCTCATCAGAGGCTGTTGCAGACGCATGGTCATTTGAGAGCATTTGGAGAGGTGTTCAGGACGAGTAGCCGTCTCGGTGGCTGAGACACCCACTACCGACCATACTGATTCATTTGTAGGCCTTTGGTTACAGTTTCAGTTTGTACAACCACTAACGTCGCTCTTCTTTGCCGTTTTCAGTTGCTACCTAGCAGCGTCGTCCAGTAGAAGTGAAAAGATCGAAAGATCAAAGTAATAAGCAGAAATCACCAAGAGGAAGCGTTCGACTGCAAATACGCTGCTGCACGTGATACCTGGCCCTATCACTTAAGGTCTCCGACCATCTGGCAGGTGGTGTCGTGGACCCCAACCACGAAGCCTAACACGTCCTACTTAGCTAAGTCCATTGGTCCAGGTTTTCATATGTTTTTTGTCATATCATGGACTGACCACTTCGATTTACCTTCCAACCATAACTTTTCATTACCTGCTTGCGCATGAGTGCAGTGGAGGGGTCAGTCGCCCCGTAGCTACGAAGGCCCGCTGCACTATTGGGGATAACCGGCAGCCAGAGCCTGAGACTTAGTGTCGAAGAACCACATAAGACCCCAATAGGTCAGGTGTGGTAACTACCCGGACGACAGTGGATTACTGTCTACCACTAAAGTAACCGGTGGTGACGGGGATTCGAACCTCGTACCTTCGAGGCAGTAAGCCAACGCTCTGAATCATTCAGCCACCACCTCGGAGAACAGTGTACGTTACGGAAGTCTATCGACGAGTATGCGTAACACATGTCTTACTATACTTACTTTTACACGACTATCTCCTGTCAGAGGATAAGTCGACTCCAAGGATATCGCGGATTACCACCGGACATGCGTGGCCGTTGGCTGCGAGCTCAGCGCAAATCGCCACCCAGTTTTTCTTCTAGTATCGCAGGCCGTGGAAGGTATGTTGTCCAAGGCGCTCCACATCTTTCTCGACGGTGCTCAATCACGTTTTCAGCTGAGCACCAAGGCGACAGTGCCATCCCGTACATGGTGCAGGGCAGAACGTTTTTCTGGACAGTTGTGTCGGGTCGCCGGAGTATGCGGCCGAACCATTGCAGGCGGCGGCGTTGAAGAAGGACGGAGAGTTGGTCAGTGTCGTTGTTTGATAGGATTTCCTGCCAGTTTGTACGGAGAATTCGGCGCAAACACCAGTGGTCGAA
This sequence comes from Fasciola hepatica, assembly GCA_948099385.1. NCBI lineage: Eukaryota > Metazoa > Platyhelminthes > Trematoda > Plagiorchiida > Fasciolidae > Fasciola > Fasciola hepatica. The sequence continues at coordinate 3,834,604 of CANUEZ040000164.1, forward strand.
CACCTCCAGCCTCCTGGTATCTCCAGCTTGTAGTAGCTGGGTTTCACACCCGTATGTGAGCACGGGTTGGATAGCGGCACAGAAGACGTGGATCTTCGTTCGAGGGCCAGTTTCACTCCGTGAACATAGCACACGCCGAAGCTGAAAAAATGCTTTCCGTGCATTGTCAATCCCGAACAATACTTCGTCCTTCGCTTGACCATTCGAAAGCAGAGTTGACCCGAGATATTTGAACGATGGTACGTACTCGATCGCCTGACCATTGATGGACAACTGCTGAGATGACGGCCCAGGGCAAATCAACAAAACCTTTGTTTTCGCTGGATTAACTTCGAGACCAATAGTCTTCGTGAAGTAATCAAATCGGTCTAGAACTGGCTGAAGTGTAGCGAGAGAATCTTCTAGCACGACAACGTCGTCTGCAAACTCCAGGTCCGGAATTTGCCCTCAGTTGGACACTGGAGTAATCAACCAGGGCTTTGTTTATTGTCCAGTGGACTGCATAGTTGAACAAGATTGGTGAAAGAGGGCACCCCTGTCTAACTCCGGAATTGATTACGAACGCCAAAGATTCTCCGCCATACACTCGAACACGTGTGCTAATGAAGACGTAGCAAGCCCTCGGTATCATTGAGAGTTTGACAGAAATATCGTCAGATTCTAGTATACCCAAAAGGCATTCACGATTAACCGAGTCAAAGGAAGCCCGGAAATCAATGAAACAGGGTACTGTTGGCTGCTGGAACTTGTAACGGTTTTCCCGTACTCGAAACAGTGTGAAGATTTGGTCCACACAACCTCTGCCACGGTGGAAGCCCGCTTGGTTCGGTCGAGTGCAGGAGTCTCTCGCAACTTAGAAGCGATTGAGCAGCGGTACGCTGAAAGTCTTTGCAGTGATGTCAATTAAACTGATTCCCCGGTAGTTTACGCACACTGTCTAGTCTCCTTTCTTGGGAATGGGTAACAGAATGGAGGGACCCCAGTCCGTATGAAATGTCTATCCTTCCCATATAGATCGGAACAGCACGTAGAGCCTGTCTATCAGTGATGACGAACAGGTCTTCTACACTTCTGGTGGTATGTTTTCCTCTCCAGAAGCTTTTATGTTTCTTAACTGGTTGACGATCCTGACGGTTTCCGACATTCATAGTGGCTTGCAGTTGACGTCGTACACTTCTACACTCGGGGAGGGTGGAAGGTCCGCGGTGTGATCGGAAGGAAGGTCGGTTGAGAAGCCGGTCAAAATACTTTACACAATGTTCGATTTTTCTTCCGTGTTCGGGGATAATTTGGCCTCCTGCATCACGTAACGCGGATTCAGGCTTGCATCACCCACCCGAAGCACTCTGAATGAGTCGAAATAATTTGACGAAGTCATCAATACCGGAAGCGGACTCCATCCTCTCTGCCACTTCGATCCAGTACCTCTAAAGATCGGTTCTAGCTGAGCGCGAGGCCACTCACTAGTCTTCGGAGTTCAGTGCTTCTCACTACTCGGGTTTCCTGGGCCTTGGCTGATAGTTGTGAGGTGGTCGCTCAGGTCAAATCATTTTGACGTTTTTCAGTTCCCCCTAGCTCCTTCCAAGCAACCTTCTTGACCACAAACTGTCATCATCCTCATCATCTTCACTCATCGTACGGCGTTTAACAGTAAATCAAGCCCCACTGATCACTGCTTTTCTCACCATGTTGCATGTTGAATTAGAAAATATGAATATACAAGATGGACACGGAGTGAACCTACACGGGTGGGGAAAGGAAAGAATGCCCTAGTAGCCAACACACGGAATACACAGTCTAACTGTACAAACGTACACCGATCAAACATTCTGATTCGATAGAAAGTGACAACACGATCTCCACTGTTCGCGGTTCGCAGCCATATCCTTCAGTGTCTCCAGCCAATTGGTAGACGGATCTTTTGGACCCCAACCACGAAGACGTGAAGCACCTGCTTTTCCCAAGTTTGTTGTACATTTTCTCATTCCTCGTTGCCACGTCATCTGTTGACCTCCACGTGGTCTCTTCCACTCCCTGGGAGGGGCGGAGAATAGGACACGGTACGGTAGACGTGTGTTTGCCATACGTAACACGTGTCCCAACCAACGAAGTCTACTAAGTTGGATACGCTGTGACAGAACGTTCTCTGAATTAGTACCCAATACTCGTTTTCTAACTTCATCATTACTTACTCGGTTATTCCACCCGTTCTTAGTGATACTACGTAAGCATCGGTTGTCGAAAACATGAAGACGACGAATATCTTCAGCACGCAGACTCCAAGTTTCGCAACCATACAACAAAACTGAACGCACAGTAGCACAGTATGCACGACCTTTCAACTTCAGTGAAATATCAGATCGGCGCCACAAGTGCTTCAGTCCAGCGTACACCGCTCGAGCTTTGGATATCCGCGTAATCACCTCTACTACTGTGCTCCCATCCGTCGTCACGCAGCTACCGAGGTAGGTGAAGTGGTCGACAACTGCCAGCACCTCCCCATCGAGCATCAAGCTCGGACTCGTTGACATCCGGTCTTGTAACATCACCTTACACTTGGAAGGCGCAGAGCGCATGCCGAATGGAGCTACAACTCTTGAGAGTCTACCTAGTGCATGCTGAGCATGTTCCGTGGATTCGAACATCGTCCGCGTAATCTAGATCACATAGCTTTCCACTATCTCCTAATTCGATGCCTACATCCTGAAGATTTCGTAGCGCACTGTCCATTATTTCGTCCATGACGAAGTCGAACAGGAATGGAGACATAGGACATCCCTGTCGAACGCCGCTGGTCGTTTTGAACGGACTTGGTAGTTCACCGTAAACTCTAATGCGGCCAGGAGTATGAGAATACAATGATCTCAGTAGGTTCACGAACTTCTGGGGCATACTTTTTTGCTGAAGAGCACTGAAAAGCGCTGTTCGATCAACTGAATCGAAGGTGCTTTCAGGTCTAAGAAAACCATTATTGTCGGTCGGCGGTACGTGTGACGCGTTTCAAGTGGTTGGTAAAGAGTAAAAATCTGGTTGATGCATCCTCGGCCTGGGCGGAATCGAGCCTGCTGTTCGCGGGCATTCCTCTCGCGAATGGACGTAAGAAGGTGCAGCAGATTCGAGGCTAGTACTTTGGTGACTATCGGAATTAAGCTAATCCCACGATGATTACCAAAGTCATTGCGTATTCCCTTTCTGAAGATGGGACCAATCAATGACTCACTCCATATTAACGGAATACGCTCCTCGTTCCAAATGTCACGGAGTAAATCGGTAAGTGATTTTATCAAAGCATCTCCGACCAGTTTGAAAAGAACTGGGGAAAGTTCGTCGGGACCTGCCGCTTTCCCCCGCCTTAGTAATCGAATACATGACTCTACTCCTACTTCCGATGGGGCCCTAAGTGATACCACCCAAGGAGTCGCAGTTGTTGACACGGGAGTAACTGTACTAGCGTGCGGCCAGCTAAACTGTTCCTTGAAGTATTCGGCTTAACGGTCAAGCCTTTGCTGTTTGTTATGGATGGGTTCTCCATTTCTATCGCGAATCGTTTCATTGACCTGGATGCGCCGTCCAGCGGTGTCACGAATAAGTTTGAACAGTCTTTGGCTGCTACCTGAACCTGCTGCTATTTCCACTTCTTCGGCTACCTTGATCCACCAATTTTCGCGATCATTCTTAAGGCTTTTCGTAATTTGCTTTTGTAGATATCTTCGTATCTTATTCATCTCCTTACAGTTTGAGAGCTGACATTTTTGCTCTATTAGCTTGACCGACTCTCACAAGATCCAGTGTCTTTGATGGACATCGGATCTGGGACTACAGGCGAAACCTGCTGCCACGTGCATTGCCTGCTGGATATGGACCCAACGCTCATCTACACTACTGTTCGTGGTGGATCCTAGCTCATGTGCTAACTTCTGTTCATAACGGGTGCGTGCTTCCGGGCGAGACAAACTTTGCATGGCTAACCGGGTTTGCGGTTTGCGACGATGACCATGGAGCTGGAGAGATGATCGCATTGAAACCAATGCATGGTCCGACTCTACGTACGTGGACCAGTAAGATCTACAATTCTGAACAGAACTGCGCCATCGGTAGCTTACTGCGATATGATCAATTTGACTCAAAGTACCTGTAGAGTTAGAGCGCCATGTCGCTGTGCGATGCGAGCTGTGTTGGAAATTTGTGCTAGACAAGAACAATCGATTGTCTGTACAAAACGTATCCACGTTATCTGTATGCTGAGCGGGTAATGCACAACGGCCACCTAAACAAGCTTCTGACGCACTAAGTTTGCCAACTTGTGCATTGAATTCACCAGCTAGTACTACAATGTCAGAACCTTTACTGCTGCGAACGAGAGTTGTGAGTTCATCATAAAACTCATCCTTTTGCATGTCAGAGCTGCAGTCCGTTGGGGCGTATGCCGAAGTTAAAAACAAGTTGCACTTAACACAACTATCCTTTTGAACGCCTACTGACCCCTTGAATCTAACTGCACAATAATGACTGTTAGTCGAGATCCAGTCTAAGGGCAAAACTCAGCCTTGTCAGTCAAGACCATTCCTACACCACGTTGACCCACAGCTCGAGCTACTTCGTCTCCCGAGGTGAGGTGCGCAGGAAATACCTCGATGAGATACCAATAGCAGTTAGTGTATTACACTGCTCGGATCGTGGATGCGCGCTTCACTTACGCAGTAGACATCAACCTTCGGAGAATCTATTGTGAGGGCTAGGCACGCCTGCTGACTGGCCTGCATGAGAGTACGCACGTGAAAGGAGCCGAGCTTTAGAAGCTGATGAGGGTTGAAAAGATGTGTTACCAGAAAGAGGGTTATTCTCGATACTATTTGACAGTGAGTCGTTGCGAGTATCGACCGTGTTATCAGTGGGCGCATTATGGGTGGATAGATGGGTCAAAGAGGTGTGGTTAGGGACAGAAGACAAAGGTTGAATGAAAGTGAGGGAACTGTGAGCAGTAGCCCACTTATCACTACCCACTCCGCTTGATGCAATGGGCAGCGCGGTTCTGATTATCCTGCGTGACGACCGATGCAGTATGGAATTCTGTGTAGTCGTGCAGTTCATGGGAGATGTTGGGCGGGTACTGCCAGGGTGTCCAGCCACAAAGCAGGAGAACGATTAGGGTTCTCATCCAAAGCCTTTAGTTCTAACAAGAACCTGTCCGCAAGGTAGCGGGGTGGTTGAGTGGAAGACTACTTGCCTGGATCAATTATTGTTCCACTGATTTTGCCGATTGAGTTGCCAGTTCAAATCGACCCCTAACCTTGAGGATCAGGAGACTGGACTTTCTCTGGCCCCTACCCATTGACCTGTCAGGTATGATTGCATCTGCGGCTTAAAGAAGCCATCCTGTATAGCTCTTCGGGTCATAGAGGCGTGCAAACTAGCACACCACTCCAAGGTGCAATCTCGTCGTGACGGGCTCTCGTCGTGACTAGATTACCTTCCATTGTTCTTTCCTACTTACTTACTTACTACTTTTATGCGGCTAGCTCCTTCGGTAAGGTGAACCGGCCTCATGCGTGTCCCGAATGAAACGTAAGTTGCCGTAATGGGTCTTGGGCATTTGATACGAAGTGATGTCCCTAGCGTCACTGGGCTTTTGTTCGAGGTACCAACTCTAGTTCATGCACATGCGAAGAATCCTGAGTTCGTATCACTACCGGAGTTAGACAGGGCTGTCCTTTCTCACCGGTGCCGTTTAACTAAGCCCTTGATTGGTAAATGGGTCACGCAAAACACGACTACTACTCACCCGCTACGCTCCAACCAATCTTCAACCGAGTCAGTTAGTTCGTGAAGTCCATCGGACTAAAAATGAATTCAATCAAAATAAAAGCTTTTACAGCCTATTTAGGTCCGACAATTCAGTAACTGTCCATCAATGACCGACCAGTCGAATGCGTCCCTTCATTCAGATAACTAGGCTCAACTCTGCTTCCGAACGGCCAGGAAGAAGATGAAGTGGCATTACAGATCGACAGTGCCAGAAGAACCTTCCTCCAGCAAAGACAAACGCTGTGGACTCGCACTGAAATCAACTTGAGGTCTAAAGGTCGTACTTACCATGCCGCCATCCGGCACCGACTCACTTATGGTTGGGAAACCTGGCCACTACGAGCTGAGGATATCAGAAAGCTGGAGGTTTTCGACCACTAGTGCATGCGGCAAATCCTCAAAGTCAACTGGCCCAACAAGGCGTTCAACAAAGAGAAAAGAAGATGATGCTCTGAGATCGATGGGCTCTCCGTCCTCTTCCAACGTCGACGACTGCAGTGGTTCGGCCATACCTTCCGGCGACCCGAGTCAGAGATAACCAAGCAAACACTCTGCCCCACTTCCTGCCGTAGTTGGCGTTGTCGCCTTGGTGAGCAGCTCAAAACGTGGATCAGTACGATCGAAAAAGATGTGGAGCTTCTAGGTCTTCGGTCGGTCCACGGAGTCCGGTGATGGAAAACGGACTCAATCACGACCTGCACCGAGCTCACCTCCGACCACCGCGCGTGGTCAGCAACGGTCCGTGATATCCATGGAGCCGACTTATCCTCTCGCAGGAGATAGTCGCGTAAAAAGGAGATAAGTAAGTGGGATGCGTCCGTTTGAAGGACTTGAGTATGTCGACTGCTGAGTTGGGTAGGCGTACTTTGAATAGACATTATGCCATTTTCTTCGTCGTTGAGTGTGCCCATGGTAATGCACTGGCTGCCTGTATCTAAGGAAGTTCTCACATTCCAGCGGTGTATGTGGACTGGTGACCTTGCGTTCAGGTTTAGGCTACCAACTCATGTTTGGTTCACCCCGGGCACCAGGAGAGCACGGGCGCATCGCTTACTGGAGATGCAGTAGCATGATCAGAGCGGATCGTAAAGACAAAATCCATGGAGAGACTTGGGGATAGTGCACAAAGTGGCGTCCCCAGCCTCACGCGGCTTTTGTTCGAGGTAGCAACTCTAGTCCATGCACAGCCTAGTGCTACCTGCCGGGCAACTGGAAGTTTCTGTGTTGAGAGCCGGTGACTGAACGAGCGGTTCGAACATCTTTTGGATGGTGGTCTACGAATCCGAGATGTCCAACGCGTCCTAGTGATCTTGGTGCATGGTTGCTTTTGACGTTCTAGGAGCTCATTCTCCAGTTGGTATGGGTTACCCTGACCCAGGGGTTCATGCAACCCTGTTGATTCGACAGATTTTCTTGGTAGCCGTTGAATCCAACAGATCTCGTCCGTCTGTGCAGGAGTATCCGTCTTCGCATGCTGGGTGCCTTGTCACCGAGGTTTTTAGACCTCGGGTACCCCCAACCTGGTTTCGCCCGCCTGTCGAGCGGTTTGCCGGGGTGTAGCTGCTGATGCATGCGTCGGCCGCGTGGAGCCACAGGTGAGAGTTGGGCAGGTAATGGAGACCAAAGAGATGGAAGATAACCCTGGGGGCACGACAGTCTACCAACTCAGAGGTGCTACTCCTCTCAGGTACCCTGTGAAAGATGAGAAATAGTGGTCAGTCCATGAAAGAGGAAAGTGTGAAAACCATAGCGAGTGAACTTGGCCAAGCGGGGCCTGTTAGGCTTCAAGGATGTGGTCGACGAGACCCCCGTTCAGTGATTAAATACACGAGTATAGTGCTCTGGTATCCGCATACTTTCTTTATCTAATTGATACGGCTGTTTGTAATTCTCGTTACTCTCTTTGTTTTTTCCTTCAATATTTCCGATTGAGGTTTCCGCTGAGAGATAGAAACCAAAGCCACTGTACTGAGTGCATAGTTGGTTGTTTGAACTGAACCGAACTGAGTAGCTCAGTGGGTTTTTTAGGGCTATGGAGCGTACTTCTTCCGCCTTACTCATGCGGAAGCGTAATAAAAGCACTCACCGCAGTAGTCTAATTATACATCTATAGGCAGATTGCACTGTAACTCCACCCTCCCAACAAATTTCGATTCCGTATATTCTTTAATGACCTAATGAGGAATTATTTTAAGGCTGTTGTTCTTTCAAACCAATTTTTCATATCAGTGTGATCATGAGCATTTTCGAACTTTAAAATGGAACGAGGATGACAGACACGATGATAATGGTGGTTTTAGTGAATAGCTAGGACATTACTTACTCTCACTTTTATGTGGCTAGCTGCTCCGTGAGGACGAGCCGGTTTCCTAGATGTATCCATTGGGGCTTTTGGAAATTCGGTTCATAGTGACGTCTCCAGCATCGCTCGACATTTCGCTCGATGTGGCAGTTTTATCTCGTGCACAACCAAATGCTACCTGTTGGGCAATAGGAGGTTCATGTGTTTCGTAGCGGTGATCAATCGAGCTGCTGGTGCGCCTTTTGGATGGTCGTCTTCCAATCAAAGATGATCAGTATGTCTTAGCAAAGCATATCCGACTCAGGATAGCCGGATAGGAAGTAAGAGACTATGTTCTTATATGGTGAGGGGTTACATTCGTGTGTGTCACACTGCTCTCTACGGGCTTCGATGACTTTTATGCAGGGAGTTCGTCGCCAGGTGAAAACCCGCCGTGCCCTCTAATAACGCCACTAATTGTCCGTGATCGCTTGTTCGATGAATTGCTGCTCACTTATTTAGGGCTAACCGCTAATCCGAGGTCCGAGGTTCGAATTCGCGCCATCACCGGGTACTTTAGTGGTAGACAGTAACCTACTGTCGTCCGGATCGTTACCACACCTGACGTATTGAGACCTTACGTGGTTCTTCGCCACTCCAAGTCTCGGGGTCTGGTTGCCGGTTATCCCCAATAGTGTAGTAGGGCTTCGTGGCTATGGGGTAAATGCTCCTTCCACTGCACTCATGCGCAAGCATGTAACAAAAGAGGTATGGCCACTCCCATTCGCTATCTGGAGGCGCATTGGGTTGCGCTCAGCTATGCTCTCCTTCATCGGACTGGGACATTTTGTTCTACGCATGCTATCCGGGTCTCAGACTTTGACAATACAGTGTTTTGGATTCGAGTACCGAATGGTGCCTCGATTGTGAATCCTATTTGACAGAGATGCCGGGTGTTTGAATTTGGGTTCACTGAACTGATACGCAGATTCCGTTTATCTGCTCAGCAAACATAGACTCTTTTTCCATATTGCTTGCTTGTGTGTAAGGTTAATTGGAAGGGTCGTACTTCACAGCCTCAAAGCCTCACTACACTGCTTGGAATAACCAGCAACCATGACCCTGAGGTTTGGATCGGAGCATTGCGTAAAGGCCCAATAGGTCAGGTGTGGCAGCGAGTCTGGCGTTAGCGGATCGCTGTCTACCACCAGTGTGACTGGCGATGGTGAAGTCAGCATCCTACTTTGGAGTTGATAGAGGCTTATACCACTGGACTGTAGACTGGGTCCATGTTATCCAGTTCATGGGAACAGTGGTTAGACTCTGCGAAACCTGTGCATGTTGACTTGTAGCTGGTATAATCGACACTCACCAGCAATATCTCCTTGGCTAATAATGAATCGTTTACGTGTCAAACACCAAACTTGATGACAAAATCTTTTTGGGTCTACAAGGTGTACTCACCCTCACTTTTACGCGACTATCTCCTGCGAGAGCATAAGTCGGCTCCATGGATATCACGGACCGTTGCTGACCACGCGCGGTGGTCGGAGGTGAGCTCGGTGCAGGTCGTGATTGAGTCCGTTTTCCATCACCGGACTCCGTGGACCGACCGAAGACCTAGAAGCTCCACATCTTTTTCGATCGTACTGATCCACGTTTTGAGCTGCTCACCAAGGCGACAACGCCAACTACGGCAGGAAGTGGGGCAGAGTGTTTGCTTGGTTATCTCTGACTCGGGTCGCCGGAAGGTATGGCCGAACCACTGCAGTCGTCGACGTTGGAAGAGGACGGAGAGCCCATCGATCTCAGAGCATCATCTTCTTTTCTCTTTGTTGAACGCCTTGTTGGGCCAGTTGACTTTGAGGATTTGCCGCATGCACTAGTGGTTGAAAACCTCCAGCTTTCTGATATCCTCAGCTCGTAGTGGCCAGGTTTCGCAACCATAGAAGAGTACGGGCCGGATGGCGGCACAGGGTGTACGTATACTACATCTGACCTGCTCTGAAACTGCTGGGCCTTTCGGTCCTCAATCTGAGCCCGAAACTGGTAGTTTTCTAGGCATATGAAGTAGAAATCCGCAACAGTCACAAGGCACGGTCGTCTGCGCACTATGTTGTTTCAAAAACTCAGTTAACGAAGCGTCTCTTATTTCTCTCAGATTTCCTTCTTTACGTCGTCGTTCAAGCTTGGCCAGCGCCCATATAGGTAAATACTCAACTGTTAGTGTTGATTATGACTCTCTGCTTCTGGAAAGTAACGTTGCTATCTGCATCTTTCTCTGCTTTGTTTTAGGAATGACTCATTTTCCTCGTAAAATCGGGCTTTCCTTAGAATGGTCTTGTCATGGTATCCCTTGGTTGATGTTCGTCGCATTTTGGTTGGCCATGCTTTGGAGAACTACTCCAACTGCTACGATAGAACGGATTAGTGGTGGTTCCACTATCCCAACTTACCGCACCCGTTCATGGACACTGTCCCAGTGGCTTGCAGGACCTACCACATCCCTTTTTCCTGACCAGTGGACTCAAGCATTCTGTTTGTTGTTCGCTTTACTAATCGATTTGTGTGTGGTCGGATTGATCAAAATGTGTGTACGACGTCCACGACCAAAGGATGATATTGCTGCTGATATGCGGCTGACCGTCCCGGTAGATATGTGGTCATTTCCCTCAGGTAGGTCAAGTGCCGTTTGGTTTTTTGGCCTTATTCTCTAGTTTAGAAAAATACTGCCTTTACATAATCTCATCCTATCATTATCGTCTTAATCTTCACTGACCAGTTAGCTCTACCGTTAATTGTGTTAGTTTATGTGTTTTGTCACCTTATTGTCGTGGTAGAAGCTTATGCTCGACTTTGATGGGAACAAGATGGTATCACTGAAGTGCTTTCAAGTGAAGTTCATGCGTTAGGACAGTGCTGCTTTACTGAACCGAAACGAAGGAGACTACTGACGCTGGCAGCAATCAAATCGAGGAAATGAGTACGTACGAGGAGGACTACTCAGATATTTTCCTTTGGTCTGACTGTTAGCTATTTGCCAATAAGCAGCCGTATCTGTCTGCCTCAAATGTCGATGCCAGAATAAGTGGCCTGCGTATACGCGCGCTTTATTGGATTGATGATCCAGTGTTGATCGCGATTTAAGCAACGTGTGTTATGAAGCCAACCCATGCGTCGTCGGCATTCCCGCATGATTAATTCCTCTTCCGTTCGCCTTGTACTTTCGCGTTCAATGTCGGTCTGTATCACATTCTCATTGCCCCTACTCTACCGATCACACGCGGGTAGCTCCACGCGAGACATATCGACAAACCGCTTTCGTCCACTTGACATATGCTTATGTGTGCGTCTGTGATTAATCGGGTATTAGAGAGAACCCGGACGAGGATAGATATCCCGGTAAACTTTCATGCCAAGAGCGATAGGTGTCTGAAACGGGATGAGTCCGATTGAACTTCTTGAATAACCTGGAGTGTGAGGCGAAGGCCAGTAAATCGACGAGGCCAAGTCCGCAGTAATTCCGTTGCGTTCGAGAAACTAGCGCAGATGGTTGGTGATGACGATTTGTATAACTTCCAGTCAAATAGTGTGTTTTTGATGAATAGCCGAAGATGACGTGTGTTAGATATTTCGCTTCCGTGTGTTGAAGAGACCACATTGTACGATAAATGCGTGCGCTCTATGTTGTCCTTCAACATATACACACAGAGGTACGAGATTATTTGTTGTTTTGTGGTATGGAAATTGTGTCCACTTTACGTTGGCATTTGTATTGTAAAACTACTAAAATATGCTGTTCCCAGTAACTTTGCTTTTAATTGCATAAATAAGTCTACATATCCTACCAGGAAAAAAGCCCTAGCATGTATCTGCAAATACGCAACACTTAGATTCCAAACAAGTGTTAGCGAAAGACGGACTACGAATCCGTAACCGCGATTTCGCGGCGGTGCACTGTATACCATCGAACGTTTTCCGTGGATGTCCTCAATCCCACTCGGGTCGCCACCGCACCGGAACTACTTGGGTGTTTTTTGTCATATGCCTGGACTACTTAATAACGGAACAGATCGTTATGAAGCATCAGTGTACTCCTGTTCCGTGAAACCACCAATGGATTGTGTGTCAACGCAGGTCGAAGGGTCGAAATTGCCGGTTTCTCCGAATGGAAGTACGCTGATGCTTCATAAAGATCTATTCCATTATTTTGTTTCATATAAATATCATAGAATACGCCCATTGATTCATGAAAAAAACGTGTAACACGAAGAAATTTCTTTTCGATATATCACTTCAGGCATTGACATATATAGTACTGGGTAAAAGAGGGTATATATGCAGCTAAAGATAGTAGAGAGTGAGTAAATGTGCAACAAATCCGGTAACTCGACAACATGCTTCAACTTGATGATTCTTGTTCGTTGTGTGAACGACAATAAGTGTGAAATGTGTAACCAAATGGCGTGAAAAGACAGGCGTGAAAAAAGAGGTGTGGGGCTGGGGAGAATTGGTACAATGGAACCATAAGAGAATCACTTGTTACGGCCACGGCAACAACAACTGTTGCACGAGGTTACGTTGCTTACACAAATCCGGCTTCAATAGCCGAATTGCTATGGCTTCTGACGTCATCAGCAACCGCCTGCGTAATCCTTTCGCGTGAACTCTGGGAGTTGTCAGGACTGGTCTAAAAGCTGTCACCGTGTCGATTTGGTGTCCGCTATCCACCAGATGTTGTAGGATTGCGCTATTGATAGTCCGGACTGTACCTTTGCGTAAAGAAGCCGGGACGTGTTCTGATATCCTCTTCGACAGGCGTCTCGTCGTATGTCCAATATACTGTGCACTACAAGAACACGTAAACTGATATAGAACAAAAGATTGAGACTGATGAGGCAACCTGTCCTTGGATTGTTGAACAATGAAGGGCTTCGTATTTGTTAAGATTCGGACATGTGCAGCGGGGAAAGACTTCCCGAGGGTCTTGGATATGCGCAGCTCTAGTATTTCTAAGGTTTTGTCACCTTTGAACGGGACAGTTAGAAAAATATCCTTTTTCTTGGCCATTTGAACTTTCATTTTGTGTCTCCTCTCTCCCATATGTTGACGAATGAACGGTTCTGGATAGCCGTTTTTTAATAATGTACCGCGTATGTGTTCGAGTTCTTGGGAAATCGTGTCAGGACTACAGATGTTTCTTGCTCTGTAGGTCAGACAGCTCACAAGGTTTCTTTTGTATCGTAGGGGGACAAAACTTAGGAAATGTGTGTATTGCCCCAACCATGTACATTTCCGATACACCCTCCTTTCTATATGTCCGTCCTCCATTCTACGCAATCCCATATCAAGAAAGGCGAGGAAATTGTCCGTCTCTACTTCCACTGTAAATGTGGTCGTTGCGTAGGCGTTGTTGAATGTTCGCAGTAGTTCGGTAATGTCCCCGCTGCACATGTCCGAATCTTAACAAATACGAAGCCCTTCATTGTTCAACAATCCAAGGACAGGTTGCCTCATCAGTCTCAATCTTTTGTTCTATATCAGTTTACGTGTTCTTGTAGTGCACAGTATATTGGACATACGACGAGACGCCTGTCGAAGAGGATATCAGAACACGTCCCGGCTTCTTTACGCAAAGGTACAGTCCGGACTATCAATAGCGCAATCCTACAACATCTGGTGGATAGCGGACACCAAATCGACACGGTGACAGCTTTTAGACCAGTCCTGACAACTCCCAGAGTTCACGCGAAAGGATTACGCAGGCGGTTGCTGATGACGTCAGAAGCCATAGCAATTCGGCTATTGAAGCCGGATTTGTGTAAGCAACGTAACCTCGTGCAACAGTTGTTGTTGCCGTGGCCGTAACAAGTGATTCTCTTATGGTTCCATTGTACCAATTCTCCCCAGCCCCACACCTCTTTTTTCACGCCTGTCTTTTCACGCCATTTGGTTACACATTTCACACTTATTGTCGTTCACACAACGAACAAGAATCATCAAGTTGAAGCATGTTGTCGAGTTACCGGATTTGTTGCACATTTACTCACTCTCTACTATCTTTAGCTGCATATATACCCTCTTTTACCCAGTACTATATATGTCAATGCCTGAAGTGATATATCGAAAAGAAATTTCTTCGTGTTACACGTTTTTTTCATATAAATATAACAAAAAAGATCACCCAATAGAAAATGTGGACAACGAATATATTGGATTGATTTATTGCATTCGAATAGACCATTAGTAGCCATTAGTAGCTTTTTCGACGAACGGTTAAAGTTCAGTGTTCATCTACTAAAAGAGTCTAGCATACATTCAGTTGAATATCTTCGCGATAGATTGATGTTAAAGAAACCTAACTTTTAAGCATCCAGAACAATAATCACAATATCGACTTCTGTCTTCTGTGTCACTTTCTGTTACAGGCCATGCAACTCGAGCATGTCTCCTATTTTGGCTTCTTCCGCATTTTTTTGCCTTCTCCACTATGGGGCTTGGTTTACTTGCTTTTTGGGTTGTCATTATTTGTTTCTCACGTTTCGCCATGCGTCGTCATCATGCTACAGATATTCTGGCAGGTGCGATTTTTGGATTTTTGGAATATCGATTAGTTTGGATGATTGATTGGATCTATGTTACACAACGAGTGATGGAAACTGCATTCTCTGTGATACATTCAGAACTATGAACAATCCAATCCCGGAATCGATTTACCACTGTATTTTTTATTATTGTACAGTCATCCATTGAGCTTGAAATTCCTTCCGACTGAGGTCCGAGTGTTGTGCATTCCTGGTCGGTGCATTTCTCGTATCCGATCAACGGCTCGGACAATGATTTTCGACTATCGACAATTTCGTTGCTTTTCTCGTTCTTATTATCTGTCGGAAAACGACGGTACCTGTAGTCTGATGTTACTGGAATATCTGTAAATCTTTTCATTCATCTATATACTTTTTCACATCGAGTTCATTTTGCATGAATTCGAACTATTTCTGTTTTGTATTGACATTGGATGCTAGTTGTGAAAATCATATTCACGAGTCATTGGCTTGTGTAAACGAACAAGACGAACGGCAAGTCTGCAAAGTGAACATAACGGTCGAGGCAACTACCGGTCAACTGCGAGAAGGAGCTGGCCGAACACATTCCAAAGTACTTACGTGACGCGATGACTCAGCCTAACCCACAACATTCGACCGCATCACGTAGGCCGCTCTCCACTTAATTGAATATGGTCTGGCGGTAGATCCGGCAAACGCGTTCTCGGTCTTGTTACATCATCTCGACAAACACCGACTAAGGATACTAGAGACATTATCGACCGCTCACGCCAGATGGGCTCTGTGTGTTCAAATGCGTATGACCTTCACCCTTAACCTACCATAGCTTTAGCCAACCACATGCAGTCACACACACACACACACACACACACACACACACACACACAGAGAGACATACATGACTTCGAGACCCATAAAACTGCTTTAATTACCCGTTTCATTTCATATCGTAGTGATTTTTGTCGCTGGATTTTATACGTATGCGACCGATGAGAGTTTATATGAGATTCCTCTTGCAGTGTTTGTCTTTCGAATTATTTATTCGAACAAGCTTGTACAAGAGTGTGGTCTGTTGGTTGAGTGACGTGTGGAAGACGGACCCCGAATCCCTAGTGAGAGGACCCAAAGTCAGTAATCTACATTTCTTTGCTTTGATTACATGCTTGAGCATGAGTGCAGTGGAAGTAATAAATACTCCATAACCATAGAGGCCCACAATTAGGGATAACTGGCTACTATACCCTGCGACTTGGAGTGTAAAACCGCACAAGGTCCCAATAGGTCAGGTGTGGTAGCGATCCGGACGACTGAATTGGTGTCTACCACCAGAGTAACCGGTGTTGGCCGGGTTCAAACCTTAGACCTCCGAGGTGGTAATCGAACACTCCCAACCACTCGACCACCACCGGTCAAAAGCGTTAGTGAACGCTTACCTCAATTTTTGGGTTTCCGGTCCCAATGTACCGACCAATCAACGAAGACTGAATCACTCGTCACATGAGGTAGTAAACGCGCGCAGACAGAGTCGAAGGCAAAGTCAAAGAATAGACAGTTGTGTCTGTTACGCTGTTCCGTATACCTTTCTGATCTAGATGATTGTAAAGATGAGCCTATTCTCATGAGACTGGTAATTTGGAACTTTATTTAGACAGGATTAATTTCGCTGAGAATATACGGATGCCGTTATTTTTCAAAGCAAGGGTTCAAGTAATATGCAAGCCTCTCCAGATGGTTTGAATTACAGGACAACAATGTTCGGGATGTGCTTAGCATCTTCCGGCTGAAAGATGCTGCTGTTGCGAATGATAAATAAGTTAAGTCAATTGACTGCTTTATAGACCGAGAGTGGTCCGTTCATAACACGACATGACAACCTGAACCGGCCGGCTTGACCGTGTAGTACTTGGATTCCATGAGAGTGGTTTATCTAAAAATTGGAGACCTTGGACAGAGTAGCTGGTTTTCACGATACGTGGCCTAATTGCATTCAGACTCTTTCTTTTTCTTCATGATTTTTCGCTGTTACTGTTCCTCACTGTTTATTTGCTCTGCTTGCCTCAACGTGTGCCAGTTCCGTCTGAATGATACTGGCTTGTAGCAGCCGTAATCAATACGCAGGCGTGAGGTTATCGCTTAAAATAATTGAATTGTAGCTGTAAGCCACAGTGCGCTAGTAAATTAGACGTGATGATCTATAAACTGCACATAACCTCTCCTTTACCCAGTACAATATATGTAAATTTCTGAAGTGGTATATCGAAAAGAAATTTCTTCGTGTTACAAACTTTTTCATGAATAATAAGCCGGTCGAAAGTAGGCTAATTTCACCACCGTAATTGACCAACGGAGGCCGGGACCGAATCTTGTGCGTTTAACTGGATAGTCACAGATTTCCACCTCGGACACCAACTTAGACGTCACCGTATCCAAATCTTGGATACTTAGAACTAGCAAACTATTTGTGCGTGCTTGATAAGCCAAATGGGTCGAACGAGAAGCTTGTTTTCTCAGAGAATCCAGGGACACTAGCCAGTCTGATTAGGCATCGGGGCCATGAAGACCATCTCTGGAGTGATCCTTGCACACCTCGTTGATTAAGGCTATCAGGTGAATATAAGAAGCAACTAAGTGATTTGCATGGTCCTTTAAATCGCGTCAGAAGCGGTTGGCGTTACGATCCATTGGTTTGTTCTCCAATTGATCTGGCCTCGAGTCGACTTGGGTCCACAAACAGAATGCTACTGAAGGTGTTTTTCATGGGTGCAATTGGAAGTAGTTGGACCAGAACATCACGCTGCTCCGTTCCTATGTTGGATTTTTTAAATCACAACGTGAACCTTTCCTTTTCCGATTCATCCGGTAGACAATATCCCTACAAACCATGCATTTTACTAAATTCGCAATATATTGCTCTGGAACAAGCATAAGCATCTTATGCATGTAAATGTATTGGTCAGACGGGCTTCCAAACTCATGCATCAGAGTTCCGAGTTACTGACTTACTCAACCACTGTGATTATAAGAATCTGGACTACTCAGAACAGATAAACGGTATTTACAATAAGCAGCGTATTGATGAGTAAATACAGTCCGTCTGAAGCACATGGCCGTTTTCACGGTTAATGCTGCTGGTCGCGTAACTGTGCGTACACAGTCCTCCTCTGTTCACTCATCTTCGTACTTGCACATTCAGTTGGTGTGCGTCAGGAGTATGAGTAGATACTCCTCGTTGTAGAGTCCATTAGGGGATTGAAAATTGTTGTGTTCACAATTCGGTTAAGGGAGAAAGGCGCACGTGTATGGATAAACGTATATTCCCGCAGCAACGTACAGCAAGCGCCAGTACAAGCAAGCACGCGAAAACGCAAACGAGTCCGCAAATGCGAGTCAGTCAAACATGTAATCGGAAGTGTAAGACAACGGTACGATCGGACCACGTCGTGCAAGGTCGCGCAACACGTGATACAATCTGATTGGTCAATGCCGTCCGGGACGAAGCACGGCAAACGTCAGCTGTGTACGTGCGTGTGTGTGCGTGCAAGGTCGTCTGTCTGAGCACATGCCTGTTCAGGTCGAACACAACACATGATTCGTTGATAGTCTCAGTCAACCTTGGGAACGGCGATGCTGCGGAAGCAATACAGTGCTCCCCCCTAGAGCGTACTCTCGAGCAGCAGTCGCCCATCAGCGCGAACACATTATCCCGGTGCCGATTGATTTTATCACTGGAAACCTTCGTGGGCGAACACGGCCATCGGGTCGCGTAACTACACACTGTTCAAAAACGTCACTTGATCCCGTGTCAAAAAAGCTCATAGAGGACGACATCTGAACAGACTTGACTCGGTGATTCGGATCAGCCCGAGCGGGAGCGAGGTGGCTCAATGGTAACACGCACGCCTTCGAGATAAAAGCCCGGGTTCAAACCTAGGTGCGATGGAGGATATGCACCACTGATGAGCTCTAACAAGAGCGAAACTCGAGTCTGGCGCTCCCGAGTGTAGGGTTAATCGGATAACCTGTTTGTTGTGTGTGAAAGGTGGAGCCCAAAGGACAGTCATTTAAGCAAAATTCAGAGACCCTTCTATTGTGACGAGTGCCAAACGTTACACTTAGGTATGCGTGTGTGAACATTGTAGGCCCTTCAGATAGTTGACAGAAGGCCATTTGATTCATTTGACAATGCCAGTAACTATTCGGAATTTTCGCGTATGCTGTGTGTTGCTGTGCACGCTCAGTTGTTTGCGACACCTGCGATGGTGGCTATTGCAGGTGTACTTTTATCGTTTGATCTCATTGTTGGTAAGCCTGCTGGATTCGTTCAATACAATCAAAGTAACTTTCACACCACGGCAGCAGAACTCGGAAATGCCCATAAATCTTGATGAAATGGTCAACGAGGAACGCGCTCTTGAGCCTTGGTGATAAAGTAAAGGTTAGCTATTGCACAGGAATGGAGCATCCGTGATGTGGATTGCATTCCGATTCTGTTTAGGGAGAACGCAATTTCACACGACTGGGAGAAGTGAGGCCAGCGTAAAAACTAGTTGAGACCAAAGAAATTCAAATCAGCGAAACATCTTGCATTCACGCATCGGTTGCGTCAGTGTTGTCAATAGCGCTGTGTTCGAATGGTTTCTTACTTCCCTTCGAAATCACTTGCCAGCAGCAGGAATGTTGCTACTTGAGTAAGCAATGGAGGTGGCCGGTATTATGGAACATAGCGCTTTTCGCGTTAGCAATGAGGGGCTGTGCAAATTTCAACAGTATCTCAGGGCTATTGAACGCTGAGGTCTCAGAATTTTCAAGTGAAGCGCCATCAACGTGGCTGAACTGCAATTCTACGTTATGCAGTGATTGTGATTTAAGAACATTTCTAAGTGTTATGAGGCTGGCTTTTGTTTGGGAGCCACTCCATCCCGCAGCTTGTTTAGGAAAGGCGATCCACCCAGAAGCATTCGAAAGCGCATGGACAGGGTCACCATTTTGCTCGCATGCGTTGTAACTAGGGCGAAGCTCGAACCATTAGCCTTAGGCAAGCAGAAGTGCGCGATGCTTTAGAAACATAAACCTGGCGCTGCTGGGAGTTAATTATCACGCTAGCGGACGAGCGTGTATGACCAGAGACAATTTTGCAAAATCGAATTTAGAAAACGAATAACCAACTGTTCCTGAAGCGACGATCAGTTTTTCTTTTTTTCCGATATTTTTTCAGCCCATCCATAGTTTCAACTGAGCAATGTAAAGTTTGCGTTTTCACCGCCAAACACACGGATAAATGTTCAACCTTCGGATGCGGGCATAATCCCACAAACAGGTGAATTACAGAAAAACCTTTCTGCACAAGTAGCAAATATAATGAGTGACACACTAGTGGGATGGTCCTAATTTAGCAGGTAAACAATGTGATAGCCTTGTGCGGATGATGCAGAGACGTTGATCGCAGAAAATGACGACGAGGACGAAGAGTTAGCTGAGTGTGAAGGGGTTCCGCGAAAGAGCGTCATTCAGGCTGCGCAAACACTGTCAAAATGCGCACTGGAATAGTGTGTGAAATTTATACCCATGTTGGAAAAAAGCGGCTAGCTCTAAACCGGAGACAACTGTGAAGGACCTAGTTAACGATGAATTCTTACCGGACAAAATAAATCGCAAATGAAAGTTTGTTTTGCGTCTTATTTCAAGATCGATAGGCACTTATAATCTCATCTGAATCTTCCGTAAATTTGGTTAGTGCTCACAGCTTGTCTATCCGTTTTGAACATAATTTATGCCATTTTGTGAACTTCTTTCCCAACAGCGAACATCTCCGAGGAGCGAACAAATTTTGGTCAGTGCCAAGGATGTTCGTTCTACCGGGGGGAGCACGGTGTATAGCGTATTTCAACTAGCGACCGCAGTGTTACTGTTCACGAGGTTAGTAGCGACCAATCAATAACGAACTATCAATAAATCACAGTTGTGATTCCCTAAAGCACTACGCAGTAAAGAGCATTCACTCGCAATCCTGACGCACAAATTAAAATGTATTGCCGGGATATTTTTGCACAGCATGATTATTCTTTTGTTTGTGGCCAGATGCTTGGTGACATAAAATTTGGTAGACAGTTCGGGTCACCGAGGTATCATAAAAACGATACTTGCATATCTTAGTCAAAAACGTTCGTCCCAAGCTGTTTCATGAGAGTTGCCTAAAATATATAAAAATAAGATGAAAACGTTAGTCGAATTTGGTTGCCAATAGTGACTGAAATTCATGCTCCTGCCACCAATCCCATTCAGTAATACGAGAGTAAGATACCTGGACATATCGGAATTATCTTAAGTCTGCACGGGGGAGGAGATACAGTGAAAATTAGAATCCATTTCAGGATGACAGTAGCACATAGACAAGTCTGCGCGCGATGGGTATGTTTTGTGTACAACCTTTAGGCACGATTTAATATGTGTTTTACTAAATTGAACGATCATTTCTTTAACAGGGATTGTGAAAACGTGAAATGTTATCAGACCACTCCTCGTTCTGTTAAAATCACGTTTCGGGGGACCAAAATTGTTACCGGAAACAATACAAAATAATGGGGAAAATTCATTGATAAATTAAAAACAACTTTCCCGACACAAATTTGAACATAGAAGTAGATAGCATTAGATTGCACAATGTATTCCGAACCATTTCGCTGCATCTTCACTAGTGCATACTGCAGTCAAGGTGATCATTTATAAATGGTAAATTGAACGTTCTCATGAGATCAAAGGTAAAAGTGCACACACACACACAAACTAATGATAGCAAATAAAAACGCGTTACCAAGGCAAGGCTAACGTAATTATCCATTCTCGCTGTTTGCACAGTTGAGGGTGACGTTGGTTAATTGCTAGTGCCTCCGCGTATCTCAATAATCGTTGATTGTTCGTGACATAAATGACGGTGAACGCCGTGCTCAGATTAACACAGTGATTTGTCTCCCACAGGTGTTTCGTAATGGATGACCTGAGTGTTCTGCGTGCGTTCGATGACGTCACTGATTGTATCTGTCCGCTCATTGTTCTTTGTAACCAAACCGGAATATGTTCAACCATTCTATTACGCAGTTGTCTCTCCGTTCTGCCGATGTAGGTGGCTGAACACCCACACTTAAACTGGTAAATGCAATTTGACTTGGCGTGGAGAGGCAGCGGTTCTTTTATCGATGGTAGTTTCATCCGGGAGGTTGTATAGAGAATGATGATCTTTGCGGCATAATACGTACGATTAACAGCACAGTTGAGGCGTCTGCTGATTAGGGTATTAATGTCATCACCTTTGTAAGGTAACTGTAGGTAGGTTGTCAGTTTTGGGACTGTGGTAACTTTTGTTTTGCGCGGTGGTGTCTGTGAGCGCTTAGATACAAATGATTTTGGATATCCGTTGGCCTCGAAAGTTTTGAACAAGGTACGACACTCTTCTTCCAGCGTGTCAGTTGTACATATTTCGTGTGCCCTGTGGAACATGGTGCGGACGAGGCTGATTTTGTACTTTATGGGGGCAAAGCTGGTGAAGTGTAGATACTGTCCTGACTACGTAGTTTTGCGATGGACTGATCTTCGGATTGATCCATCGATTCGGCGGGTAATTTCAATATCTAGGAATACGATTTTGTTGTTGTCTTCCCCGTTTTTGGTTAGTTGAATGTTTGGGTGTATGTTGTTGAAGTGGTGGAACATTTTTTCGCACTCGTCCTTCGTGTTAGCAATGACAAATATATCGTCCACGTAGCGTCGATAAAGAGTGGCCTGAGCTATGATTGATTTCATTTTTTGTTCGAGGTGCGAAACAAATATATCTGCCAGAACAGGTCCTAGACGACTACCCATAGCAACTCCATCAATCTGCCGGTTTCCTCATCCAAGGAAATGGAATTTTACATTCGAGGTGCACAGTAGTAATAGCCGTGACAGCTCACTGTTTGGTAATCCGATTGTCAAGTTGTTATCATCGATAATTTGGCCAATGATATCAACGGTCTCGTGAAGTGGGATATTTGTAAAGAGTGAATTAACATCCATTGTGAATAAGTACTTATTGTGGATATTCACTTCGCTCAATAGTCCACACATTTCAAAACTATCTTTCACGTTATTCTTCCCGACCAATTCCCTTACCGGTTTTAGTAGTTCCGCGAGCCATTTTGCTAGTTTGTGTTGCGGAGAGTTGGTCATAGACAATATTGGTCGTAGTGGTATGTCATCTTTGTGTACTTTTGGCAAGCTGTACATTTGTGGTGTTTAGCTTCCCCTGCACCTTAGACTCTTGGCCGTGGATTCCGGGATCAAGTTGGCTTTTACAAGGTTGTCCAACTCTGTCCTTATTTTCTTTTCTAGTTCGCTGGTGTCGTCAGTCTTTTAGTCTGGTATGAATTTCGTTTCGTCTCCTAGTAAGGACTCCATTTTATCTCTGCAGTCTGATTTGTTCAGAACAACTACTCCTGAGCCTTTGTCTGGTCGAAGAATTATCAAGTCAGGGTTCCTCCTCAGTTGGTTGATAGCTTTGTAGTGGTCCCTTGTCAAAAGACAATTCTCTTTCGTGATGCTTGTTTGGTACATGTGCTCCAAGTCCACCAGTTTTGCTTTGAACCATCCCATGGCGTCCTCGTTCGTTGGATGTAAGCCGGACAGCTGCTCGTAGAACAATTCAAATCTAGCCTGTGAGTCGATGCGGGTAATATGCTTTGGAGGAACACAATAGTTGAGACCACACGACAACGCCTCCAGTTGAAGTCGATTCAGTTGGTAAGATGACAGATTTTTAACGTATTTCTCCGGATCTTCGGGAAATGACGATACCATCAGATCATGAATTAACGATTTCTCCAGTCGCTTCGTTTCGTATGCGCGCGTTTCACGGATCTTATCAGCACAGAAGTTCGTGAACTTAATTCGACAGACCAGGCTGAATTGATCGATAACCGGTGACGCTTTCAAAAACACAGCTGAAAATTGTTTGATGTTGACATTAGATTCTTCAATATCACACTTTGCTAACCGTTTAAGACCTTTCGCAGATGGACGAATTTTGTCAGCGCGCAGACGTTTACAGTATGTCCCAGGGTACGAGTTCATCGATATACATCGGTAAACAAACATCTGTCGTGTACGTTGCGTTGCGATTTTGCACTTCAGTCTCACGATACTGCTCAACTTCTTGATCACCATGGGAGAAAGACGACGTTTGAGGAATTGAAAACATAACTTTCCCGACACAAATTTGAACATAGAAGTCAATAGCATAGTGTGTGTGTGTGTGTGTGTATGTGTGTGCACTTTTACCTTTGATCTCATGAGAACGTTCAATTTACCATTTATAAATGATCACCTTGACTGCAGTATGCAGTAGTGAAGATGCAGCGAAATGGTCCGTAATACATCGTGCAATCTAATGCTATTGACTTCTATGTTCAAATTTGTGTCGGGAAAGTTATGTTTTCAATTCCTCAAACGTCGTCTTTCTCCCATGGTGATCAAGAAGTTGAGCAGTATCGTGAGACTGAAGTGCAAAATCGCAACGCAACGTACACGACAGATGTTTGTTTACCGATGTATATCGATGAACTCGTACCCTGGGACATACTGTAAACGTCTGCGCGCTGACAAAATTCGTCCATCTGCGAAAGGTCTTAAACGGTTAGCAAAGTGTGATATTGAAGAATCTAATGTCAACATCAAACAATTTTCAGCTGTGTTTTTGAAAGCGTCACCGGTTATCGATCAATTCAGCCTGGTCTGTCGAATTAAGTTCACGAACTTCTGTGCTGATAAGATCCGTGAAACGCGCGCATACGAAACGAAGCGACTGGAGAAATCGTTAATTCATGATCTGATGGTATCGTCATTTCCCGAAGATCCGGAGAAATACGTTAAAAATCTGTCATCTTACCAACTGAATCGACTTCAACTGGAGGCGTTGTCGTGTGGTCTCAACTATTGTGTTCCTCCAAAGCATATTACCCGCATCGACTCACAGGCTAGATTTGAATTGTTCTACGAGCAGCTGTCCGGCTTACATCCAACGAACGAGGACGCCATGGGATGGTCCAAAGCAAAACTGGTGGACTTGGAGCACATGTACCAAACAAGCATCACGAAAGAGAATTGTCTTTTGACAAGGGACCACTACAAAGCTATCAACCAACTGAGGAGGAACCCTGACTTGATAATTCTTCGACCAGACAAAGGCTCAGGAGTAGTTGTTCTGAACAAATCAGACTGCAGAGATAAAATGGAGTCCTTACTAGGAGACGAAACGAAATTCATACCAGACTAAAAGACTGACGACACCAGCGAACTAGAAAAGAAAATAAGGACAGAGTTGGACAACCTTGTAAAAGCCAACTTGATCCCGGAATCCACGGCCAAGAATCTAAGGTGCAGGGGAAGCTAAACACCACAAATGTACGGCTTGCCAAAAGTACACAAAGATGACATACCACTACGACCAATATTGTCTATGACCAACTCTCCGCAACACAAACTAGCAAAATGGCTCGCGGAACTACTAAAACCGGTAAGGGAATTGGTCGGGAAGAATAACGTGAAAGATAGTTTTGAAATGTGTGGACTATTGAGCGAAGTGAATATCCACAATAAGTACTTATTCACAATGGATGTTAATTCACTCTTTACAAATATCCCACTTCACGAGACCGTTGATATCATTGGCCAAATTATCGATGATAACAACTTGACAATCGGATTACCAAACAGTGAGCTGTCACGGCTATTACTACTGTGCACCTCGAATGTAAAATTCCATTTCCTTGAATGAGGAAACCGGCAGATTGATGGAGTTGCTATGGGTAGTCGTCTAGGACCTGTTCTGGCAGATATATTTGTTTCGCACCTCGAACAAAAAATGAAATCAATCATAGCTCAGGCCACTCTTTATCGACGCTACGTGGACGATATATTTGTCATTGCTAACACGAAGGACGAGTGCGAAAAAATGTTCCACCACTTCAACAACATACACCCAAACATTCAACTAACCAAAAACGGGGAAGACAACAACAAAATCGTATTCCTAGATATTGAAATTACCCGCCGAATCGATGGATCAATCCGAAGATCAGTCCATCGCAAAACTACGTAGTCAGGACAGTATCTACACTTCACCAGCTTTGCCCCCATAAAGTACAAAATCAGCCTCGTCCGCACCATGTTCCACAGGGCACACGAAATATGTACAACTGACACGCTGGAAGAAGAGTGTCGTACCTTGTTCAAAACTTTCGAGGCCAACGGATATCCAAAATCATTTGTATCTAAGCGCTCACAGACACCACCGCGCAAAACAAAAGTTACCACAGTCCCAAAACTGACAACCTACCTACAGTTACCTTACAAAGGTGATGACATTAATACCCTAATCAGCAGACGCCTCAACTGTGCTGTTAATCGTACGTATTATGCCGCAAAGATCATCATTCTCTATACAACCTCCCGGATGAAACTACCATCGATAAAAGAACCGCTGCCTCTCCACGCCAAGTCAAATTGCATTTACCAGTTTAAGTGTGGGTGTTCAGCCACCTACATCGGCAGAACGGAGAGACAACTGCGTAATAGAATGGTTGAACATATTCCGGTTTGGTTACAAAGAACAATGAGCGGACAGATACAATCAGTGACGTCATCGAACGCACGCAGAACACTCAGGTCATCCATTACGAAACACCTGTGGGAGACAAATCACTGTGTTAATCTGAGCACGGCGTTCACCGTCATTTATGTCACGAACAATCAACGATTATTGAGATACGCGGAGGCACTAGCAATTAACCAACGTCACCCTCAACTGTGCAAACAGCGAGAATGGATAATTACGTTAGCCTTGCCTTGGTAACGCGTTTTTATTTGCTATCATTAGTTTGTGTGTGTGTGTGTGCACTTTTGCCTTTGATCTCATGAGAACGTTCAATTTACCATTTATAAATGATCACCTTGACTGCAGTATGCACTAATGAAGATGCAGCGAAATGGTCCGGAATACATCGTGCAATCAAATATCATTGATAAATATAGGTAGACAAAATTTGTGGAATTGTTTGTGTAGTGTTGTATTGAGGACTTAAGCAAGTTAACACAAACTCATTTCAGCCAAGAAGAGGAAAACTGATCAATGACACTTTGATTTACGCATAAAAATAGGTTCTTTAGGAATAAAACTGGTGCAGCCACCGAGGTTAGTGCGAAGTTCTTATGTGATTTTTATTTTGTTAACCATAACATGTGCTAAGCAAGGCACTGTAGAGTTACATTTATGCGGGATGGGATAAGTCCAAATTCGGAACGGGTGGAGCTATGAGAACAGCATGCAGATAAGTCACGGTACAGGCGGTGGGTTGGGGTCAGCAAGAATCTACTTGGTGAGTTTTTCACAGGCTGTAATGTGCTGATCACAAACTTTGGAGATAAGACAGCCCATGGAAATCAAAGATAATGGCTAGGCTGCGTCGTAGAATGATGAGATCTTTCTTAAGTAGACCAGGAAATATAACAGAAGAGCAGTAGAGTAAGATTAGTAGAACACATTGATGGACAAAAGAATGAATGACAGCTTGTGTGGCACCAAATTGTCTTAGCCTACGAATTTGAAAAGATAGTCTTCGCAGTTTTTTACCACAATCAAGAATCCGAAAAGACCAATTTAAATTGGCGCTGATTGTGACGCCTAAGTATCTGACCGAGTCCTCTCTGGAGATGGGGACATGGTTGATGATTGATTGCTCAATGGGTGTCAGAGGAACGAGAAAGAGAGAAGGCACACTCAAAACATTTGGAAGTAATGAGATGTAGTTCAGAATGGGACAAAAAATTCCGAATATTATATAAGTTCTCGGGAAAAGAGTTAAGGTCTTGTTGATTGAAGATAGGTTGGCGGAGCCCAACGTCGGTAGCGTACTTAAAAATTTGTGCAGGTGGTGCAGTTATCAAGTCGCCAATATATGTGGTGAAGAGAAAGGGGGAAAGAACGGTACCCTGAAGAACACCTGGGTTGGTAATCAAAGGACTCGATAAACTTGTACCAACTCTATTACGTTGGGTTCTGTTGGAAAAGTAATCCTTCAGCCACGAGAGTAAAGAAGTGGGACAGCCAAAAGACCCTAACTCTGAGAACGGGGAACCGAATCGAATGCGGAAGAATGGTCGAAGAAAATACATCAGACGGAATTTACAGAACGATTTAGGTTGTTTGAAATGAAATGG